>CM040395.1:35005175-36205175 GCA_022702515.1 Ilyophis sp. 1 JC-2022
GAAACAACCCTTCAAGTGATCTGTCCATATCTACTGCATATCTGGCAGCACAGTGATGGTTTAAGGCTTGTTAGATACGTCAGATCCTCTATGACAGGGGTCGGCAACTAAATTTGGCCTCGGGCCAAATTAGCGTTATGGTTGCACTCAAAGGGCCGGTTGTATCTTTCGCGGACCTCGATTGTAATTGTTGACGGGGGGGAGGTGCAATCAATAATTTTTGTTGACGGGGGGGGGGGGGTGCAATCGCCTTTTTACAAACTTCGTTTATTTAACGCATGTACCGCGGGTGTGCGTCCGCTTCCGCGTTTTTAAAACCACACACCGCATGTTGGCTATTTCAGCACCACGCGGTTGTCCACTGATTCACTACTGTCTGTGCGTGTCATTCACTCTCAACATGGATAAAAGTACAATAAGAATTCTTCAGGTGTGGGTAGATTCTCTATTCAGACATTATAGCCGATACGTGGGACTGTCGGTTCGATATTGTTAAAAAAAAAACGAAATTATTATTTATTTTTTTAAGGAATTTTTTTTTTTTTTTAAATCTCAAAATTATCTGGCGGCCCAAATATTATTGCTGGCGGGCCGGATGTGGCCCGCGGGCCGCCAGTTGACGATCCATGCTCTATGACATACTTTTCCTGTGTAATTTACAGCTTAATCTAGTCCCACCCCCCAATGAAGATACATACAAAATATCAAATACATCAATTGACCATTAATTGATACATACATACATACAAAAGCACAATATAGAAAAACACAAAATCATTACAAAAACCATTTAAGACTGAGGTCTTCATTCAGACCTTATAGAGTGACTTTTTTGGATTTGCCCCAAAAACATACACAATCCCCAATTCAACGAGGAAGTGGAAAACAAGAAAGGGTAAACGAGGGAAGGGCACGTCCAAGGAGATCCAAAAAGGGAATTCAATCACAGATAGTAAACCTTTCAAAGTTTCCATTAACCCAACCACATGTCTCGGTTTTGAGTAAAGGGCCGTCGTTTTCAATGACTAATAGGGTGAATGCTTTCAATGTAAAAGTAGATACTTAAAAAAATGTGAGACAACTCCACCTGAAACATTTTTTCACTGCATTAGACCTACATAAGAATACACTTCCACAAATACATAGAACTGAAATTAAATGCAAACAAATTCTTCTCCATTTACTCGCAGATCAAATTTTTGCCCAACTACAAATCTCAAGGAACGCACTGCATTGAAAGATTTGGAAAATAACACAGATATAATGATACGCTGTGCTGATAAAGGTGGGGCTATTGTTTTACTTAATACTGAATATTATCATACCAAAATGTTGGAAGACCTTAATAATTTGACATGTAGAGAAGTGCAAAGGCATCCTACAAATTAATTAAAATCAGAGATTACAAAAAAAGAACATGAATTTTTCAGGAATGATTGGCCAATATGCCATAAACATCCCACAGAACCACCACTTAGATCAATAGTTACAGGAATTGGATCTTTGACAGAATCTTTATCCAAATCTGTGGATTATCATCTTAGGCCAGGGGCGTATATATAGACAGTGCAGGCAGTGCGGTTGCACTGGGGCCCGTAGAGAGAGCGGGCCCTCCAAAAATGTGTTGGGCAGAGAACGGGTCCTTGCGAATGATTCAGATTGCCACCTCAAAAGAACGCCTGTGTTCAAAGAACTCACATTAAATTAAAATCGGTACCATTTGTTATATATGCCCTCAAAATGGCAAACCCATCTCCATCATGGTTTTAATTTTTTTGGGTAAAATAATGATATGCTTATTCTACATAAACTATAAAAACTATAAACTATAAAAAAACTATTAAATTAAATAAATAATTTCTTATTTTCTTTGGTATTTTTGTCATATACAGTGATGATGATTGCTGGGTAATACGTATGTTGTTGTCCAATGTCAAGTCTCTATTTCATCATGTGACAAGACGATACGATATAGCTAGTTTCGGTGCAAAATCTGAACGTCAAGACTGACAAGCTGAGCACATCTTCAATTCGAGCGAGCAGTCATCATGCCTTTCAAACATAAAAGCGGCAGTAAGAAAAGACAAGAGAGAAAAGAAGCAAGCTGGCAACAATAGCAAGCTAGATATAACATTAGGCTATTGTTAGATATAAATTTCAAGACAAGTTATACATACATTATGGTAGGTTTACTAGGCTACAAGTTCGGTAAATTATGGTCGCTACCAGGTGGATAGCCAGCCTATAAATTATGGTAAGATAGCTAATAGCCTAGTAGATGCTAGGTAGGCTATTCCTAGCATTAGATAACCCTTTTGCGCGTATGGTCAAACGAGTGTCAAGCATGGTTTACGTTAGCTAGCTAGCTGTTCATAATGATCAGTGCTGTAATAATATCTTGCACTATATAAAAAATACATAGCCAACAAGCTACTGCTAGCTAGCTTGTACTTCACATGCTAGCAACTTTACAAGGTGTATCGATAAGAGGCTGAATGGGCTGGCTATCCTGTCCATTGAAAGCATCAGAGCCCGGGTTGAACAATGAACATTAAGGACATTGTCAATGATTTTGCTCAGCAAGGCTCATCGAATGCTATTCAAATAGGTGAGTACAAGTGCTTTTTCAAGGGGATTTGGGGTATTTGATAGGCTGCCGTGCCCTTATTTAACAGGTTAACATTGACGGCCAATTATTGCATGATTAGGAAAGCAACCTTGAACAAATTACTTCTTCATTACTATACTTGAAATACTGTACAAATGATTTACTCCACGACATGACACATGTGCAATAGAGGATTTTTAATTAATAATGATACATCAGTGCATGTTTTTATTGTTACTTCTTTGAAAGTTTACATGCCAGCAACAACGATTTCTCCCGACATTTCAATGACGAAGATCAGCTGATGAACGCATCTCCGTTCTGTGAAGCCGACAGTAACAAGCAACTGGTTAAACTGACTGCAGGAACAGTTTATCGATGTCAAAACTTAACTTAAAGTTAGCTCTAGTCAGCTATACATATTTACAGTAGTTTATAGGCTAGTTATCTAGCAACTCGCCTGCTGAGGTGTTTTTTTTATTTTTTATCCACATACCTTCCCAATTATAGTTATGTAAATATTCCAGCTATAGTTGGTTGATTAGTTGACTTGTTGATTTGATTGACTATCTGTTTACGTTACCACATGTCAGAGCGCTAGATGGTTCTGATAGCTTTCTCTTTGACCTCTCTACTTTCCCAATACAATAGCCTAAGTAACTCATTTGACTGTAAAATCCAACACATTGTTGGTAAAATATATATACGCCTAATTTTGTGTGTGTGTGCTTAATAACTTGTAACTAGCATGCATTAGGGCCTGTCATAATAGCTTGCACTGGGGCCCGTCGTAACTACCTTACACCACTGTCTTAGGCCCTATGTCTACTCTCTACCTTTGTATCCTAGAGACCCTAAACAGGTTTTGAACTGCATGAACTGTTGTTAAACTGTTTCTTAAGTGGTAATAGTCTTTTAGTTAGCATGCATGTTGAAAATCTTTATGGTTGTATACCACATGAAGCTGCTTTGTCATCAGTGGCTCACTTTCTACACTAAACACCAATGCTGAATTGAGTGAAGAAAACTTTATGAAACGGTTATACTAAATTAAACATGTTGAGTATCTTCAACAATTTCTTCCGTTTTGAGTTCATGAAACTGGTAACTTTCGATTTAGTATAACCATATTTGCAGGTTTAAGTAAAAATAACTGTCCATTAGTGATGGGCTGATAGATACTGAAATATCGATACTTATGATCGTTTCCTTTTTAAAATCATTCCTTACCTTGCCAAATGTTTTATTTATCCGGTAATTATAATATTTATTTTCAAATGAAATTTAACATGTATCTGTTGCTGAAAAAGTGAAAAATTTAATTATTTTTGAAAATAATTGTGTAGGATAGGAACTACTTCCTCCGCCCTATCCCTCTGCCACACAGACATGCCGAGAAACACAAGCACTGCAGTCACAGACGATTCAAGGTGCATGAGGGCATCTTTGACACCCCGCCGCATAGCCAGTGTGCTCGATGTTGTGCGCGGTCCTCAAAATTAGGGTTTCTCAGGGGCTTCTGGGCTTGATTGTGGCTGCCTCAGCAGTCGTGCCTCCCAGATGCCTTGCAGCCAGGCCGCATCAAATGTGGTTGAACGCCATGGCGCTGCACCCCAAGTGGGACCGTCACGCTTGAATCCTTCCTGAGGGGTGCCCGGTGGCTGAGACCTGCAAGGTCCCTGGTAGCCCCTCCTGGGATCTCCCTCTGGTTTTACGACCGCTTACGACCAGTCTTAAGTGGCTTTCTTTTAAGACGGCATTTCTATTGGCAATGCTCTGCGCTCTCTCCATCACCATGTATGAGATGGCGGCCGGATGACTCTGGTGTCACTTTGCGGCCCAATCCATCTTTTCTATCCAAAATAGTTTTAGCATTCCATATTAACCAGCCAATTGAGCTTGCTGTGCACCGCCCCCCACCAGGCGGGGACCTGGGGGATGCACATTTAGTACGCCCAGTGCATGCGCCAATACATTGAGGCTACCACTTCCATCAGGCGCACAGGGCAGCTCTTTGTTTGCTACGGCAAATCCAAGGGAAAAGCGCTCTCGGCTCATTGCCTTTCCTGCTGGGTAGTGAAGGCAATAGCTTCAGCCTATGAGGCTAGTGCTAGGCCTTTACCTATGTTTGTCCAGTGTAGGTCCACCAGGAGTGTGGCTACATCATGGGTAGCACTGAGGGGTGTCCCTCTTCCTGATATCTGTGCGCCGGCAACTTCGGCGTCCGCCTGCATGTTTTTCAAAGTTTTATAATGACAGCGTGGCAGCTGTGTCAATGGTTGGCTCGGCCATCCTGCCGGCGGCCTTGGCAGCTACTTAATGGTATGACTGTCCCTCGTGACTTGGGTGGTATTAGTCATCTGCAAGCTGTCGACCTTAATAGTTGAAGGAAGGAAATAGTAGAACGAAGGTTCCGACTGTAAGTTGTATGAGTTCTGGATGATCATTTGGGGTCATGGTCACTCGGGATCCTTTCAGGGGCGAGAAGGGTTTTGAGGACATCCGCATTGACGTGTCCCCTATTTATAGAAGAAGTGACGTCATCACACAGAGGTCATGGCCATGACAATGGGTGGTATAAGAGTTTTGATGCATCTGGCTGAAAGTACATTCGCAAGTTGTCGACCCTAATGGTCATCCGGAACTCATAGAACTGTGGTTACAGTCGTTAGTCGTACAGTCGCCTTCATTATTTATTGAGGAGAATAATAGCATATTACAGTAATAGGCTGATGAATAGGTGTATATAGGCTTAGAATTAACACATTTTCAAACAGCATCTGAATTCATATTATCGATTTTGCATTATATCCATTTTTGGAAAAACGGATATGCATTGCTGTCTTTCTAAAACATAGATTACATCTTAGAAAATGTTACCGTTTTGAAGGGAAATATCTCATGTTGCTAATACCTTCAGGAATGATCTGTAATTTAACAGGTGTTTTATAATTGCTGTTATTAAACAGAAAAAAAAGTATTTATATGTTAATAGCCTACTGATACAAATATAATTTTTTGAAGTCCACATTTACCAATTTTCACTGTAAAAATCACAAAGATCTCCCCTTTTTTATGTACACAAGAAGTATTGTATCTGTATCGATATCGGGATACTAGCCTTGGTATTATGTGGTATCAGATCAAAAGGAAAATTTGTGGTATCGCCCATCACTACTGTCCATAATAGATTTAATGAGACTTGAAAGTCGTGCGTTTGACTGCAGAAAAGGTTCAAACATTACGTCTGATGTCATATTCGTTGATATAAAGCCAGCGAGAGGAACATTTTTCAACCAAAAGATGGTGGCCCCGTCTCGCTGCTTTCCCTGAATTGAATTAATTTATCTTAAACATTCTCTCCACGCTCGTTGTATGTGGAAATTGAGTCATAACAGGTCAATTATATTGATTATTTGAATAATTTCTTCATTTGGGATTGTAATTGCCGGGTTATTATCTCAAATAGCTAGCTAGCTAGTTGGCAGTAAAATAACATAGCAAGCTAGCGAGCAATGTCACTGTTGAACTTGCATTAAAGAGATGGATCCGACTGAAGTACTTCTCATTAGATTATCTGAACCAAAAGAAAGTGTTATTCCTATATCAGTATACATATAAAGTTGACAGATCCCAGCTCATTAATGGATAACGTCACGTGGCGCTGTAATAGCGACATGCAGTCCAGCTGTCTCTCGTGTTCGTGTTTGTTAATTTGAATGTGTTTTGTTGTGTCTGGCTTTTGTCTTTGTTTTTATCATGCGCTGTGTGTCTGTAGTGGGACGGGGAAGCAGGCTGGAGATTTTTCAGGGCACTCCTGCTGCTCATTTTGATAATATTGACGTATTGTTTAGTCAATATAATTTTGTTTGTGGTCACCACCATGGAGACGTATTCGCAACATATGCTCGGGAATGTCCGTTGGATCTGCACACTGCAGCAACAAAGTTTACCATCACTTTTCGCCGGAGTTAAAGGTGTCGGGACTGATCCGGGAGTGCAGGCAATCTTCAAAAGGCAGCCAGGGAAGGAAAACATAATGCGGGTGAGGAGTGAGGAGATCACTGGAAAGATTGACGCAGTTCGGTGCTCCGTTTCGGTGGTGTACAGAGACCGCGGCGCTGCGTGTATGGAAGAGAGTCGTGGAGGCGGAGTTTGTGTGTTGGACTGCTTGGTGACACTGGACATCTTGGGACAGTGGGGCTATTTTTAATCATGGCTGTATTGCACTTTAATTCACTTAATTGATGCAATGATTCTGTTGGATGTATTTGTTTGATATGTTTGTTTGAGTGTTGTGGGTCTGCCCCACTGTTGTTTTTTTGTTGCTGGGGCTACAACTGAAGTTCCCTAGTGGAAAAATAAAAGTTATTCTATTCCCAGAAGATGTATGTCTAGAGGGACAATAGGGGGCAATGGGCATGAAAATGAACTACTTCCACTACTTGTAGGCAATGTAGTGCCAGAGGCAGATGGTGCATGGTCAGTTTTGATGGAGTTAAAAGATGTGGTAGAATTGGCTTTGTGTCCATCGTTTACAGATGAAACCTTAGACTACTTTCAGTGCTAAATGTGTGACCACAGGCAAACACTAAAAGGTTTTCCCTGAGTGTAGGCTTCGGCCTAAGCATCACTACGTGGAGCATTATCCCAGCCTAATTAAGTGCTTTGGCCCCATGGTCATTTTTTGTGCATGATGCTCAGAACTTCAAAAACAACCAGACACCAATACATGATGGCACATCATCTTAGTGCACCATCATTTTTCAAACCCAAGACACAAACATGTGGTATTAACTTTTCAGTTTCAACCCTACCAGAAGTAGCTCAGATATACATCAAAGGGCAAACTAGTGACAAATTGTATAGCACATCAGAGGTCACAATTGATTGCACAGACTATGTCAGTGGCATGTTTGTGTCAGTTGGAGAAAGTTGGGGACTGCCTAATTTCAGAAAGATTGCACAGATCTACCTAGTGAATAACAATGTTTATTTTCTCTGTTGTGATTTTGACTCATGTTGAACATCTTTGTTCCTATGAGCTGTCACCCACTGTAGTTAGCTTGTCTGTCCATCTTCAGTCTGAGCTCAATGACACTGTTACATTCTCTGCATACAAGATTGATGGCTGCTTATTGTTCACTCCAAAGAGGTTCATAGTAGTGAGGCAAAGTTGAGACTACTGTAGGGTGATTTCAAAAAAAGTATTTTATTTTTTTTGGGTGAAAATACAAAACTTTTCTGGCTCTCTATTTTTACCTCTTATCTAAGCATTGTCAATTGATTTTAAATACCACTTTAACAGAGCAATGGCAGCTGCAGACCCTCCAGCCATGATACTTGTGTTGTTGAAACAGACTGTGTAAGGAAGGCAAAACTCAGTTCCCGGCCAGCCTCTGTTGATGAACTGGTCAACATTTTGAAGGACCATCTGGAATGGCACCTCGACTTCAGCCTGCAATATGAAGACCCAGACTTTGATGCGAAACTTACTTCCCTGGTGGACATTGATGAGTTACCGCAAAAGGCAGTTGGGCATCTCGCTTGCAGAAGATACCAGTTCTGTTGAAACTGAAATACTCTCAGATATGTCATCCCCTGAGCGTCTTAGCAGGTGGCTGCCAGGTCTTTTTCCAGTTCCCACATTTTCTTTTGATGTTGAGCTGAGGCTCAGAGAGGGTAATGCTGATTTTGAAAAGAACAGAAAATATCTTAAGTTGACTAGAGATCAAAAACCTAATATATTAGAGAAAGCTTCTGCCATTTATGGTTTCAAGGCTTACTCGAGTGACAGAGAGGTAGCATGGGAAACTGAGGCCCTTGTTACCAAACATCCCTTTCTGAGAGAAGCACGATTTGACACAGGCTGTACTGAATGGAAGAACAGGATGTCAGCAGATCTCTGTCAATGCTGTAAAAAAAAGTTGAAGCAATCCTGAGAATGAACCATCACACTCAAACATAGAGACCAAAGTGTGCAGAAGTTAACTTTTTACCAAACTTTCCCCAAGGACAGGACCCAGTGGGGTAAAAAAGACTGGAAAAAATGCAACCCTCCTCAGCAAAATGATGCACATGTTTGCATTATGACAGATGATCATAGTGACCACCAACCCACCAGTGAAGCAGTTCCTTCATCTCTGGCTTGCTCTGCTTACGGAGTCTGAGGTGAATTGATTATTTTCCAAAGATATTTAATTTTATACATAATGTACTGTACTGTATGTGTTATATGTTGTTCATGCATCATTGTCATGTTTTTGTCAAATGAATGAATGAGTTCCAAAGAGGATAACAAACCATAACTTGGCTAACAAATTCTGTGGCGATCTGGATCAAATGGTTGAAGGCAGTTCTCATTGGTTTCATGTCTAGATTTTAGTGGCTAATGGGTAAAGTGTGACGGATTCACCTGGGTTGATTATTATATGTCCTTCATAGTAGTTACTCTTCTTTATCTTTTTAGGAACTACATGATATCCACACAAGGTGCACCACTGTTCTTCATGCTCTTCCTGTCTTGCTGTGAGGAAGTCTCAGGGCATGCATTTTTCAGGACATGAACGGTAATTTTTTATGAATGTGTACGATCAGGACCATTCTAGATGAACCCTTTCTTCTGTTTATGTGATCTTTAATCTGATCTGACAGGACGTTGCTACTACTGGTATCCTAGTACTACTCCGAAGCCCTGTAGTAGCTGTCATTACTGATTTTCTTCTCTCTGCCTGTCTCACACTAACTCTTACTCTCTCATTCTCAGCAGGATGATTCCCATGAGGTAGAGCTTGGGGATGCTCCAGTGGCCCTACTTACAGTTGTCAGTGACAATGTCAAAGATCCTGTTCACTACCACCCGAGGAAAATTTCCATTGTCCTAGGGAGTGATGTAGTGACCAACCTCTGCCGGCTCGCTGATGCCTTTCTGTTGATGTTTGGCCTGATCAATGCTCTTGACCTCAGCTATCCTAACGGACTGGTCAACACTTTTAAATTTGTCCCAAAAATTTTGCTTGGATTGGAGGATGGAAAATTGTCATTTAGGTTGCAGACCCTAAAGAACGACTTAATGATGTACACATGAGCTTGACAAAGGAGGGGCATAACAAATGTCTTCCTTGTTTCAACATTATGGATGTAGCCTGAAGCTCAGATACTTTTGTTTTATGTTTTTTTATTTGTTAATTGAACTACTAATGAAGACTCTGTTTGACCGCTTTTGAGTCATGTTCCAATGCTGGTGGGCTCTACTTTACAATATGGTCACCCAGAGATGAGGTCTCCTGTGATTATTCAAAGTTTTAGGCTATGAGTTTGCAGGTTCTGAAACGATTTGAAGAGTTGAAGAGTAGGCTGAAAAATAAAGACATCAATGACATTCATTGCATGAGGTGTTCTGCAGGGCATTTTGAGCAGTAGTTAAAAGACAATGGTCCTTTGCCTGATTTTGTGGTTTCTATTGTCATGTTGTCATATGTCATGTTGTGGGCTAACTGCCATTACAGTACATTGGCTTTAATCATTAGTCTACCTCTGACTTTTAGTGGCCTCATGTTTACTTGTGTAGTGTGGTATAGTGCCCTGTGAAATTTGTGTTTGTTGGTGGAAAAGAAACCACAACGGGCCTGTGAAAACTTTCTTTGCACTTGTTAATTTAATAATTAACATTTGAACCTTTTTTTAGTTGTATGTCCATTCAAAGATACATGTATTGTATATTTTAAGTTAGTGGTACTCAGTTAATTTAAGGCAATCAGTTGACACAAAGTTTTTACATTAGCAAACATACAATTTTGAGTTTTATAAGTCTTCGTTTTTCAGTTGTTATTATTTTAAAGGTTTAGATGTATTGCATTTATGCTTAAGTAAGAGAAACTCATACACATTAAGGCCGTTAACGAATAAGCGGGGCGAAAATGCGTAAAATTCGTCGGCGAATATTTTGCGTGAAAACCTGTCACACCTGCAACGATGCGAAAAAACAAAAAGCTTGTGTTCTTTTTCGCGGTTGAAAATCCCTGCGAATAAAAATGGATTACTCTTCGTCGAGCGATGACGACCTGGTTATCCGTTCTCATTCGTGATGTCATTCATTAAACACAACAACGTTCAAGAAAATAAAAAATTCGGTCCATCACGGAACGAAAGTGTATTTTTTTGCCTCTACCAGAACGTTAAAAATGGAGCATGCTTAAATTACATTGCCAAAATATAGAACCGGGCTTATTACAATGGGGGAAATAAGTATTGGACACGTCAACAATTTTATTATCAAACATATTTCCAATATAGCTATTCACATGAGATTTTGACCAGACATTGGTATTAACTCAGGGGTGTCCAAACTACGGCCCGCGGGCCAATTGCGGCCCTTGAAGCATTTTAAAGCGGCCCTCGAAACATTTCAGAAGAATGATTAAATCTGGCCCGCTGCTACAAATGAGAAAAAAAATGCTGTTGTTTTTTTAACACTAGGGGGCAGCATAGTAAAAGCCCAACTCTAAAAACAGATCAGCAGTTTACGCCCCCCCAAAAAAAAAATTATCTTATGCATTAACTAGCCAACGTTCCTGTAGCCTACAAATCATATTCTTATCAACATGGCGGCTGCAAAGAATCGAAAGGTGGATAGTGAATGTAGGAAATTCCAGCCACGATGGCAAAATTAATACTTTTTCACTGAGTACAGAGGTCTGTTTAATTTGCCAGGAATCAGTAGCGGTGATGAAAATAATTTAATGTTGAGACATTATGAAACGAAACATGATGCGTCTTTTAAGGCATATACTGGAGCAGCCAGAGAAGAGAAATCAAAGCAGTTGGCGGCAAGCCTATCATTGCAACAAACCCAGTTTTTTTGTGCTAATTAAACGCAGCAGAATGCTACCAGGGCTAGCTACGAGGTGGCTAAGCTAATAGCGAAGTATGGAAAGGCCTTTGCAGAGTGTGATTTTGAGTGCGTCACAAAAATTGTGGACATTGTATGCCCAGAAAAGAAACAAGACTTCTCCAATGTTAGTGTTGCGAGAAACAGTGGCCCGGCAAATCGAGGATTTATCAGCTAACATCAAGGCGCAAATATCAGACAAAGCTCCGTTGTTTCATTTCTATTCAATTGCGTGTGACGAGAGTACCGACACAACAGATTCGGCTCAGCTACGAATTTTTTTGCGAGGGGTTGACGATGATTTTTGCATTACTGAAGAGCTCCTCGACCTTCGGAGCCTGACTGGAATAACGAAAGGAGCTGATATTTTTGAAGCTGTGTCAGTTGCTATTCAAAATCGGAATCTCCCTTGGGACAAGTTGTGTGGAGTTTACAACAGATGGTGCTCCAGCCATGATAGGTGAGCGTAACGGAATGGCTTCCCTGGTTTGCAGAAAAGTTCATGAGTCTGGGGGCGAGGCTGTTAAATTGCACTGTATTATACACCAGGAAGCATTATGCGCCAAAGTCACGAAACTGGGCGATGTCATGAATACAGTCGCGAAAACTATTAACATAATTTGTGCGAAAGCACTCAATCGCAGAGAAATTCTTAAAATCTCTTCAAGCTCGCCTTTTAATAGGCTATAATACTGTTCGCCTAATTTAAATAGAAATCTAAGTGATGTTGGCAACTGTATGCCACATGTCTGAGCGCACTTGTATTTATTTTACACACACACACACACATATATATATATATATATATATAAAATATCTTCAAGTTCGCCTTTTAATAGGCTATAATACTATTCGCCTAATTTAAATAGAAATCTAAGTGATGTTGGCAACTGTATGCCACATGTCTGAGCGCACTTGTATTTATTTTACACACATATATATATATATTATATATATATATATATATATATAATAGCCTGTGGCCCGTGGTAGTCATAATTTTTCTCCATCTGGCCCTCAGTGAAAAAAGTTTGGACACCCCTGTATTAACTCAATAAAACTACACAGCTAAAGAAATTGTAACGTTCCAATTCTTTAAAAAAGTTATGTGCAATAAAGTGAAATGACACAGGAAAAAAGACAATTGAACACGCTAAATTAAATGTGGTAGAAAAGCCATCTTTTTATATTTGGTTGCATATCCTTTGCATGCCATGACTTTATGATGTCTGTGACCCAACAACATCAAAAGGCTCTTGATATCTTATTTGCTGGTACTCTTACAAGCGATACTATAACAGCTCTGCATTTGAATGGATCTCTATGGGAATTGGGGGGTAAAACAAGATTTAGCTGTAAATTACACTGGAACAATATAGAACACATGGTTGGCTAAGTGGCTCTAAGTCATCAAGGGTCTGATGTATTAAACAAGCCTTTAACCATCACTCTGCTGCCAGAAATACAGTAGATATGGATGGATAACTTGAAGGGTTTCTTCTCCTGACTTATTTTTACATAGAGTTCAATAGGAAAATCTGTCAGGAGAAACAACCCTTAAAGTGATCCTTCCATATCTACTGTATTTCTGGCAGCAGAATGATGGTTAAAGGCTTGTTTAATACATCAGACCCTTGATGATTTAGAGCCACTTAGCCAACCATGTGTTCTATATTGTTCCAGTGTAATTTACAGCTAAATCTTGTCTCACCCCCCAATTCCCATAGAGATCCATTCAAATGCAGAGCTGTTATAGTATCGCTTGTAAGAGTACCAGCAAATAAGATATCAAGAGCCTTTTGATGTTGTTGGGTCACAGACATCATAAAGTCATGGCATGCAAAGGATATGCAACCAAATATAAAAAATATGGCTTTTCTACCACATTTAATTTAGCGTGTTCAATACTTTTTTCCTGTGTCATTTCACTTTATTGCACATAACTTTTTTTAAGAATTGGAATGTTACAATTTCTTTAGCTGTGTAGTTTTATTGAGTTAATACCAATGTCTGGTCAAAATCTCATGTGAATAGCTACATTGGAAATATGTTTGATAATAAAATTGTTGACGTGTCCAATACTTATTTCCCCCATTGTATGTGTCCGTTTTTACTTTTGTAAAGTTTATTTTGTCTACAACATGCTCTCCTTCTCTTCCCTCCTATTACGGACATACGTGTCTCTGAGATTTTCCCACAGCCTCTTGCTCTCTTCCACTAATATAAGGGGTTAACCACAACATAACAATACATTACGTCATTTCAGCAAACAAACATCTTTAAAATAAAATTGTCGTAGTCTATACAGTGTAGCAACTCATGAAGTCTGAAGAGTTCTCTCCAATACAAGAGAGCTACAGGCAGACCTCGTCTGTTTTCCTCGTTATTTATATAACTTGGCCATGTAATCAGTAAATCCACACAGGAGTCGGAATAAGATTTTTGGGGAACTTTATAGACTTTATTTGCCACGCACACAGACAACCGTGTGACAGCTAAAACATTTCATATAGGCTACTTTACCCTGCCCTTCTCCTCCTCCACCTTTCGCTCCCTCCAGCACAGTGGCTGCCCCTGGCCAGACCTGGTATCTAGCCTATGTGTCGTCTTTCTCCATCTGATAGCCTATAGCCCACAATTACTACGGCAAATATCCACGAAACAATATCACATATAGCAGTTCGCTAGCTTTCATCCTTTGTTGTCACCAAGGCAAACAACCCAGCCGGTGACAGCGTAGCCTACATGAACTCGCCTAAAGTAAAAAAATAAATAGGCCTACGTATCGTGTAGCTATGTGTGTAATCGCCACTGGCTTGTTATCTTCTTCACATGAACTGCTATCAACATTAACGTTAGACCTAAATGTTAGCTAATGTTAGCTGGCTAAAATAGCTGGAGACAACTTTTAAACCAATGCTAATAACCTGTGGGAGCTCATCAGATTGCAAGTTGTGCGTATTGCAACCATTTAGCTATAACCCCACCATCTTCATAGCCTTTTTGCTCGGCATTGGTTT
Organism: Ilyophis sp. 1 JC-2022; assembly: GCA_022702515.1. Classification (NCBI taxonomy): domain Eukaryota; kingdom Metazoa; phylum Chordata; class Actinopteri; order Anguilliformes; family Synaphobranchidae; genus Ilyophis; species Ilyophis sp. 1 JC-2022. The sequence continues at coordinate 35,019,694 of CM040395.1, forward strand.
TCCACAAATTGTCCTTCAAATCGTTCTTTGTAACTTTTATGTCTCTTATCAAAGAGTACGCTATACATGGAAACATATAAAATCAGTTGGTCCGCCATATTGGATGTTGTAGTTTGTTGTGGGAGTGCAGTGACGTCAGCCATGGAAACTTGTTATGATTGGATAGATAAATAGTTTCGCAAACGAAAACTCGCAAAAAACGAACTTGCTGCGAATAAATTACATGCCGCTTTTTCGCAAAGGACATTTCGCGTTTGATGTGCAAGATTTTATGAACAATACAGGAGTTCGTTTTTATTTTTCAACGTGCGATTTATCGCGGCCAGTGTGTAACGGCCTTTAAGTGCTCTATCTTGACAACCTTAGCGCACCGTCTAAAACCCATGGCGCAGGTGCATTTAGGGTGTGTCCAACTCCCCGTTTTCTAGTTAGAGGGCACATATTTTGAGCGCAAAGTAAGGTGCAAGGTTCAAATGGGCTGAACTTAACCTCTTCATTAATTATAGGTGTGTCTTGGGACGTAACATACAATAAACCAATCACAATGTTATCTCCCATTCCCTTTAAAAGTTACCTGCATTTGCACCTTGGCGGATTGCTAATATAATGTAAAATTTAATAAGACTGCAAAAAGAATGATTTACAGCTGGGGAAAGCTGCTCACACGCAAGGTTAAAGTGTGCGAACAAGGAATATATGGATCAATATTAGGATCAATATTATTCAGACTAACCATGACGACATGTTTTCATGTACACAATAATAATCTTAAACATTATAGTTTAACACCAGCATGGGTTCCCGGTCATTCCTGACCAAACTATTTCCTATTAAATATATGCGGTTTAATTTAGTTAAAAGCACCTGCAGCATCGGAGAATAAACTACCAGAACTTGGCTTCCGTCTCACCTTAGAAAACGCCAAAATAGCCTGCTTGTTTAATGAATTTCATTTGATTATACAATGACCAATGAAACATTATCAAATATCAATTCCATGAGCCTGTTCTCACAGCAGTCAGATCACAGGCAATGCATTTTGCTTAGCGAAATGCAAGATTCATCCAATGTTCATATTACGTGCATTTTAATATTGATTAATAACATAAATAGCGTTATTTTGCCTTAATGATGACACAAAATACACTAAATCTGTCAGGTTTTAATAAAATTTGTATAAAACATCTTTCAGAATGAAAACAGGTGTCATTTAATATTGTCTGTTAACATAATTTTATTAGTTTGCCGGAAAATAAGATTGTTTACAAGTTGTTATCAAAGAAACAAGCAGTGAACAAAATGTTTTTGTACTTCCGCCAATTCCGATGGTCCGTTTAGCAACGCAGAGTCCAGTGCAACTGATATGCGTTCGATTTACCATAAAGCAATTTTAACAAGCATCGCACAGCGTCAAACAGAAAAACAAAAAACTGACCAATACCTTTGCCAATACGCTCTAAGGTAAAAGTGATATCTCCAGACAGCTCGCTCTAACGTTAGGCCTACTGGAATCTGTTCATTCAGAAAAACTTATCTAATATTAGATAGTAGATTATATGAAATGTATGTAAGACATTTATAAACAATGTTTGACTGTTTGACCTGTAATACATGATATAATAAATACTATTTTATTTGAGCTACTAAACATGAATGCATTCTGAAACGTTATTCTAGCGCAATGTATAAAAAGGTGTCTGGTAAAATTTTGGGGTGGCTGGTAAAATTTGGCATCTACCAGCCACTGTGGCTGGTAGGTCAGAAAGTTAATTTCCCACCCTGCTGTCTATATATCTATATTTAAGGCTTTATAACTTCACACGTGGAAAATGGCTTAATGAAGCAAGACAGTAGTACCACTTACATTGCTGACTTATATTAGTATGTTCATTATTTAGGTAAAAATAGACTGCCACAAATGCAAAGAAATCTTGACAAAAAATGCTAAATAAAATTTGTTTTTCAATGACGTCGCGTGGCGCTGTAATGGCGATATGTAGTCCAGCTGTCTCTTGTGTACGTGTTTGTTCATTTGAATGTGTTTTGTTGTGTCGGGCTTTTGTCTTTTGTGTTTTTCATGCGCTATGTGTCTGTTGTGGTACGGGGAAGCGGATGGAGATTTTTCGGGGGAACTCCTGCTGCTCATTTTTGTAATATTGACGAATTGTCTAGCCGGGATGATTTTGTTTGTGGTCGTCACCATGGAGACGCATTCACATTATGCTTGCACGGAGTTCATCATCGCTCTTCACCGGAGTTGAAGATGTCGGGACTGATCCGGGAGTGCGGGCACTCTTCAGAAGGCCACCAGGGAAGGAGAAGATAATGCAGAGGAGTGAGGCGGCACGACTAGGGAGGCTGAGCTCCGTTTCGACAATGGACAGAGACCACAGCACTACGTGTATGGAGGAAAGGCGGAGGCAGAGTTTGTGTGTTGGACTTATGACACTGGACATCTCAGGACAGCGGGGGATATTTCTAATCATGGCTATTCCACTTTAATTCACTTAAATAACTTGATTAATGCAATGATTCTATTGTATGGCTTTATTTGATATGTTTGTTTGTGTGTTGTGGGTCTGCCCCACTGTCTATGTGTTTTTTTATTGTTGGGGCTACAAGTGAAGTTCCCGAAAGGGAAATAAAAGTTATTCTATTCTATTTAGTTTGCAATGGAATACTGAGAGGTACAAATCTGGAATGAATGAGACAGGTTTGCAGAGCGTGGGGGGTATTGCGCATCAACATTTTATGTTTTACACATTTTAGTGCAATAGCATTATACAATGCTGTGTATTTCTCAAATGGGTTTTCCCAAAAAATGTGTAAAACCAATGGTAAGATTGGATATTTTTTTAATATTTAGTAGCAGATATTGATAGTAGAACGATGTGGTATAATTAGACAAGAATTTCACATTTATTTTGCATCTAAGTTAGCATGGCTTTTCCTCGCTGTTTTGGCATACGATCAGGCTATTGTTAGCTTTGTCTTGTTGCGATGACAGAATACAAATTTCTGGTGGTAAAAAAATATTTTTATGAACACATACATAGAACTCATACATTGACGGTCTTGGCACTTGATCTAAAAGGCATGGCGTTAGTTTTGCATGTGCTAAAATGTTGTGCACACACCAAATGTCTTAGTACATCAGGCCCTTAATTAAAACAAATATGGGAAAGATTTGTGAAGCCATTTTCATACAAATAAGCACATAAAAAATTTGCATTTAGATTAAGACTTTTTTCCAACAACCTAGCTCAAACTCTACAACAAACAATAGACATAGCGATATGTCGAGCATGACATGGACTAATGCTTTTGACAGGTGACATTTCTGTTTAATGTTTATGTTAAAGGCTAATTGAAAGTTTGAACTACTGTTACAACAGTCTCTTGCAAACATACTTGGAGATTTCTTACTCCTCACTGTGTCGATTATACGCTTTATGCTAGCCAGCAATCTACAAGTGGTTTGATTATTTTCAATGTATTTGTTGAATTAGCCAGTAAATAAACATTATTAGCTAGTTCATACACATGCATTAATGCTATGTCAGGTAGTGAAAATGCTATCTACGGACCACGGCTAGGTTCAAAAAGATAGTTCAGGTGCGTCCCAATCCTCAAAAAACGTATCCTCCTTTCCTCCACTACCACCTCCTCTCCTCTGTGCCCCAGAAATGGATCTTTGTGTTTTAATCTAATGTTGCTGATTATATATTAATTAATGTCTCGATGTTGTACTTGAAACGTACAGGCTATTTTGCATACTTCCTTGTAGGAGATAAGTGGAGGAGAGGAGTGGAGAAAAGGAGGTGAGGAGTGAAGAGAGAATCTATGGGGTATTGTCAAGAGGAAGATGAGAGACACCAGACCCAACAATGCAGACGACCTGAAGGCTGCTATCAAAGCAACCTGCGATTCCATTACACCTCAGCAGTGCCCCAGGCTGATCGCCTCCATGCCACACTGCATTGATGCAGTAATTCATGCAAAAGGAGCCCCAACCAAGTATTGAGTGCATAGAAATTAACATACTTTTCAGAAGGCTGACATTTCTGTTTAAAATATCCTTTTTTAGTGATCTTATGTAATATTCTAATTTTCTGAGACACTGAATTTGGGTTTTCATTAGCTGTAAGTCATAATCATCAAAATTACAAGAAATAAAGGCTTGAAATATTTCACTCTATGTGTAATGAATCTATATAATATATGAGTTTCACTTTCTGAATGAGTGACAAAAAATATTGAACTTTTTCACGATATTCTAATTTTTTGAGCTGCACCTGTGTATATATATATATGTATATATACATATATTTGCTGATGTGTCTTGATGGAAATATTGTATTTATGCCATAATATTAAGTTAATTTACTTTGAGAAATGTATCCAACTCACATTCTCAGTTCATGCAGCAAAAAACCTAGATTTTTTTATTTAGGTTATTTTTATTATTTTTTGACTTATAAACATTTCTGCATAATGCAGGTTACTTTATTTCCAAATTTCACAGAACAGCTAGCCTATTTGTAAAACGCCCTTTGAACTATAGCCTACAGGAGTCGTCAAAATGTTGTCAGAACTGATGATATAGGTGAAGCTATGGTAAAGGCATTAAATCTCTAAGTGGAGGGTTAATAATGCTAGAGTGTATGGCATATGAGCCTATGCAAATATATTTCCTAGATAACTGTGAGCAGTTATTGTTCCAAACTTTAACAATAATGTAAATTTTTATTGCATTATAGCCTACCCAGCTAACAAATTGACGTCCCGGGGATGTCCCCTAAATGTCTCGAAATGTCATCAGGATGTCGCCTTGACGTCTTTTTGTAGGGTTTTCTAAAGTTTACGTCGCAGAGAACATTCCCAGGATGTTCTAGTAATGTCCCGATTGAGAATCTGTCTGATTTTTTCCATGTTCCGTTCCGGGGTTTGCTTTCCCTCGTCATTGTTTTCACCTGTGCTTCTACCTGCGGGGTATTTAAGTTCCTCACTTCCGCTTCCCCGGTGCTTTTTTGTCATTCGACATTGCATTGAGCCAGGTATAGCCAGGTGTACTAGCGACCTTGTGATATTAAATGCAGTTTATGTTCACGGGGGACTTGCTATTAGATTTTATTTCAGGTATTATTCCTCCTCCTAGCGTTCTGTGCTATTTATTTTATTCTTGCTGTTCTCTCTGAGACAGTTTTTTTTTGTTTGTTTCATTTTGGTTTTACAAATTTTCGGCTGCCCCAACTCATGTGCCGAAGGTGTTTTTTTCTTTGCTAAGTTTCCCATTTTGGCTCCATTATTAAGCTCGGGAGATTTAGTTTGTGTTTCACTCGTTTTTCGAGTTCGCCCAATTTTAGTGGGTTGATTTTCATTTGGATGTTTAGCCACAAGGAAGTAGTTTCCTGTCTTTTCTTTCCTTGTACTTATTTTTTTGTTATTCCCTTTATTGGTCCTCACTGCGTGAGTGACTCATTGTAACCAGTAGCCTAACAGACGTTGCAGGAACGTCCCTGAATGTCCAATGAATGTTATGAGCACCATGTCATATCATAAGCGGATAGGGACGTTGCTTAGTAATGTAAAGTCCTAGTAATGTTTTTAGGAGGTCCCTAGAGAACTTCACATCATAACTAACTAAAAGGGGATGTCCCTGGGACATCCACTGTTAGCTGGGTACAGCTTGTCACAGTGCAATATCCTAGCTATATGACTTGGGAATATCTAATTATATGGTGGATCACACTACATTCTCAGTCAAGCTGATCTCCTGGATAAGGAAGCTATTTTTCCCCAGCTACGAGTAGGCAAACCCCAGTAAACGTAGGCTATGGTAAGAAAAGCGAAGGTATAGGTGTAAAAAGCCATGTGGAATACTTGCTACTTGCTCTAAGAATTCCAGCTCATTTTGTAATTATAGCTGGGCTATATTTCTGCAGAATGCGATGTCCTGGAATAAGAAAACTATCGGTTTGCTGGATAACCTGTATCATGCAGGAATTTCTCACGCTTATAACAAGTTAAATTTTGGAAAAATTAGTTAAGAATTAAGCGAGTTACAGTTTATTTTATCACAAAAAGTCTGCATCTGTCAACACACTACCAAAATATGCTTATCTTGACCTCCTAATATGGCAGCCACGCAGATGTCTGAGCGGTATCTAGGTTTTTATCTTTTTTTCTATGGACTGAGCAACCAAGGATCATAGCTGACCCTGCCCCTTTCGTGTTGACATGTTTTGAAATAAATATGCTTTTAAATAAATAAGCTGTGAAATAAATAGGCCCTACACCTTGAAATAAAGAGAAGAGACGTATTTATTTCATTGCATATTTATTTATTTATAAACAATAATTAATCAGGTGCCAGCCACTCAGCATTACAACTTAAAGGGGGATATCACTAAATCTATAAAATCTAAAATGTTGTTGGACAGTTGAAGAAATATTTCTGCATATATATTACATTATCCCTCAAGCCAGTGTTGTGACAAATTATAGATTATTCATTATTTATATACAATTATATATCATACTGTAGGACCAACTGTATTAAAATGTAGTGTTAATATGAATATGTTCTTCTGTGGTAGGATGAATAGCACAAAAGGCCCATATGTGCAAAACAGCACATATCCAAGGCCTCAGACACTCACGCCGGAAAATGAGCTCATTATTTGTATCGAAGTGTGCTCAATGAACAATGGTCCCACGCTAGGCACCCAATATGAGCTCATCTCGACACCTGTAAATCAAGGACATATACACACACCCACATGCAGGGGAATTGAAGAAAAACTCGCTCTCAGCGGAAAACAGCCATATTGCAATACACTCCCCAAAATTTATTTTAGTTATCTCAAAAAGAAGGCAATGGACCCATTCATTCACACACCCATACACACACACACACATATACACACATACACACACACAGGCAATTAAATGTTCCTAGCCCGTCTGAAGAGATAAGCATGAATGACTCCCTACACGTTCTTTGAGGCCTGAGTGTCGAGAAGAATGTCCAGCACTCTAACCTTGAAGATGTGTGTGTGCAGTTTGAGGAACTGATAGAATTTATTAAATCCAAAGAAAACATTTATCTTCTATCTTTACAAACATTGGTGTAAAAACTATGTATTGAACTACTATTGTCAAACCGTGACTAGGATGTTTCTGATATGATTAAATCATGGCATTTCATCAAAACTACCACATAAATAAGGGTCATATGTAATGCTTAATTAGGACCGGCAGAGACCGCTGCAGACCATGGAAAAGTAATCGCCCAGGTAATGGGAACACCCCAAAAAAGGGGGGGGGTCGCAATAACATATAAGATGTCAGTTGAACTTCATGATGCGCTTGTTATGTTTTGCTTCTGTCATTAACGGACCTGTTTTACGTCTTGTGGGTGAGCATGAAATTGACTGACTTAGACTGGACCGTGTGATTGAGAATGTTTTTAACATATGTATGTTTAGCCGATCAGCCTGGGTATGTATATTCGTGCAAATCTTTTTATAATACATTACGTTATACCAGACTCTGGAATGTGGTGTCTATTTGGAAGAAAGTTTAAGTAAAGTGTAGTTGAATGGTCCTGACCCCTCCCGACAGGGCGGTGATAGGATTGTTCGATTTATTATACTTCAGTTGGCGAGCCGATCCAGGAGTGAATAATAGTACAGGCTGAGAATGCGCTTGCGTTCACACTGTATCTCAGATCAACAGGCGCCAAGAACAAAGGTAAACAGAACCTTTAATCTGTATTCTAGTAAATCGTTGATCCTCAGAGGCAGTGTGTCCGCATGTGCAAGGAGGCTTGTATGAAAACTCACAAAAGAACCTAAATACAAATTCTGATAGAAAAGAAAAGAACCATACAGAGAGTCTTGTGTAGCGTCAGGCTGATGTAAATGTTGAATGTCTTGTAATTTATTGTATATATATATATATGTATATATATATATATATATTATGGGATTATTTTATAAAATTGCAGCTGTGTGACTGCACTATGGGATTATTTTATAAAATTGCAGCTGTGTGACTGCACTATGGGATTATTTTATAAAATTGCAGCTGTGTGACTGCACTATGGGATTATTTTATAAAATTGCAGCTGTGTGACTGCACTATGGGATTATTTTATAAAATTGCAGCTGTGTGACTGCACTATGGGATTATTTTATAAAATTGCAGCTGTGTGACTGCACTATGGGATTATTTTATAAAATTGCAGCTGTGTGACTGCACTATGGGATTATTTTATAAAATTGCAGCTGTGTGACTGCATTATGGGAATATTTTATAAAAATTGCAGCTGCGTGACTGCGTTATGGGATTATTTTATAAAATTGCAGCTGTGTGACTGCATTATGGGAATATTTTATAAAAATTGCAGCTGCGTGACTGCGTTATGGGATTATTTTATAAAATTGCAGCTGTGTGACTGCATTATGGGAATATTTTATAAAAATTGCAGCTGCGTGACTGCGTTATGGGATTATTTTATAAAATTGCAGCTGTGTGACTGCATTATGGGAATATTTTATAAAATTGCAGCTGTGTGACTGCATTATGGGAATATTTATAAACCAAGATCAAAGTTTTATTTTTATTTACCGTGCTGGCCAGAGAATGAATGTGTGTCGACACAAGTATGAGATTACAGCGCTGTGTTGTGTTTATGTTAAATCAGCTGAGTAGGTTAAAAGAAAAAAAACCTGTAAATTGTTTGACCCAGAAGAATGTGATTTTAAAAGTGAATGGGAAGCCCAACTCATGGTAGAAGGATCAAAGTGAACCTGACTACCAGAATTACCGTAATAGCTCATGTAGGAGAGCACTTAAGAAAAAGAGTTAAATTATGTGCCCAATTATTTTTCTGGGTCTCCGGGACTATACTACAATGTATGATATATTTGTAATCGCTTGTGTTATAATCTCTGTGTACTATAAAATTTGTGAAGCTTATGATCAGACGCATCGTAATGAAAACCCGCCTGAAATAGTGTAAAAAGTTGTACATAAATAGTAATAAGTGGAAAGTATATCTCATATAAAATTTTGTTCGTATAACGGAATTATAGTAGGCATGCAGGCGCAAGCGTTCTGGTCAGAGAAGTGGCCGTTGTACAATTACAACTGTAAATAAAACGGGAAAATTATTTCCGAACCGTACGGATAGTACAGATAGATAAGTGGAAGTTATACGTGAGGGAAACTTGCATAGGATTGTGACAGAAAGCAAGACAACATAGAAGGAAGTGAAAAGTGAGTAATTCAATTTGCGTCATTAGTTAATTTGTTATATGATATTATACATTTATGCAGTTTATTTTCATGGAAAATTCTGAGCGCACTAATTTGTAATCTTGTCCTTTGACTGGCTTGGAGTTATGTGCTACTCAGTTCTCTATTTTCAGGTAGTGATTCGATTTAGTTTATTGTGCTCAAATAGCATAGGCTACTGGCTACAGCGAATTCGCTGTGGAGAAGGTTTTAGCCCATGGTTATAAATAAATAAAAACTAAGATTGATCTCAGCATGATAACCGAACCATATTTTTGTCCTTCAAAGTGTTTGAAAGAAATAAATTGAGTACAAGCTCAAGCGTCATTTTGTAACAGACAAGATTGACGATTCGAGACATTTTGTGGTAAAGATTTTAACCAGAGTTCTGTAAATCTAGAAGATTCTGTATACAGAACGGGGATGGCAATACAGAAACCTACATATATATTAGCAGGCTTTAATTTAAGTGAAATAAATAAAATAAAATGGTTGTTGAGATGATTTTTTATAAAGGGAACTGTAGTTCGCATGAGCACCCTGAATCTCGTGAAGAAACAGGTCTGATTTACCAAATAAATAAATAAGTAAGTAATGCAGTAATTTATTTATAATAAATAAATAACAAATTGATAAACGTTGGCATTAACCACAAACATTTGCGGTTAAATTCATTTTTAATATTTGTATGTTCCCCGTAGCAACCTGAACTTTTAATTTAACCAAAAGAAATAAATACATTCACTAACCACGTAACGTAGGCTACACATGTACGGAGGTGATAGCATGTAGCCTACAGCAGCGACTGCACAAATAGCTAATGAATAATTCTAACAGGGGTACAAAAAAGCGCATCTGAATTTGATTTATCAAAGTGAAAAATCAATGTCAGTCATCGGTATAGTGACTTTGATTTAAATAATTGAAGCTGTGTAAGGTTCCCATGTCGACTTGATATATCGATGACCATCACCATCAGAAAGTCAGTGTCAATCATAAAAATTAATTGATGACCGATACTGCTGCCAATAACATACTAGCGATGTCGGTTCGATGTTTCCTTGCTACCTGGGATGCGATTGGTGCTTCGGAGAGGGCAAAGCAGATATTAAAGTGTTTAAGCAAAATGTCGCAATTTGTTTTGAGTGCCATTTTCTGCATGTGCGATTTGATTTCATGCAGAGAGAGGGTCTGCGTTGCCCGCTTTGAATTTAACTTTTCAGTCTTTCAGGGAAAGGGGACTTGTTTTAAAGCATTAGCAGAGAAGAGAATGGAATAGAACAGGATAGAATAACTTATCTTCCCATGAGGGAACTTTAGTTGTAGTTTCCAGCAGCCAAGACATAGAAAGTGAGACAGTGTTTTAGTGTGATTTAACCGAGTATATGTATATATTGTATAACAACAACACTGTCAGGAACGACCAGGATCAAAGTGTCTTTAACCAGTGTAGTGGGCATGCGCGAGCATGCCTGTTTCGCCATCGTGTGGGCAAAACGCCAAAATGAAAAAGCAGGCTTTTAAAAGGATATGACATTTTGATCTGAAATATGAAGTGGCAGTCCCCTCATAAGAAAAATAAATAATAAATAAATAAAACTTACAGTGAACAGGAACTGGGTGGGTCATCCGCGGCCTCACCTCGCTTGACAGTGAATGCTTATACTGACATTCATTTCATCTAGCTGTTTTTTGATTTAGGAAACCGCCTGTCTAAGGGCGCCTGGTATTCGTCCAACCCAGGAGGAGAGGGGGGCTGCAGCAGCCAGAATAAGCATACAGGTGGTTCCTGATCCACCACTAGAGGCGTGTCTCTATCAGAAGGTGAAACAACAGGTGGGAGAATTCAACAATTTAAAAAAAACAATTATTAAAAATAATAAAAAAGCGCACCAAACCCCAAGCCCAGCTAGTGTTAACAGAACAGACTATGGCCGTCCCCGCAGTGATAGCCCCGGTGATGACATCAGCTCCACAGGGACAGAACCTACAAGCACCAGGAGCAACGGCAGTGGCAGCCCCATATGTTACCCCTACACCACAACCCCCGCCCATCAATGTGTATATTAACAACCCAGGAGGATTTCCACCCAATAGGGGGAGAGGACAATACAGAGGAAGAGGAAATAGAAGAGGGGGAGCATATCAGAAAAAAGCAAGGAACCCAACAGAACAACAACAACGTTACAATCAGGGCCTGCCACCGCAAACTCCGGACCAAAGCCAAAAATGCTGGGGGTGCAGCCTGACTGGACATAACAGAAGCGAATGTCCCACCAACCCATGGATGAAAAACTGAAAGCCCATGTAACACCCCCATTTTTCCCATTAAAAAGCCGCACTCAGATGATTATAGGTTGGTCCAAGATTTACGTGCTATCAACGCTAATAGGACAATAAAAAGAAAAGATTAACAAAGTGTCTTCTCTGTTTCAAGCAGGAACTGGGTGGTGGCTCTTAAGGCGAGACAGGGCAGGTGACTAGGGTAAAAAATTTAACTAATAGATATCACAATGAAACTTCCCCAGTTGATTACTTATATTAAGACAAGAATGTTTTGTATTACAAGTTTTCAGAAATGTTATGTTTAAATATGCAAATGAGGCATTATATACTTAAATATGCACTAATTTGCATACAATTCCAGAACAGAAATCTGAACATTGGATGAAGCCAGATTCAAAATTATTGTTTCATTATGTTGACACATTACAACCAAGTTTTTGGTCAGAGGGGATTGTGGCCATGTCTTTTTATCACCCCATAAATCAGAAAATACTGTCTACAGTCAAAAAAAATCTATTTTCGCCATGTTTTTTGGTATAAAATGTAGCATAAAACAGGCTATAAATGATATATCAACAAACCCCTCTGAAAAAAACCTCAGAATATACATAGGAAGAAATATGTAAAGGATGGTGTATGTACTGTAGACTGAAGTGGAGATTTCATCCTCAGAGTATAAGAAAAACCTCATTTTGAGAAAACGGCCTTTAAAGATTTGCATAGTAAAATGACATACATTTTTCATTGGAAACCACTATTTACAGACACAATTTCAATAATTTCAATCAAATATTAAGCAACAACATCATAACATCATATTAACATCCAAAATACATAACAATTGATAAAATAACAGCATGCACAGCCCGCAGAAACACTCATAAAAAATCTATTTTCGCCATGTTTTTAGGAATAAAATGTGATATAAATCAGGCTATGAATTATATATCAACAAACCCCTCTGTAAAAACCTTCAGAATATAGATATGAATAAAACTGGAAAGTTTGGTGTATGTGAGTGCTACTGAAGTGGAGATTTCTGGCTCAGAGTATGAGAAAAAACCAACCCACCGATCAGTTCATTCAAACGCGCTACATGAACTATCAGCCACTGCTGTGTGACACGCTGGTCACTCCCGCTGTCGAAACACTTCTGCTTTCCAAGTGACAGCTTACGCATCGATGCACTTTGTGAAGGCATTTCATCTTCTTCTTCATTATATAACTGTTGTCGTCTTTTCTGTGAGGTTTTTACACGCACTTTCGGCATTTAGACAAGTCCCGCGGAGAAAAGCAATATCCGGAATGTCAGAGCACGTGATGCATCTGAACCAATCACGTTGTCAGAAATCTGCACCAGCCAATGAGAGCTCGTTGTTGGAGGAAAAACCCCTTCGTACTTTCACTATTGGTTGCTGATACAAAGGAAATGACCATATATGGATCTGATAACATTATACACGAAACTGAGAGCTTTCCAACGGTACCTCATATGATATTGGGCAGAGAGCGACCGCAGATCTGCAAGCTGCGTTAAAATGCGAAGTTTTGGTGAATTTAGGCGAAATCTACAGGCGCAGCATGACGAAGTGTAGTAAAATAAACATCTAAATGTGTATTTTGAACGTTTCCTTTCCACTAGTCTGAAAAAAGACATGTTATGGAAGCAAAATAGCACAAAATCTCAAAATTGACCAGTGCATCAAAAAACGATGTTTTCACCTGCCGTGTCTCGCCTTAAGCAGCTCTACTCACAATGAGAACTGAACTAGGCCCCAGTAATTATTGCTAATTTCTCCCCTGACAAAGTACTGTGTGACTAACTGAAATTGTCAGGTTTCCCTGCAGATATTGGGCCCAAGAAGACAGAAGCACACAACCTTGAGCAACTAAAACACACAGAACACCACAGAAAGATCAAAGTGAAGGATGCGCATGGGCAGGACCATTGCGCAAGGGGGGAAGTGGATGATTGTGAGGTTTGTGTGATGTATAATAATTTGGAAAGTATCAGTTTTTCCCCAATAGGGCACAATCGACCATAGGAGGGCCCATGCCGTTTGTACGAGGTCCGTACAATGGACCCCCGCTTGAACAGCTCGAGAGGGAACCAGCGAGCTATGTGTAACACTTAACTGTAATACGCAAGATTGTTTTCCAACAGGAGAAAAGGACAGACGACATTTCCTTGGGGCTTAGGTGGAATACGCCCGGGGGATTGGGTGTGTATTAAAGTCTTCAAAAGAAGGTGGAGTGAACGCATGAGGGACCATACAAGGTGGTTCTGACAACTTCTACTGCAACGAAGATTGAAGGTAAAACTGTGTGGTTCTACCTTAATCACTGCTTTAGAATGAAAGCGCCAACCTGCGCACAGGGCAAGGTTGTAGAGAATTCGAGGGAAATAATGGAGAGGCAGAATGAGGAAGGTGCACCTTCAGGAAGTAGGAAATGTGAGGAAGCAAGGGAGACGTACAGGTCAAAAGGGGGTGGGATGTTTTGTTGTGACTGTCGTTTAAACAGGACCCGACGAGTATCGAGATCAATACGGTAGACCCGGGAATGCTGTAGGCAGTCCGCTTGACTGCCCGTTTTGAAACCACTCTACGAACAGGGCATGAGCGCGGGAAGAAGTGGATGAGAATGCTGCAAGCATCACCCGCAGGCTGCCCAACAGGTGAATGCTGGAACAGCTACACGAAACACATATGGTGCCTCACTGATGAAGACTGTACGGCGCCTTGCTGCCTGAAGAAAAGCGGAGCCAGATCACTGTGCATCGAATGTGCTAGCAACCTCTCCACAGTGATGACCCTTTACGGTGTGCATAGCACCTGGGTTGAAGAACACTAACACTGAATATACACACACGAAGAAAGAATTACACAACCAGGAGCTATGTGCTCCCTCATCAATGGCAGATAGAGAGAATACACACACATAGCCAGCATTACATAATCTGCCAAAGAAAGACCATGGCTGAGTGATGTGCTAGTAACCTCTCCTCTGTCCACTGGTCCGACGCTGAGGCTGCTTGGAACAAAGAAGAAGAAGCCAACATCATCTCGGGTTAGGCAGGGGGTAGGCACCCCGAACCTAGCCCGTAACAGGCGGCGGCGGAACTGCAAAGTTCCGAGGGCACGTTAAAGACTGTATATAGTGCAGGGGAGAAGACTGAAGGCCCCCGTGTCTGATGAAGTATGAATGGACATACTGCCGTGGTACCGTCTAGTCGGCGTAGCTGTCGCATGTAAGTGTGCAGGCAGTACGTGGTACGTGGATGACAGTCCACACCTAGCAGAGGGGCGTAAGAGACGACCTCTGTGAACAGGCAAGGCTGGTGAAAACGGTCAAAGTTTCTATACCCATAGCAAAGTGGGATAGGGATCAGACCGTCGGTTCCTAACCGGGTGGTTAACAGCTACTACGGGGTCCTGATTAGATGCAGGACTAGTGATCGCTATCGACTGGGTCACCGGCCGGTCGGATCGCAGAGGGTAATAAGACCATGAGAGATGGCCGCCGCATCCGGCTCAATGTACAGTCAAGCCACTATAAGCTGAAACCGAATGTACAGTTAGTAAGCGAGTAGTGCTTTCTGTGATCAGTGTTTTTGAAAAGAAAGCATTGGGAAGCAGGAAGGCTGAATTTCTTTGGGGAAAGGAATTCAGCGGAAAGGGATCTAGCCTGGAGCTGCGCCCCGGAGAGAGGGAGGCTCGAAGGATCAAAGTGAAAAGTATTGTATGTTAGTCGTGTAAATGTTTTGTACTACCATTATTGATTGTGCACTAAAACCCATGGCTGAGCTAGATATAACTGCACTTATGGTAGTAAAATAATATTTTAATGTATGTATGTACTCAGACAAGAATCAGACCACACTGACTCTCGTTGAAAAATAGGGCCGTGATTTGCCTCATCGCCATGGGTCAGGAAAATGTGGGTATCAAAGAACACACTTCTGTCAAAAGCAAACAAAGACTGAAGTTCCTGTGGAGGGGGACCACAGAACGCATGTGATGGGGGATATGCCTAAGCAAACCGCAGTGGATTACCCACGAGGACTGGTCAATGGCGCTTGGGCAAATCGATTTTATAACGGCAACATTAAGCGGCAGGAAGGCCACTGGGGAGCCTGCTGAATTGTTAGGTCTCAGCGAGTCAATGAGGTCTGAATCAACTATAATGGAAAATGTGTAATCAAAATCAGTACGATCTTAAATCAAAGTGAAAATTTATGTTCTGTGTACCTACGCTAAACAAGCGCTAGACCAGTCAAAAGCGGCGGTCAGGCATCGAGGACTACTGACTGCGAGAACGTTGGTCTCAATTAGCTGTTTAGAACTAAGCGAAAAATTGTTTTGAATTCATATGTATAAATTAATGACTAATCTGGAAATGAGCCTATGGAGGCTCAAAGGAGGGAATGTTGTGACAAATTATAGATTATTCATTATTTATATACAATTATATATCATACTGTAGGACCAACTGTATTAAAATGTAGTGTTAATATGAATATGTTCTTCTGTGGTAGGATGAATAGCACAAAAGGCCCATATGTGCAAAACAGCACATATCCAAGGCCTCAGACACTCACGCCGGAAAATGAGCTCATTATTTGTATCGAAGTGTGCTCAATGAACAATGGTCCCACGCTAGGCACCCAATATGAGCTCATCTCGACACCTGTAAATCAAGGACATATACACACACCCACATGCAGGGGAATTGAAGAAAAACTCGCTCAGCGGAAAACAGCCATATTGCAATACACTCCCCAAAATTTATTTTAGTTATCTCAAAAAGAAGGCAATGGACCCATTCATTCACACACCCATACACACACACACACATATACACACATACACACACACAGGCAATTAAATGTTCCTAGCCCGTCTGAAGAGATAAGCATGAATGACTCCCTACACGTTCTTTGAGGCCTGAGTGTCGAGAAGAATGTCCAGCACTCTAACCTTGAAGATGTGTGTGTGCAGTTTGAGGAACTGATAGAATTTATTAAATCCAAAGAAAACATTTATCTTCTATCTTTACAAACATTGGTGTAAAAACTATGTATTGAACTACTATTGTCAAACCGTGACTAGGATGTTTCTGATATGATTAAATCATGGCATTTCATCAAAACTACCACATAAATAAGGGTCATATGTAATGCTTAATTAGGACCGGCAGAGACCGCTGCAGACCATGGAAAAGTAATCGCCCAGGTAATGGGAACACCCCAAAAAAGGGGGGGGTCGCAATAACATATAAGATGTCAGTTGAACTTCATGATGCGCTTGTTATGTTTTGCTTCTGTCATTAACGGACCTGTTTTACGTCTTGTGGGTGAGCATGAAATTGACTGACTTAGACTGGACCGTGTGATTGAGAATGTTTTTAACATATGTATGTTTAGCCGATCAGCCTGGGTATGTATATTCGTGCAAATCTTTTTATAATAAATTACGTTATACCAGACTCTGGAATGTGGTGTCTATTTGGAAGAAAGTTTAAGTAAAGTGTAGTTGAATGGTCCTGACCCCTCCCGACAGGGCGGTGATAGGATTGTTCGATTTATTATACTTCACCAGAAACAAGAGAAAATAGTTAGCCCTATCCCTTAGTCTGTAATGGTGTGAACGTTCTCAATGGGAGCTAAACTTTTGAACATTTACACCAAAATTACCTTCATTTACTAGTTCAACGTCTAAGAAATAAAGTCATTTTGGTTTAAACGCGTGGACAAATATTATAGGAGAACATAAAATATAGTATAATATTTACCATTTGGTGGGCACTTTTTTATCCAAAGTGCAAGTGCATATAAATGAATTGAGTGTATTAGTTTTAGTCTGCACTGGGTGGCCCAGTGAAGGGCGGGATTTGAACTTTGAACATCTAGCACTTTGTCCTACATATTGAGCTACTCTGGACGAAAGATGCATGTTGACTTCAGCACATGTCGATGACATCGCAGGCAAGGGGACAGGGCTAACTATTTGCTGTATGGCGAAAGTAGCAAACGCTAAGATATATAACAAAAAACTATGTTTTAAGTGTTAAGTTTGGCTTGGTCAAAAGCCGCGAAAGACAGGAAATTCAAACGAGCACCACCAAGCCAAAGTTTTGCGTAGGCTATTTTTCTATTCTTCTTATGCCTCATACCAATATTGATAGCTAACATGTGATCATATTGGTAGGTAGCAATTGAAAGGTGGATCTAAATCTTTGTCGGTTTACATTTCAAATCCTTTTTAGAAGTATTCTAAAGCTATATGAGTAGATGTATAATTGCATGCTGTGATTGTATTAGGCTATTAAATGTATACTTTCACCTATTGTTTTTATTTCTACCCTTCGAACTCCACTATGACATATCAGGCCAATTAGGCCTAAATGTTATGCTATGACTGTTATAATTCCCAAAGTTTTTTCTCCGGAAGGTGTGAATTTCTTTAATCATTCTCAAATTTAATCATCATAACTATTGTTACACATCCACTTGAATGTTGAATAAACATAACTGGAGATTACACAATTATTAGAAAATGTATAGCTACTGCTAGAAGGTTCAATCATTGTACCTCGAGAACACCCCAATAGACCAGAATAAGTCCAAATAACATTAAATATCATAACATAGCCCATAACATAATAACATAACATTACAAATTTCATAACACATTGGAAATAAAACAGATTGAATCGTGACAAACAACAACAAATATATTGTAGTTCAATTCCACGATCAGCCTATTAATGCACCTACATCAACGGAAAGGCTACATTACTATTCCCAGATGTAGGCATATTAAATTCCATCCGGTAGCTACTTAAATACATTCTGTCCGAGAAATGAGCACTGGAAGATATTAGCTAAATCCACATTTCCACGACAACTATACTAGTTACTGAAACACGTCAAGGCATTATATAAAGAAGTGTGGACATATTCAGAGTAACTGCAAGTTTTGTGGTTAATAGGCTAAGTAACATTCAGTTTCAGGTTTTTAGGAACGTTAAGTTTAGACATCTAGGCTAGTTAATGAAAACTTGTGGTGGCTTCTATAACACATCAAATGCTTAGCTATGATGACATTATTAAAGTAGGCCTACACCGAGTCAACAAAATTAGTATCTTGCATGATAGCATGTTCTTAGTCGCAGTATACCGCGATCAAATGGCCAATCACACAAGTCAAGGCTGGTATTTAAAGTGACCAATCAAAGGAGTGGAGACATCAGCCACTGTGTTTCCCATCCCCGCCCCCAAAGTCTCAAAAATTAACTTGGCGAGCGAGCGAGAGGAAACTAATTTTGAGCGAGCGCAAACCAAGTTCGAGCGAGAACAAATCCAGTTTGCGCGCTCGCAGCTCCGTAGATGAGCTTTGTGCTCACGCAGATGGTTCTCTGCTCGCTCGCTTCATAGCTCCACACGCGCGGATACTGTTCTGTGCGCTCGCTTCACAATTCCACGCGCGCGGATACTGTTCTGTGCACTCGCTTCACAGCTCCGCGCGCTATTTATGGAACTAAATAAACGCCATATAAAACTTCTTCTTCGGTGCTACGTAACACGGCTGTGTGTGTGTTCGGCTCTTCAGCACCACAAGTTTTTTAAACAGTCATTGCACAAAACTCCTATCAGATTGCATGTAGCTAGCTAGCTAGATTACATTACAGAGGGGTAGGTCCGTACACAGTAGCTACATAACTCTTTCGCCCCTCATGGGAAAGATTATGTAAAACAAACTCAACCATGTGAATTATTGTAGCCAATTAAATTAATTTGACAGCTATTCTCACTGATGGTATGTCTCCTATGAAATATTTTATTTGTTCAGCTAGCTAGCTAGTAGATAAGACACCAAAATGAAAATGATAATTCAAATTGCATGGAGTGCTCTCCTTATTTTTAGCTCATAGTGTTGTACTTCCTAGTTCCTATCAATGTACAGATCTACCCCTCTGTAATGTAATCTAGCTAGCTAGCTACATGCAATCTGATAGGAGTTTTGTGCAATGACTGTTTAAAAAACTTCCCATCGCAAGATTAGCATGGGGTTAACTTTACAACCTAAATAAACTCAAAACTCAGTTGTTTTAATTAAATTTACCATTAAATATAATGTGCAATTTTGGCCACTTGTTCTAAGAGTGGCGCTGATGAGCCGAACACACACTAGTGGTGGAAATTACGAATCACTTTACTGATTCGAATCGTTCAGTTCAGTTCAGTACAAATATTCTAGTCACTGCCTATGTGATTCGTTCACTGGGGCCAGTTGCGCAAGCGCACGAATATTCCAACAGCATGCATGATCAGTTCACTATAGCTACTCGTAGTTCAGTATATCATTCGTAGGTATTGTGTTACGTTCTCCGTAGTGGTAGAGGTAAGGACCCAAACGCAGACCACAGGATAAGGCACAAGAGTTCTTTATTCCGTTCAGGGGTCAAGCCAGGTGATCAGAGGTAGGTAGGTACAAAACAAACGACAGGCGATAGGGCAATGAGGGACAATCCAGGAAGTCGACAAACCAGGGAATCAGATTTCAGGCAGTGCAAAAGGATCAGGCAGGAGAATAGTCGGTATACAAACGTGGTCAAAGTCGAACGGCAAACTGGGCAGACAAGGGCAAGGCAAAAGAATAGTAGTAACAAAAGGGTATCGTTGAGGCAGAAACAGATCACTGGCATAAACACAGGTAGCAGGCACAGGAAAAGTAAAACGACAATCCGACACAGACTGGAAGTAACAAAGGGCTTAAATGCACAAGTAACTAATGACACAAGAGGAATCAGGTGTGTGAGGGGGAGGGACTCCAAACGAGAAACAATGAGAATACATTAGGGAACAATGAAACAATCACAGAGACAACTAGGGAAAACGCGGACTGGATTCCAAACATACACACGATAACAGATGACCTGGAGTTTCAGGAAATCGTGCATAGATTAAGATGACAGGGACAGAAGATCAGATGCAGCTGAGAATGATTAGCAAGGACAGAACAGCATGAAAATGTGCGCTCTAATATGTTAGTGAGATTAGTAACTATACACACCCCTGCCGTTAGTATGATTAGTAAGTATATACAAATTAGTTTGTTAATGGAGTTAGTAGATCTTATCTATCATTAGTATGTTAGTGGTAATTAGTAAATCTAAGTGCACAGAGATAGGTGTGAAGCAAGAGGGAACCCGAACACCAATGAAAACACCGGAAAGGTACAGAGACGTAATGGGGTAGCAGGTACCTAGTTCAGGAGGGTGAAAAGGGCTCGGGGAGAAATGTCCGGAGTGCTGAGCAGGGTGGGTGGAGGGGGACCGGAGGAGGGATAATGGGACAGCAGGTAATGAAGAAATGTTCAAAGTTAGTAATGTCCGAAAAACAGAGCAGGGTGGGTGGAGGGGGGTCCGGAGGAGGGGAACAAGGACGGCGGCACAGACAGGCCCGCTCAGGAGGACGACGGCGCAGACAGGACCACTCAGGAGGACGGTGGTGCAGCCAGGACCGTTCAGGTGGACAGCGGCGCAGACAGGACCGCTCAGGAGGACGGCGGTGCAGACAGGACCACTCGGGAGGACGACGGTGCAGACAGGACCGCTCAGGAGGACGACGGTGCAGACCGGACCGCTCAGGAGGACGACGGTGCAGACAGGACCGCTCAGGAGGACGACGGTGCAGACAGGACCGCTCAGGATGACGACGGCGCCGACAGGACCGCTCAGGAGGACGGTGGCGCAGACAGGACCGTTCAGGCGGACGGCGGCGCAGACAGGACCGCTCAGGAGGATGACGGTGCAGACAGGACCACTCAGGACGGTGGCGCAGACAGGACAGACTGCGATGGCTACATCGCTCAGGAGACCGGCTCAGGGAGCCGGCTGCGACGGCTGCATCGCTCAGGGGGCCGGCGGCGACGGCTGCATCGCTCAGGGGGCCGGCGGCGACGGCTGCATCGCTCAGGGGGCCGGCGGCGACGGCTGCATCGCTCAGGGGGCCGGCGGCGACGGCTGCATCGCTCAGGGGGCCGGCGGCGACGGCTGCATCGCTCAGGGCAGGAGGTGGCTGGCTCGGCCGCTCCGGACTGGTGGTCAGCGGGCTCGGCCGCTCCGGACTGGTGGTCAGCGGGCTCGGCCGCTCCGGACTGGTGGTCAGCGGGCTCGGCCGCTCCGGACTGGTGGTCAGCGGGCTCGGCCGCTCCGGACTGGTGGTCAGCGGGCTCGGCCGCTCCGGACTGGTGGTCAGCGGGCTCGGCCGCTCCGGACTGGTGGTCAGCGGGCTCGGCCGCTCCGGACTGGTGGTCAGCGGGCTCGGCCGCTCCGGACTGGTGGTCAGCGGGCTCGGCCGCTCCGGACTGGTGGTCAGCGGGCTCGGCCGCTCCGGACTGGAGGTCAGCGGGCTCGGCCGCTCAGGACAGGAGGTCAGCGGGCTCGGCCGCTCAGGACAGGAGGCTAGCGGGCTCGGCCGCTCAGGACAGGAGGCTAGCGGGCTCGGCCGCTCAGGACAGGAGGCTAGCGGGCTCGGCCGCTCAGGACAGGAGGCTAGCGGGCTCGGCCGCTCAGGACAGGAGGCTAGCGGGCTCGGCCGCTCAGGACAGGAGGCTAGCGGGCTCGGCCACTCAGGACAGGAGGCTAGCGGGCTCGGCCGCTCAGGACAGGAGGCTAGCGGGGTCGGCCGCTCAGGACAGGAGGTTAGCTGGTCCCGCAATTTGAGAGGAGGCAGGGAACGGGACGGGACTGGTGGCGTGGAACAGGACGGGCCAGGAGGCCCGGGACCGGAAGGGCCCGGAGGCACAGACCGGGACGGGACAGGGGACATGGACCGGGGCGGGACAGGAGGACTGGGACGGGAAGGGACAGGGGAACTGGGACGGGAAGGGACAGGGGAACTGGGACGGGAAGGGACAGGAGAACTGGGACGGGACGGAACAGCGGAGCTGGGACCGGACGGGACAGCGGAGCTGGGACCGGACGGGACAGCGGAGCTGGGACAGGACGGGACAGCAAAGCTGGGACGGGACGGGACAGGGGAGCTGGGACGGGACGGGACAGCGGAGCTGGGACGGGACGGAACAGGGGAGCTGGGACGGGACGGAACAGGGGAGCTGGGACGGGACGGAACAGGGGAGCTGGGACGGGACGGAACAGGGGAGCTGGGACGGGACGGAACAGGGGAGCTGGGACGGGACGGAACAGGGGAGCTGGGACGGGACGGAACAGGGGAGCTGGGACGGGACGGAACAGCGGAGCTGGGACGGGACGGAACAGGGGAGCTGGGACGGGACGGAACAGGGGAGCTGGGACGGGACGGAACAGGGGAGCTGGGACGGGACGGAACAGGGGAGCTGGGACGGGACGGAACAGGGGAGCTGGGACGGGACGGAACAGGGGAGCTGGGACGGGACGGAACAGGGGAGCTGGGACGGGACGGAACAGGGGAGCTGGGACGGGACGGAACAGGGGAGCTGGGACGGGACGGAACAGGGGAGCTGGGACGGGACGGAACAGGGGAGCTGGGACGGGACGGAACAGGGGAGCTGGGACGGGACGGAACAGGGGAGCTGGGACGGGACGGAACAGGGGAGCTGGGACGGGACGGAACAGGGGAGCTGGGACGGGACGGAACAGGGGAGCAGGGACGGGACGGAACAGGGGAGCTGGGACGGGACGGAACAGGGGAGTTGGGACGGGACGGAACAGGGGAGGTGGGACGGGACGGAACAGGGGAGCTGGGACGGGACGGAACAGGGGAGCTGGGACGGGACGGAACAGGGGAGCTGGGACGGGACGGAACAGGGGAGCTGGGACGGGACGGAACAGGGGAGCTGGGACGGGACGGAACAGGGGAGCTGGGACGGGACGGAACAGGGGAGCTGGGACGGGACGGAACAGGGGAGCTGGGACGGGACGGAACAGGGGAGCTGGGACGGGACGGACCAGGGGAGCTGGGACGGGACGGAACAGGGGAGCTGGGACGGGACGGAACAGGGGAGCTGGGACGGGACGGAACAGGTGAGCTGGGACGGGACGGAACAGGTGAGCTGGGACGGGACGGAACAGGGGAGCTGGGACGGGACGGAACAGGGGAGCTGGGACGGGACGGAACAGGGGAGCTGGGACGGGACGGAACAGGGGAGCTGGGTGGAGGAGTCCGGAGTGATGGGTGGTGGTCGGCATGACGGCGGGCAAACTCCGGATTCTGCCCCCAGATCCCCATGAGGTAGTCTTCATAGGGATCCGGGCCGAAGGGATCGATCTCCCAGGCCATCAGAAACCGGAGATCCCGGGTCACGGCCTTGATGCACGTCTGTTGCCGGCCACTCATGGCTCCTTGCCGCAGGAGCGCGATGTGCAGGTGGGTTGGGTCCGCTGGGTCCAAGAATGGTCGGATTGTACTGTTACGTTCTCCGTAGTGGTAGAGGTAAGGACCCAAACGCAGACCACAGGATAAGGCACAAGAGTTCTTTATTCCGTTCAGGGGTCAAGCCAGGTGATCAGAGGTAGGTAGGTACAAAACAAACGACAGGCGATAGGGCAATGAGGGACAATCCAGGAAGTCGACAAACCAGGGAATCAGATTTCAGGCAGTGCAAAAGGATCAGGCAGGAGAATAGTCGGTATACAAACGTGGTCAAAGTCGAACGGCAAACTGGGCAGACAAGGGCAAGGCAAAAGAATAGTAGTAACAAAAGGGTATCGTTGAGGCAGAAACAGATCACTGGCATAAACACAGGTAGCAGGCACAGGAAAAGTAAAACGACAATCCGACACAGACTGGAAGTAACAAAGGGCTTAAATGCACAAGTAACTAATGACACAAGAGGAATCAGGTGTGTGAGGGGGAGGGACTCCAAACGAGAAACAATGAGAATACATTAGGGAACAATGAAACAATCACAGAGACAACTAGGGAAAACGCGGACTGGATTCCAAACATACACACGATAACAGATGACCTGGAGTTTCAGGAAATCGTGCATAGATTAAGATGACAGGGACAGAAGATCAGATGCAGCTGAGAATGATTAGCAAGGACAGAACAGCATGAAAATGTGCGCTCTAATATGTTAGTGAGATTAGTAACTATACACACCCCTGCCGTTAGTATGATTAGTAAGTATATACAAATTAGTTTGTTAATGGAGTTAGTAGATCTTATCTATCATTAGTATGTTAGTGGTAATTAGTAAATCTAAGTGCACAGAGATAGGTGTGAAGCAAGAGGGAACCCGAACACCAATGAAAACACCGGAAAGGTACAGAGACGTAAACAGGGAGTGACAGATCAGAAGTAAACAAGCAGACAAAGGACAACTAGGAAAAACTGGAAAATAAACAAGCCAGAAGCAGAAACAGAATAAACAATACATACAAAATAAAGATACAAATAACAGGCAAAAACTCAGATCCTTACATATTGCGCAAAATGATTCCAGTCAAAAGCACTGCAAGTAACAAATATAAACTTTTTCTATAAACCCCATATTAACTTTTTGTATTTTTTTCCTTGTAGTTATATAGTTTTATGGATTAGGCTACTATATGACCGCTCCAGGTGAGCGTTTTAAATATGGATTAGAAGCTACGGAAATATATGATATGATGTGTTCTCAAGTTCTGACCATTTTGTGGTAAGTAACCTATTGTAAAACATTGCGTTTTGGTAAAGTTGTCAAAAGAATGACAAGGGCCATAGTTTAACCTCTTTTTTTTTTTTTTAACCATATGATTTTTTCTCCCAAATTGAATGTCGATGTTCAGTCATCTATGGGGGGAGCCCTTATACAAAGGGTTGAGCTAGGTGCACTGATGTAGCCTAGTGGTATTCACCCAGTTCGTCAGTAGGCTACTAGATTAAAATAGCGGTTCAGATTAAAATAGCAATAATTCACGCAGTGCGTGATCTAGACTCAAATTACCTGACAACAAATAAAGAAAAGGGCTTTAGCTAGACTTCGTACTGAATTGCAAGTGTAAAGAAGAGACAAACGTATAGCCACATATTGGTTATATTTGTGTAGCCTATATAAAACATGGTTATAGCATATTAGGCCTACTTAAAATAGCCTACATTTATTGTGCTATTTCGATACAAAATAAAACACAAATGTGCTTTATTTAATCAATATCATTATTACAGATTTTAAATGGTTTAATAACGGGCAGACTTTCATTAACTCTTAGTTTGATAGTCACAGAATAGGCCTACATGGAAAATGTACAATATAGCCTACAGTAGCCTATGTGATTTTGATTATAAATGCTTTCTGCAATGCGTTTTGCTTTCGGTAACGTTACACTGGGTGGACGTCAGATGCCAGTAGACCTACAGCTAGGCTACAGGTTCCGATCATTTTGTAAGATTACAGGCTATATTTTTTAAATGTGAAACTGTACCAAAAAATAGTTGACCGGGCTATATTATTTTACTAATACCCCCGCCATTTGTTGCTCATTTATTAGGCTACTGAGTAGCCCGTAGCCTATGCAGAGAGTAACTGATTCGGTTGACTATTATGTAGGCTACTGCGGTGCGGTAGTCAACAGTTCATATAGGCTAGTCAGTTCAGTAGGACTCACTGAACTGTGGTAGTAGGGGTAGTCTGTGGTCAGTACAGTTCGCTACAGTTCCTGACTGCTGACGCGCACGCAAGCATATGAAAGAATAATTGAGAGTGATGATCCGGTCCACTCAGTTCACTTTAAAGATTCGTTCAAAAAGATTCGTTCGTTCACGTACTGCACATCACTAACACACACACCACCGTGTTATGTAGCACCGAAGAATAAGTTTTGCTGACGAATTGCAAGTTGAGCGTGTGTGAATCGACACGGTGAAAAACAGTGGAATATTTGTCTCAAAATTCTGTCCGTAAATCCAAGCAGATCAAGCGTGTCCTTCGATCGGCAAATGTAGATTTGCCAGTTCGCAAGGCAAGCTTTTGATTTGTACATGTGACCATTGGAAACATATCTGTAAATGTTATTTGCATTTGTGAATATAATTTTTGCATTCATCCAAATGATGATTTACGAAACACAAGTTGAGAGGTGTTTGTGTGTGGATGGAAAACACATACTTGTGGATTATTTTTACGAAACACAAATTGAGAGGTGTGTGTGGATGGTAAATACAATTGTGGATTATACTTTTGTGCTTGTTTATTTTTGATAGAAATCTACCTCCATAGTTCTGCGTCTTAACTTTACTCCCAGTGTGCACTGTGTAAACCTGGCTAAATTAACTTTACTCCCAGTAAATTATACTCTGGGAAGAATGTATGTTACAACGGGACTAAAATAACGGCGATCCTCCAGTAATAATTAGGCTACATTAACGTTACCCCACCTCCCCCCGTAAATTAAAACTTATCCCGTCTGAACAGGGCTGACACATAACGTTACAATTCTTAATCTGTCAATGTCAATGCCAGTTTTAAGTTTCTTTTTTTATCCAATGTAAGTTAGCAAGCTGGCTAGCGCTAGCTAACGTTATTTAACTAGTCTAAGATAATAATATTTTACTCCCAGTGTGTGCACTGTGCAGACCTGGATAAGTTAGCTGACGAAGAACATAGGTTATGAGTTGAAAGCATTCGTGCTACCCTACATAGCATAATGCGTGTGTATGAACCACCAAACTATATAGTTTGGTGATATGAACTAGGTAATAATGTTTATTTACAGACTAATTGAACAAATACATTGAAAATTATCAAACCACTTATAGATTGCTGGCTAGCATAGAGCGTATCGACATAGTTCAGTGCTAGGTGGCTACAGTCAAGAAACAGACCCGGAAAAAATGATACTCTGGGAAGAATGTATGTTACAACGGGACTAAAGGCGATCCTCCAGTAATAATTAGGCTACATTAACGTTACTCCACCTCCCCCCTTAAATTAAAACTTATCCCGTCTGAACAGGGCTGACACATAACGTTACAATTCTTAATCTGTCAATGTCAATGCCAGTTTTAAGTTTCTTTTTTTATCCAATGTAAATTAGCAAGCTGGCTAGCGCTAGCTAACGTTATTTAACTTGGCTAAGATAATAATTTTTTACTCCCAGTGTGCACTGTGCAGACCTGGCTAAGTTTTGAACTTGAACTGACGGCGCGTTTGCTTCACTTGTTCAACTCAGCTATTTTCGATTTTTCAACTACTTTAAAAAAAAAACCGTTTTCCCACTTTTTTGTGACTACCGCTCTGAAGTTGATCACATCCAGACCCAGAAAATATAACAACAACCCAGGATAAATACGGTAAGCGCACATTATGGCTTCCACACTAAGTGTTTCCTGCACTGTGTGTGTGTGTGTGTGTGTGTGTGTGTGTGTGTGTGTGTGAGAGGTGGTCTTGTCCTAGCAAAAACATGCTAGTCTTAGTAAGGCCAGATCCTGACACCGTATCAGGGCAGCAGGCCTCTGACCCTGTGCGTTTCGAGCTAGTAATTAGAGCTAGTAATTAGTAATAGTACTCATCCCAGCGCCCCATTATCTAACATATCTGAGCTAGAAACTAGTATTTATTATATTGAGACTGTGTCTGACCCACGCATTTATTCTATACGTAAAGCAAACCGTGGTATTAACACGGATAATCTTGTTACTCTAAAATTAAACCATTTTGCTGCTAGCAGCTGTTGTGAATCACTCCTAAAAATTTGACTACTGAATGTTAGATCTCTTGCTCCTAAAGCAATTCTTGAAAACGAATTGATCACAGATCATAATCTCAAGGTACTGTGTCTGACTGAAACTTGGCTAAGACCTGGTGAATATGTCGCACTTAATGAAGCGTCTCCTATAGGTTTTTTTAAGTACTCAGGTATCGCGCCAGTCAGGAAGAGGGGGTGTTGTTGCAGATCTATCAGTCCACCTTAAGCTTAACCCCTAAGTGTGGAAATACGTTCTCATCTTTTGAAGTTCTCTCTATGAATTGTGTACAGCATGACCTAGCTAAAATAAGGGGTAACAAAATGTCTATGGGCCCACTCATTACTATAGCCATACCCTAGACTTAGTGTTATCCTATGGTATCAATGTTATGAATCTTAGTATTGCACCCAATAACCCTGTATTATCGGATCATTTCCTTATTACTTTTGAAATCGAGGCAACCACCACTTTTATTATTACAGCCGGTCGTTAAACTCTGACGTCATTCCAAAGTTTACAAATATGCTTCCGGAATCATTCTTTTCAAGTGAATACCACTGAATTATCACTCGATGAATTGACTAACCAGTTAAGTTTAACTCTCAGAAGCACCCTTGATGTGGTCGCCCCTCTAAAAAGAAAGTATTGTCGAAAAAACCGTACTCCCTGGTACAATGACACTACCCATTAGAGGGTGGATACCCGACCCGAACCCGACGGGACCCGACGGGTCGGGCCGGGTTCGGACTAAACTTTTAAAATGACGTTCGGGCTCGGGTCGGGCTCGGTCACGGCGGCCGAACAACTAGCGAACATTTTACTTTTGAACTACAGTAAAACCTTGACATACGAGTGCACTAACTTACGAGTATTCCGAGTTACGAGCCGTTGCTCGGACAATTTCTTGCTTCGCCTTACGAGCCTAGACCCGAGTTACGAGCCGAGCAAGCGGAGCATTGCGAATGCATTTAATTGCATTCGCATTTCCGAAAAATTCTGAAGGGAGGGAAGAAACAAACCACCATGGATAGGTTTTTATCGAAACGCCCTGCAGATCAGAGTCAGAAAAGCGTGACGAAAAAGCCAAAAATCAATGAAAAAGATGCAAACGTCACTGATGAAGATTAAGTGTAAGTGAAGAATAATAATGTAGCAATTAAGTTTAGAACCAGTTTATTTCTTTATATTCTATTTTATTATCTTTGTATTATGTTTTGTATTAATTATTTATTATTTATAAATACATTTCTCATTTTTATAACTACGTAACAAAGAAATTAGGGTGTTTTTTGGGGGGCTGGAACGGATTAATGGTATTTAAATTAATTTCAATGGGGAAAATGGATTTGATATACGAGTAAACCGAGTTACGAGCTCGGTCACGGAACGAATTAAACTTGTATGTCAAGGTATTACTGTACTAATTAGGATGGGTTAGCTTACTTCACATGGTGCTTCAAGTTGTTTTTGGTGAAAATATAGTGTGAAATAAATAAAAATGATACCGAATATTGTGCGTGTGTCTGTTATCTACCAATAAAACAATGCCTTTTGACGGTCATTTAGGTGCCCAGTGACCACTAAACAGAGAAGCTGTAACCATGGTAACAACAACTGCGTGACAGGGAAACACAATGTCAGCGCTTCAGTGCCTTATATTAACTGCGTCGGGCTCGGGTCGGGTTCGGACATAAAAAGCAGAATTCCTGTCGGGTTCGGGTCGGGCTCGGTTACTACTATCTCGGGCTCGGTCGGGTTCGGACAGAAATATGCGGCCCGATCCGCACTCTACTACCCATGCACTGAAGCAGTCCACAAAAAACTGGAGAGAAAATGGCGGTCAGCTAAACTAGAAGTATTTCGTCTTGCATGGAAAGATAGCCTCCTCCAGTACAAGCAAACTATTGCATCTGCTAGATCAGCCTTTTTCTCTAAATTAATTGAACAAAACAAATGCAACCCAAAAATTTTGTTTAGCACTGTGGACAAATTAACTAAAAAACCATCATCAGAATGTTCATCTTACCCCTGCGTTTACAGCAGTAATGATTTCATGAATTTTTTCAATCAGAAGATTGAAACTATTAGAGACCAGATTTCCAAATTGCCTACTCCTCTAGGCATCACTCCTCCCAAAATCATTGAACAGCCCAGATCTTGGTCAACACAGGAAGATGTATCAACAGCGGCACTGAACTGTTTTACGCCAATCGACATGGAGGAGCTGTCTAAACTGGTTATGTCCTCAAAACTGACTACCTCTCTACTTGACCCAATCCCTACAAAATTGGCTAAATAACTTTTTCCCATACTAGGCCAGCATATGTTAAAAATTATTAACACATCCTTAATAACAGGATATGTACCAGAGTCACTAAAAATGGCAGTTATTAAACCATTACTGAAAAAACCAAACCTCGAACCTGACAAACTGGAAAACTATAGACCCATTTCAAATATTCCATTCCTATCAAAAATATTATAGAAAGCTGTTGCGAAGCAACTTGGTGCATACCTTAGATCAACCCATATCCATGAATTATTCCAGTCAGGATTTAGACCCTACCATAGCACTGAAACGGCACTTGTTAAAGTTATTAACGATTTACTGTTATCAGCCGACCAAAACTCTGTGTCCGTTCTTGTACTTCTTGACCTAAGTGCAGCTTTTGATACAATAGATCATGAGATTCTACTGAACAGACTCCAGGGCTGTGTTGGACTCAATGGTCAAGCACTTGCATGGTTCAGATCATACTTATACAATAGGAAACAGTTTGTTAAATTAAATGAAGAAGTATCCAGTTACTCAGTAATGAAATGTGGTATTCCACGAGGATCAGTGCTAGGTCCAGTACTCTTTTCATTATATATGCTACCCCTTGGTGATATTATTCGGGCACATGGGGTAGATTTTCACTGCTACGCGGACGATACTCAGAAAAACATTTCCATGAAACCCGGTGAGGCACTAACACTTTCTCGATTAGAGGCTTGCATTGCAGATATTAAAGTTTGGATGCTCTTCAATTTCCTGCTCTTAAACTCAGAGAAAACCGAAATGCTGGTTTTAGGTCCTAAAAATCAAAGGGAGAAATTGTGTACATATACTTTAAATATTGATCGTTGCTTAGTTGTTCCAAATTCAGCTGTGAAAGACCTAGGTGTTACTATAGACCCAGATAAAAAAACATATCTAGAGTAGCTTTCTTTCAGTTAAGGAACATAGCTAAAATTAGGCATTTCCTATCAGAAGGGGACGCAGAGAAATTGATCCATGCTTTTGTTACGTCTAGGCTAGATTACTGTAATGCTCTGCTATCTGGCTGCCCTAAGTTTTTGCTAAATAATCTCCAGTTTGTGCAGAATGCAGCCGCTTGCATTTGAACTAGAACAAAGAAATATGAGCATATTACCCCAGTACTAGCATCACTTAATTGGCTACCAATTAAGTATAGGATAGAACTAGGTTTTGCTTCTGACCTTTAAAGCTTTAAATTGACTTGCACCAGTGTAGGTGCAGGTCAAAAAATTTGAATATCGTGAAAAAGTTCAATATTTTTTGTCACTCATTTCAGAAAGTGAAACTCATATATTATATAGATTCATTACACATAGAGTGAAATATTTCAAGCCTTTATTTCTTGTAATTTTGATGATTATGGCTTACAGCTAATGAAAACCCAAATTCAGTGTCTCAGAAAATTTGAATATTGTGAAAAAGTTCAATATTGGAAACTCATGGTGTCACACTCTAATCAGCTAATTAACTCAAAACACCTGCAAAGGTTTTCTTTTGAACGGCCTGCTTTTACATCTGACGAAAATTTGACTTGTGTTTTTGTCAACAAAAATGTTTATTTTATTTTATTATTACTAAAATGTTCAGAGTTATTGTTGACCAAAATGAGACTAAAATGGCCAGAGCTTTTGTTGACTAAAATTAGAACAACATTTCTATATTTGTTGTTGACTAAAACTAGACTAAAATTTCCACAGAATCTTTGTGGACTAAAACTCGACCCTATGTCAATAGTTATTGATGACTAAAAGGGGATTAAAATGTCCAGTTCGTTTTTGTCAACTAAAATAAACTAAAACTATGAAAGATAAAATTGACTAAATGTGATTAAAACTCATTTGTACTTTAATCACATGTCTAAAACAAAAAGTCAGTTTAAAACACTGCCAAAATTAACACTTAGCTACATGAAGATTAGCTAAGTGTAGTACAATGGTTAAGGAACTGGGTTTGTAACCGAAAGGTTGCAGGTTCGATTCCCAGGTAGGACACTGCCGTTGTACCCCTGAGCAAGGTACTTCACCTGCATTGCTTCAGTATATATCCAGCTATAAATGGATACTATGTATAAATGCAAAAATGCTGTGTAAGTCGCTCTGGATAAGAGCGTCTGCTAAATGCCTGTAATGTAATGTAATTCCATGAACTTGATATTATATCGGTGTAACGTTATGTAGACATGCAGAAATGAACAATGTCCGCTTGAAATGAATTCACTCTATGGGTATAGTGCTAAGTGTCCAAATATCATTCTAAGAAATTATTTGATGCCACAAAGTATGTTCATAAACATATTTTAACATGTAGGCTACACGTTTTATTAAACAAAATGCACAGCAAACACAAACAAGTTAAGATCAAATTAAACCGAGATGGCAAAGCGCCTCAGCAAGTGCACTTTTCTGTATGTTGTTAGTGTATAATGGAATTTGCCAATACAGGCGTAAATGCAAAGTTCATGGTAGGCTACAAGGTTAGAAACATAATGTAA
This sequence comes from Ilyophis sp. 1 JC-2022, assembly GCA_022702515.1. Classification (NCBI taxonomy): domain Eukaryota; kingdom Metazoa; phylum Chordata; class Actinopteri; order Anguilliformes; family Synaphobranchidae; genus Ilyophis; species Ilyophis sp. 1 JC-2022. The sequence goes on from CM040395.1 coordinate 35,052,754, forward strand.
CTTAATATGACAGACCCAGCTCTTATGGGAAACATTACTATAGGCCTACCATTTTATTAAACAATTTAGTGATCACTCTGGCTACGGTTAGCTGGCATGCGCGCAGTATTCTGAACCAATCAGGATACATAACATTTATAAGAACAGGACCATACACACGCAATACGTAGTTGTTTTACTTGATATAAAGACAAACTATTCCGAGGCACTTGTCTTTATAGTTCTTAAGTTTTAAAAATGTATTTTATTAATATCGCGGCATACCCGTAGGGGAAACATGAAGGTAGCCTACACGTGCCTTATACGTGCCACTATAATCATGTAAGGGATGTTGGCAGAACAAATGAATGAAAAATTCCTTAATTCATTAATCAACATAAGCGACATCTGGCCGCACTGAAATTATGACAAATAAGAAAAGCAATTGGGCTACTGCAGTTTTTCTTTCTGCCTGATTTAACCTTCGTTGTCAAGGATGAAAGGATAATCATGTATATATATATAGCCTATATAATAGTGATTAGTAATCAACAAAATAGCTACTCCACCATATATTCAGCTTAATCATAGGCTAATCGTTTTAATATAGGCTAGGCTATTTTTTACATAGAATTAATGTACGTCTTCAACGTGAAGCTTAAGCGACAGATTTAAAACTGAGGAATCATTCAATTGTATTATTCATTCCATTTACTGTATATAATTCAACTGAAAACATGGATAGGCTATAAATAAATGATTTTTAATAATGGAACGATTATAAATAAATAAATAATGCAATAATGTCCAAATGTTGTTTCCATTTCAATTTACTCATATATTTTTCATCTCAATGGCATAGTATACATGTTCTAATAACTTTCTGCCATAAGCAAACCTTACAACCGCGCAGACTTTGGCTTCTCTTTCCTAACACTGCATTAAGTTATACGGATCTCCAGAACCACATTATGTCATTAACCAACTCATACATGCGCACTTGCCCTTTATCCTGGTGGACGTACCAACGTTACCAAAGGGTAGACTGTAGCCATAAAGGGATGCACATTGTCAGCAACAATGCTTGGGTATGCTGTGGCATTCAATTGATGCTCAATTGGTATTAGGGGTCCTAATGCGTGATAAGAAAACCTTCCCTACACCCTTACACTACCACTGCCAGCCTGCCCTGCACCATTGACATAAGGCAAGATGGATTCATGCTGTTTATGCCAAAAGTGAATACTAAATACACACATTTTAACTTTTAATCATTTGTAGGAATGGTTACTTGCTTTGTGCTAGCTTTGAGCCTTTCCTGTTCCTACAAAGTACTTTATAGGTCAATAACCAGTAAGCAAACAAGCTATAACCTGGATAGAATATTATATTTTTCCAGTCTTCTTTGAAAAAATGCAGCATAAAAATAACTTGTCTATAGTTGACAATTGCCAGCAAAAAATACATTCTTGCATTCCTAAAACAAAAACAGCATTACAAACTGTAAGTTAAGATCATGAAGAATGTAGCCAATATTAAAATATTAGCGAAACATGACAAAGCAAGCTTAGAGGTGGTTCTTACAGTGTCATAAAAGACACTGAAAGAGAATTAGTAATCTGCAGACAAGCAGGTGGCACCTGACAATCTTAGACTGTGTCTAGTACTGGTAATTAATAAATTAACCTGGATCTGACTAAATACATTAAAATGCATATTTTATTGTACACATGATGGTACCACTGTTTTCATTTAATTATGCTGCTCCCTTGGAAAGTTACTCCCAACAATTTTCCCATCCTTGGAGGCTACACTAACCACTGATCCCAATAGTAAACTGACCGCAAAATCACTGTTTTGCAATGGCCATCTGAAGTCTCAAGACTTGAACCCGATCAGAAAATTTGCAGTATTTTCATCTTTAGTAATGTTATGAATAATTTTGGAGGGTTAAACAAAACAAAAACAAGATAACCTTTATGTACCTAGTATTAGGATACATTTTCACCTACTGGACAACATGAGATCAGCATAACATAAATTTGTGATTCATCTTAAACTATGCATCAACTAAATGTTTTCAGTGCATATTACAATTCTAAATCAAGAATTATTTCCATAAAGAACAATGATAACACACAGGAGGACTTTCACCAAGTTTTAAATCGCTAGCTTGCAAATAATATGCATATTTGTGGTAATATGCATATATCTGCTTGTACTTGCAAGCTATTGTATATTATCCCACCACCCTCACCTCACCTTTAATTCTTTAAAACAATTGTTTTTCTACCCTGCTATATTGCTGTCAGGTCTCTGAGCTGATAAAATGCTTATACCCCCAGTGAAAAGAAAAAAAACTATATGGGAGATAGTGAATCCAAAATGCATGCATCAAACACCAGTAGAAAACAAAAAACATGCACTGTTGCATCTAACAATACCAAAAGCTGTCAACAATATATTCTATGTATGACACATAAGTGGTTTAAGTTTGAAGGTCCTGATTAAAAAAAGCAGCATTTCACAAAGCCTTATATTGTATTATGGTTCTCACTGTACACAAACAAATCTTACCCTACTTGCTAAGTTTTAAAATAAAAGCTTGTGAATTTGGCGAATGCCTTGTGAATAAGTGAGAAGCACTTTTCCTCTAAGAGACTGTTCAATCTTCCGTCAAAGCCACATAGGCATTTGTGTTGGGAAAAAAATATTACTATAGTACATTATTTTTATGATATAATGTACTACACATTTCTCCCACCCTCTGCCACAAAGAATTGGAGTTGGGCCACAATATTCCATGTACTGATGGCCCAAAAGACCAGTATGTTCTATCCCTGCATTTATAAACCACATTCCCACTAACACTTGTAAAAACTAAGCAGCCCTGATGTAACTTCATATGGCAAATCTCTGGACTTTGCCAGTTACTATGCAGATTCTTCTACCACTTTCAAATGGTAAAGGTGTAGCTAAAATAAATACACATGACAACAAATTAAATTGTCATATTTTGTTTTTGCACAGGATTACTTCAACAATTTAATGTCTATTGAGGCTACCCATATTTTTAGCGGGTGCCTTTTGAAGTATTTAGCCTGTTATCAATTTAATATGGATGAACTGCCTGATTACCCAATCATGGACACTTTTTGCCCAGACGCAGCGTGTGCGGGCCTAGACGTGTGAATGTGGGAAACTGACTGACTGGTTGGTTGCTTGGTTGGTTGACTGGCTGGCTGCCTGATCCCCCGATGTTGAAAGCGCATGAGTAATTACGGTAAAAAGTTTGCTGTCTAACTCCCCGTCTCCTTTTACTAGTACAAGTTGTAGCACCCACAAATCATGAATTAACAACTGTGGATATGTTTAAAGATGCAGGTCAATTGGCTGAAATGTATAATCTTTCTCATAGTCGTTATCGCCCAGTCAATATTGTTTCACCATCGGGAGGGGGACTTCATTGGTATTGAAATTTTACTCACAACTGTTTACTTCAGGGAGGTTAGGCCAGATAGCTACACTCTCCAGAGCAAGATATCGCCCATGTTTTAAACTCAATCCATTTCAGAGGAGCAACAACTAACAAAAAGTAAGCCGAGTTCAAAGCAGATTATTTTTTGACTGTGGTCCCGGCAAATACGCGACCTGTCGAGTGACGAATAAATAAATTAACAGCAATTCAAGGCTCCTGTTCCTCGAATCGTACGTCAACAAGTTTTCTGCACAAAGGTACAAACAACGACATGCCTAAATTCTGCACAAAGTCCAAGATAACGTGTAGGCTAACTGTTAATGCTGATATATGTCTGAACTAACGTTTTGTATTCCTTTAACTTGGTGGATCGAGATTTAAATGAGTATATCTGATTTAATATTTGGAGTAGAAAGATAATATTGTCATCTGCAGAGAACTGAGATGACCCCTTTTTAAAAAAAAATCAAATATATGGTCACCCTATACAGTAGGCTACAAAATAAACTAGATGACTACTCTGATGATAACAACAATAGTAACATAATTTGTATTATAGTAGAACAATAAACAACTTGTAGGCACCACACTTTAGAAGGCAGTGAAGGGTCGCCGTGCCTAAATTTTGAGTAATTACGGTAAAAAGGCAGCAGAAAAATAATCGTTCATTACAAACAACCAATCATACCTAAACGACTCACATAAAAGACAATGTATGTAGGCTATTTGTGGGTGTCATAAGCTACTGTTAGAATTGATTTGTTCTGTCTGGATGCTGCTTTGATTTGATTTGATTTGATAATCTTTATTTTGAACTTGCATATAAAAAACAAAATAAAAACAAATAACAATGAACATGTTCAAAAAGGAGTAGGAAGAAGTAAAAACTTATTTACTCCTACCCCCTTCTCTTACAACATTCATAATTAATATAAACAATTACAAATATACATTTATGTCATAAATCCTATTATATCTGTATATATATCTCCTATGTCCTGTGTCCTGTGCTATCTATATACCATATACTGCAGTTCAGTAAACATTCTATTTTGGAGAGGAGTGGAGACAAGCAAAGTCCAAGTAGGTCAGAGGATACTGTTATTGACATATTGTTTTTGAGCAAATAAAAAACTTGTGAGAATGCTGTCAATGTGTGCATTCTCTGTGTACAGAAAACTTCAACAGGTCATTAACAACTCTCCATATAGGCTAACAGAACGTCACATGTTATTAACTAAACTAATGTGGTATCTAAACAAAAAAATGTGATGTCCATTTTTATCACAATATATAAATTACATACCCTACACTTAGACCTGTAATATTTTGTCTTAACGCTTGTATCATGCGTGTGTGTGTGTGTGTGTGCAATTAAAATAATGTCACACTATTGCTTGGTTGTAGACGAGAGGGAATAATGTAGGCTACTTCATGAAAATTTGCTCTGTGTCGCCAAAACAAACACATCCCATGCACATGCTTCAATAGGAACATACTTTTATCAAAATAAAAGCAAAATAATTGCTATTTTATCTTGTCACCTCTGCCTTATCCTACCACAGAGATGCAATGCTGTAGATGTAATCTATACAATGAAAATGCTGTCCCTGTACATACCTTGGCAAGATGTCAGTCGCTAAGTGTTTCATGTATTTGCATTGAATCTTTACTGACCTTTAGAAATGATTGTCCATCTTTATTGTAATTGCCTTCCACATACTGCTTGAAAGGCATTAATTATATTACTAATAATATAATTTATCTTACTGTTACACAGAACTATTTTGAAGACACCTGTATGTTTTAATTTTATTTCCTATATTAGGGATCACATGAACAAAGCTTAGGTGCCTAAAATCATCAATCTACCTTCTGGTAAAATATGCTTTAATTTAGCTGAGGGCAACATGAATGCCTACACATGAAAATACCAATATCTCTAAAATGGTTTGATAATATGTGGCTATGCTGTAATTGCTAAACAAGGATTTGTGCTGTATTCATTTCTGACATCATGAACACAGATTATCAAATATTTACTGTATAGCATTCATTATATAGCATGTATTGATTTGTGTAACATTAAGTAAAACATTTTAGTTTTTTCTTTTATTCTTACACTCCACTATCAGCATGTGTAAGAATGAAACATGTAATACTATCTTAATGTTTCACTCAAAGTGAAAGCAAAAATGCCACAAGGTGAGGCCAAATGCTCAACTTAATTTGACTGTCATCTTGAAACATATACTGTACCCTATATTCTCACCAAAAAATGGTGATGTACATTTAACACCCTAGGCTGCTAAATGTACATCAACAGTGTTAGATTTACACTGGTATTTTTGCTGTACAGGATTAACACCTATGGAAAATGCCTTGAACACCTAAATGCACCTACAGAGCATTCATCTTTATTCTTCTCACGTATTATTTCCATTATTTTATCTATTTGTTAGTATTACCCGTTTTAATTAATGTTATGCATTTTCATAGTTACAAATTAAAAGGAAAATATTTTGGTTTTACGTTTAAGCAGAAGCACAAAATATTTGTACAAAATGATTCAATCCATCACAATCTAGACATTAAAGTGTAGGCTACCATGAAAGTGTTGGCTATCACCAATTAAACAATATAAGAAAAGTAAAGGTGGCTAAAAAATAAAGAACTTGCAATAGCTAACAGTCTTTTCTTAAATTCCATATCCCTCAATAGTTCAGTATAACATAATGTCCTGTTATCACATTGCCTTGTATTTACAATTTACACATATTTATAAATTCCACAAGCAAAAGCAACAATAAAGCTGCACAAATAATCACAAAATCCTCACCTGCTGGCCACGCTCTGTCGGCAGTGTTGTCTGAAGGGCATCAGGTGGTAGTTCATGGCATCCAAAAGCAACTTCTGGCAGACTGGGTCACTTCTCATGAAGTCAACAGACTGTACCCTCTCCACCAGCTCTGGGGCAGGTATAAGCGCGAAACGAAGCCTCTTCATCAGGTCCGGGGCATAATGCATCCGCGTTTCCCTGTCATGCTCAAGCCAAAGTACCGACATCTGGAAGAGCGCCAATTCTGACTCCACCGGGGGTGGCAGCGCGTCCAACATGGCGCACATCTCTTCAAAGTTCAGCAGCAGAACATCCTCCACCAGATACTTGTTAGCTAGTTTCTTGGTTTCATCTAATCCATGGAGGGCTGCGATCTTGCAGATTTGTTTGTAGTTCTGCACGGAGATCTGGTCATTAAGGAACTGAACGCTGAGCTTAGTGATCTGAGGAATGTTGAGGATCTTACTCACAGAGAGAACCTCTTCCACAGTGTCGAGGGAGAGGGTCACGTTGGCGGTGTATAAGTACTCAAGCACTAGCCTCAGTCCAATGGAGGAGCAGCCCTGAAGGACTAGGTTGTTAATGGATCTGGGGCTTGCCAAAAGCTTCTCATCAGGAGATGAGGCAGGGGTGCCGCTGCTGCCTTGGTCCTTGCTAGATAACCCTTCATTGTTTAGTGGATGACTGGAGAAGAGAGATCTAAAGTACTGAGAGCAGGAGGCCAGCACTGCTTTGTGGCAGTGAAACTGCTGCCCCTGGGCAGTCAGCGTCACATCGCAGAAGAGCTGCTTCCTCCACAGGAGGTTAAGTCCGTGCAGCAGAGTATCACTGTGAGTTGGGTCAAAGGTGGATGTTCTATCACCCGATCTGGACATGACTTCCTTAGCCGTTAACACCACCTATAAATTAAACACGACAGTGTTTTATTTCCGTAATTTACCTTCCATTTCTATTGTCAGATAAGATTATTTTGCTAAAAGGTATTTTATAAAAACCGCTAGGCTGTAGCATATATTTCATCCCGGATTTCGCCAAGCTATTGCTTTTGTGTCCATACTTTGATTTTACCTAATTCGTAGCTTTTGGGTCTAATTCACAAGTATTTTGTTAAAATAAGCTTCAAGTGTCTTCCGGGTTTGGCATCAATTCAGCACACTGCCTATATTTACTGCTGTAAACTCCACTTGCAGTTGTCGAAGAAAATAAAATAAACGGTTATTTATGCGTTCTCTTCATAACCATTTTTTTAGTTTAACGTCCTCAAATACTGAACCGTCCTGTCGTCTTTCAAACAGGACCATTTTAGATGGACACTGCGGCTTGAAAAGACACTGGCCAAATAAACTAGTACAGCAGATAGCCTACTGCAGCACCTTCCTTTGCTATACGCATTTTAACTTGCTGGCAAAAGAAAAAAGCCAACCCTGTAAGGGTACAGCGAAGCTATTTGCTATTAAAGTAGCTTAATATGTTTCAAGATAACTATGCTGCACCCGTACAATAAAAGCGTCTGCATATCTCCACACATACAAAGCAGCTGTACAAAAGCAATTCGTTTATCCCTCCGTAAATCATTAATGCTGAGCGATTGCGACTCCCTTGTTCCGGAGTTAGGGTTACTCAGATCTAGCCCTAGAGAATCTAGAGCACTGTTAAATATATAAATATAAATCAGACATTGACAAAAATAAGCACATTCATATATACTTATTCACCATAAGCATTGAACCTATATATTTGCAGCATGAGAACATGCTTCTGTGTTTAAACCTGACACCAGCTATCATCTGGTTTCCCTGTCGGTATCTTCTCCAAAGGCGCCTGTCACCACTAAACATTGTGAGTAGCTAGCTATAGCTAGAACACAAGCCAAACTTACCTGACTTAAGAGCTTGACAAAAGTAAGCTTCGGGTCCACAAGATTCTGACTTCACTTCCCTTTGTTCTTTCTTTTTAATTAATCCTTTCCTTTTTAAAGGCTATAGTCGATCTCTCAAATTTATCATAGATTTGAACTCATGTAGAGATTATTTTGCATTTTATTTGTTGTCGTTAATAATTTGTTCTCTTGAATTAGCAAGGAGTGTGTGAGAGGGAGCTGTGCTTTCTGCAAGAGAAGAAGAAGAAGAAATATACGTGTGACAAATTATGCTACCAAGAAACAACACATCATTATCCTTGGGCCTGGGGCTCAGTGAGTCGTAACGAGAGTAATAGGAAATCCACGGTTGGGGAGAGAAACGGTCGTGCATGGCCAGTGGAGAGAGACCGTGCAGGGGGATGGATGCTGGAGAGACTCGCAAAATTATGGCTCAAGGCTATTGTAAAAACTGTCGAGCGTAAATGACTGCGATTTCAAACATCTTTGGAAGAAAGAAAAGAGAGGGGGGGAGGGAAGCGAGTCTCTCGGTCTTATAGAGGGAACCGTCAAGTTTTAGTGCGCATTGCTAATTAGTCAATTTCTCTCTGCCTTCACAGCCCGGCGACTTTGCTGCTGAGCTGAAACTGCTAATTTCTAGGACCAGCCTTTTTTTGGCTGTGAACTGGATGGATGAATGGCTTGTCTCGCACAGATGACAAAAAAACCCCTGCCTTAATCTCCATCGCCAAAATAACCCTCATCTCTTTCCCTGTCTAGTTTTTTTATTATTATAAGATGCTCTATGCAATCTGCTAACTTCAGTGCCGCACCTGCAACAGACGCAATACAACTGGAAAAATAAAATTTCTCTTGGGATTTATCTTTGCCGTTAATGTAAATATATGGTTATTTTAAATGTAGGCCACACACTCCAATATTAAGGATGCAGTATTTGTAAAAATTTGAAATAGTAGGCTATACAATCGTGTTTCCTATGGCACGATGGAACCATTTAAAATATATTTAACAAGCTGCATGTAAATATACCTTTTAGGTCATTTTGTCGTTAATTTTTCTATGAATCTATCCTGCCCCAGTCGGAAACAGCCAATTTTCTATTGACCGTCAAACGGAATAGGCTACTATTGAAAGGGTGTGTTGCACACATATTATGTGTTGTCAGCGCACATGTCCTGCATCTACCTGCTTTTTAAAACGCAACACCCTAGTTCACGTGCTAAAGCCTGTGCCACCATGAGACCAAGTCAAGGAAATTGTACATCCGTGTCAGGTCAAATATTAAATTGTAAACTGTTCTAGCAGCCTTAGAAACGACTAGTCCTCTTTATCTAATCTGGTTTGCATTGTTGGTCTTGAGGTACTATATGGTTATTCTATTTACCACTAACTTTGACATTCTTTTCACATGGGGCCAAGGAAAAGATATTTCTGAATGTCACATCATAATGCCCTACATTAAAACCTCCTTTATCCTTATGCATGAATTGCTGTTTTATTTACTGTATGTAAAAACATGTTTAATCCAAAGAAAAGTGGTTTGTAAAGGGTTAGAGTGCAGTGTGCAAGTAGGTATGTAGGTTTAATGAGCATTCAGAGGTACTTGGTTATTTAAGTTGAGAAAATGAATGATGAACAGGTTTAACAATAATTAAAATATATCTCTGAATAACAATGTTGGTGCTGTAATTGAATGTGTTTCTTCTGTACTTCCCTCTAGACAAACACCCATAATCATACCCATGGTCACTGTGACCTGTGCCTGTCCAATGAGCAAGGCTTTTTAGACAGGCTTTTGCTCACACACACGTACAAACACAATTAAGACTTGTTTTGCAGATCTCTTGATGTATAATAGTACCCGCTATTCTAGGTCTGGGTCAAATATGCCCCTGAGACCTTAAGTGAGGTAGAATGTCAGGAGCCAAGGGTTGCCAACAGTTATAGCACACCCAAATAACATTTGTGGTGTATATTATGGGACAATGGAGTCTGGGAACTGAATTTATGTAGGGCTGTTCATCTGTTGAAATGCATACTCAATTTTATAGTTACCTTATCTATATTGACTCTATTCATTGGAAGTTTATACAGTTTCCTATCCCTGAGACATTGTAGCAGAGATACTGTATATTTCCATCTCTGAGATAAACAAAAAGTATCTGTCCAGAACAAATTTTTAGAACCAACCAATTAAATGACATCATGGCACTCTTACATAGCCTACGATATGGTATGAATGCTTTCTAACACACACTCTTCAAATTGCTACTGTTCCATATGTGGCTTAATTTTAGATGTACCATGCTGTAATATACAGAACGTGTCTTAATAATTGTCCCATCACATGTTAAGGGGTGGCCTTCTGGAGATTCTATGAAATAGTTTCACTGTCACCCCCAAAAGAGGCTCAGAACCAGTTTCCACATTGATTTGCTTTAAGGTAGAGTTGTTCTCAATCTCCATCATATTCATCGCAGTATCAGGGCTTAATATCTAACTGCTTCTAGATAGCTGAATGAGCTCTCTTGACAAGAACAATTCATTGTATTATAACAACCCAGCGTAAAGCATTCAGAGCAGGTGGAGAAGGAAAAAGTCATATTTCATGAATTTGTTGTGTGATTTACAGGTGTATCTGTCTACCAGGGTCCACCAAGCAGAGCCATCGATGTAATGTTTCTAGACTTTGCACACTTACGGTTGGCATGCAAAGTAGGGGACATGAATGGTGAAAGTGTCATAATATTTACTTAGCACTAAAGTAAATAGAAAAGCTAAATACTGCTACTAAATTTACTACTACTGATATTGTTAATAATAATAAAAATCAATATTTTTGCAATATAAAGCAAACACAATATATAATTTTCTGCTTGTCTCTTATTTTGGATTTTCCATTAACTGGGTTTTTTATTTCATTCAGGAAAACACATTTTGTGACAATATTATAGTAAAAGAGCAATTGCATAAAAATACACTGCTCAAAGAAATTAAGGGAACACATAATCAACACAGTATAACACCAAGTCAATTAAACTTCTGGGATATCGATCTGTCCAGTTAGGAAGCGTAAACGATTGTGAATCAATTTCACCTGCTTTGGTGCAAATGAAAGTGACAACAGATGGACAGGAGAGGCAACAGCAAGACAACCCCCAAGAAGTAAATGGTTTTGCAGGTGGTGGCCACAGACCATTTCTCTCTCCTTATCCTTCCTGACTGATTTTTCTCTAGTTTTGCATTTTGCTAGTGCCCTTGTCACTACTGGTAGCATGAGGCGGTACCTGCAGCCCATTGAGGTTGCACAGGTAGTCCAGCTCCTCCAGGATGGCACATCCATACGTGCCGTGGCAAGAAGGTTTGCTGTGTCTACCAGCACAGTCTCAAGAGCGTGGAGGAGATACCGGAAGACGGGCCATTACACGAGGAGAGCTGGACAGGGCCGTAGAAGGGCAACAACCCAGCGGCAGGACTGCTCCTTTGTGCGAGGAGAAACAGGAGGAGCACTGCCAGAGCCCTACAAAATGACCTCCTGCGGGCTACTCGTGTGCATGTTTCTGACCAAACTGTTAGAAAGAGTCCATGAGGGTCGCATGAGCGCCCGACGTCCTGTAGTGGGACGTCGATCAACATCAAAAAACTCTCGATATCTTATTTTCAGGTACTGTTACAAGCGATACTATAACCTCTCTGCATTTGAACTGATCTCTATGAGAATTGGGGGGTAAGACTAGATTCAGCTGTACAGTATGGAACACATGACTGGCGAAATGGCTGTACGTCATCAAGGGTCTAAGGCAGGGGTGTCCAAACTTTTTTCACTGAGGGCCAGATGGAGAAAAATGATGACTACCACGGGCCACAGGCTATTATATATATATATATATATATATATATATATAGGCTATGTGTGTGCGTGTGTAAAATAAATACAAGTGCGCTCAGACATGTGGCATACAGTTGCCAACATCACTTAGATTTCTATTTAAATTAGGCGAATAGTATTATAGCCTATTAAAAGGCGAGCTTGAAGAGATTTTAAGAATTTCACTCACCAGTGACACTTCTAATGAGAACAGTGTTGTTGTGCCTTGGACTGAAGAATCGCTGTGATGTCGGGCGTGAGGTTTGTAGATGCGATTCGCAGGACATCGTAAAGGTGACTATCTTTGATCGCAAACGGCTCTTGTTTAGCGTCATCCGGGAAAATGTTTGCTCACATATGTATGTGGAGCCGAACAGACTCAGCATTCTTTTTGCGTGGCGCCTCATCTGTGGAAATTTTGACTTTTCCAAACTCTTGTAGAACTTGTAGAAACATTGCATCTCGATGAGTTCCAGCTGTATGTCCCCTGGTGCTTCATCCACGTTAACGGAGAAGGGGCATGAGAACATGTTGATGTCCTTCTCAATAGAAGCAAAATCATGAAAGCGCGTGTTGAACTCTGTGATCAATGACGTGATTACTGTCACATATTTCCCCATCTGCTCAGGCTGTTGGCATTTGGGAAAGTGTTGATTACCTCCCGGAGAGAGGGGAAGTGTGCGGCATTGCGTTCACTGACTTGTCTCTCAAATAGACGGAGCTTCAAGACAAATGCTTTCATGTGTGAGTACATTTGTGACACGATTGTGTCTTTCCCTTGCAAGGCTGTGTTCAGGACATTCAGCTGTCCGGTCATGTCAGTTAAAAATCCCAGGTCTTCCAACCAAACATGGTCACTCAGTTCATCGACGGACAATCGTTTTTCTCTTAAGAATTTGTCGATCTCAGATTTGAGGGAGAAGAACCGCTTGAGAACGGAGCCGCGGCTGAGCCATCGCACATCAGAGTGGTAGATCACGTCCCCATATTCTGTATCCATTTCAGACAGGAATGCCCGAAATTCTCTGTGATTGAGTGCTTTCGCACAAATTATGTTAATAGTTTTCACGACTGTATTTATGACATCGCCCAGTTTTGTGACTTTGGCGCATAATGCTTCCCGGTGTATAATACAGTGCAATTTAACGCCCCCAGACTCATGAACTTTTCTGCAAACCAGGGAAGCCATTCCGTTACGCTCACCTATCATGGCTGGAGCACCATCTGTTGTAACTCCACACAACTTGTCCCAAGGGAGATTCCGATTTTGAATAGCAACTGACATAGCTTCAAAAATATCAGCTCCTTTCGTTGTTCCAGTCAGGCTCCGAAGGTTGAGGAGCTCTTCAGTAATGCAAAAAAAAAATTAGTAGCTGAGCCGAATCTGTTGTGTCGGTACTCTCGTCACACGCAATTGAATAGAAATGAAACAACGGAGCTTTGTCTGATATTTGCGCCTTGATGTTAGCTGATAAATCCTCGATTTGCCGGGCCACTGTGTTTCTCGCAACACTAACATTGCAGAAGTCTTGTTTCTTTTCTGGGCATACAATCTCCACAATTTTTGTGACGCACTCTTTTAATAAAATCACCCTCTGCAAAGGCCTTTCCATACTTCGCTATTAGCTTACCCACCTCGTAGCTAGCCCTGGTAGCATTCTGCTGCGTTTGATTAGCACGAAAAACTGGGTTTGTTGCAATGATAGGCTTGCCGCCAACTGCTTTAATTTCTCTTCTCTGGCTGCTCCAGTATATGCCTTAAAAGACGCATCATGTTTCGTTTCATAATGTCTCTTAACGTTAAATTATTTTCATCACCGCTACTGATTCCTGGCAAATTAAACAGACACACTTGCCTCTGTACTCAGTGAAAAAGTATTAATTTTGCCATCGTGGCTGGAATTTCCTACATTCACTATCCACCTTTCGATTCTTTGCAGTCGCCATGTTGATAAGAATACGATTTGTAGGCTACAGGAACGTTGGCTAGCTAATGCATAAGATTATTTTTTGTTTGGGGGGGGGGGGGGGGGGGCGTAAACTGCTGATCTGTTTTTAGAGTTGGGCTTTTACTATGCTGCCCCCTAGTGTTAAAAAAACAACAGCATTTTTTAAATCATTTGTAGCAGCGGGCCAGATTTAATAATTCTTCTGAAATGTTTCGAGGGCCGCTTTAAAACGCTTCGAGGGCCGCAATTGGCCCGCGGGCCATAGTTTGGACACCCCTGGTCTAAGGTATCAAACGAGCCCCAAACCATCACTCTGCGGCCAGATATGGAGTAGATGTGGATGGATCCCTTTAAGGGTTGTTTCTCCTGACTTTTTTCCCCATAGAGTTCTATAGGAAAATGAGTCAGGAGAAATAACCCTTGCAGTGATCCATCCACATCTACTCCATATCTGGCAACAGAGTGATGGTTTGGGGCTCGTTCGATAGCTCAGACCCTTGATGACTTACAGCCATTTAGCCAGCCATGTGTTCCATACTGTACCAGTGTAATTTACAGCTGAATCTAGTCTCACCCCCAAATTCCCATAGAGATCAGTTCAAATGCAGAGAGGTTATAGTATCGCTTGTAACAGTACCTGAAAATAAGATATCCAGAGTCTTTTGATGTTGATTGGTCACAGACTTCAGGAAGTAACAGCATGCAAAGGATATGCGACCAAATATTAAATATGATACTTTAAAAATATGTTAAAGCAAAATATTCAAATTTTCTGAGGCACTGAATTTTGGGTTTCATTAGCTGTAAGCCATAATAATCAAAATTACAAGAAATAAAGGCTTGAAATATTTCACTATATTTGTAATGAATCTATATAATATATGAGTTTCACTTTCTGAAATGAGTGACAAAAAATATTGAACATTTTCACGATATTCAAATTTTTTGAGCTGCACCTGTATACTATATATTGCTTGACTTATTCATTGATTGATTGGGTAAAAGAAAGTGTAATACTGATACAAGAAAGCATGCATCCAGGACATCTTAATGTATAATTTGTCTGAAAGAAGTAATCATTCAGTTAAATAAAATTAAATCAAGTGCACTAAGCCACTTTATGGAAAGAAAACACTCAGTTAAACCTATATATTGTATCTTAGGTTTGTTGTGGTAGGAATCTGATGTAGGAACCCCTTAGTGCAGATGCCAACATCTCACCTATTTAGGGGGTGTTCTATTTAGGGTTTTGTAACTCCAGCTGTGAGCATCACAGAAACTTGGTTTAGATGAAGTAAAACAGCAGTTAGATTAGTACTGTGGCGAAGTGAGCTATTGCCGCTCGTGGAATGAATACAAATACAGTCCAGCTGAAGGAGAACTTTGTTTATTCTCTGTCTTTTCATACAGACACATACACTCTGGACGTCCTGTGCTCTATGTTCTGTCTCTCTTCCACACCCCGAGGGCTCCTTTTCTAAGGATCTCAGGCTCACTGTTGAACAATCAAGGCAATTGGTTAATTGACAACAACAATCATATAATCAATCATCCCCAATTGCCTGATTGCCGACAGCTGTGCCGGCTCCCTAAACCGCCCGCGTTCACTCTCTCTCTTGCTAGCTGCGCCTAAAACCACGCCCCCCTACCACATACCCCCACCGCCCAACTTAGGCCGGGAAGCCATGCGGCCAATGCTCAACTCCCCCCCCCTCCTCCTCCTCCTCCACCGGACGGGAGAGACAATCAGCCACCACCATCTGCGCTCCCGGCCTATGAACCATCTTGAAATTAAAAGGCTGTAAAGCCAGATACTAACGAGTGATTTGGGCGTTGGTATCTTTCACGTGGTGAAGCCATTGGAGGGGAGCGTGGTCCGAGCAGAGGGTGAATGGGCGACCCAGTAGATAATAACGGAGGGACCCGACCGCCCATCTAATGGCCAGGCACTCCTTCTCGACCGTGCTGTACTTCGCTTCCCGTTGTGATAACTTTCGGCTAATGTACAGCACTGGTCGGTCGACCCCCTCCACCTGCTGAGTCAAAACGGCCCCCAGCCCTCTGTTCGATGCGTCAGTCTGCAAATTAAAGGGGAGAGAGAAGTTAGGGGTGAACAAGAGCGGTTTCCCACACAAAGCTTCCTTTACCCTCTCAAACGCGTGCCGACACAGCTCCGTCCACTGGACCGGATCTGAGGCACCTTTACGAGTCAAGTCGGTTAGGGGACTGGTCAGCTCCGAGAAAGCCGGGATGAACCTTCTGTAGTACCCGGCCAGTCCCAAAAACCTCCTCACCTCTTTTTTGGTCGCACCTGTCCACTTCCCAAGTGGTACCCAAAATACCGTACCTCCGCTCTGCCAATCGCACACTTCTTTGGGTTAGCCGTGAGTCCCACCTGTCTCAGGGACTCCAGCACCGCCCCCACATGCCGCACATGCTGAGCCCAGCTGTTACTGTGTATAATAATATCGTCCAGATAGGCTGCAGCGAAAGCTGCATGCGGACGCAGCACCTTGTCCATGAGACGTTGAAATGTGGCAAGGGCTCCGAATAACCCAAACGGAAGTGTCCGGAATTGGTACAACCCGTCCGGAGTGGAGAAAGCCGTTTTTTCCTTGGACTCTGGAGACAAGGGAATCTGCCATTAGCCCTTGGTAAAATCCAGTGTCGGAAAAAAACGAGCTGTGCCCAGCCGATCCAATAGGTCGTCGACCCGAGGCATGGGATAGGCATCGAATCGTGACACTGCATTTACTTTGCGATAGTCTACACAGAAGCGAACAGATCCATCAGGCTTACAAACTAGCACGATGTGGCTATTCCACGCACTGTTAGACTCCTCTATTACACCCAATTCCAACATTGCCTTTATTTCTGCCTGAACCACTTTCTTTTTATGTTCAGGCAGTCTGTAAGGGCGCAAACGCACCGTCACCCCCGGGGTTGTCTCAATATGGTGGTTTATGAGATTAGTGCAGCCTGGTAGAGGGGAAAACACATCAGCGAACTGCTTTTGCAACCTGGCAAGATCCGTTCTCTGATTCAGTAAGAGATGGCTATCAGAAAGGGGGGAGGTTTGATCGTTACAATTTGGAACCTCCGGTCCCAGCTCATCTCTCTCTTGATCTACCGATACCAAGGAGACCTGTATCACCTCTTTCCATGCTTTTAATAGATTGAGGTGATAAATCTGTTTCGCCCCCTCTCTATCAGACCGCTCCACCTCATAATCGACTTCCCCTACTCGTCGTGTGACCACGAAGGGTCCTTGCCACTTGGCGAGTAATTTTGTGCTGGAAGTCGGGAGTAATACCAGGACTTTATCTCCCGGTGAAAATTGCCGTAGTTTCGTTCCTCTATTGTAGTGTCTCTGCTGACGTTCCTGAGCCTCAAGCACATTCTCTCGTGACAATCTCCCCAGTGTATGGAGTTTTGCTCGCAGGTCCATAACGTATTGAATTTAGTTTTTACTGGGACTTGGACCCTCCTCCCAGCTTTCTTTAACCAGGTACAAGATACCCCAGGGTTGTCTACCGAACAGCAATTCGAAAGGAGAAAATCCCGTGGAGGCCTGGGGAACCTCTCGCACTGCAAACAATAGAGGAACTAACCACTTATCCCAATTTCGGCTGTCATCGTGTACGAACTTCCGAATCATGGATTTCAAAGTCCTATTAAAATGTTCCACGAGCCCATCCGTTTGTGGATGGTACATGCTAGTCCTAATGGACTGAACCCCCAATAGTTCGCATAGTATGCGCGACATGAATGAAGTGCCTTGATCAGTCAGAATCTCTTTCGGGATTCCAACTCGGGAGATTATCTGAAACAATGCCTGCGCAACACTCTTAGCCGAGATATTGCGCAACGGCACTGCTTCGGGATACCGGGTTGCATAATCCACCAGAACTAATACAAATCGGTATCCCTGAGTGCTCCTGTCAAATGGCCCGATGAGGTCCATGCCCACTCTATCAAAAGGGACCTCAATTAATGGTAGGGGCTGCAATGGCGCTTTTGGCATGGCCGGGGAATTTACTAGCTGACAATCTGGACAGGATGCACACCACCTCCGTACGTCCGCCCAGATGCCCGGCCAATAAAACCGGGCCATTATCCGGTCTACTGTTTTATCATACCCTAAATGACCAGCTATGGGGTTGTAATGAGCCGCCTGGAAAATAATTTCCCGGCGGCTTTTCGGTACCAACAACTGGGTCATCTCCTCACCTGTGTGAGTGTCACGACTCACTCGGTACAACCTATCTTTAATAATTGAAAAATATGGGTGAGAGTGTGCAGCGTCAGGGCGCACCAGCTGACTATCAACATATATCACCTGGTCGAAGGCAAAGCGTAGGGTATCGTCCCGAGACTGAGCGAGTGGGAAATCCTCCACAGGTTGGAACACCGGCACCGGGGGAGCCTCCACTGGAGGCTCTCCCGGAGCCGCCCCCCCCGTCAGTGTCGGACGACCCCACGTCACCACTGTCCACTGCACACACCTCACACGTCCCTACCGGTCGTGATCGTACCCCCATCAGTTTTTCTGCTATTTGTTTAAACCCCGCCCAATCTGTTCCCAAAATCAGAGGGGAGCTAACCGCAGCCTCCAGAATATGCTTTTTTCCTTTTATCCGAATTTCCACTGGTACTATCAGGTATTTGTGTCGATCCCCATGCACACACCTAATTACTACCCAATGTGCCAATCTCAATGCCTCAGATCGAACCAGGCTCTGGTGAATCATGGTCTGCATAGCCCCTGAATCCAACAGCGCCCGGTGTTCACTCCCTTGCACCCTTACCGGAATGCAGTACGCCCCGTCTGGATCGAAAGCGGAGATGGGCGGTCCATCCACCCGGACCGCCTGCCCCACCTTCATGAGTGGACAATCGCAGTACAGGTGGCCCGGTTGTCCACACCGCCAACACTCCGGTCCAGGTGTTTGAGGCACTCCGCGTGGGCTGGACTGCACCGCCACTGAGCCTGAGGGGGGAAAAGAGGGTGGAACGTTACGGGGGCCTACAGCAGGGAAGGAGGGGTTCTGGGGATGGGAAACAGAAAGGGGGGCGGAACGAGGGGCAAATTTCTTCCTGGGCGCCGGCTCCAGCTTCTGCTGCTGGGTGAAGGGATGTTTTGCCAGGTGGTCCTCCGGGAGGGTGATGGCGGTATCCAGGTTGGTGGGTCTATGGCACTGGACCCACCTCGCGGTCTCCGCCGGCAACCCTGTGATAAACCTTTCAAGGACCACCTGCTCCACGACTCCAGCAGCGGATCTTATTTCTGGCCGGAGCCAGCGCCTCGCCGTGTCCGCCAGCCGCTGGGCGTAGGCGAACGACCGGCCCTCTTCCATCCGGTCCCAGTCCCGGAACCGTCGTCGGTGCTCCTCCGGGGTACAACTCGTCCGGTCGAGGACCGCCTTCTTGATGTTCCGGAACTCCGCCCTAGCGGCTGTCGGTAGGCTATGCGCCACTCGTTGCGCCTCCCCTGACAGGAGGGGCAGGAGCCGCACGGCCCACTCCTCCATTGGCCACCAGGAGGTTTCCGCCGCCAGTTGGAATGCTTCGAGGAAGGCCTGAGCGTCATCCTCCGCCGTCATTTTCGGGATGTTGAACTTCGGGGAGGAGACGCTCTGCCTTCCCGTGGCATCCCCACCGGCCGTCAGCTGTAGCAGAGCCTGTGCTTGGAGGCTAGACTGCTCACGTGGGGCTTGCATCTGCTCCATATGAGCAGCTGCCTGTCGCTCCTTCATGGCAGCCAGCCCCTCTAGCACCCTGCCTAATGTCGTCATCGACATCTCCTGCTCCCTTGGATCCGTCTCCATTCTCAGGGTTTTTCTTTTTGTTTTTATTCCCTTCGCCTTTTGTTCGAGCCACCACGCCCCCCTACCACAAGTACATTTTCATAATTTTTGTGAAATTAGTGCCATAAATGCAAAGAAATCTTGGGAAAATGGCCCAAAAAAAGAGTGAATTTACATTCTAAGTTTACAAACTAAACGAATAAAACTAGAAATTCTGTTACACCCGGCTGTAATTTATTGTTCAAAGCATCCAATAAGACATTGCAAACACCGTTGATATGGTTATAATGTCCTATATTGGATAAAAAAGTCGTCAATGAAACCAGAATGAACTGGAACCAGGGGGCAACTAGGTGGGCGTGTCCCTGCCAGCAAAATCCGAAGTGCTGTCATGTCATAATTAGTGTACATAACAAATGTTTGAGTCTCCAAAATGATTATTATAATAGTAGATTTCGTTTGAGATAATGAGGAACATGTATTATTTCACGATCTCTGGAAATGTTTTTTTTTTCATTCCTGGGATTTACCAGCATCCATTTCCGCTCTGGTCTGAGCAGCACCTCAGGACTACAGATGCCAGGATGCACATAAAACACAACAGGCTTGGCTCCAGTCAGCCAGAGGAAGAAAACTATTTTCAGACGCATGTGCATCTTTATAAGGTATTGGTGGTACAGCTCAGACTTGGGGCTCTATCTTGACGATCTTGGCGCATCGTGTAAAACGCTAGGCGCAAGTGCATTTAGGGTGTGTCCAAGTCCACTTTTGCTAGTTAGACGGCGTGTTATTTGAGCGCTAAGTAAGGCGCAAGGTGCTAATGGGCTGAACCTAGCCTCTTCATTAATTATAGGTGTGTCTTGGGCATAGGATGCAATAAACCAATCAAAATGTCATATCCCTTTCCCTATAAAAGCCTGCTTTTCCACCTTGGCGGATTGCTTATATGATGGCGAAACAGACATGCTCATGTGTGTCTAGTGCGAGCAAGGAATAGGCTATATGGATCAATAGTATAATCAATATTATTTGGACTAACCATTATGACGTGTTTTGATATACACAATAATAACCTTTAACATTAGGGTTTAACACCGGCACGGGTTCCCGGTAATTCCCGACAGTGCTGTTATTTTAGAAAATATATGCCGTTAAATTTAGTTAAAAGCATCTGCAACAGCTGAAAATAAGATACCAGAATTTGGCTTCCATCTCACCTTAGAAAACGCCAAATTTGCCTACTTGTTTAACAAATTTCATTTGATAATACAATGAAGCATTGTCAAACATCAATTCCATGAGGCTGTTCTCATGGAGTTCTTGAAGTTCAAGCTTCATCCGAAGTTCATTACGTGCATTCTAATGTTGATTAATAACATAAATACTGTTATTTTGCCTTAATGATGACACTAAATACACTAAAGCTGTCAGGTTGGGAACCCATAGGTTCATGCATATTTCCCCTTGTTTTATAATGTCCTGCTTATGTAAATGTGACCAAGCTTAATGCTTTAATGCAAGTCCACTTTCCCAGGAAGACTGCGAAAAGTGTGACTCTTTGTTCTCTTTAAAATCGTTTTGTTCAGTTATGGAATAACAGGTGAAATCAGCTGGGTTTTAATAAGCTGAGAGTATCGAAACCTTGTCACTGTAATGAAAAAAATATGAAGGACGAAGAATAAGTTTAAAATGAATCTCTGTTATGCACAGCGAATACCTGGGGACTGTAGCCTAGGCTATTTGAAAAACAATAAATGAAATATTCAATGGACAAGGTTTTGAACTTTTGTCAGCCAAAACCATTCTATTTACTTACAGGCAGTAGGTCTAGATGAAGAACGCTGTATTGTAGCCTGACATCTGAAGCAAATTTTCAGGACTCAAATGTCCGTCTATTGCAGTGAGTTCCCCATTGAATGACAATTCAAGCATTAGGTGTAAATGACAATTTGTGCATTAGGCTTGATATACAGTGAGCACCACAATGACAATGAGGTCAAAGTGCAGATGGTCAGCTTTAATTTGAGGGTATTGACAGCCATATAGCATGAACCGATTAGAAATTGAAACTTTTGTACATAGTCCTCCCCATTTTCGGGCATCAACATTATTTAACATAATGTAGAATAAAGTAATCATTTTTTATATTTGGTCGCATATCCTTTGCATGCCATGACTTCCTGATGTCTGTGACCCAACAATATCAAAAAACTCTTGATATCTTATTTTCTGGTACTCCTACAAGCGATACTATAACCTCTCTGCATTTGAATGGATCTCTATGGGAATTTGAGGGTGGGACTAGATTTAAACCATCACTCTGCTGCCAGATATGCAGTAGATATGGATGGATAACTTGAAGGGTTTCTTCTCCTGACTTTTTTTTTTTTACATAGAGTTCAATAGGAAAATTTGTGAAGAGAAACTATGATCTTGCTAGCTTTTCTGGGATCTAAAAAAAAGATTATACTGCACGTTTCTTTAGGCTACTCTACAGTCTATTCTCAGTTGACATTCTCATACTGCTGGGCGCCGCAATTTGTGGACCATGATGGACACCATAAGTGTAGCAAGTGAGCCGTGTGGCTACCCACAATCCTAAGTAAATGGTGCAAACTGGCACTCCTTAGCTTCATTCCAATCGCTTATTTTATCTGTCCTCTTCTCCTCTGTCCTCACCTGACCCAGAAATCGATCGAGGTTTGCCATCTTTAAGGACATTCCAAACCGCTAAATCCTAGGAGGAGGAGCGAGGAATGGGGAACAAGGAGACTCCCGGAGCATGCTTCATTGAGGAAACACTGTAGCCTTTGCGGAAGCCTTTTCTCGAAAAGTGTGATGTGTATAAATTATTCACCACTCTCCACATCTGCCATGTCGCAGGCACACCCCTACACAAATGCAATTTTACCTTTCCTTGCCAAAGCGCTAATCCATAATGACACTCATTCTTTATAACACACAAAAGCTACATTTATTCATGAAAAAATAAGCTAAAAAGCATTATAGATAAGCATGAATAAATTGTAAAATTGCCAATATGTCTTGTTTCTTCCTTGTTATTGTAGACTTCAATCATCCAATCCACCAAACAAGAGTCAATAGCAACAGCAGAATAAGCTGTTTGGCATTGGCAGAGAAGATTTGGCAAATTTTTCATGGGCGCAACCCACATACTCAGCTGTGCTGCTCATCCCACAAATGCATGTTCCTTACAAATGGGGCACTATTTAAATGGGAAATAAACAACGGTATAAAATTTATTGCCAAGAAGTCCTGAAAGGCAAGGTGAAAATAACTTTTTTTTACGAGATCATAAGTCCTACGCGTAGGAGATATTATCTCATACGTACGACCTATTTCAAGGCGTAGACCTATACATTTCAAGTCAGCACGAAAGGAGCATGTTCAGCTTTGATCATTGGTTGCTCAGTCCATAAATATAAAACACTAAATACCGCTCACTTATGCATAGTTTTATACATATAGGCTAATATAATACATATATAAGTCACATAAAGATCAGTGTATTTTTGTAGTGTATTGACAGATGCAGACTTCCCCTAAAAAAATATGCTAGGTCTCCCATAATGCTGAAGTAATTTTTGTGTTAATAACGTAAGAGATATCTGAATAACGCAGGTAGCCCACCTTATTGCCAAATTTTCCAGAAAAACTAGCATATTTGCAAATGGCCTTTTAATGATTTTAGCCTACAGGAGTCAAAATGTCAAGGTTTTTTGTTGTAAATTAATTTATAATTTCAGAGAAATATGAATACGCTACTATAATTGGGACATCATTTCGACAACTACCACTAGGGGGCCAGCGTGCAAAGAGTAAGCGTCATTAACAAGGGGTAGCCTAATAATGAACGTACACCCATAGTTTCTTATTCCAGGACATCACATTCTGCAGAAATATAACCCAGTTATAATTAGCCTACAAAATGAGATGGAATTCTTAGAGCAAGTTGCAGTAGCCTATTCCATATGACTTTTTACACGTTTAGATACCTCCGCTTTTCTTACCAAAGTAGGCACGTTTACATTTCAAAGTAGGCTATGCAATTTTATCAGGGTTAATCTACTCATAGCAGGGGGGAAATAGCTTAATTATCCAGGAGATCAGCTTGACTGTGAATATAGTGTGATCCACTGTTATAGAATTAGATGTGCACCAAGTCATATAGCGAGGCTATTGAACTGCGACGTGCTGTATATAGTGCAATAAAATTTAACATTATTATTAAAGTTTGGAGCAATAACTGCTCACAGTTATCTGTGAAATACATGTGTATAGGCCATATCATATGTCATGCAATCTAGCATTATTAACCATCCGCTTAGATATTTAATGCATAGCTCATATCATAATCAGCTCTGACAACATTTTGACATTATGCAGATATTTCTGACATTTATAGCACGAAAATTAGTTCAGCAAGGTAGTTATAGACCTAGCATATTTTCTCAGGGGAAGTCTGCATATGTCAATACACTGATATTTATGTGACTTATATGTAGCTACCTATTATATCAGCCCAGCCTATATGTATAAAACTACGTATAAGTGAGCGGTTAGTTTTTTATATTTATGGACTGAGCAACCAATGATCATAGCTGAACATGCTTCTTTCATGCCGACTTGAAATATAGGTCTACGCCTTGAAATAAATACGAGTGGAAATAAATACCCGTTGAAATAAATAAAAGAAACGTAAAATAATTTATATTTATTTTGAAACATGCCAATAACAGCTTGTTTAGAGAAAAAAATCCAAGAGTGATTTTGAGGTTATATCATTACAAAATGGGCATTTGAAGATTAAATAACCATTGCTTTTTTCTGTTACCCAGTGAACATTTTTGTGTTGAAAAGTCGGCGAAACACCGTGTAGCGTTCAGGTGAATGCCGTTTATGTGAAAACATCTTTCAACCTAGATTTCCCCACCCCGATGTCTAGATTCCAGCTAATTTGTGTTAGGCTACGGAAATCCTGTTCCAATGCCAGTGCTAAGTCGTACAACTTAACGTAGGCTACTACAGCGGAGGCCCTGAAAGGCAAGGTAAAAAAAAAAAAAAGTTTATCTTGTAGGCTACGTACGAGACTTCTTATATAGGATTTATTATCTTGTACATACGAGATAACCTTGTCTTTCAGGGCTTCCGTAGTTCTCTGACTGGAACGTATGAGACGTTTTTTTTTAGTGGGGGGTTTATGCGTCGACGTTTCAACTTAAAAAAAAAAAGGCCAAGTTACTCACGCATAGCCTACAGATCACTGTCTGTAAGTCCTTAATTCCAACTTGCAAAAACTAGGCCTGCCTTTAAAAGTATGGATATCAAAATGTGGCCAAGTTACAACTAACAATATTGCCTATCGTGGCTCACACAAATTAAACTATCGCTATTCGAAAGCAATTCTATCCAAACTTTCCTAAATTATTTAATGCAACTTGACCCTGTGTTTTTTCATCTTAGCATGACCAAAGAATATTACAAATTACATTTGGCACATGGACTCGTATGAGTTAATGGGTGCATTGATGGTTTCTCATGCCATATCATCTGGATGCAAGCAAACTTCACAAACAGTAAACCTGAGGTTGCAGCTTATTTCATCAGTGCTGTTAGTGAGCAAAAATAATCATATCGGATTTTGATACAGAGAATGTGCATGTCAATAGATTACAATGTTTTCTGCATGAGGATGAAAATGGCACAGTTCATGGACCTTGTGTCCTTCAAGGAAGATGTACTGCAAATCAAAGGATTGAAAGCTGGTGGGGAAACTATTGGAGACAGAATGCAGACTACTGGAGAGACTTATTCCAGGAGTTCCAGTCAGTGGACTACTTCAATGGGGATATGTTTGACAAGGGTCTCATTCAATTCTGCTTTCTTGATGTAATTCAGGTAACCTCTCTCCCTTTCTCTCACTCACTCACGCGCGCACACACACACACACACACACACACACACACACAGGCTACATGAAATGCATGTCAATAATGACAATTAATGACACGTGCAAAGAAATTAAGTGTTTTCCGATCCAATTATTCTCACATGTTACGTATTACATTAGCTAACTAGCTATCGAGACAATAAGACAACATTAAAACTACTGTGGTGCGATGGGACAGTTCTTTTAAGTTCAGTGGATGGGACACAAGAACTCGACCATATTCCACTGATTCCCACATTACTAGCAAAAGGTATCAATGCTAATGATAGCTAGTTGGCACATGTGGCGGCAGTGTGGTATAATGGTTAAGGAACTGGGTTTGTAACCGAAAGGTTGCAAGTTCGATTCCCAGGTCGGACACTGCCGTTGTACCCTTGAGCAAGGTACTTCACCTGCATTGCTTCAGTATATATCCAGCTGTATTAATGGATGCTATGTATAAATGCAAAAGAAATGCTGTGTAAGTCGCTCTGGATAAGAGCGTCTGCTAAATGCCTATAATGTAATGTAATGTAATTTTGAGCTGCTAAATAGTTCAAGCATAGATAGACCATACTTGCCAAATAGTGTCAAGCAATTTAAAAAGCGCATTAATATCAATATAAAACGAAAATGAACAGTATATTTATACTTTGTTTGGCTACATACCTGATGTCTGCCTCAAAGTAACTCATCACACTGACTGACTCACGACTGTCGAGTGCCTATGCACGCGTATGCGTGCAATTTTGCGTGCGTGCGTTCTTTCACCATAGAAAGGCTCAGTGCCCACACAGTACTCGCCGCTGCCGCGGAAACCAAGAGAGAGGGCAGAGGTAGAGGGCATCACCGGGGAGCACCAATCTCCCGAGCTGATATTTTGATTCAATCAGTATATCTGTTCGGCAGGGCAGGCTGTGTGCAAATAGAAATTTATTTATTTATTTATTTATTTTAAAAATTAAGAATGAAAAATTTTACTGTAAAAGGGCACTTCTCTATAGCAGGCCAAACGGCAGGTGCTCAAGCCCCCTTTGAGGTCTATGTGTGCACGTGCCTGCCCCTTCCCGTCGCATTTTATTCGCCGCTACTGAAACCATTACAATGACAGACTGGACATCACTCTAGAAGAGGATGCTTGCCTTTGTAAAACTGACATTACCTGTGATGCAGACCTTTATGAGCTGTGTTTTTTAAAGTTTTTTTTAAAATA
This sequence comes from Ilyophis sp. 1 JC-2022, assembly GCA_022702515.1. Classification (NCBI taxonomy): domain Eukaryota; kingdom Metazoa; phylum Chordata; class Actinopteri; order Anguilliformes; family Synaphobranchidae; genus Ilyophis; species Ilyophis sp. 1 JC-2022. The sequence continues at coordinate 35,079,716 of CM040395.1, forward strand.
CATTTTTTCAGATTTTTTTCCTTTTTCTCCCAATTTGGTAGCCAATTGACCCTGTGTAACTCAATTCTCCCCGTGTAGCAACTGCTAGAGAACTGCCGCTACAACCCTTTCATCCGGTAGCAGGATAGAAGGTGCGGCTCCTCAAGCTCCTAACCGTGAGTCCAGCTCTCACAGGGCTGTCTTATGCGCAACAATTTTCTCCAAGCACCTCCCCCCACCCGGAAGCAGCCGCCAATTGCCGCTCCCACAATACACCGGCCATGCTCGGATCTGGCAGGACCGGGGCGCAAACCCCGATCCTCGGAGTACAACTGCACCGACTGAAAGTTGACGCTTTTACCGCTGTACTACCGTGGCGAATGAGCTCTGTGTTTTGATAATGGAAGAACATAATCTTGAGGCTGTTGAGGCTACCAGACTGTACAGACAGCTGGGGCCCTTGATAAGAGCACACCTGTCAGAGCCAGATGATTAGTCAGAACCAAGGATGGAAGGGCAGAGAAATTTGTGACAAATATATAATTTGATTTTTCATGTAAATACCCTCAAATCGAACCAGACTTATCTGTACTTTAAACTCAGTAATTGTTTGAAACGTTTTGAGTATAGAGACAAAACAAGAACAAATGATTTACTGCTAACACTAAAGGTGTGCACTGTAAGTAGCCTCTCCAGAGTCTTTCTGGTCCACTTTGTTTCACATGTCCAGCACCGGAAATCAGTATTCTCTCACCAAATATGGTTTGACTGTGAAATAATAAGATTAAAGACTTATTTAAGTTTGAAAAACAGTTTAATACAAAACATTTGAATACAAAAATTGAATACTAAAATATTTCCTCAATAGTGTGATTTGTTCATTCTATTACATCACAACATCCCATTACATAAAACAAAGCCTGTTGTATGGGAAGCATGGAAATAAATTTAAGAATAAAATAATGTAACAGTTATTAAACTGTAATTCTCTGACAGTGCCTCTGGGTAAAACTCAACAGTTGAAAATAACAAGCACCAGCATGTGCATTAAAAACATAAATGCATTACTTTGCTTCAGATTGTGCTCTGGTACATTATAGGTTCAGTCAAAAAAACATGTAAAACATATCAAAATGCATTATCTCTGCAAAAGTACTTTCAAGCATGTAACATCTTGAAGTTCTTAGGACATTGTTGGCTTTTGGTGAGGCCACTGTTCCACCTTTGTAGTGATAAAAACACACAAATCATCTAAGTGATCTCATGTGTCTATGCTAAACAAATATACTGAAAACCAAATGCTCCAGAAATACAAATAGAAACATCCACAATCAAAATATTACTCCTCTAAGAACAATATGTTGCAGTCTTTGAAATACTTAGGCCTTTGTTTCAAGTCACAATTGTAATGTTTGGACAGAACATAAAATATGTGGTCCTCATGACACTGTTGTACATGGAATACTGACACCTAGTGGCTAATTGCAGTTAAGCGGTATAGTGTACGATTGTGCTCCCTGTTGGATGTATACAAGTGAAGGTTCATTGCTAAAGATCAGTGCAGTTTTTTTATATAAAAACATCACAACCATGACCATTCTGAGGTCTTCACCTTATCACATACCCTGTTTAGCACATATCCGTCACCCATATTCTGCTTTTCAACAGACAGAAACTCTTGACCTTCTGAAAGTGCTGTAGTTGCATGCAAATTCCAGTACACAAGTGCAGGTGTGGGCCACAGGCTGTCTGGAGAACTCAGACATGTCCGTGAATGTAACCTTGATGGGTCTTCGACAGAAAAAGGTTCTTCACAGGGTCTGACCTAAGGAACAGTCCAATCTTTCTCTGATCAATTTCTCTGACAAATCTCAGAAGATTAATAGAGATGGTCCTCTCTGCTGGTGACATTGAGTTTGGAAACTGAATGTATTTTGTGATACTTCTTGCCTTTGGTTGAAGATCAGCAACGATTTTGTCCAGCCCTCCACCACTTAAAGACTCCAATAGCTTCCAGGACTGGCTTCCACCACTTTATCATAAATGTTGGCTGTTGTACCAATTTCTTATGTGCGATTTCTTCCAACAATTTTTGTACGTTTTGTTCTGTTGGTAGAGTGGGGCAGTTGTGACTGCTCAGAATGGTGAGAAGCTCTTCCATATCAGCTCCCTTGAAATTATTCAAAGCCTCTGTAAGTGCACCCTTCTCAGTGGGGCTAATATAGTTGAAAAATGCCTCCATTAGGCTGCAGGTTTGTGAAGATATGAAAAGGGCTTCGTAAAAATTGGAGCCAGTTGAATAGGTAAGTATTTAAATCTCTGCCATCCAAAGGCCATAATACGGGCAACAGCTGTCCACACCCTTCCTTGAAAGGCATGATGCGAAGTGGGGATCTTGTATGTGGTTCCACAGGTTCGTAATGCATAGAAATTGCTCCAGAAATCAGTAAGACAGTCCATAACAAGCCCACTTCCAACTCCACCATTTTCCAGCACACACATTAAATCAATGTTGGCATCTAGTATACAGGTGCAGCTCAAAAAATTTGAATATCGTGAAAAAGTTCAATATTTTTTGTCACTCATGTCAGAAAGTGAAACTCATATATTATATAGATTTATTACACAGAGTGAAATATTTCAAGCCTTTATTTCTTGTAATTTTGATGATTATGACTTACAGCTAATGAAAACCCAAATTCAGTGTCTCAGAAAATTTGAATATTACATAAGATCAATAAAAAATAATATTTTAAACAGAAATGTCAGCCTTCTGAAAAGTATGTTAATTTCTATGCACTCAATACTTGGTTGGGGCTCCTTTTGCATGAATTACTGCATCAATGCGGCGTGGCATGGAGGCGATCAGCCTGTGGCACTGCTGAGGTGTAATGGAAGCCCAGGTTGCTTTGATAGCGGCCTTCAGGTCATCTGCATTGTTGGGTCTGGTGTCTCTCCTCTTCCTCTTGACAATACCCCATAGATTATCTATGGGGTTCAGGTCAGGCGAGTTTGCTAGCCAATCAAGCACAGTAATACCATGGTCATTGAACCAGCTTTTGGTACTTTTGGCAGTGTGGGCAGGTGCCAGGTCCTGCTGGAAAATGAAATCAGCATCTCCATAAAGCTTGTCAGCAGAAGGAAGCATGAAGTGCTCTAAAATTTCCTGGTAGATGGCTGCGTTGACTGTGGACTTCAGAAAACACAGTGGACATGGCACCCCAAATCATCACTGACAGTGGAAACTTCACACTGGACTTCAAGCAACGTGGATTCTGTGCCTCTCCACTCTTCCTCCAGACTCTGGGACCTTGATTTCCAAATGAAATGCAAAATTGACTTTCATCTGAAAAGAGGACTTTGGACCACTGAGCAACAGTCCAGTTATTTTTCTCCTTAGCCCAGGTAAGACGCTTCTGACGTTGTCTCTGGTTCAAGAGTGACTTGACACGAGGAATGCGACATTTGTAGCCCATGTCCTGGATTCGTCTGTGCGTGGTGGCTCTTGATGCACTGACTCCAGCCTCAGTCCACTCCTTGTGAAGCTCCCCCAAATTCTTGAATGGATTTTGCTTGACAATCCTCTCAAGGCTGCGGTTATCCCTGTTGCTTGTGCACCTTTTCCTACCACACTTTTTCCTTCCACTCAACTTTCTATGAATACGCTTGGATACAGCACTCTGTGAACAACCAGCTTCTTTAGCAATGACCTTTTGTGGCTTACCCTCCTTGTGGAGGGTGTCAATGACTGTCTTCTGGACATCTGTCAAGTCAGCAGTCTTCCCCATGATTGTGTAGCCTACTGAACCAGACTGAGAGACCGTTTAAAGGCTCAGGAAACCTTTGCAGGTGTTTTGAGTTAATTAGCTGATTAGAGTGTGACACCATGAGTTTCACTTTCTGAAATGAGTGACAAAAAATATTGAACTTTTTCACGATATTCTAATTTTTTGAGCTGCACCTGTATTCTCATCTGAAAATGCCTGAATCATGTCAAAAACACAATGCACTGTGCAAATAGTAATGGTCTGCTTCTCAACTATGTTCTCTGGATTCTCATAGAAATTTGCGGATGAGCTGGTTTTTGAGACGTGGTTTGAACTTTTTTCCTGATTTTATGACAAGTGCTGTTGACTGACTCTCAAGGGAAGCGTCTGATTAGTAGGGTTAGAACTTCGTACTTCAGTCTCAGGTTCAAGATTCCGTCACTTGCTAGATTATTCTGCAATCACTGGTACTGGAGGCAGGGTTGGAATCCACTTGCTGAATAGCAGATTCATCCATCTAATCTTCCATTTCTTGAACTTCGATAACATTATCTGATGCCTGCAGCTCAGAAGCATGGAGAGGTTGATAAATCAGTGTGTCACAGAGAACTGAGGTGACATGGTATGTGAAGAAGATTTGGTAGAAAGATCTGGCGAGGTGGGGGCCTCTGCCGTCTGGGATCTCTTTGGTGATTTGGCCTGTACTGATGAGCCACTTAAATCTGAATCATCACTTTGTCTTTTCTTTGAACAAATGTACAACCTAAGTATTTTATGATGAGTTGTATCGTACAAGTTCCCAACTGTGAGTGTGCCATCTAAGGGCTCCTCTGAGCCTATAACACAAAGTGTGAAGTCAAAGTCCTGAACTGTTCCTTCTGTACATTTCCCCTTGGGAAAGAATATTTTCTTCCCATCCCCTAGAATTTTGTTCACAGTGTCATCTTTCCTGGCAATGATCTCTCTTGTGCCCCCACCAGTTGGTCGTATAACCTGCCTGAAATAACCATCTTGATAATTCATCCAACCCAGTTCTATTTTTCTTGTTTTTCATTCAGCATTCTTGTTTCCCAAACCAAGTCCTAGGTGAGTATGATTTGGAGAGCTTGTTGTTGCTTTTTTTTTCTTTTTTTCTGCATTGCTCTCAGCTTCTGCTGAGGATGAGCCTGTCCAATTGTTGGCAAACACACGGTCTCCAAAATGAGGAATATATTTTGACAGGGTTTCCTCATCCATCATCCTAACAACATTTTGGTCCACCTGCAAGGAAAAAAAAACATATCACATCATATTAGTATCAACATCAATATGAGATTAAGACAGGTGATCTTCAACCTAAAAATGATTAGGTTATTGTCTTAAAGGAATAGTTCACTTTAAAACTCACTATATGGCATTGTTTACTCACGCTCCATGTCAGTCAAATGCCAATTGAAATTTTTAAATCCATATAATATTCACAGAGTTAGAAACGTCATTGTCTTCACCGATTCAATGGCAGCAGGACCCCATAGGAAAAAAACAGGGGTTTTGAAATGAGCTTCAGGACTTTCAGGACTTCAGTAGATCATCATTGAACACTGACAAAGAAACGAGCTCACTGCACTTAACACACAATAAACACAACGAAACACCCAATTTACCAGAACAGCAAATATTCCCTTGTCAAAACAGGTAATTTCCCCTTTATCATTAGCATTACTCATTTTACAGCTTGACCAGGTAAGTATTTCTCTTACAGAAACAACAGGTAAGTAGATTATCTTTTAATCACAAAATATTGTATCAATAGTCTGTTTCTATTGCTAAGTATAAAATATAAATAACTCCGCATATAGGGGGGTATTCTGCCATTGACTTAAGTAAAATTTTCACGTATCTTGCATTGATGTCTATGGAGACGTAACCCCTTAGTGCAGATAGTCTATTTTGTCTCACATGCGAGACAGTTTTACGCAACTGAGACACGCGTTGCTCCTGCAGCCAAACTATTAGTGGAAAACCCAAACGCGGTATTTTAACTTTATTGGTAGACAATTCGCGACTATTTCTGGCCAATGCGTAGTTTCTAAGTGTCACTATCTTTCCGTAGCAAGTCCATTTAACAAGCACTCCCCACCCAGCCTATACCTACCCATGCGTGACATAGTGGGCAATAGCGTCTATGTTGGGAGTTCATAAATATATGTATTCATCATATAATATCAGAATTCCGTCCAGCAACCAGATAAACCCACCAATAGCCCGACCGTATGCAAATACAGCGGTGCAAATCGCTGCTCAATCAATACCGACATAAACAAGTGAAATCATACAATGCCATTCTACTATCAATATCTGCTATTAAATATGGAATTCGTGTGCAATCCTCCCGTGGATTTAAGCGTAGATATGTCCCTTTCAAGATTCCGTGGTCATTTATTGTCTTGGACAATCCGTTTGAAAAATACACAGCGCATTGGAACACTATTAGACAAACGAAACTATCTCTGCGTAACCCCCCCTTCCTGATTGCACTGCTGTGACGCTTTCAATTTTATTCTGGTTTGATCGACAATTGTTTTATCCAATAGAAGGCACGACAAGCTTCCCAAAAGTAATTTACATGTGTAATTGAAAGCTTGGATTAACTATTTAAGGGCGAGCGTAACTGCAATACTTGTTATATCGCGACAATTTTACGCAGGCATGCGCAGATGACGCATTTGGTTTGACGCAGTTGGTATGACGCAGTTGGTATTACGCAATAAAACTGCGCGCAACTTTGAAGTGACTTTTTAGTAGTTTTCCCCCGAAGTCGGTCAGAAGAGGACAACAACAGAGATTCTTCTAATCCCTGTAGCATAGATTCTGTGGAAGAGGTGCCTATCAATATGGGGAAGATATCCTCCTCGACATGTAAGTATTACTGCTTGTAATATTTTGATTATATACATTCGTTTTTCCACTGCGTGCTATATTTTCGTTATTTTTGTATTTGCATCGGTCGTAATAGACCACTGTTAGCCTGCTAATAATGCTGAACATATTTGAAAACACACTTTTTCAGACTCCACCTTGAATAACTACATGTATAAGGCAAATTATATAGTACGTTCTTTCCGTTTATTTTTTATTTTCTATTTGGTTTAGCTATCTCATAGCTTAGAATGTATAGCTGACTGTATTCGGTTGATGACTAGCGATAGCTTCTACGTTGTGAGAAAGTAGCGCTTTCGTGACTTTGCTTCGTAGATTGTGTCTATGACCTTCAATATGCACTTATTGTACGTCGCTTTGGATAAACGCGTCTGCCAAATAACTGTAATGTATTGATACTATTGTGTTCGTGCCGTTCCCGTAGTGGCTCGTGGTGGCCTGCTTTGTTAGAATTCATAGCATTCACAATGAAATTGAGTATTTTAGCGCTGTTCTGTTTGGTTGCTCAGTCGAACGTTATAAACTCCTCAAAAAAAGTTCGGAAACGTTATTTCGGTCGATTATTCCTCCCCTTTAATAATACCAATTGGTATTGTATTTTATATCGTTGGAAAGCCTGATTAGTCACCTTTACAACGAGGTACAACTTGTAAGGAACGTGCATTCGTGGAATGAGCAACACAGCTAACCGTGTGGGTAGCGGCCCAAAAAAATGTGCCAAAATCCCCTGCAATATTCTTCTGTTGGTATTCACTCTCGTTTTGAGTTGCTTGGTGGACTGGATGATTGCACTCTCCCACAGTAATAAGGAAAAAACAACACATATTGGCCATTTTTACACTTTATTCATTTTACACTGTCAGGGACCTCAGTAGCGTGTGGAAGATCCATACGCAGCCACAACAGCTTGGCACCTCCTCCTCATGCTGGTCACCAGCCTGGTCACACACCTGTGACTGGCATACACCTGCCAGCACTTGAAGCTCAAAACGAGAGTGAATACCAACAGAAGAATATTGCAGGGGATTTAGGCACATTTTTTTCTATATATCCATGGGTGATGCTTTTCACTTAGGGAATGGAAAATATGTATTCAAATGTACTGTGTCCAGATGTGTGCAAGATGAATGTAAAATAAATAAATAAAATAAATAAGCAACAGTTGTGAAACACACTACAGAGTAATGCCATCCTAGAGCACGCAACAAAATATAACATAATGTAGCATACAGAAGAAAGTGTTTACTGAAGTACAAGAGTGAATGATTTCATATTTAGCTGTGTGTACCACAGTGTTATAATGCTTCTGCATTATGTAATTTGTTCCTATAACATGCTTGACCCTCCACCTCTGCCACTCCAGCAGTGCCCTCTACTGTTCAGTGAAGCCACTGCAGGACCAGATCCTTACAGCATACTGAAGACCGTGCCATTGATGAGTGGATGTTGGCCACGAAGGCACCGCACAGGATGAAGCAGTATATGAAGGATAATGGTGAAAAAATGGCACACTTGGCATCAAACACTGAACTGAAACTGCAATATCAATGTTTTCATCCATTAAGTGATCGTAAGGTAAAATGTATATGCTTTATAAAGGACAAAAGGCTTTTTAATAATTTCTCGGAGAGGTTTTGGGTAGGTTATTGGACACCTAGATATCCACCCCCCTGTACTGATCCAAAATAATTCCCACATGAAAATGATACAAAGGTGAGTTAAATGAGTCAAAACGGTTGATTTGCACTGAAATGTATGATTAGTTTAAGATTTACAGCTAATCACATTTTAGCCAATTTGGATAGGTTTGGAGACCCTGGGTACATCAGGCTACACTGCTTACATTTTGTGTCATAGATCTTTAGTAGTTCTGTATATCACCCTGTGATTATTGAATGCTTGTGGACAAGGAGTTTATGATCCAGGAAATGTGTAGTTTTACCTGTTTCACTTATGTAGCTCTCAGTATTTAGAAGAAATATGTATATTTTTGCATTTTTTTGAAAAGTTTTGCTTGCATTTCCGGCACTTTATTTTGACTTAAATTATGAAAATAAACAAATCTAAGTTTGTACAAAAAATGGTACACCGGTTTTGTTTCATTTAAGCCATTTACCAAGTTTATGTGATGCTCACACCTGGAGTTATAAAGCCTTAAACAGAGTACCCCCATGATTTACCAAATATGCCATCTGCACTAAGGGGTTAAGTAAAAATTTGACTTCAGTCAATTGCAAATGACCCCCCATAGGCTGTATACCTAAGCATCACGTGACCTATGGTCAGCATTCTTGCTAGCTAAAGTGGGCAGCATACTTCCTAGCTAGCTAGGATATACACTCACTGGCCACAATATTAGGAACACCAGTTTTCCATAAAACATAAAAGAGCTGCCACATGTTTGTTTTGCAAAACCTGCTCCCAAATGCTGTAATGTAATGGCTATGCAGTAATTGCACATTGGGAATCGTAAACAGATGCAGCTAGGTTATGAGCGTTATGAGCAACGATATTTAAAACCTGCCAGCATTTCACTGATTTGCTAGAGCTAGTAGTTGAACAGGTGACTTTAGTATGCCTACATTCCCACTGGAAGCTTTCGTTGAACAGGTGTCTAAAAGGCTTGTTCAGATATGATTTACCTATTTTCTCAAGGTTCTCATCAGGTATCCCTTTGTCCCTCAAGGCAGCAAGGAACAAATCATCCATTTTGGTGCAGCTGAATGAATGACAGAAGTGTCAAGTGAGCTCGACAGACAGCTGTTGTAATGAGTTGTAGCATACATTCAATCATTCAAAAACTTATTTAGAATAGAAAGCACAAAACATACGTAGAAATAGGCTTACCTACATTAGCGTTCAGGGCATCCATTGGTCAGCATGACATGGCATGTGTGATGGAAATTTCGAGAAACAATAGGCCTATCATTTAATTCATTAGGGATCTCGAATGAATTATGTCACGGATGTGACTCATAGACACGAGCAGAAAGGTAAGAAAATAGAGACTCCTAAACAGAAATACACAAGCATAAGCTTGAAGAGGAGAAAACAAAGAATCACCTCTGGAACATAGACTATAATGCCCAATAAGAGGTGAAAAATTCATTCAATAAAAATAAACCTATCACTCTCAATATAGCAGAGAGTAGAAGAGAAAGAAACAAAAATAACAAAAGGGACTAATCCCTAAAGAGCTTCAAGAGCAGCTAAAGCCAATCTAGTAGTGAAAATATAGAGCAGCTATTTTCTAACCAACCCTGACTATGTGAAGGCACAAAATGACAAAGAAGCGAAAATGAGAGGCTTAAATACCTAGCAGGTAATCGGACAGGTGAAACAAATGATAAGTGGGGAGAAGCAAAACCCCGAACCGGAATGTGGAAAAAATCCAATAGACTGCTTACTGGAGAGAAAGGACGAGAACCGTAGCGAAACAGGAAAAAATAGCCACGGACCATGACAACGACCGGCCTTCTCCTGAATTTTCTCCAGTCTTTAACTACGCACTGAACTGTAACCTTGGACAGGACTTTATAAAAAAGCGTGAGTCTGCCTGGTTTGTCTCTTAACTAGTTTGTTACAGTAGGCTTCATGGTAAGAAGAACGACGCACACAATCTTTTATTAAATAATTGTTTATTGAAAAGGTTTAATTATGTCGACTATGGCTCGGGCACTCATTGTAGAAACCGTGGCTCGGGGGCCCTCATTATAGAGACCGTGGCTCTGGGCCCTGATAGTAGAGACCGTGGCTCGGAGCCCTCATAGTAGAGACCATGGCTAGGGGTCTTCATAGTAGAGACCGTAGCTATGGGCCCTCATAGTAGAGACCGTGGCTATGGCTAGGAGCCCTCATAGTAGAGACTATGGCTAGGGGTCCTTATTGTAGAGATGGTGGCTAGGGGCCATCCCATCTGGGCAGATTTGATTTAAATTATGCCGTGGCTATTTTTTTCTGTTTCGCTACGGTTCTTGTCCTCTCTCTCCGGTAAGCAGTCTATCAGATTTTTTCCATGTTCCGGTTCGGGGTTTTGCTTCTCCATGCTTATCATTAGTTTCACCTGTCTGATTACCTGCTAGGTATATACAGTCAAGCCGGAAAGTCTGCCCACCCCTTTCACCGTCTCCACGTTTTATTACATTACAGACATATTTTACAATAGATTGAGTTCATTTTTTGTCTCAAAATTCTACACAAAATAGCCCATAATGACAATGTGAAAACATTTTTTAAAGAAATTTTTGCAAATAATTTACCATCACTCTGTTGCCAGATATGGAGTAGATGTGGATGAGTCACTGCCAGGGTTATTTCCCCTGACTCATTTTCCTATAGAACTAAAAAAAAAGTCAGGAAAAACCACCTTTACAGGGATCCATCCACATCTACTCCATATCTGGCCGCAGAGTGATGGTTTGGGGCTCGTTTGATACCTTAGACCCTTGATGACGTACAGCCATTTCGCCAGTCATGTGTTCCATACTGTACCAGCGTAACTTACAGCTGAATCTAGTCTCACCCCACAATTCCCATAGAGATCAGTTCAAATGCAGAGGTTATAGTATCGCTTGTAACAGTACCTGAAAATAAGATATTGAGAGTCTTTTGATGTTGATTGGTCACAGACTTCAGGAAGTAACAGCATGCAAAGGATATGCGACCAAATATTAAATATGATACTTTAAAAATATGTTCAAGCAAAGGGTATGAATACATATGTAAATGAGAAATTTCAGTTTTCGATTTTTTATACATTTGCAAAAATTTCTAAAAACATGTTTTCACTATGGGCTATTTTGTGAGGAATTTTGCGACAAAAAATTAACTCAATCTATTGTAGAATACGTCTGTAATGTAATAAAACATGGAGAAGGTGAAAGGGGTGGGCAGACTTTCTGGCTTGACTGTAAGCCTCTCACTTCCGCTTCCTGGGGCTTCTTTGTCATATCGTGCCTTCCCGTAGTCAGGGTTGGTTAGAAAATAGCTGCTCTATATTTCCACTAATGTGTTTTTACTAGCGTGAGTCCTTTGTGTTTTGTTTTGTCCCATTTGGCTCATTGTTACAAGCCCAAACCCTCACAAATTAGTGATGTAATTTTATGAAATGCATTGAACATAAATGCAGTACTTTACTTAAGTCCAAAAGTAATTGTTGCTTCCGTGGATAAAGTAAGACCAAGACAAGGCAAGAGTATCTGGTTTAAAACATAATAATAATTTATTTAAGTTAACTCAGTACAGTGAGAAAACTTACATGCCGGGAAGTCCTTCCATGTTTGTTCAGTTTGTCCAAACAGCAGCGCCGATTCCATTCGCATATTTTTAGAGGGGGTTTCCGCCAGTAATACATTAGTTCTCATGGGCATCTTCTTTCATTTGTGTGAGCAAAGCTAAGCAGTAAGCATTGATCATGACATTTCACTGTAGTGAACATGCACTGTTTTTAACTCTATTTACTTTGGCCCTCCAGAGGCAATTTCCACCTAGTTTCTCAAAAAATATCCCAGCACATCAATGGTTTAAAGTTCAAATTGAAGAAGAAGCTGTATCATTCAGAAATTTGCAACATAATACATTTATTTTAGGATAGTCACATACAGTATACATATTAACCATAACATAAGTAGCCTAATGTATTTAAATACCTTTTTTAAATTTATTTACAAAAGCGTGCGTGTTTTTACACAACAACAGCAACGTATTTCAGCCCTAAGTGCGCTATGGTGGTCGCTATGGAAATGTCGACTGTACGGGACTTTGGCGAAACGTAACAAGATAAACTTTTCAGGGTTAATCAGAAAACAGCTGTAGCTGAGTATACTGGTAAGTACTTGGTTTCTTAAACATATTTATATGAGATTTTGGAGAAAAAAAAGTCTTCTAAACCGCATCAGGTACTGTATATAGTACAGTAAGCAAGGGAAAATGGTGAATGTTCATTTGTACAACATTTAAAAAATATATAATTGTTTCTATACGTGAACATGATTTTCTTAGCATGTATAAATGGTGCATTTTACAGTCTGTGGCTGTGGTGAGAGGAGGGTCGTAAGTGCTTTGGGCTATTAATAGCACCCTCCTATTTTATTACACTGCAGTGTAACTGGAGAAGCTGAGGTTTTCGCAAGAGGCTACCCTTTTAAACAATACTGCGTCAAAATGTACGGGATTTTCTTAAAGCTGTAGTTTATAATTTCAGACAAACATGAATACTGTAATTGAGACGGATACGTCTCAACTACTAGGGGTGAACTTTATAAAGTTAAAGTGAAAGCACCAGCTATTTTTCAAGCTCCAGTTGGTCATAAATTAGCTTAGGGATATTGACCGTGCATTGCCCTCTGTAAATTACCTTTTGAGTATTTGAGGAGAGCGAAAGTGTCAAGGCAGTAACATGGGGATTTTTATAAGATGCTTACCCAGCTAGCAAAATATATGCGGCCCAATTCCGCCACGCCGGAGTTTAATCGACCCGAGTTCGGCAGCCGGTCTCGGGCCGATGTCAGAATAAACAACGCCCCAGAATCAGCCCACGTACACTGGCCTGATTGCGGCAGCCGCAATCACGCCGACACTGCCTGCATTCAGCCAGAATCGGCCCAGATGCCGGGCCAGACATAGGCCAATACTGGCGCAGATGTGATTTGTTTTCATTTAGCCTGTTCCCACCCCCTCCCTCAGTTCTATATATATATAATTTTATATGTTATATGATGCTATCATGATGATTACAGGTTATACCATTTTCTATTTCAAACTGACACAAAGTAGACATTTTCACATTAACCCTTTGACATGTACGGTCACACCGGTTGTACAGCGCTAGAGTGGTCCCTGAAGCGTACGGTCACACCGGTGTGATTAGAACACAAGATTAGAACGTCTATTAACGAATGACGCAACAATAGGCCTGTGGGATGACGCAACAATAGGCCTGTGGGCTAACCCTCGTTCTTAACCCTAGGACTAAACACACAGTTCCACAAAAACATTGTACCAAATAAACATCTTTACAACATTTACATTTATTTGTTTATGCAGACGTTCACACTTTCACAGAAGTAATGTAAGCAGCAAATACCCCCTAGCCTATAACGTTGATTTAGCTACAGTTCGCTAACGTCATTGCTAACCAAGCTGTCCAAATGAGCTAACTACGGACTGACAGAAAATATAATATACACAAGCGATTGTGATATAGCGATTACACTTTACAATGTTTTACATCACGGGTAAACTCATCCGTGATCAAAATAATTGACGAAATACTCGAAAAACGCATTTTCGAAAAAGATCCGGCAGTAAGCTAATATTGGTTTGCGGCGCTGCCATTTTGTTCTTCCGCATTCAACCAAAGATGATATATGATGAAAAGATACTCCACTTGCTCCCAACTGTAACCATATCAATTCTCAACCAAGTTAACCTGGAAGTGAGTTATCTTGTCACGTTATCATCTTTGGTTGGACCAGAGATGACGTTGTATGGCTGCGCCCGTGTTATTAGCTTTATAAGAGATAAATAGCATCTCATAGCATATGGTAAGCAGTAACGTACAACCTTCAAAAATGTACTTTACCAACATCATGGGTGTCCATTGCAATGGTTGCTTGAATCCGGAACACACCATTTGTAACAACTATTTAAAAACATGCAAAAAATATTTAAAATAAAAACATTTTCACCACACAATTAGCTGACAGATATTTTTATTGATGCAAATGAAAGACAGTGCAGTTAGCTTCGGAGTCAGATGATGACTGTCCCTTGTCGCCTCACACATACTGAGAGTCATCTAGTGTTGTTATATATATGTAGGCTATGTATATGTATGTATATGTGTGTGCTAATATTAGCTAACTCTCAACCGTGCGAAGGCTACTGCTGTGACGTAACAGTAGAATTCTAGAACAGCTGTTGCACACAGAAAAAAAACTCACGCTTTGGGGCTGTTGAAAATATTTTGGAACTTACGTGCGAAAGGGTTAATCAGAATTTTATTGCAGCCAACAAATGATCACTTCACATAATATATCAAAGAACAGGATAAATTATGTAAATAGAAACACAAATAAAGGATAAATAACAAAAGTAGAGTAAACAACAGAAAAATCACATTAAGTTTCTCCCTCAACTCTCCTCTACACCTCCCCAGAAAACACAACGTTGTGACAACCTATTGCTTTGGTTCCCACAATGTGGAAATGTAATTCCCCATAAAGTGGTGACGTTATCTGACCGTCTTGACAATCGGCGACATTCTGACAACGTAGTCTGGAGTAGCTTGAAAATGGCCGCAACGTTGTCACTAAAATGAACAGTTTTGCTGTTGTAGAAATGTTGTTTGATACCGCCTTTTATGAAATACAGCATACAACCTTGAATTATTACAGTATACTTTTTCAGTATAATACTGATAACAGGATTAACAGTTAATTGTCGTTTTTGCACTACCTTTACTGGTAAGCATAGCTACAGATTCTTACAGTAAACAAACATTTTTGTGTATTGCAATAATAATTTTGTTAAGAGAATGACTACTTCATGTTAACAGTTATGGATACCTTGTCAATCTTGCCAAAATAACCCAGTGTCCTACCTCAGTGAAGAAATTAAACATGGCCTTTTCAATTATTTGACTTAACAATTTGAGACAAATACAGCTTCTAAGTGCATCTTGCAAAACATTTCTTACTTTATTGTAAAGAAAGTCTTGATTGCCCTTGCAAAACATTTGCACATGTGTATGTGCTTTTCTATGTTTTGATCCATCTTTCCATCAATCAGCAGGGAAGTGATCCCAGTTGTGTAACCTATTTGTATTGATTTATGTGCGTATTTATTTAAGAAAATCTAATATTGCTTAACCTTTAAACAGCTGAAATTTTAACCAGGTATTTTCTGTGATTACATTTTTAAAAATGGATTGAATATGTGCCGTTAAGGGGGTGAATTAATTTCAGCCCAGTCGTGCATCTGACAGAACAACTACAGCAGTCACACTTGGTCATGAGGTAAACAAATAAATAATGTTTACAGTGTCTTCTGATAACATTTGTTTATTAAACTAATAAACTGCACATGAACCACTCTTCTCCCTGTGAGACTCTGACAGAAAAAAAAACAAAAAAACGGGTACCTACTTTCTACATAATTTTTTTTACCTGATGAGGTGCAAGTGCGATGGAGGAAATAACTCCTCTTTGTGATTCCTCAATATGCTGCACATCTCTGCTAAAAATATGGTGTCAATATCTCAAACCATTCAAATTCTAGAGCTTTTTTCAGGTGAACACATTGTGCCAAATTGTGCAAAATGGCAAGGTTCCAGAAAAGTCTTTACAATAAAATTTGATAATTTGTCAATATAAGTTTGTTTTTAGATGAGTCATTCCATATCAAATCACCCAGTTTGAGAATAATTTCTCAGGTCACCCTCTCAGATTCCCCTAAAAAAATTCACAGGTGCTCCTATATCAACCTTATGGAGAAATCCCAAATATTAGGTCTGTATCTCTAATAGTTTTGAAACTACAGCCCTTTTAAATTTGAATACATTTTATGCATTTTGCCAAATGAGCCTTTCAGTCCAACTTCCAACATTCATAGCTCCTTTGATATGGCATGTACAGATTTGAAACTTTGTGACTATGTACAATACAAAAATTTAATCAGATAAGGAGTATCGTATGTACTTTTCCTCCTACAAGGCTCTGCAAATGGCCGAAAATTCTCATTCAAACAGTATGCTAGATAAAGTTTTTTCCCTGTCATTTATGACATATTAGGCCTTGTGTATACAGTAATCATAATTATTACTGTTATAGGAGTGTCAGGATAGTTTTTTTAAATTGCAGATCCAACGGACATTCCCAAGCATTTTTTCATTTTAGAAATGTCTAATTTCCTCAAAATCGCCTATTTTCATGTCCTCATTTGACCATGTGGGCAGTTAACCATCATTTTCATATTTGTACCATGTATTCTTATATAGCTGAAGATGATCTGACAAAAAATTGGTGTTGTTGCTGAGGTTCCTTCTGGAGTTATATAGAGAAATATAGATACAGTTGAACCTCGATCCAACGGACTAATAGGGGGGATCAGTTGTCCGTTAAAGCCGTTTGTCCGTTGCAGCGACGAAATCACTATAACAAGAGATATGTAGCGCACAACAACCAGGCAAACCGATGCTTGTACGCTTGTAAACAACACGTGCGCGCCGCCAAGCGGACACGTACTCAAGTAACGGTCTCGGTTCGCGGACGCTTACTCAAGTAGCGGTCTCGGTTCGCTTCACCCGGGAGTTTTAAACGTTCGGACCAGATATTCACTCGCGGATTGTGTCCGTTGGATCCGGAATCCGTTGCATCGGTGTCCGTTGGATCGAGGTTCATCTGTACATATATAAAATACAGAAATACAGATAAAACTACAGAAAAAGTTAGCCATAGTCACAAAGTTTCAAAGCTGTACAAAGGAGCTATGAATGTCGGAAGTTTGACCGAAAGGCTTGTTCGGCAAAATGCATAAAATTAATAAACATTTCAAAGGGCTGTAGTTTCAAAACTATTTGAGATACAGACCTAATATTTGGGATTTTCCCATAGGTTTGGTATAGGAGCGCCTCTTTTTTCAGGGGAATCTGAACGGGTGACCTGGGACCCTCTGGGTGATTTGATATGGAATGGCCCAGATGTGTTTTTGGTGTGTTTCATATTACACAACTAACTAGCTTGCCCGTGGTCCCCAAAAAGCTCCCCAAAGACATGTAACAGCACAGTGAATCTTGTATTCCACCAGAGCCCTATTAGCCAAAAATTAGTCCAGGTATATGCAAAGGGGATATAAAATCAAATGTCCACCAGTTTCCTAGATTAAATAAAAACACCCCTGCATAATAATCAACAGCAAACTAATCCTCATCTTATAATAATGCATACTGAACAATTTACTCATGTGGAACAATAACTACTAAACAAACATTTCAGACGCCATTTCATTCAAAAGAAACTCGGAACAGCTCATCTCAGACACAAACAGATTGCTAGCTGCTATGTGTAATTTTGCTGGCTAGCTTGCCATTGTTACAATATAGTAATGTTAGCTATATTAATTTAATTCAGAGAGATTTGTTTTATACATAACAGTGAATCACTGGTATACCAGCAAAAAAACCGTTACATTATCCTTACACCACTCTGCGTCACTGAGACTGCGTCGCAAAAACATCTTCGGGCTAGGACCTGCTGCACGGAGAAACGCCTGGATAACTTAGACATAACTAACCAAAAACTGTATGAAAGAGACTGTTAAGTAAAAAGCTGAAAAACAGCCGTTACCAAATTAATTATGCTTTACCAAACGGAATAGGTAATAACATAGCTAGCTATGCTACAAGATAAAAACACTCGAAGACGCCATCTTGGTTTGAAAATTACGCCTGGGTGCATCTCCGTCTTAAGGCCGTTACACACTGGCCGCGATTTACTCGCACAAATAAATCGCACGTTGAAAAATAAAAACGAACTCCTGCATTGTAAAATCTTGCACATCAAACGCGAAATGTCCTTTGCGAAAAAGCGGCATGTAATTAATTCGCAGCAAGTTAATTTTTTGCGAGTTTTCGTTTGCGAAACTATTCATCTATCCAATCATAACAAATTTCCATGGCTGACGTCACTGCACTACCACAACAAACTACAACATCCAATATGGCGGACCAACTGATTTTATATGTTTCCCAGTATAGCGTCCTCTTTGATAAGAGACATACATAGCTAAATGGTTGCAATATGCACAACTTGCTATCTGATGAGCTCCCACAGGTTATTAGCATTGGCTTAAAAGTTGTCTCCAGCTATTTTAGCCAGCTAACGTTAGCTAACCTTTAGGTCTAACGTTAACGTTGATAGCAGTTCATATGAAGGGAAGATAACAAGCCAGTGGCGATTACACACAAACATAGCTACACGATACGTAGGCCTATTTATTATTTTACTTTAGGCGAGTACACTGTCACCAGCTGGGTTGTTTGCCTTGGTGAAAACAAAGGATGAAAGCTAGCTAACCGCTATATGTGATATTGTTTTGTGGATATTTGCCGTAGTAATTGTGGGCTATGGGCTAACAGATGGAGAAAGACGACACATAGGCTAGATACCAGGTCTGGCCAGGGGCAGCCACTGTGCTGGAGGGAGAGAAAGGGGGAGGAGGAGAAGGGCAGGGTAAAGTAGCCTATATGAAATGTTTTAGCTGTCACATGGTTGTCTGTGTGCGTGGCAAATAAAGTTCCCCAAAAATCTTATTCCGACTCCTGTGTGGATTTTCCTGATTACTGATAGCCAAGTTCTATAAATAATGAGGGAAACAGACGAGGTCTGCCTGTAGCGATAATTTTGGACTTCATGAGTTGCTACACTGTATAGACTACTGTAGTATATTAATTAGAACAATCCTTTCACCGCCCTGTCGGTGTCTACTTTCTACCAAATAGACACTACATTCCAGAGTCTGATATAACGTAATTTATTGTAAATAGATTTGCATGAATATACATACCCAGGCTGATCGGCTGAACATACATATGTTAAAACACTCTCAATCACACGGTCCAGTCTAAGTCCATCAATTTCATGCTCACCCACGAGACGTAAAAACAGGTCCGTTAATGACAGAGACAAAACATAACAGCAGCCGCCCAACTCAGATAACCCCCGTTTTATGCTTTTCACAACTCCTCCCATGCGGGCTAAAAGTTTGAGTCCGTCCCCCCTGGGAGATATATTTGATTCATGGTCTGCAGCGGTCTCTGCTGGTCTTATTTCAGCATTACAATTGGCCCTTGTTTTATATATGGCTTTAATGAAATACCATGATTCAATTATCTCAGAAACAGCCTGGCCATGGTCTGACCATAGTTGTTCAATACATAAAAAATACAATGCTCTGATGGGTTAAATAATACTAGCTATAAGCTTTTTAATTGCTATTCACCACAGATATGTGTTTTTATAAACCAAGGACAACATCTTTCTTTGTGATTTGAGACATTATCTATTGTAACATATTATTTTATACTAAATGGTTGTGAAGGAAGAAAGATAACTTATTTGTAATAATGTATTTTTGTACTAAATGTTTGTTGAAGATAAAGGAAATGTTTTCTTTGGATTTACTAAACTCTATTAGTTGCTCAAACTGCACACACACTTCCAAGCCTGGGGCGCCAGACGTTTTTAACGACCGGGCCCCAAGGAATGTTTGGGAGAAACTCGTACTATCTCTTCAGGCGATGTAGGACCATAAATGTGTCTCATGTGTGTGTTTGTATGCAGGTGTGAATGGGTCCACTGCCTCCTTATCGAGATAAGTAAACATATGCTTCATCACTCTGATGTTTAGGTATACAAATGTAACTGAAATAGTCTCTGGAAAAAAAGGGATTGTTTTACCATATGGCTTTCTGCTGAGAGCGAGCTCTTCCCATCAATTTTCCAGCGTGTGGGTGCTTGCACATGTCCTTGATTTACAGGTGTCGAAGATGAGATCATACTGTGTGCCTAGCTTGGGACAATCGCCCATTGACCATGCTGATACAAATCATGATCTTGTTTTTCTTCCTTAGCGTGAGTGTCTGCCCGTGGATGCGAGGCCATACATTTATTGTGTGCACATTTGGGCCTTTAGAGCAGTTTTTTCCAAGACACCCTAACACAGAAAAGCATCTTCTTATTGACACCATTGTTTCATACAGAAGGTCCTACAGTGGTTTGTAATGATATATAATATAAGTTTAATCTACTGTATATGTTTTTGTTACACTACAATTCTCCCTTTGAGCCTCTGTAGGCTCACTTCCAAATTAATCATTACCTGCTAAGTCCCAATGAGAGCACGGCGGGAAGGAGTGATTAAACTTAGGCAGAAATTAGCCAGTCTCTATCTGAGTAACCATCCCAACAACGGGACAGGACAACTTAACCAAAAAAAAAAATTTCTACACATGATCTCAACCTAAACATTGAATGATGACTTAAAACATTTTTAACACTTAGTTCTAAACTGCAAAATGCGCACTTTGATCCTTCGAGCCTCCCTCTCTCTCGGGCGCAGCTCCAGGCTGGATCCCTTTCCGCTGAGTTCCTTCCCCCAGACTCCTCTGAGTGAAGGGCTCTCAACCTCTCTGCTTCCCAATGCTTTCTTTTCAAAAACACTGATCACAGAAAGCACTACTCGCTTACTAACTCCTTCGGTTTCAGCTTATAGTGGCTTGACTGTACATTGAGCCGGATGCGGCGGCCATCTCTCATGGTCTTATTGCTCTCTGCGATCCGACCGGCCGGTGACCCAGTCGATAGCGATCCCTAGTCCTGCATCTAATCAGGACCCCGTAGTAGCTGTTAACCACCCAGTTAGGAACCGACGGTCTGATCCCTATCCCACTTCGCTATGGGTATAGAAACTTTGACCGTTTTCACCAGCCTTGCCTGTTCACAGAGGTCGTCTCTTACGCCCCTCTGCTAGGTGTGGACTGTCATCCACGTACCACGCACTGCCTGCATACTTACATGTGACAGCCACGCCGACTAGACGGTACCACGGCAGTATGTCCATTCATACTTCATCAGACACGGAGGCCTTCAGTCTTCTCCCCTGCACTATAGAAAGTTTTTAACGTGCCCTTGGAACTTTGCAATTCCGCCGCCGCCTGTTGCAGACTGGGGTGCCTAATCCCCTGCCTAATCTGCCTCTATTTCAAAGTCTCTGAGCAGTACAGTAGGTTCACCTTTGTCCCAGCAGGGCAGTACGAATTCATACCAGTGCAAGTAGGGTATTAAAGAATCATACCAATGCACCCACTCCCCTTTAAACGGCAGTACACGGCTTATTCCTTCCACCACGCATCCAACTCGTACCTCATGACAATGTTTGCCATGTCCGCCTTCCCACTGAAACATTATATTTCCTTCACATCCTTCTACATTATAAGCACATTTTACTGTTTTCACATCATCAGCCATTTTATTTTTATTTGTTTATCCTTTAAATAAAGCCTGCTAATATACGTAGGTTTCTGTATTGGAATACCCGTTCTGTGTACAGAAATCCTCTGGATTTACAGAGCTCTGATTAAGATCTTTACCACAAAATGTCTCTTGGTTACTGAACCGTCAATCTTGTCTGTTACTAAATGACGCTTGAGCCTGTATGGCCAGTACAGTTCCCTTTATACAAAATCACGACATTATCACTTATTACTATTTATGAATTCAATTGGTTTCTTTTAAAATCGTTCACTTCAGTTATGGTATAACAGGTAACACTTTGAAGGACAAAAAATACGGTTCGGTTGCCATGGTGACATCTATCTTTGTTTTTATTTTAACCATAGGCTAAAACCTTCTCCACAGCGAATTCGCTGTAGCCAGTAGCCTATGCTATTTGAGCACAATAAACTGCAACAGACTGTCTCGGCCCTGTATTGCCCCACAAGGTGTCTGCAGCTAAATCGAATCACTAACTGAAAATAGAGAACTGAATAACACAGAACTTCAAGCCAGTCAAAGGACCAAATTACAAATTAGTAATCACGTAGAATTTTCCATGAAATATAAACTGTATATATGTATAATATCATATAACAAATTAAATAATAATGCAAATTTAATTAATAGACTCAATCTCCTTCTATGTTGTCTGGCACTCTGCCACAATCCTATGCAAGTTTCCCTCACGTATAACTTCACATCATTATCTATCTGTACTAACCGTACAGTTTGGAAATAACTTTCCCGTTTTAATTACACTTTAATTGTACAGAAATCCCCTGAATTTTCCAGAACTCTGATTAAGATCTTTGCCACTTCTCTGAACAGAACACTTGAGCCTGCATGGCTACTACAGTTCCGTTATGCAAAACCACAATTTTATGAGATACACTTTGATCCTTCGAGCCTCCCTCTCTCTGGGGCGCAGCTCCAGGCTGGATCCCTTTCCGCTGAGTTCCTTCCCCCAGACTCCTCTGAGTGAAGGAACCTCAGCCTCTCTGCTTCCCAGTCCTTTCTTTTCAAAAACACTGATCACAGAAAGCACTACTTGCTTACTAACTCATTCGGTTTCAGCTTATAGTGGCTTGACTGTACATTGAGCCAGATGCGGCGGCCATCTCTCATGGTCTTATTGCTCTCTGCGATCCGACCGGCCGGTGACCCAGTCGATAGCGTTCCCTAGTCCTGCATCTAATCAGGACCCCGTAGTAGCTGTTAACCACCCGGTTAGGAACCGACGGTCTGATCCCTATCCCACCTCGCTATGGGTATAGAAACTTTGACCGTTTTCACCAGCCTTGCCTGTTCACAGAGGTCGTCTCTTACAGAGGCCTTCAGTCTTCTCCCCTGCACTATATAGCGGTTTTAACGTGCCCTCGGAACTTTGCAATTCTGCTGCCGCCGCCTGTTAGTGACTAGGTTCGGGGTGCCTAATCCCCTGCCTAATCACTTATTGCTATTTATGTACAACACTGTTTACACTATTTCAGGCGGGTCTTCATTACGATGTGTCTGATCATAAGCTTCACAAATCTTATAGTACACTGAGATTATAACACAAACCATTACAAATATGTCATACATTGTTATATAGTTCCGGAAACACAGAAAATAAATGTGCACTTTGTCACTCTTTTTCTTAAGTTCTCTCCTACATGAGCTATTACGGTAATTCTGGTAGTCAGGTTACACACAATGAAAAACGAAAGCTATGGGAGAGGAGAGGTTTTTTTCTTCTTCTAGCAATTTTAACAAAATAAACTCAGGCTGCTTGTTCCCTCTTAAATGTAAAGGGGTCAAAGCACTGCAAGTATTTTTAGCTTTCCTTTATAAATTCACCTATAATGTGCTTTCTACCCACTTAATAACTGCTCACTTCATTACGAAGGCTACAACCCAACAAGCCAAAAATATTTGGACGCCTTTATGCGTGCACCGTTTACTTGTCTGTTCTTTCAGACTGCCCGCTATCACAATATTCCATGAGTTGGGCTTCCCATTACCTTTTAAATCACACACTTCTGGGTCAAACAATTTACAAATATTTTTCCTTTTAAACTACTCTGTTGATTTAACATAAACACAGCACAACTCATACACAACCCACACAGCGATTATTCACTCATACTCGTGTCGACACACATTCCTTCTCTGGCCAGCACGGTAAAAAAAAACTATTTAGTGGTTAGCAGTTATTCCATTCTGACCCTCTCTGAGGCGGTACGCAAGTCTACGCACTTACTGGTCCAGTACAGTAACCAATACCGTTATCTGGACCGTGCGCAGCTCCTGTTCTGACCCTCTTCTTTAAGGTGGTATGCAAGTCTACGCACTTACTGGTCCAGTACAGTAACCAATACCGTTATCTGGACTGTGCGTCGGCTCCTGTTCTGACCCTTTTCTTTAGAGGCGGTATTGAATCAACTGTGCTTTCTTTTTTTTCTTTTTCTTTTTTTTCCAGACCTCCTAGCAATCACACTGGCTGCTATTTCATTGTATTCATATAAGACAGTACAAGACGCACAACATTTATATCAGCCTGTCGTTATACCAGACTCTTTCTTACACTACTTTTCTTTCTCTATCAGATTTTTATTTAGGTTCTTTTGTGAGGAGGTTTTCGTACAATACATAAAAAATAAATATAGTTGTTCAATACATAAAAAATACGATGCTCTGATGGGTTAAATAATACTAGCTATAAGCTTTTTAATGGCTATTCACCACAGATATGTGTTTTTATAAACCAAGGATAACATCTTTCTTTGTGATTTGAGACATTATCTATAGTAACATATTCTTTTATACTAAATGGTTGTGAAGGAAGAAAGATAACTTATTTGTCATAATGTATTTTTGTACTAAATGTTTGTTGAAGATAAAGGAAATGTTTTCTTTGGATTTACTAAACTCTATTAGTTGCTCAAACTGCACACACACTTCCAAGCCTGGGGCCCCAGACGTTTTTAACATCTCGGGACAGCCGGGGTATTTTTAATCATGACCTTCGGTTGTAGGCTATTCCACTTTAATTCACTTAATTAGTTTGATTAATGCAATGATTCTACTCAATGTCTTTATTTGATATGTTTGTTTGTGTGCTGTGGGTCTGCCCCACTGTCTATGTCTTTTTTGTTGTTGCTGGTGGCTACAACTGAAGTTCCCTAACGGGAAAATAAAGGTTATTCTATTCCATTTTATTAATATATTTTGGGTCCGTTTTAATTGCTGAAGCCGCGCCCCCGATTATGATTAGGTCTCTGCTCTCTGTCAATAGAATTTTTAGTTTCTTGACCAATTTGCACCAAACTTGGTACAACTGTAACACATTGCTGTAATTTTTACAGTTAAATTTAACAAGACCTGACTGTATTAACTCTTTCCCTGTAAATTACTGTAAATCGCAATGCACGTTGGGTCCTTCATGGATTTGTACAGTATTTTAACCTGTTTGTGCAGCCCCCTAGTGGCAGAGACGCAGGCGTCTTCTACTTTTATGACACGTCATAAATACGTTGCACGTGATATTCAAGTTACGAAAATATGGATATTACCATATTTATCACCATAACCCGCATATGATCATAATCAGTACTTAATATCCTATCAGCGTGCGAAATATCACGTTTCTATCTGCCACCATTAGCTTGTAATTCATGAACGTAGCATGCTATGCTGCTACACTGTAGCTACTACTACATCTACAATGGACCCGACCACATGTAAGATAGCAGACATTTAAACACATTTGCAAGTTAATTAAAGTTTTTATTTCATCACCAAAAAATTGTTTACTATCACAGCAGCAAGAAACACCTTCCAAGATTCTGAATACATACAAGTAAAACTGTCAACATGCTTACTCACTCCACAGGAAAAAAAACGAGTGATGTTTGCTCGTCACCACATAACTTTCTTTTGCTATAAAAAGCTCCGGTAAAATATTAAATAAACTCGTAACCTTACCTCTGGTTATAAAGATTAAGATGTCCCATGCAAGAATCTGAGGTTATTTTTTGCCTTGGTTGGCCCGTTTTTAACATTTAAGCCTTTTCTCAACATGTGTCCATGCTCTAAAATGGCCGTGCGCAAATGATCGCATTGCAAAGATGCATTGGTTAATCCTTCACACAAACTTTATTTCGATTGACACTTATTTCGTCCAATAGAGTACATCCTAAGCTTTCTAAAACGGTATGGCATTCCCATACGTGAATTTAACTCGCCGATGGCTATCCACGCGTAACACAGCCCTTTGTTGAAAACACCCGGAAGCCATTTTAGATCACAATTTGTGTGTTACGCATGGATAGCGATCAGCTAGTTAAATCTACCTTTGGCAATTCCGTACCATTTCAGAAAGCTTAGGATGTATATATATATATATATATATGATGGCGAAAAAATATATGTCCCTGTCGGATGTAGTGGAGGAGATTTTTAGTTCGTTTTTTAGTTTTTAGTTCGTCGGAGGGATAGAGTGAAAGTGGATCTGAGGCTGAAAGCATAGACTGTTGTCGAAGATGCTTTTGCACAGGGCGAAGATGTATGTGGCTGTTGACATGTAAGTATTAACTGTATTAACTTAAAAATAACTTTATTTGTGCATCGGTTGAATTTTAGTCACAGTAGTCATGTAAAACATAGCATTTATTATCTAATTTCTTGTGGCTAAATGGTAGCATAAGTCATATCCATGAATTATTCCAGTCAGGATTTAGACCCTACCATAGCACTGAAACGGCACTGGTTAAAGTTATTAACGATTTACTGTTATCAGCCGACCAAAACTCTGTGTCTGTTCTTGTACTTCTAAGTGCAGCTTTTGATACAATAGATCATGAGATTCTACTGAACAGACTTGTTGTTATTGTAAGAAGGGTAGGCACACATTTTCAGTCAAATGACTTATTATTATTGAATTATATCTTTCTACACACCTCTTTGTAAAGAAAATGTTAATGACCGAAATAAAGTAAACTAACTTAATTTAGGGTAAATCTGAATCGCAGTCCATGTCAAATGTAGCATTTATTTTATTTTTTTGGAAAAGCCTAGCATTTTTATTTTTGATTTCACAACATAGTACACTATGTGGCTCTTATTGTGCACTTTTTTATTTTGCTTTCTTTTAAATAATTCAGGGCAGAAATCTGCTCCTGATCCCCGCAGGACTCTGGTCACGAGGTCAAGGAGGCCCTGCTGTCTCTGCTCACCGCGAGGAGCCCGAGTCTGAGGACGGATGGCACGACATGGCGGATGAGGATGAAGAGCCTCATCAGTTCCCCTTCTGCCCCCAGAGGACCCCAGGAGTGCAGCTAGACCTTCAGCAGGCCTACAGTAGGGATGTTCCTAACGACTAATTTCCCTGACGTTGAAACGGAAGTTTAAATTTAGACTAGTCGACTAATCTAAAAGTAAGAAAACACTCAGAAAACAGTCAAAATTGAGCACAATTTAATCTATAAGGTTAAACATTGTCCGGAAAAATATTGCGTATATTATAAGAGCCATTTGAAACCGTTAATCACTTTCTGATCGACGTGACATTAGATTAGTTTTATTGGGCTATTCAACAACGCGGTACCTACTTACTCTTTCCACCTCGCTGGTTTAACTTGCAGGGCAAACAGGCTAATCCGTTCAGTTTTTTTCCTTAGTTAAAAAAAAAAAAAAATTTAATCCGGCGTTGTTAACATTAGTATCGGATGCTCGTTTTTTTATAAAGCAACATTTGACCAGGAAAACATGAAATTTCAGTGCAAATTTTGTCAATATGTAATTTAAATGTGTACATTAATAAAATAATAAGTTTAACCGACTAGTATTTCTGGTGCCGACTAGCGAGGGTAGCAACGTTTAATCGACTAGTCGACTAAACACGCAGATCCCTAGCCTACAGCCCCCTGGATCTCTTTCGGCTGTTCTTCAGCACACATGTCCTCAAGCTCCTCTGTGACAACACAAATGGCAACGCAGCCCGTAAACATGCTCAGGGACTGCATACACCATGGTCTGATGTGGATGCTGAGGACATGCAAAAATATCTGTCCATCGTCCTGTACCTGGGTCTTGTCAAGACATCTGCTGCCCGTGACCTATGGAGGAAGGACCGGCTTCACAAGCACCCCTTTCCCTGCAGTGTGATGCCGGGCTACAGGTATGAGGCCATTTGTGCATTCCTCCACATGAGCGACACAACAGCAGATGCCATCAATGACCAGCTGAAAGGCCAAGCAGGTTATTATGGCCTGTTTCGCCTGAAGCCTTTGCATGACCAGATCCTGATTGCATGCAGGGCTTACTACCACCCTCATCGGAACCTGGCCATTGATGAACGCATGGTAGCCTCAAAAGCTTGGCATGGGATGAAACAATACTTGAAGGACAAGCCAACAAAGTGGGGCTTCAAGTTATTTGTCCTGGCTGACAGCAAGACGGGCTACACATCAGTGACTTCAGTGTGTACCAGGGGAAAGAAATACATTTCTGGAACCATAAACTGAACTGGAGCTAATAAATGTATCACCCTCTGAATGTGAAGTGATTGTAATGATCCTACTACCTCAAAGAACATAATAAAATGCTTCATATGGACAAAAAAAGCATTGTATTCATTTTCGGAGAGGTTTTTGGACCCCTATATATTAACACCCAAATTATTTGGAAAAAAATGAAAATTTCCTCATTTAGTTGATACAAACATGTGTTTTATGAGTCAGAATACTTTATCTGTTGAAAAAAGCTGATTATCTCTTGATTTACTGTGATGCACATTTTATCCATTTGGATAGATTTGGACACCCTAAGGGACACCAGGATACACTGTTTACAAATTAGCTTATGGAACCTGAGCAGATTGACATATCCCCCTAAAATTCTGTACACATGTTGACAAGTGGTGTGTGCACCAGGACAGTAAAATATGACCTGTTTTACATCTTTTCCTTTCAGAAGTGTACTGTAAACTAAGAATGACAACCTCGTTTTTGTTTTTTTTGCAAAGAGTTTGTGCATTTACAGCCCATAATCTATATGAAGATTATGAAATTTTATTATTTTAATCTAAGACACACAAAGGTACAGGGGTCTTCTCCAATTTAAGCCATTAAACAAGTGTGTGTGGTGAGCACAACTGTAGTTATAAAGGCTTAAACAGAACAGTGCAAAACAGGCGAAAATTGGCCCAAATTTGCTTCTGCACTAACAGGTTAAGGTGACCGCACAGAATTGTGGGATTACCAACGGTAAGAAGATGTCAAGCGGGAACACAAAAAACAAGGTATGTATAACGTTAACATTTTTACATATCTTAATTTGCAATACTTTTAACTTTTTAGGTAATTTGGCTAATTGGAATTAGCTAGTACTGTTATAAGGTTGTATTTGAATATAATAGAGTAGCCTACATTACATTAACTACATTATCTTAGCTAGCTGTGTTAGCTAGCTAGCTAACGTTAGCTACCACTATAGAAGTGGTCTAACGCAGTGGTCAACCTCGGCCCTGGAGGCTACCCTACGCTGGTTTTTCGTTCCCACGCCAATTACAATCCCAATGCAATGAATACTAATACAATTCCTGTATTCATGAATGAAGAGTAGCCAGCCTATAGGCCATAATTTTAAATAAGGTCGAAAAAATGTGAAGTTTTGCGATGCAAATCAAAATAATTTTACAACTCACATAGCCTTAAGGAGAACTGTTCTGTATCTTGTCATGACTAAAATTGTTGGTTATATCTTATTGTATATATTAGGCTATTATGAATATAACGTTAGCTTAAAGACATGCTGAAATTAGAACATATTATTGTATACACTGTTAGCCCTTGCTGTAATTTTTTCGAGTTAATAACTTCATCCTGTAATATACTGTAAAACCCATTCACAATAACTAACTGTTATACGCACTGCATCATGGGAATTTTAAATGATGGCAAACGCTAAATACAGAGAATTGCTGTACATTTTGAAATTGCTGTATGTTACTGTAGCTTTTCAACGGTAATTTTGCCGCCCACTCAGTTGTTTCAGCTCATCACCTCCACAGTTTTTTTTTAAACATACACATAAATGTCAATGTAGAATTTGAAACGGGTTCTTAAAAGATTTATCGTAGCCTATATTACTTTATTTATTTTGAAAAGTACATTCATTAATTTGAGGAATCTTCTGTTGAGCGCGCTTGAACTGTGAACCGACAACCGACGTTAACTGGAGAACTCTGAAGTAGCATCAAAAAATATAATTTTCACAAAATATAATTTTTACTTTTTTCTGAGCTGAGAATATGACCACTACCAGCAAGCCAAGGTAACGTCCATGCTTTAAACATATCGTCGTGTGATTAACACTTTCAGTTATATTAGAATTAAGTTATAATGTTCAGCCTGATATGCCAGCTAACGTTAATTCGCTATCTGATGTAAACATCTACCAATGAACACAATCGAGAGCTGGACAGCGATAAAAGGTGCGACTGCTTTCTCTATTTAGCCTAATTAATCCAGGAAAAGCTGCGAGTTTAACAAGTTAGCTGGTTATGAACCCAGTTTTAAATCAATGGTGTTAGGCTAAGCTATTTTCTGACAAGCAGGCTGCTCAGACTTGGTAGCTACAGTAATTTATATTTTACTAAAGTCTAGCTGTCTGCTTTATTGATTTGTAAATGCAATTTGCTGTACAGTAAACATGACTACCTAAAACATTTTTAGTATTTAATTAATACATTTTTAAGCATGAAATGACAATAAAATTTTAGGAACAGCTTTTTTACTTTTTTTTTTAAAGTTGCATTTGGCTTTTTTGGCCACAGTAGTTTACAGATAGTGATAATGTCACTGACTGCAAGTGTATGCACTGTATGTAAGTTCAATTAAATGTTATGTTGATTTCTTCCAGAACATTACAGAAGATTGTCACCATTCGGACTGTGAACAGACAGTGGACAATGGACCTGTGACCATGGACTGTATAAACCAACTCTTCTCAGTTATAATGGGGTCAGCCTTACCAAAATGATCAAGTCAGAAATGTGTTAATGCTGACAAATGAAACAATGAAGGTTTTTTGTATTTTTTAATTTATGGTTAATAATTTTTAGGAGTCCTAGCACCGCCTTATTATTAGGGGCCACGCACCAATGGTGAGCGTGCCAATAGTGGCCTCTGCTGCCTATGAATTTTATAAACAAGATAATTTTTCACTCTGTTTCAACTACTGTCCTGAACTTGATATCAACGTGCATGTGACATGATTATTCTTTCAAAATTACAACAATTTGTTTGGACACTGTATAGAAAAAATTGTTATTGTCAATTGTTAATGTTAATTTTTTATTAAAAGTATTATTTCATATCACAGTATTCTGATGATATAAGTATAGCTTCTCACCAAAAACATTAAATGTCTGTGAGAACCTGAGGATCCCATCCTTATGCTACCTTATACTTATACAATTTTTTCTAAAGTTTATGCACATTTGAAATATTTCTCAATAAATATATTTTTGAAGAAAATTCTTTTGTACTTTGTAAGTTGAATTGTGATACATCGAACTGTACAGAACAGGGATGAGCAACTCCAGGCCTCATGGGCTGGTGTGTATTCAAGTTTTTGCTGCCAGCAGATACCCTTGCTCAATAAGCATCCAATCTTATACACCAACACAAATTCACTTGTAAATTAGACAGCAATGTATGCATACAGGCATAAGAACATTCATCAGCTGCTGTTCATATTGTGGAATGTAGGTGAAATATCAGATCATGTAAATGGTTTGGTGAATTAAATCATTGGTAACTGATGGCAGCAAGAACCTGCATACACACCGACCTGCAAAGCATGGAGTTGCCGATCCCTGGTGTAGAACAGCAATTGAAAAAAAAAAAGCAAAATTTTAAAAGGTAGCTTTGAGAATTAGATTATTAATTTGAATTCTTAATTAATGCAAAGTATGCATAATAGGACTGGTTGTTATAATCCCTGATATCTCAGCACATTAGTTGAAATGGATTGGAGATGTCTTATTGGGTGGGGTTGAGTTGGGTGATGACCACATGGCGCCACCAATATGACACATCATCAGTTGTGTACCCCGGCCTCATTGGGTGTTTCGGCCTTTTTTCACAAGACACCCTCACCCGAGGCTGGCCCACCACAGGCTGATCAGACCTGGGTGTGTGTCGCATGGAGGCTCCATGTGGTCATTTAGCAGCCCATACTGTCTCCTTTCTCCTCAGCCACAGCCAGTGACTACTTCTTTCGGCGACACTGGCGAGCTCTTTGATGGTCTTACGTTGGGCCTGCCCTCTGATTCCTACCTCCTTCAGTAGCCTTATGGTGGAACTGGCTACAAAGCCCCGGCAGCCCACCTCCACTGGACGTACCTTTACATTCCAGCCTCGGGCCTCTGCTTCAGCTGCTAGGTTGGCATACCGCAGCCTTTTCCTTTCGAATGCTTCATCGATGGCTTCCTCCCAAGGGACTGTCAGCTCAATGATGAAGACACGCCGGCAGGATTTGGACCAGAGGACCAGGTCTGGGCGCAGGTTGGTCGCTGCAATTTCGGATGGGAATGTGAGCCTCTGGTTTAGGTCTACCCGCATTTCCCAATCTCGGGCTACGTTCAGTGAGCATAAGTCTGGTGGTGATATATTGGTCTGCCGTTTCTCCCCTTCCCTCATAAAGGATGTTAACCGTGGGAAGATAGTCCGGGCTTTTGGAGGCATGGCATTGGTGGTTACCCTCTTGCTCTCAAGTTCAGCGGCCAAGCACTTAAGCACTTGATTGTGGCGCCAGGTGTATCTACCTTGAGTTAGGCTGGTCTTACAACCCACTAGGATGTGTTTGAGGGTTGCCGGGGCAGCACACTGGAGACAGGTTGGATCCTCTCCAAACCAGAGATGTAGGTTGGTTGGAGAGGGCAGGACATCATAGGTGGCTCTGATGATAAAACTCAGCCTATTAGACTCCATGCTCCACAACTCGCTCCAGGTGATTCTCCTCCTCTCCACGCCATCCCACTTCATCCAGCGGCCTTGCTTGGCTTGGGACACAGCTGTGGCACATCTGGCTGCTTCTTCCTGGTGGCGCACCTCCTCCACCACCAGGTGCCGGCGTTCAAATGGAGTAGCCTTTTGCCATGTGGGTGTTGTTGCTCCCAACCCAAGGCCCCCTCTGCCATGTTGGACATGCCCCACTATGTCCCGGTGTCTCAGGGCGGTCTTTGCCTCAGCAACTGCTGCACCTGGCTTCCATTTCCTCCCTGTTGCTAGGGTGGGGGCAGCACCTCTGACGAATGGATCCTGGGATTCTGTGAGGGACATTTCCAGCCTTGCTTTGGCACATTTGTACTCCTCCACCAGGCTTGAGATTGGCAGAGAGAGGACTCCATTCCCATACAGGCTAATACTGCTGAGGCATCTTGGTAGTCCAAGCCACTTCCTCACTTGGACGTTCACCAATCTCTCCAGCCGATTGGCATGGGATAGGGCGACCTCATAGATGGAGATTGGCCACATGAGACGGGGCATCAGACCAAACTGGAAGCACCAAAGCTTCAGCTTCCCTGGGAGAGCAGTGGTGTTGATTTGCTTGAGGCCACTGATGGTATCCTGCCTGAGTTGTTTCACCTGTTCAGAGTCTTTAAGGTCTGCGCTATACCAGCGACCAAGGGATTTGATGGGCTTCTCCAGGACCGTTGGTATAGGCTCGTCATTGATGTGAAACCTCACATTGACAAGCTGGCCTTTGACAATGGAGATACTGCAGGATTTGCTGGATTTAATCTCCATTCGTGCCCATTCGATGTTTCCCTGGAGTTTATCCAGCAGGCGTTTGGTGCATGCGTTTGTTGTTGTTATTGTTGTCATGTCATCCATGTATGCCCTGATTGGAGGAAGACGCAGCCCGTTCTTCAAACGTTCCCCTCCAACCGCCCATCGAGATGCTCGAATTATGAGCTCCATTGCCATGGTGAAAGCCAGCGGGGAGATGGTGCAGCCCGCCATTATGCCTATCTCAAGGTGCTGCCAGGCAGTTGTACTGGCCTGTATTGTAACGCAGAACTGGAGGTCATGGAAGTAGGCTTTGACTAGCCTTGTGATGCCCTCTGGGACTTGGAAAAAATTGAAAGCTGTCCACAGAATCTCATGAGGCACTGACCCGAAGGCATTGGCGAGATCTAAGAAAACCACATGCAGATCTTTCTTTTCCTTCTTGGCCGTTTGTAACTGGTGCCAGATGACATTCGTGTGTTCCACACATCCTGAGAAGCCACTTATCCCTGCCTTCTGCACTGAGGTGTCGACAAAGTTGTTCTTCTGCAAAAAGGCTGAGGAGTTCTTCTCTTTGGGAATCAGGATCCCTCCTGCCCGTTGCCATGCCTTTGGTATAATACCTTTTCCCCATGCCACTTTCATTAGCTTCCAGAGGTACTTCAGGACGCCCGGCGTGTTCTTATAAAGTCTATATGGAACGCCGTTGGGCCCAGGGGCTGATGCTGCTCGTGCCCGCTTTACTGTGGTCTCAACTTCACTCCATGTAGGGGGCCTTGTGTCCATCTGGTGCTCAGGTGGTTGGATTGGTGGCATGTCATCAGGAACGGTGGCAGGCACATGCCTCTGGTTGTCAGAGTAGGTCTTCTTCAGGTGCTCCTCTAGTTCCCTAACAGGTACTTTAAGGGTCCCGGTTTTCTCCTTGACAAAGAGGTTTTTCACAAACTTGTAGGGATCTCTATAAAAGGCAGTCCTTGTCCGCTCTTTCTTCTTATGTTGCTTTCTCAAGCACTCTGCTCTTCGCAGCGTTGCAAGGCGCTGCTTGATGTCACTCTGCAGTGCCTCAAGTCCTTTCCTTTCCACTTCCATAGCTTTCTTCCACTGTTTTCTCAGGCACCTTCTTTCTTTCACAAGTCGCTCTATCTCTTGTTGTCTCCTGGACTTGAGGTGGGCTGATCATTCCTTCTGTGCACTCGGGTTCTTGCTTTTCACCCCAAATCTCTCTGCTCCGTAACTGTAGATGACCTCTCCTTTCTTCTCCAGTTTTCTTTCCACAGCCCCTTTCAGACCTTCTAGAACAGCGGTTCCCAAACTTTTTGGACTCAAGGCCCACTTGAAAATCTCAAAAGTATTCGCGGCCCACACAGGCATTTTACGCACGCTTACAATTCAATCAGTATTCTTATTGGATATTTCATATATATGCATCATCATACATACTAGGGATGGCTAAAAAGTCGACTATATAAATTCAATCAAAAATATATATATTTTTTTCTTAGTTGAATGGCTCATTCAAAACTAATTAAAACGAATAAATGTAATATCAGAACGAATAAACTTAAATGAGAAAGAATACAATTTAATCAAACCGTCACTTATTTTCCTGAGCCAGGGAATATGCCCTGGAAGTGGTTAAGAGGCATCCCTTATTGTAAGTCGTTTATTAGTCTTTATCATCACATTTTAAGCAGAATAAACACATAATAATATTTGACATGAATATTTGACATGAATCTGACGAGTCGACTGGCAAAAACCTGAGTTGTGGCCATCCCTAATACATACATTGCAGTAGGCCTAGTAGTAGTAAAAATACATCCAACAATAGGCGCACATTAATGTTGACTCACCTAATGAGAAGGATGATGTTGCATGGCAGACACCAAATGCTTGATGTCTGGCTTAAGGGATGACAGCCTCAGTCGAAGATCTGGCTCAACATTCAGTTTATTCCTGTATTTTGTCTTTAATGCCACAAGCGCCGAAAAGCCAGTCTCACACAGATATGTCGTCGGGAAAGGCATCAGAAAGCGCACAGCTCTGTTGGACAGCTCAGGATACTCCGAGGCAACGTGAAGCCAGAAGTTTGTCAGGTGCTTCTGTGAGAAAGCCAGTTTCAATGCG
Organism: Ilyophis sp. 1 JC-2022; assembly: GCA_022702515.1. Taxonomy (NCBI): domain Eukaryota; kingdom Metazoa; phylum Chordata; class Actinopteri; order Anguilliformes; family Synaphobranchidae; genus Ilyophis; species Ilyophis sp. 1 JC-2022. Next base: position 35,115,341 of record CM040395.1, read on the forward strand.
CTGTCGCAGGAGAGATCAACAAGATTGTCCTGCTCTTTTGCGCTCAGGCCTGCGAGGGCCTCATCACTGTGGCTGGCGAAGGGATTTTCGATCCAGCTGCACTGCACATCTGGGATGGGGAAGTATTCGCGCAGCTTGGTCCTCAAACCATGCAGGTGCTCTTTGACGTGATTGATCGTGGTGACGGGAACCTGCATTTCTTCCTTTGTCAAAAAATCTGACAGATTCTCAAACGAGTCAAAGTTTGACTGCTCAACTTGTCTGGCCCACACATCCATTTTCCTTATGGTCGCTTCTATTTTATTCTGGACATTGAACATGGTCACTGCTTTTCCTTGGAGACTGAGATTGAGTCCATTTAAGTGGTTGAAAATATCGGCCAGATATCCCAATTTAGCCAACCACTCAGAATCACTGAAACGATGCGCGAGTTCAAACTTTGTGTCGAGGAAAAACACCCTCACCTCATCACGCAATTCAAAAAGTCGCGTCAGTACCTTCCCCCTTGAGAGCCACCGGACTTCGGTGTGTAACAGAAGCTGGTTATGGTCACTGCCCATGTCATCACATAAAAGGGAAAATAAACGTGATTGCAGTGGGCGGCTTTTGATAAAGTTGACGGCTCTGACTGCCTCGTCTAGAACAGTCCTTAGATCCGCAGGCATTTTCTTCGTAGCCAGCGCTTCTCTGTGTATACTGCAGTGTACAGATGCCATGAGTGGAGACACAGCTTTCACATGGGTGACGACTCCACTGTGTTGGCCTAACATCGCACGGGCTCCATCAGTGCTCACTCCCACACATTTGGACCAATCAATCCCGCTTGAAACTATGAACGCGTTCAGAATGTCAAAAATGGCTTCAGCAGTAGAACGCGTTAGCAAAGGTTTGCAAAACAGGAAGTCTTCTTTTATCTCTCCATTGTTTTCATACCGTACATAGGCAAGCAGCTGTGACATATTTGCGATGTCTGTCGATTCATCCAGTTGGAGGGCATAAAAACGACTTTCTCGTATGCCCGTTATCAGCTGTTCTGACACATTCTCTGCCATGTCGTCAATCCTGCGTTTGACTGAGTTATCAGACAATGATATGAGGTTGATTGACTTGCGTGCCTTCTCTCCCAACATCACCTCCACTATCTCCTTTGTGGCGGGGAGAATTAAATTCTCACCGATTGTGTGTGGTTTACCAGCCTTGGCTATCAGTCACGCAACTCGATAAGATGCTTCCACTGCCTTTGCGTTCTCAGTGCCCATACACGACGTTTCAATGACGTTCTTCTTAGCCTGATACTCCTTGAGTTTGTTGTCGAAAAATTCAAGTGGCTTGGACATATACTGTTGGTGCTTTGTCTCAAGGTGACGACGTAGTTTACATGGCTTCAGAGCTTCATTTGATAAAACCTCAGAGCACACCACGCACAGCGGTAACGGTTCGTCTTCTGTGCCTGTCCAAAAAAATCCCAAGGCTAAGTATTCAGCACTGTACTTTCTCCGAACTCTTCTTTTTTGCTTGACAGGTGGGACATCACTTGTGGACGGGACAGATGTACCATCTTCTTTTCTTTTAAGTGTGCCAGATGCTAACCAACTATCCATTTTGATTAGCCTCAAGTTCAACTCAAAATTAATTTGAAAAAAAAAACAGGTGTGTGGCACATCGTATTCCGGCTGGGGCGATCAACGGATGTAGGGCCTACATCCATGGTAGGAACTCATGGGCCTACATTGTAGGCCCATGAGTTCCTACCGTGAGTTCCTATCTATCGGTATCACACTGATGATGCATTTTGGAAGGTTTTGAAGGAAAAAAACACAAATTAAAAAAACAAACAAAAAAAACAAACAAACATTTTTTTCCCCATGATTTGGCGGACCACTTGCAATACCCTCGTTTTGGCCCATAGTTTGGGAATCGCTGTTCTAGAAGGTAGACGAGGTCTGTGTCGGTGGCTTCCCACTCCTTTTTCTGGCAGGATTTAGGCCACAATATCAGAGGCTTTCGTCCATTCGTCTTCCTCTCTACTGCTGGCTGTGGCTGGGTAGGCTCTGGGCTCCTGTCCATTGGTGGATCTGTGCTTGATTGAGCTTCGTCTGGGGTTCTGATACCCTGTGGGCTGTGGTGAGTATCCTGCCACTGGGCTTCATTCGACTGATTTGCCCTACCTCTGAGGAAGTAGTGGTCAATGCGAGGTCCCTCGCTAGGCTTCCTCAAGCACTTTTTCCTACCCTGATGGATCTTGAGACCCTTCTCTGATGTTATCTTTTTCCAGCCACAGCTGCAGCTTTGTAGTTTGTGTCCTGCCAGTGTTGTTACTCCGTCAACTGCCGTGCTGATTATCTGATTCGTTGTCGTTTCCGTTCCAGGGTCTGTTACCGTGTAGTCAGCCGATGAGTCATCTTGCGCCCCCGCTCTTGCAGACTCAGGGGGTATTTTTCCTTTTAAAGTTTTCGTAGCCATAGTTGGGTGGATCCACATCACTGTGTAGTGACAGGCTCCTGCCGACATGGGTAGCTAACCCATGCCAGCCCCGGTGGGGTCTGTTCCCTCCTGTCAGCAGTCTCTTCAGGCCGTCACCAGGTCTTTCCCCGGTTGTCTGGTGCCCTTTCGCAGCGGTCACTGGTTTGAAACCAGAATTCAGAATGCATAATAGGACTGGTTGTTATAATCCCTGATATCTCAGCACATTAGTTGAAATGGATTGGAGATGTCTTATTGGGTGGGGTTGAGTTGGGTGATGACCACATGGCGCCACCAATATGACACATCATCAGTTGTGTACCCCGGCCTCATTGGGTGTTTCGGCCTTTTTTTCACAAGACACCCTCACCCGAAGCTGGCCCACCACAGGCTGATCAGACCTGGGTGTGTGTCGCATGGAGGCTCCATGTGGTCATTTAGCAGCCCATACTGTCTCCTTTCTCCTCAGCCACAGCCAGTGACTACTTCTTTCGGCGACACTGGCGAGCTCTTTGATGGTCTTACGTTGGGCCTGCCCTCTGATTCCTACCTCCTTCAGTAGCCTTATGGTGGAACTGGCTACAAAGCCCCGGCAGCCCACCTCCACTGGACGTACCTTTACATTCCAGCCTCGGGCCTCTGCTTCAGCTGCTAGGTTGGCATACCGCAGCCTTTTCCTTTCGAATGCTTCATCGATGGCTTCCTCCCAAGGGACTGTCAGCTCAATGATGAAGACACGCCGGCAGGATTTGGACCAGAGGACCAGGTCTGGGCGCAGGTTGGTCGCTGCAATTTCGGATGGGAATGTGAGCCTCTGGTTTAGGTCTACCCGCATTTCCCAATCTCGGGCTACGTTCAGTGAGCATAAGTCTGGTGGTGATATATTGGTCTGCCGTTTCTCCCCTTCCCTCATAAAGGATGTTAACCGTGGGAAGATAGTCCGGGCTTTTGGAGGCATGGCATTGGTGGTTACCCTCTTGCTCTCAAGTTCAGCGGCCAAGCACTTAAGCACTTGATTGTGGCGCCAGGTGTATCTACCTTGAGTTAGGCTGGTCTTACAACCCACTAGGATGTGTTTGAGTTTTGCCGGGGCAGCACACTGGAGACAGGTTGGATCCTCTCCAAACCAGAGATGTAGGTTGGTTGGAGAGGGCAGGACATCATAGGTGGCTCTGATGATAAAACTCAGCCTATTAGACTCCATGCTCCACAACTCGCTCCAGGTGATTCTCCTCCTCTCCACGCCATCCCACTTCATCCAGCGGCCTTGCTTGGCTTGGGACACAGCTGTGGCACATCTGGCTGCTTCTTCCTGGTGGCGCACCTCCTCCACCACCAGGTGCCGGCGTTCAAATGGAGTAGCCTTTTGCCATGTGGGTGTTGTTGCTCCCAACCCAAGGCCCCCTCTGCCATGTTGGACATGCCCCACTATGTCCCGGTGTCTCAGGGCGGTCTTTGCCTCAGCAACTGCTGCACCTGGCTTCCATTTCCTCCCTGTTGCTAGGGTGGGGGCAGCACCTCTGACGAATGGATCCTGGGATTCTGTGAGGGACATTTCCAGCCTTGCTTTGGCACATTTGTACTCCTCCACCAGGCTTGAGATTGGCAGAGAGAGGACTCCATTCCCATACAGGCCAATACTGCTGAGGCATCTTGGTAGTCCAAGCCACTTCCTCACTTGGACGTTCACCAATCTCTCCAGCCGATTGGCATGGGATAGGGCGACCTCATAGATGGAGATTGGCCACATGAGACGGGGCATCAGACCAAACTGGAAGCACCTAACCTTCAGCTTCCCTGGGAGAGCAGTGGTGTTGATTTGCTTGAGGCCACTGATGGTATCCTGCCTGAGTTGTTTCACCTGTTCAGAGTCTTTAAGGTCTGCGCTATACCAGCGACCAAGGGATTTGATGGGCTTCTCCAGGACCGTTGGTATAGGCTCGTCATTGATATGAAACCTCACATTGACAAGCTGGCCTTTGACAATGGAGATACTGCGGGATTTGCTGGATTTAATCTCCATTCGTGCCCATTCGATGTTTCCCTGGAGTTTATCCAGCAGGCGTTTGGTGCATGCGTTTGTTGTTATTGTTGTCATGTCATCCATGTATGCCCTGATTGGAGGAAGACGCAGCCCGTTCTTCAAACGTTCCCCTCCAACCACCCATCGAGATGCTCGAATTATGAGCTCCATTGCCATGGTGAAAGCCAGCGGGGAGATGGTGCAGCCCGCCATTATGCCTATCTCAAGGTGCTGCCAGGCAGTTGTACTGGCCTGTATTGTAACGCAGAACTGGAGGTCATGGAAGTAGGCTTTGACTAGCCTTGTGAATTAAGTGAAGTATTCAAACATGACCGATGTTGTACAGCAAGTCTTTGTGATTACAATGAGATATTGTATGATTTACGGTTGTCAATAGGTCCCGAAAATAGAGTTGTGTAGGCCAAAAATGGAGTAAAAATGGACACTGTTCCTTGTTTTCTTAATGTTTTTCCCCCCTCAAAAGTATAACAATGGTCATTACTCCAAGGTAACATTATGGGTGTCAAATATCAGAAAGATCGGAGAGGTCAAAGTTAAAAAGGGTCAATTTTCCCATGGATTGACTCCAATGGTAGTCGTAGCCAGCTGGCATCCAGTAATTACATGCTGTAATTCCCAACAATTTTGTTGGGAAACTTGGGCTAGACCCCTTGTTACACCTATTTTTCCTTTGGGGGTTATCACATTATTTGCCTTAAAGGCATATTGAACTTTGTTTGAACATAATGTTCAATAGCTACCTGGCACCGATATTAGTCCTAATATTCACACACCTTCATGAGTTGCTCCAGTGGTCAGAAACGGACCAACGAAGAATGACGTTTTTCCTCTCTCTCCATTCACTTCCATTGCATGGCGAAAAAGGTCTCAAAAGCACACTTTTTGCACATAAACAAATGCAAACAACGCGGATTATGCCGATATATAAAATCACAACATCCAGTAACGAACGTTTGAAAAGATAAAAATCTCCATTCATGATATGTAAAACATTTTCCAAACAAAGATTTGAAAGAATATCCGGTCGTTAGCTTATTAACTTGTTTTGTTCATGCACCGTAACGGTCCTACTCACTTCTTGAAGCCTGCGTCATTAAACAAACCGAACAGCAAAGATGCTAGCAACAGTTGCTAGTTCTCAGAAAATAGTTATTCAAAATCAAATCAATCAAAAATTGGTTCAAAAGTTTCAAATGTTCAGTTCTGGATGTTGTGATTTTATATATCGGCATAATCCGCGTTGTTTTCATTAATATATGTGCTAAAAGTGTGCTTTTGAGACTTTTTTCACCATGCAATGGACGTGAATGGAGAGAGAAAAATGTAATTCCTCATTGGTCATTTTCTGACCACTGGAGCAACTCATGAAGGTGAGCATGAATATTATGAGTAATATCGGTGCCAGGTAGCTATGCAACAATATGTTCAAGCAAAGTTTAGTATGTCTTTAACTTCCGCGATTTACAGGGGGGGTTAAGGGAAGTCCTTTATCATTGTAGTGAGGTGAAACTTTGTATTGAGCTTATCATAAGCTTGTTCCACTTTCAAATCAGTTTCATATCAACCTTATCTTTCAACCATTCCATTAAATGTGATTGCTTGCGATGGATCTCAGGACCTAGCCTAATTCAAGTGTTTGGTGCTATTTACAGGATTAGGCTTTGTCAGGATTAACCCAGCAAGTGGATCAAAAACTTCTGGGAAAGTGGAGAGCAGTACTTCCTGAAAAGTGGTGGACAAAAGAAAAGCAGCCGTGAATCCTCATGTCTGTACCCTTCTCCACAAACTGATTGACTTTGAATGGTTTGGCAAGTAGGAGTCATATAGTCAGTCAAAATAACCGTCTAAGCTAGCTACTTGGGTTACAACAGGCAGAACCCTATTGTTTTTGTTCAGACTTTTAAAAATTATTTTATTTTCTCTTCTTTCACCTAAAATGACCGTGAGCTGGTATGGGCAAGAATCACCAAACTTGGTTGGGTTGTTGTGATGGCTGAACTCTTGCATCCTTTAAATTGACGCAGATTGAACACCTGCTGGCGTTGTTGTGCACTTGACAAAATTTTGACATTCACACACCTAGCCCCGATGCCGTTTGACCTAGTGTCACAAACTTTGGTGCACAGGTCTCTTTCCTCATCTACCTCTACGACCCATAAAGTGGATATTGGATTTTTCATGAATTTGCATTTTTTTATAAAACATTTAAAATGCTACTACTAAATTTGACTAATTTGCACACAATAGGTTATCAAAACGTCACAGTAGCATTTTGAGCATTCAATTTTCAGCTGTAGGGAAAGATTTTTCTTCTCTCTTATTAAATCAATGTAAAAAAACGTATCTTTCATGCCCTACTATTCATATTGGCGAGCATATTTTTAATGTCTAATAAATGAATATGATTGTCGGGTTTCCAGAGGTAACAAATATGCTTGTGTGTGGTGTGTGTATGCGTTAAATCCTTTCGATATTAGGTCTCAACATGATGCAGCTTTGAGCAACTGACAGTTTTGGTCCACGAAGGCTGATGTCTTCTAGAAAGAGGGTTGTTCACCTGCTCCTCTCGGCTAGTTTAACCAGCATCAATATGGTTTCTTGTTGTGTTGTTAACTTGCCATGGCATCTGAAGTGAGCTAACATTAGCTAGTGTTATTGTGAATACGAGTATTGTTGTGTATCTAGCTAGCTGGTTATAATTTTGTGTAGGCCTAGCTAATTGTGTATAACCTGTTCTGATCTGATTAGACCCATGAATTATGAAAGTCATACAAGCAGTTTTGCTAACTTTTTTCAAATTTTTTATTTATTTTAAACCTGCCTAAAATGAGCCTGCAGTCAACAAGCTTTAACTTGCTTTCAGTAACAATTAGCTAGCTAGTTAGCTACCTTTAATGGAATGGTAACCGCACACAAGCATGACTCGACTCCGCTCCTTGAGAGAGGAACAGACGAGCAAACCAAGTGGTGCATGTGATCCATGAATCTGCATGTCTGCACCCTTCTCTGCAAACTGATTGACTTTGGTTTGGTAAGTAGGAGTCACATAGTCAGTCCAAATAACTGTCTTATAACAGGTGGATCCCTATTATATAAAACAAGTGGTTTGCTCATCTTTCCCTCTCAAGGAGCAGAGTCGAGTCATACTCGTGTGCAGTTACACAGTTAGCTAGGCCTACACAAAATTATAACCAGCTAGCTAGATACACAACAATATTCATATTCACAATAACACTAGCTAATGTTAGTTCACTTCAGATGCCATGGCAAGTGAACAACACAACAAGAAACTATATTGACGCTGATTAAAGCCGAGAAGAGCGGGTGAATGAGCTCCCTCCTCAGCCTTCGTGGACCAAAAATGTCAGAGTTGCTCAAAGTAGCGTCATGTTGAGACCTAATATCGAAAGGATTAAAGTACACACACACCCCACACAAGCATATTTGTTATCTCTGGAAACGTGACAATCATATTCTTTAATTAGATATAAAAAAATATGCTCGCAAATATGATTGATGGGGCATGAACATTTTTTTTTTTGCATTGATTTAATTATTGCATTTTTCATTATAAAAAAATATTGCCCTACAGATGAAAATGGAATGCTCAAAATGCTACTGTGACGTTTTATAACAACCTATATGGTATTTTGACTCATCTCTCATTCCGTCATACAGGCCCAGGTCAAAAAATGGCCGAATGACAAGCCAATGACTTAAGTGGGCGTGGCTTATAGCATAAATACTAATAATAAAGTTATGAATGTCGGTGTGGTGATTGTGTTAGACTCCCGCTGTAAAAGCACAAAGAGACATTAGCTCAATCCAACCACATGGGGACACAATAGATTTCCAAATATGAAAAAATATCAGAAATTCATTGACAATCACTGTTCCATTGAATAGATTTCAAACTTGCAACTATGAAAAAAGCCCTCATTAGGAACATGTGCTTTATAAGTCAGGTTTGTCTTGAATTGTCCACCATTTTGTATTACACTCATCTATGACTTTTTCTGAGTTCAGAATTCTCTAAAAATGACTGATGTACTGTCAGTTGGGATGTACAGTGGGAACGGAAAGTATTCGGGCAGTGACCATTTTTGTTGTTTTGGCTCTGTACTCCAGAACATTGGATTTGAAATGGAACTGGAACTGTGACTGTGAGGTTAAAGTACAGGCTTTCAGCTTTTATTTGAGGGTTTTTACATCCAATTAAACTGCTAATCATTATTCTGTTTTCAGTGTTGTTTTTTGTTCTTAAAAAAATCTACAGATGCTGAGATCCCTTGTAAAATGTATTGGAAAGAGGAGTTGTCAGTAAAGTGCTGTAAATATTACAATTTACAGTGTTCTTCTGTAAATGGCTACACTGTGAACAGCTGTATTTTTGCTGCAAGAGATCCGCTGTAAAATGACAGCAATTACCTGCAACCTCAGCCGGATTAACCATTAGGGCAACGGGGCACTTGCCCAGGGCACAGGACCTGAGAGGGGCACTGGGCACAATACTACAAAAAAAAAAAAAAGTTTTTTTTTTTTTAAATTTTTTTTTTTTATAATAATAATAATGATACAGAATATTATGCCGTTTTTTGCAACAAATTCAATCCAAATAATATTTTAAATCACGTCAAACTCGTAACAACGTTAAGCATTATGACCCGGCAGTGACTTGACGTGTGAGCACGTGACGCTCTGAAAACTGAAAGGAGTTGGTGGCATGATGGATTAGCAGCTAAGCGGGAGCGTTAAAAAAAATTAAAACGAGAAAAAGAATTGAAGAGTCAACGATTTGAAACATCTACCGAAAATAGCCAGATTTTTTACTTCAAACTCTCTGAGCAAAGGCGATGTTGACAACACTGAAACCCCTCCTGTGGCCGTTGGAACAGCTAACGTTAATGCTGGTAGCAGCCAGGCTAGCACAAGTTAAGCTAGCAGTGCCAGTGAGACACCTACCAGCCTGTATATTATATATTGTATTTTATATTATTATTATTATTATTATTGTAAATGTCCTTCTCTACTATGACTGTTTTATATTTAAGCCAAGGTTTGTTGAGGGTAAAGGCCGTGACACATCGGGGACGTAACGAATAAGCGAGGCGAAAGTGCGAAAAATTTGTCGGCGAATATTTCGCGTAAAAACCTGACACACCTGCAACGATGCGGAAAAACAAAAAAACGCGTTCTTTTTCGCGTTTGAAAATCTGTGCGAATAAAAATGGATTACTCTTCGTCAAGCGATGACGACATGGTTATCCGTTCGGTCCATCACGGAACGAAAGTGTATTTTTTTCCCATTACCAGAACGTTAAAAACAGAGCATGCTTAAATTACATTGGCAAAATATTGAACCGGGCTTATTACGTGTCCGTTTTTACTTATGTAAAGTTTGTTTTGTCTACAACATGCTCTCCTTCTCTTCCCTCCTTTTACGGACATACGTGTTCCACTGCCTCTTGATCTCTTCCACTAATATAAAGTGTTAACCACAACATAACAATACATTACGTCATTTCAGCAAACATCTTTAAAATAAACTTGTCGTAGTCTATACAGTGTAGCAACTCATGAAGTCTGAAGAGTTCTCTCCAAAACGATCGCTACAGGCAGACCTCGTTTGTTTTCCTCGTTATTTATATAACTTGGCTATCAGTAATCAGGAAATCCACACAGCAGTCGGAATAAGATTTGTGTGGAACTTTATAGACTTTATTTGCCACGCACACAGACAACAGTGTTCGCTAGCTTTCATCCTGTGTTTTCACCAAGGCAAACAACCCAACCGGTGACAGCGTAGCCTACATGAACTGGCCTAAAGTAAAACAATAAATAGCTATGTTTGTGTGTAATCGCCACTGGCTTGTTATCTTCTTTACATGAATTGCTATCAACGTTAACGTTAGATCTAAAGGTTAGCTAACGTTAGCTGGCTAAAATAGCTGGAGACGACTTTTAAGCCAATGCTAATAACCTATGGGAGCTGATCAGATAGCAAGTTGTGCGTATTGCAAACATTTAGCTATAAAATCTTCATAGCCTATTTGCTCGGCTATGGTTTTCCACAAATTGTCCTTCAAATCGTTGTCTTTGTAACTATTATGTCTCTTATCAAAGAGGACGCTATACTGTGACATATTTAAAATCAGTTGGTCCTTTGCGAAAAAGCGGCATTTAATTTATTCGCAGCAAGTTCGTTTTTTGCGAGTTTTCGTTTGCGAAACTATTTATCAAGGATGTTGGAGTTGTGGCAGTCAGTCATGGAAACTTGTTCGTGCGAGTAAATCGCGGCCAGTGTGTCACGGCCTTAAGGGTGTTTGTAGGGAGGGCATTTTGTATTTGTTATTCCATATGTAAAAAATTATAAAAGCAATAAAAATCGTTGTGGGGGAAAAAAATAAAAAAGTAAAGGAGTCAGTCCAGTGTGTTAGGGTCACCTGTTCTTCTGTGTACCTGCAAAATGTTGATATAGCCTAATAGTAGCCTAAATTGAAACAATAAACATGCTCTTGACTGTGAGCTACATGCAACAGTGTAGCCAATGGTTTACTTTTGTTCCATACACACTACACAGTAATTGCTTGCTTCATGGCTAGTGATAATTTCACATTTTAGCATTTTATAAATAATCTCTGGTTTAAAGTTGAGTCTTCCCTTGCTACCAGTATCTGCCTTATTTCACTGTAGCAGTCAAAAGATAACTGCTTGGCTACATTTAAATATTTATTGATTACTCTGTAGCCAGGTTCCAATAAGTTCTGTGACAGATTTATTGTAAAAAAAAATTATTAAAAAAAACATTTGTCCATCTGCTCTGTCTCTCAAATACACTTTCTGCTGAGGCTATCGTACTGTAATATGTACTGATCTCCATTGAGCCATGCAGACGCCTGCTTTGTGAGTAATAGAAACAGAAAAAATATATATTCGACTTTGCAATTGTTGTATTGGTAGGGGGTGGGTTGCTGCGGGCCTGAGTTGGGGGGCACTTGAGTCTTGTTGCCCAGGGCACAGAAAATTATTAATCCGGCCGTGCCTGCAACTTTAATTCCCAGCAAAGTACTGTAAATGTCATTACAAGGTTTAACTGTAAATAATAACACTGTAATTTGCTGTATTTTAGCAGGATGTGGTGTTCTGTAGAATTACAGTAATTACCTGGCAAAAGATTTGCCAGTAAAGTACTGTAAATTTGATTTACTTGGTTTCATTGTAAATAGCAACACAGTACATTACTGTATTTTTGCCATAAGAGAGCCCCTGTAAATTTACAGTAATTAACTGGCAACAATAGATGCCAATAAAGTACTGTAAATAATAACTAGGGATATTAACCGTTAACCGACAATAGGAATTTTAACTGATTAATCTTATCAGTTAAACAGTTCATTTTAAACAAATCGCAGCATAATGTTGGCGATTTCAATTTACATACATATCAACTGGGGTGTGGGGGAAAACAATTCTTAAATCCAACACAAGAGGGTGCCACCATAACGTGATATCGGCTAGGTTAGGTTTCGTTTTGTTAACTTGCAGATGCCTATGTTTCGTTTCCTTAGCTTTCACATGGCTATGTTACTTGGGCAAAGTTAGCTCTCACAGAGTCAGAGAACAAAATTAAGCGAGCAAAACGGAGTTCGGTTTAATCAAACCCTATACCTGCGCAATCAATTTCCCGTAAATCAAAGTGCAGACATGTTTATAAAAAAAAGTTTTCACCCACTGCCCTTGCTATAACATTAGCCTAGTGTTAAAAGTTTTTAAAGAGAACAATAGCTAAATTTGGGACACAACAGAGCAGGAGGTGTAACTTCGACCGATAGCAGAATCTACGTATGCTACGCAAGTGGAGATTTTATAGCCATGTGCTTGCGTTTGACACATTTGCTTGAGGGAAAATGATAATTATATGCTATAAGGGAAATCACTCGGTTAATTTGTTTTGTAAAGTTAATTATTCAACTGTTTAGCGGCGACGATTTCAGCTCCCTTCTTGAGATCTTTGAAGAAGTGGTGTTGCGCTGCTGTAGCCTTTATCTAGCCAACAATAACGTTACTCTTATCTACGGCTCAAGCCACGTTTTTCCCAATACTTCAACGGATATAACAAAGTCTGCCGGTGGAACACGCTTTCAAAACGGAATGGCTAGTTAATGTTAGCTGAATTAAGAAACTTTGTTGGCCTTGTGTTTCAACGTTATTTGACAACAGGTGAAAATGTGTCTTTTTTTTTTACCGGCTTGCCAATTATAGGCTGCCTGTGTTGTTCGATTGCCAGTGTTGGGGAAGCTACTAAATCACCGTGCTTGTGGGACCATGACAGCATAAACGGCCTCTCTTCAGACTAATATTAGCTTTTTTCTCCTTGTTAGGTTATTTTAAAATGTTCATGAATAGGCTAGCCTAAACTATAGCGGTCTTATCGGATTAGTGCGGCAGGGTAGACAGCCTATGTTTGAATATGCGGCTGTATTTTTAATGGTTCATGGATTTACGTCCATTTGTTTATATCCTATTTTATAGGTTAACCGATAATGACTGATTAATGAGGGTCGACTATCGGTTAGAAGAAATAGCCCAAATTTGCATCCCTAATAGGAACACAGTACATTACTGTATCTTTGTTGTAAGAGAGCCCCTGTAAATTTACAGTAATTAACTGGCAACAAGAGTTGCCAGTAAAGTGCTGTAATTAAACAGTACTTGGCAACTTTGTTGGAAGTTTTTTACTAAAGTTAAAAGGGTTATAACAAATTTACCGTTTGGTGAATTAGCTTAATCTCACACTGAAAAAATTTGAAAGATCCCAACTTTAATTGAAGTAAATTTATTATGAGAAAAAAAATCTCTCATTTAGAAATAATTATTTTTAACAAAACCACGTGTGCCACAAATATTGGCACCCCTGCATTTATAAACATCGAACAAAAGGTTCGGAAATTTGTGTTTGGTAGATTATTTCTCTGTTGTAACAATGCTTCTTGGCAATAAATTTTATACCGTTGGAAAGCCTGTTTATTTCCCTTTAAATGGTGCCCCATTTGTAAGGAACATGCATTTGTGGTATGAGCAGCACAGCTGAGTATGTGGGTTGCGCCCATGTAAAATTTGCCAAATCTTCTCTGCCAATGCCAAACAGCTTATTCTGCTGTTGCTAGTGACTCTTGTTTTGGTGTTGTTTGGTGGATTGGATGATTGAAGTCTATCAGTAACAAGGAAGAAACAAGACATATTGGCAATTTTACAATTTATTAATTTAACAAACAGTCAGGAGCCTCAGTAGCGTGTGGAAGAACCATACACAGCCACAACAGCCTGGCACCTCCTCCTCATGCTGGTCACCAGTGTGGTCACACACTGCTGTGGGATGGCATTCCACTCCTCAACCAGGATTTGTCGCAAGTCAGCCAACGTGGTTGTGTTGGTCACTCTAGCACGAACAGCACGCCCAAGCTGATCCCACAAGTGTTCAATTGGGTTGAGGTCAGGACTGTTGGCAGGCCATTCCATTCTCTCTACTCCCAAATTCTGGAGGTAGTCTCTGATAAACCCCGCTCTGTGGGGGCGAGCGTTGTCATCTTGGAGGATGGAGTTCGGTCCCAGACTGGAGATATGGGATTGCCACTGGTTACTGAATCTCATCTCGATATCTCTCTGCATTGAGATTACCTCCAATGATGACAAGCCTCGTTTTTCCAGTGATGGAGATGCCGCCCCACACCATCACACTGCCTTCACCAAAAGGTGTTACTCTATCGGTGCAGCAATCAGCATAGCATTCTCCCCGTCTTCTCCACACTTTGACCCTACGATCCAACTTCTGTAGGCAGAATCTGGACTCATCGCTGAACATAACGTTCCTCCACATGTTCAGGTTCCAGTGCAGGTGTTGCCGACACCAGCGCAAACGGGCCTGACGGTGAAGGGCAGTCATGGCACGCCTCCTGGCAGCCCTATGAGCCCGGAGATTGGCTGCGTGCAGTCTGTTCCGGATTGTCTGGGCCGAGAGTCGTGTGCCATATCGTCCTGCAAACATTGACTGCAAATCTGTAGAAGACAGCCTATGGTTCCTAAGTGCTGAAAGGGTGAGGAACCGGTCTTCTTGGGGTGTCGTCTTCTTGGGACGCCCACTTCGCGGTCTGTCTCTGACATCCCCCGTTTCATGGAACTTGGCCTTCAGTTTGGAGATGGTACTAGGGCTCACTCCAAATAATGCCGCAACTTGCTTTTGCGGAACACCAGCTTGAAGTTGCCCTATCGCACGGGCCTTATCGAGATCAGACAAACGTGGCATGCCGATTCTTGGAGCAGACACCAATTGACCACTGATTGTCAGCACCTGGGGGTACCGGAAGCTCAAAACAAGAGTCAATAGCAACAGCAGAATAAGCTGTTTGGCATTGGCAGAGAAGATTTGGCAAATTTTTCATGGGCGCAACCCACTCAGCTGTGCTGCTCATCCCACAAATGCATGTTCCTTACAAATGGGGCACCATTTAAAAGGGAAATAAACAGGCTTTCCAACGGTATAAAATTTATTGCCAAGAAGCATTGTTACAACAGAGAAATAATCCACCAAACACAAATTTCCGAACTTTTTGTTCGATGTTTATATAGAATAAAGTAATAATTTTTCATATTTGGTCGCATATCCTTTACATGCCATGACTTCCTGATTTCTGTGACCCAAGAACATCAAAAGACTCTTGATATCTTATTTTCTGGTACTCTTACAAGCGATACTATAATGTCTCTGCATTTGAATGGATCTCTATGGGAATTGGGGGTGGGGCTAGATTTAGAGCTAAATCTAGTCCCACCCCCCAATTCCCATAGAGATCCATTCTGCTACTCTCAAATCAAATGTTATTGAAATGGCACTAAAGTGGTTGCCATGGCAATGGTTGGAAATTCAGGACATTTAACTGGCCATAACTCCTACACCTTGTGTCCTAGATTTACCAAACTTGGTACACAGGTGCAACTAACCATACTGAACAAAAAAAGCCATTGGGACCATTAAAGTACATCCCATCATTATGTCAAGGATACTCCCAGGAACACTCCGGATGAGTTATGTCTAAATCAACTATAAAAGGGCACTGTAAATGTATTCATATCTCCATATCCGCCTGACCAATTATTACCAAACATGGCACACTTTCTCTAAAGGACACCACTAACCCATATGTGACGCATTCTATCGTTTTGAGTCGGAAGTCACAATGGTTAATTTGTGTAGAAAACAGGTTTTATGTCAAAAACTCGATTTTGGGCTGTTTTGTGGTTTTATTTGTTTTTGATAAAATAAAGTATTGACTTTCAAACTGTATAAATATTATTACGGAATTCAAACAATAAAATGGGTTTTGAAGCAGTTAAACGTACGATAGCGAATTACACAGAGCAGATATTGTTTCAGAAGCGAATTCAAGCTGTCAACGTCACGCCATGCTTATATGTCTCTCTCTCTTGAGTGCATTTATCTTTCTCTTTCCCTCCTCATCCCCTCCCTTTTTACTCCAAAGTTGTAGCCTACCAAAAAATATTGAATGAACAACTGAGGCATTTAAAGGATACAGTGCAATTGGTTGAAAACATGTTGTTAATGCCCAATCAAAATCGTAACGTTTCACGTGCAGGAGGAGGATATCATAGCCTACAACTTTTACCTCAGGGAACTTTTTACCTCCGGGAAGGCTAGCTAGCTAGACAGTGAAATGGATTCTCGAGAAAAAGAGATTGCCAGAGTTTTCATAGTCAGAGGAGCCACAACAAACGAGCAGTGGACCAAGCTCATATATATAGCCTTTCTGGTTTTCTCAGGCAGCAGACGCCATACACCACATTTTCCGCCTCCTCCTCCACGGCCCGCCATTTCCTTGTCCTTTTTACTTTTTTTCTCTCTTGTATGACAGCATTGGTGGCGGTGACAACTATGGTGGCAGCAGTCTGGGTTCCTGTGAAAAAAAAACAAGGTAGAAAACATGAGGCATGCATTATGCACATTATGTGTATCAACAGTATTCAGGGCAAACTAAATTGTTATTTTGCATAACCCGTTTTATTGTACATGTCACTGTCATATAACCTACCTGAAGGTGGTGTCCTGGAGGTGGAGACAGTGGTGGAGACAGAGCCTGAGGTGAAGACAAGGACAGAGGTGGAGGCAGAAGAGGGAGCAGTAGGGGTAGAGGACACCGTGGAGTAGGGTCGTTTTACCGGCCTTCGTTGTACTAAAAAAAATTCAATATACAGATATATAATATATATATAATAGAAAGTAACAAGACAGGCGGCAAAGTAATAAAACAAGAATAGGCAACAATTTGTTTATGTATAATGTTAACTACCTCTACGGTTGTTGGGCCGCGTGTTATGTGAGAGGGGGTTGGTGTCGGAAGAGACAGGAGGCGATGTTGTGGCTGTGATGTTGATTTGCCCGGGGGGGTGGTGGGGCATTAGAGAAGGCCGGTCCTGTGGTGTTGACTGACAGGGCAACTCAACTCAACTCAACTCAACTTTATTTATATAGCACATTTACAACAGTTGTGACTGTACCAAAGTGCTTCACAGATAAAAGCATAAAGCAAAAAATATATATATATACATATACAGTGCATATACTAAACATAATAGTGCAAATACAAATAAGTGTGACGGTTCAGATAAAAAATATAAAAAATAAAAATAAATAAATACAAATAAAGATAAAAGAAAAGAAAAAGTGCAGCAGATTTCAAAATAAAGCATAAAGGGGCTAAAAGTAGCGACCTAGGAGGCAGACTCAGCTCTGGTCAAAGGCCAGGGAGAAGAGATGAGTCTTTAGCTGGGACTTAAAGGCCTCCAGGGTCTGGGCTGACCTGATGTGGAGGGGGAGGCTATTCCACAGTTTGGGGGCGGCTATTGAAAAGGCTCTGTCTCCTCTGGTTTTGAGCCTAGCCCTGGGTACCTCCAGCAGCAGTTGGTTGGCTGACCTTAGGGCTCTGGATGGGGTGTGGTAACGCAGGAGCTCTGTCAGGTACTGTGGGGCAAGGCCATTTAGGGATTTAAAAACAGTTAAAAGTAGTTTAAAATCAATGCGGTGACGGACGGGGAGCCAGTGGAGTGAGGCCAGGACTGGGGTGATGTGCTCATGCTTTTTTGTGCTGGTGAGAAGTCGGGCAGCCGCATTTTGAACGAGCTGCAGGCGGCGGAGTGATGCCTGATCAATGCCAGCATAAAGAGCATTGCAATAATCCAGCCGAGTTGTAATGAAGGCGTGGATCACTCTCTCCAGGTCGCTCTGGGATAGATAGGCCTTGGTCTTCGCTAGGGTTCTGAGGTGGAAAAAGCTGTTCCTAACCACTAAGCTGACCTGTTTGGTAAATTTAAAGGCGCTATCGAAGATCACTCCAAGGTTTCTAACGGAGGACCGGATGTTAGAACCCAGAGGACCTAGGGCATTGGCAAACGGGACTGGAGAGGTGTCGCCAAAAATGATGATCTCTTGCTCTCATTAAGGTTGAGGAAGTTAGCAGGCAGGCGGTGTAGGCTGCAGGTGCAGGTGGTTGTGCTGGTGGTCGAGCTGGTGGATGGCTGTGCGGCTGCAGGGGGAGTGGATGTTGTTGTGGAGGAGCTTAGAAAGGTGCTGGTGCCAGGATCCGGTTGCACGTCAGATGGCATCAAGCATGACTCATCCATTACGGATGGGTCGAAAGTAAAGATGCCCGTGTTCCTAAAGCCTGCCACCGCAATCTTCCTTTCCTTGCAGCTCTTGTATGAGATGTTGAATATTTTTGGGAAACTCAGCTTTTGCCACAATATGAATTTTGATATTGGGAACCAAGCCCGGTCTGAATTGAAAAAGCACTCTTGAGTGGCCCAAAATATCCAACATCCAGAGGCTGAAGAAGGTGGGAAGTGTGCGGTGGCAGGCAAAGGAGCGTGACACCTTCCTTTACAGCCATCCGACGTGCTTCCAGGTCCAGGTGACTCCTATGTCCATCAAAGATGAGAAGGAGAGGGCACTCAGTAATGGCGTGGCAGATGAAATGCTGGAACCACTTTCTGAACAGCTCCCCGTCAATGTGCCCTGCCTTAGATCTTGAGTACAGGGCATTCCTGGGACCTCCCTGTGTGAATGATGGATCTGCTGGGAAGCCCAAATTGAATATGATGTTTGGGGGGATGTCTCCCCCAGCAGCATTGAAACAGGCCAGCACTGACACATGTTCCTTGGTGCCACGGGTCTGGCGGTAGACATGTTTAGCGCCTCTACGTGACAGCACTTTCTCCCTACCCCTCTCATTACATTACATTACATTATAGACATTTAGCAGACGCTCTTATCCAGAGCGACGTACATAGTGCATTTTCAAACTAGGAACAAGAACGTTTAAAAACAACCCTAAAAAGGCAAATATGAATCTAAGTACTAGGCGCAGTCAGTATGATTGGGGTTTTTTTTTTTTTTTTTTTTTTTTTTTTTTTTTTTTTTTTTTTTTTTTTTGGGGGGGGGAATTACACAACATTAATAACAATAGTCACAGGGAGGTAGGGAGGGGTGGAGAGAGGTGCAGCTTGAAGAGGTGAGTCTTCAATCTGCGCTTGAAGGCAGTCAGACTTTCTGCTGTTCTGACCTCCACGGGGAGCTCATTCCACCACCGTGGGGCCAGGACAGACAGACGTCGAGACCGGGTGCTAGCATGAAGAGGGGGGGGTACCAGTCGTCCTGAGGAGGCGGAGCGCAGGGATCTGGCAGGTGTGTAGGGTCTGATTAGTTTTTGGAGGTATGGGGGGGCAGAACCTCGGACTGCCTGGAAGGCGAGCACCAATGTTTTGAATTTGATGCGAGCCATCACCGGTAGCCAGTGGAGGTCAATGAGCAGGGGGGTGACATGGGAGTGTCGGGGGAGGTTAAAGACCAGGCGCGCTGCTGCGTTCTGGATAAGCTGAAGGGGTCTAATGGCCGATGCTGGCAGGCCAGCCAGGAGAGAGTTGCAATAGTCCAGGCGAGACAGCACCATTGCTTGGACCAGGAGCTGGGTTGAGTGGGTGGTGAGGAAGGGGCGAATTCTCCTGATGTTGTACAGGAAGAACCTGCATGCTCGGGTTACCGCTGCGATGTTCTCGGAGAGGGACAGCCTGTTGTCCATCACGACTCCGAGGTTCCTGGCACAGGGCGTTGGGGTCAGTGGAGTGTCCCCTAGGGAAATAGAGAGATTGAGAGGAGGAGAGGTTAAAGCAGGAATGTAGATGAGCTCAGTCTTGCCAGGATTGAGCTTGAGATGGCGGTTGTCCATCCAGCTCTGGATGTCGCTCAGGCAAGCGGAGACGCGGGCTGATACCTGAGTGTCAGAGGGTGAGAAGGAGAGAAAGAGTTGAGTATCGTCAGCATAGCAGTGGTAAGAAAGACCATGAGCAGTGATAACAGGGCCAAGGGATTTGGTGTAGATGGAGAAAAGGAGGGGACCAAGGACTGAGCCCTGGGGGACTCCTGTGGTAAGGGGACGGGGTGCCGATACTTTACCAGCCCAGGCAACCTGGGAGGAGCGTTCCGAGAGGTAGGACTCAATCCAGGCCAGGGCCGAGCCGCGGATCCCCGCTGCAGACAGGGACGACAGGAGGATGGAGTGATCTACGGTGTCGAAGGCGGCAGAGAGGTCGAGAAGTATTAGCACAGAGGAGAGGGAGGCTGCCCGAGCTGCATGAAGCATCTCGCTGATGGAGAGGAGTGCGGTCTCCGTTGAGTGGCCGGGTTTGAAGCCGGACTGGAGGGGGTCTAGCAGGTTGTTCTGGGTGAGGAAAGACGACAGTTGCAAACTGCAAACATTGCAAACATTGCAAACCCAGTCTCATCGCACCTTCAACCTCAGACACACGAGATATCTGTCCTCAGTGGATATCGTTAGCTTACTTTTGAGTTTTATGAAATAAAAAGTCCGTTATCAAAGCCATAGGCTAGGCGACACGTCGCCTAGCTACGGTTTTCATTTAGTTTTTTTTAAAGGGTTTCCGCGCTGTTATAGTTTTGACAGCTCCGCGTTATCATAGCTATGATGCAGCTTTGGCAAAAACAGGTATGCAGTAACAGACTAGCCTTTTTATTTTCATTTGTTTTTTGTTTTCAAAAAGGGAATTTCCCAGTATTATTGCTGACTTGTGGCAAAAGTGCCACCGTGCTGATAGATTTACCCTAACATCTGTCCCAATTTGTAAACAGGTCGGGGATTTTCACGGCAAGAAGAAATTTTATGACAATGTAACTCCGTAACTCCTGCTTCCTGATGCAGACCCCAGGCCAGTAAGATTGACAACGCAGTATCAAAACTAACATTATAGCTTATATGCAAAAGGCAGTGAAATATCACCGGCCAGTTAACTATGGTTAACGATACGAAAAGTCAGCAAGCCAACGTGACGCCGTAGGCTACACTTAATTTAACTTACCGCATTTGGAGGGACAGAAGGGCTTGGTAACGTTACTGCATTCCTTTGGCTGGCATACCCCAATTCAACCCGGGCATAGTTCTCATAACAGTCCGACAGGAAATGCTTGTTGCACATAAACTTGCCAGCAGTGCGGATCATTGGCACCAGACCCAAAATGCCCAGTCAGAGTAGCCTACAGTTTTCTCCGGATCGCTCAGGAAAGCATTTAACTGTTAACGTTAATCCGCTGATGCTCTTGCACCCAGATAAAGCACACTTGCGACCCATCAGTCATTGCTTATAAATTGAAACTACTGGAATTTAAAAAATGAACTAGCATAATGGGAAAAAAGCTAAAAGAGACTAACTATCGGCTACAACGATATTTCTTGTCAAATGGGTATTGCCATTGGCCACGCCTTCTCAGGAATGTATTTATATTGGTGGCGGTAACAAAGTGCAAAACTGATTACGTACGAGCATACCAAAAGTAACCACGTGGCCCATTTTTCATTTTCAACCCCGGAAGGAGAAGAATAGGCGATGCAACGGCTATAATACTGAAATTCAGCATTTTGCCCAGAATTGTAGATATAATGCATACTATTGTTCTCTTCCATCTGAGGTAATGCCTAGATATTAGTTAACATCTCAAAAATATGTTTCCTACCTCTTTAATGTAAACTAGGCCAATATATAATTTAGCTAACGTTACAGACATGCAAACCATTAGTTAGGTATAACGTTTTATTACCGTGTATAGCCTATATAATGTCATCAACATTATCTTCATTTCTTACAACACATTCACCCTGTTGTCTCAGTCAGGTTCCATTAGCATGTGCATTAACGTTACTAATGTCTGTTCACGTCGTTGCATCTCCAAAAATGATCTGCCAGACAATCCCTCAAATCCAACGTTATTCCACCTAGGTAGATAACATACTGATCTAGCTATGACTAGTGGCATAATGCTAGCAACTACCTACTTTGTCAGAAAAAAACAACTAAAATAAAACTCTATAGCCTATCATTTTCAATTGAAAACGCCTAACGTTAGTCGCCGATACTCTTGCTTACCCCGATTCTAAATTGCCTTCCCAGTGAGAATTTCCTTGTGTAAAAGATATATATAATGACAAAGTGAAAACTGTAAATATCAAATTTGATATGACACCCAAAAGTGAGCTGAGGTGCATTTTGTTTCCACTGATACTGCTTGAGATGTTTCTACAACTTAATTGGAGTCCACCTGTGATAAATTCAATTGATTGGACATGATTAGGGATTGCCAACACCTGCCTATATAAGGTCCCACAGTTGACAGTGCATGTCAGAGCAAACTCCAAGCCATGGGGTCAAAGGAATTATCTGCAGACCTCAGAAACAGGATTGTGTCAAGGCATAGATCTGGAAAAGGGTACGGAAAAATCTCTGCAGCTTTACAGGTCCCAAAGAGCACAGTGGCCACCATCATTCGTAAATGGAAGAAGTTTGGAACCACCAAGAATCTTCCTAGACCTGGCCGCCCGGCCAAACTGAGCAATCGGGGAAGATGGGCCTTGTCTAGGGAGGTGAGCAGGAACCCGAGGGTCACTGACAGAGCTCCAGCGTATCCTTGTGGAGATGGGAGAACCTTTCAGAAGATCAACCATCCAGGCAGCACTCCACCAATCGGGCCTTTATGGTTAACAATTTTCGTACATAGTCAATTTTTGGGCGGTAATGATAGTAATTGAGAAAACGGCAAATAAAATCATATCCAAATGAATTTTATTAAATCTTATGGTCTTTCGGCCAGCGGATGGCGATACATATTGTACTAGTCGCCTTCAAGATGTCAGTACTAAGACGAGTAGAAGAAGCATAGAACCATAGACTGTATAGAGTAGCTACTCAAGTGAGTTGGTCAATCGTGGGCGGAGTCTGGTTTTCGGAAGTAAATTCCCTATGGAAGATAGAATGGGCTTCGGAGACTATCGACTATTTCTTGAAATCTGATTTATAAATCAGCCAAAACTTTCCTGGATTAGCCTGTGCGGTACAAGGATATATTCTATATATCGCATGTTCCAATTAAAAAATTTGAAAGTAATGCATTAATGAATGTAGTTCGACTTGTAGTCCACTTTAACAGACTACATATCCAGTACTGCAATGCACTGGTGGTTCTTGACCAATAAGATATCGTCATCTCGTCTGTCTGACTGTGGCAGATTGGAGTAGGCTAATGCCACTAGTGATGGGAGGTTCGACTCTTTTTACTAACTCGAGTTTGTATGAGTCACTCACCAAAGAGAGTCGGGTTTTGGAGTCACTCAAGTCATCAAGTCAGTCTAACTTCCGGTTTAGCCCTCCTGAATGGGATAAAGTAATTGAATAGTGTGGCGACTTTGAGACTTTCCAAATGTTATTGGAACGAATGGAGCAAATTCTGATCGTGAAATGAGTTATTTCGCAGGGGTTGTGACGCTCAAAAAAAATAATCCATCGTTTTATAGCCGCTCCTTTTCCCATGATTGTGTGCAAAAAAACTGCTTTTCGGACCTGGAAGTTGTAATTACACGGTTTGACCACTAAATAAAATTGGCTTCAAAGCCCGGCGCTGTTCTGGGGGCTTGCTCAGTACTCTTAACAAGCTCAGGGCAGGGGGCGGGTTCCGGGGCTGGGGGAGCGAGTACTGGGTGACCGAGTGAGTAGCTATTTCGTGCAACCCGAGTCAGACAGCTCCGGCGGGCTGGGAGAGCGAGTACTGGGTGACCGAGTGAGTAGCTATTTCATGCATCCAAGTAAGACAACTCCGGGCAGGCTGGGAGAGCAAGTGAGTGAGTGATTCGTGCAGCCAGACATTCAGCTCAGGGCAGGGAGAGCGAGTACGGAGTTGAACCAAGCGCCAAAAAGTGGTTGCTTTCTCACAGGGCTAGGTTAATACAGTGATTTACTTGATGCATTTCCACAAATACAGTTAATATAAGAGTTGCACAATAGTGTAACACGTTGTCTCGCATCGTCTTCGCAGTTCGCATTAGCAAGTAGCAGGTATGTCAGTGGCGAGTCAGTGAACGAGTAGTGGAGGAGAGGACTAGTCACTTCTGAGTCATTAAAAATAATTGTTTGTTTTGAACGATTCGTTCAAACTCGCACATCACTAACTGCCACTGAAGAGGAGCTAACGTTAGCTTGCTAATTAGAGAAGCCCGCCCGACAAGGTCAGAAACTGTGTTACGGTTAACCACATAAAGCAATTCTAGCTTTTAGTCCTTCAAGCTAGCTAGCTAACGTTAGAAAAAAGTGTTTAAAAATGGAGCTGTGTGCTACTACTGGCTAACGTTGTATGACAACGTCTGGAGACAAGGCTGCACATTCGGAGGGAATTATGGGATGTGAAGTTTTTAAACAGTGCCAGCGCTGGTATGTTCACACAAAAAAATACTAAAATGTGAAATATACTTGAAGCTGGTCCAGAAAAACGACATAGTTTGCGAACGGGCATTATATTGAACAATCCGGGAAATTGACGGTAAAACATAATCCAATAGAAATGGTTTAAAAGTAAGCTTTAGTTAATATCTACGCTCTAATTGAATGGGGAATTTCCATTGCTTACTGTAGGCTACTAGCTGTACAGTAGGCGACCTGATGCACTTTCGGTTTAGAAGACACCTCATTGTTTCTCTCCAAAATTTATCGTAGCTATAAATATGTCAATGAAACCAAATAGCTTACCTGTAGGCTATACTACCGCTGTGTTATGATTAACTCTGAAGAATTTATCTTGTTACGTTTTGCCAAAGTGCCATACAGTCGACATTTCCACAGTGACCTATCGCATTTAGGGCTGAAATAGTCTGCGTTGCTGTTGTTAGCCTATGTAAAAACACACACGGTGCTTTTGAACGTTTAAAAAAAGAAATAAATACTTGTAGCTACACATTTTCTATTTCTGTTTTAGTGTTGTTTATTTATTTTTCTATTTGTGTGCTATCAAAATAGCCTAAATGGTGTAATATTCAAATATTCAAAGATTTTCAAGGACCTTTTCTAAAACCTTAACACAACCCTACTGGTACTTTACAACCAAAGCCTACATGGGCTCTTTCTACTCCAAAAACTGTATTTACGGTAAAATTAATGCAAAAAAAGTTGCTGCGTGTGCTCGCATAGGTACCGCCAAAACCGATTTCTCTGCCAAGAAAAACCCTGAATGACATGAATTGATTGACTGAGTGACTATCCAAATGATGCACAACATGCTTATGTCTGTTAAGTAGGCAAGTAAACAGTAATTTGGCAAGTAAACAGTAATTTTGGAGAAAAAAAATTAGGTGTCTTCTAAACCGAGAGTGCATCAGGTACTGTATACAGTAAGCAAGGGAGAATGCTTTTACTACAATGTTTTTTGCAAATATTATTGTTTCTATATGTGAACATGATTTTCTTAGCGTGTATAAACGGTGCATTTTACAGTCTGTGGCTGTGGCGAGAGGATTTCTTAGAGGTTTTCTTAAAGCTGTAGTTCATCATTTTAGATTAACATGAATACTGTAATTGAGACGGATACGTCTCAACCACTCGGGGCAAAGTTTATGCAGTTCAAATTACTGCAAACACTTTAATTTAGTTAGAGTTCATGGTAGGCTAAAGCACAGAACTCACACCTATGTCTTTCTTTGAGCTACAATGTATGCGTGTGTCTGCATGTATTCTGTACGCATGTCTCTCTTGATGTCATCGTCATGCATTATCATCATTAGTTAGCTACCAAACACATTACATTAGTACACAAACATAAGTGATATCTCACCAAAAAATATGTTTTCAACGTAAAAAAAAAAAAAGGCCAAGTTACTCACGCATACCCTACAAAGCACAAGTCCTTAATTCCAACTTACAAAAACAAGGCCTACCTTTAAAAGTATTGATATCAAAATGTGGCCAAGTTACAACTAACAATATTGCCTATCGTAGCTCACACAAAATAAAGTAGCTCTATTACAAAGCATTGCTATCCAAACTTTTCCTAAATTATTTAATGCAATTTGGCCCTGTGTTTTTCCATCTTAGCATGTGAAGAGATTGTGGTCATTCAAACTTGTAAATGTCAAATTATAAAAATGGCCTCATGGAACAACATATAATTTCAATTAATGTTTAAACAGTTGACAAATAATGACACTCCAGAAATGATATGTTTATACTTTGTTGTAAACTTTACTGAAGAAAATGTACAGGTTTTCAAATGTTCGCTGCTGCTACAGATTTCTCTACAATTCACAAGAATTTACATTTACACCAACAACCATAATTTACAAAGGGGGGATGAATATATAATTGCAGATAAAAAAATTCAATATGTTGACGTTGAAAATAGCCTACATATAGCATTTTTACAAACCTATCCTGACATGTTCACCCTGTCAATGTAGCCTACTGTATGTTTCTCGGTCAGATGATGCCAAATAGGTAATAGTACTAATTTGTTAACAAAATAATAGTTATGTTATTGGCAAACAGAATTTTGTAAACACAAGAATGTCTAGGCTCTGTAGGAGCAGGCTCTGAAATCTAAATATTCCAAATATATAAATACATCAATAAATACTTAATAATAATAATATCAAATCAATATTTATTTATATAGCGCATTTCACAACTAGTATTTCACAACTTTCATAGACCCAAAGCACTGGATGCAGACAATTGTTCAAACATACCCTGTAGTGTAGTAATTGCAACACGTGTGATTCTCTGATTATTTCCACTATAAATTATTGTCCTTTCACAGTTTGATGTGGCACATACAGTTTCATTGACCACAATCTCTTCACATGCTAAGATGACAAAACACAGTGCCAGGTTGCATTAAATAATTTAGGAAAGTTTAGGATAGCATTGCTTTGGAATAGAGCTACTTTAATTAGTGTGAGCTACGATAGACAATATTGTTAGTTGTAACTTGGCCACATTTTGATATCAATACTTTTAAAGGCAGGCCTAGTTTTTGCAAATTGGAATTAAGGACTTGTGCTTTGTAGGGTATGCGTGAGTAACTTGGCCTTTTTTTTTTTTTACGTTGAAAACATATTTTTTGGTGAGATATCACTTATGTTTGTGTACTAATGTAATGTGTTTGGTAGCTAACTAATGATGATAATGCATGACGATGACATCAAGAGAGACATGCGTACAGAATACATGCAGACACACGCATACATTGTAGCTCAAAGAAAGACATAGGTGTGAGTTCTGTGCTTTAGCCTACCATGAACTCTAACTAAATTTAAGACAGTGCTTTGTAGGCTATGATGCTATGCGTGAGTAAAAACAGTCTGAGAATGTATATACGTAACATTGGATGTTGTCTGGCATATTTTGTGTTTGTATGTATGTGTGGGGGGAGGGGGGTGACAGGTCAGCAGAGGGAGACTGTGTGTGTGTGTGTGTGTGTGCGTGAATGAGAGTCCAAATGCTCTGCCTGCCCCCCCAAAGCCAAATCCAGAAAAAATAAAATCCTACAATATGAAGTCGGCGCTACGTAGGCTATTAGAGCTTCAGATGATTCAACCAATCATAAAAATGCCACATCGAAATAATATATTTCTCTAATATCTGATTGGTTGGTTTGGCCATATGAAATATGGAGATGCAGCGAGAGAGAGAGGTCAGTTTCTTTGATCAATCTATGCTGTCTCTTCTTGATAACTAACTGTTACGCATTGCTTAGGATATAATATTTGCTAGCCTAGCTTACTCAGTGAGTTGAGGATAGTGGCGAGAGTCTCCGTCTGGGAGATTTGATTTTAAATAGATTGATTACATGTTGCATCTAGCCTAGTTATTATAGCTGCGATTCTGCAGAACATTATGGCTAAAAAATAAATGAAAATGATGAGCCAGTTACAGTAACGTAGTTTCACATGTAAATAGAAAATAGCACAAAGAGACTGAAATGATGAAGGAATATAGCTCATCTTTATTACGCTTATTTCCATATAAGATTAGATAATGATTTGGTATTATTGGGCATAAATAAAGTTGTCCTCCCATAAGATGAGGGGGGTGGAGGTGGGTTTAAAATGTAATAGAATTATCTTATATATATATATATATATACTGATTAGCCTATACTTTATATGAAAGCATCTCAAATCTCATCTAGGGCTTTGAAAAAAAATATATCTTCAAAATTCTAATTAAACATTTTATTTTAGAAAATGCCCTGTGTGAGGTTGTGTAGAAATGCAGGAAATTCGTTTTAAAAGGCTCAAATTTTTCTGGGGGAGGACCGCCAGACCCCCCGCTATTTCATATCCCCCTTCTGCCCCACCAACATCTCTTCATGCCCCCCCAATCAAAGCAGTCTAGAAACGGCCCTGGTGTGACGTACACTGTATAGATAGTAAGGTAGCCTAATGACAGAGTGAAGCAATGACAATTGAGAAGGGGGGTGTATGCTTATTTTTATAGACTGACACAATGTGTTCAATTGCTACTGGTATGATTTATGTATGTGTTGTTATTTTATCAGTTTGTTTTTATTCTTTTTTATTATATTCTATTGTTGTGTTTTTATTGTTCTTTGCTGTAACGCACTTTCTAAGGCTGTTTTTCTAAGTGCCATATAAATAAAGTTTTATTAATAATAATAATAATAATAATAATAATAACCAACTTTAAAAACATCTGGTTCTCCTTGGGAAGATAAGTTCCCAGATGAACCCTTCCATGGACACTGCCTGCTCCAAGAGGAGTCAGCTGAAGGAATGGAAGCATCAGAGAACATCTTATTTCCTTAAAAGGTGACAAATCTGCCAGGAAACATTCAAATTCCTTCATGCATGAGTTTGCTTTTTAATAATACAATCAGTTTCAGTACCTTCAAATAAGTGTAATGCTAATTTTTTTTCTTCTATTTCTTTCTTGATTCTCTTTTTGTTCCAGAATTTCTCAAAACAAGCTGACAAACATCATTAAGTTCTACAAGAACAATGCATTGGTTCCTAGGATGATGTGGTGGGTGTGAGCAAGAGGGTGCTGACTCTTGAGGACATCAAGGGCCAGTTGTTCAAAGGTAATCTGATCGGATTTTGGTGATCGGATTGGATCAAATCTTGAAAATGGGTTGTTCAAAAGGGAAAGAAGGATTCTGAAATCGGATTAGATCACGTAATCCAATCCTAGTTTAAATCTGGATCAAACCTTCAGTTTGTGTTGTTCAAAACTTTCCTGTGGGATTTGGATAACTTTGATCCAAAAAAACAGGATTATCCTGATCCCAACAGGGGGTAGGATTTCAGGGTGGATTTCAGGGAGAAAATGTAGTAAAACTTTAAAATTGGTCAAATAATACAACATTTGTATCATTTAGTGTATATACTTTTATTTATATTTTGCACTTGACTTGTGTAACTGTTACAGTGATAAAGTAGATAAAGTAGACAGACTACCAATTAAGCCTTTCAGTATAGTAAAGTAAAAATAAAATAAAAATGATCCCCCAAACAGATTCCAATAACAAACAAAAATAATATATTACATTTTTCTGTCATCATCACTGTATATTCATTTCAAAGAAACAATCATCAGAGATGAACCTGTCAAAAATAATTTCTAACAATGGAGGCCTGTCACCTACGTCACAATTTGACCAGACACGCCCACTTTTAACGCAAACCGCCTTACTGGAAGACCAAATGCCGGTGTTCCATAACGTTATGCAAACCAAACTAATAGGCTATCACATTTAATCGGGAGGTTGCTTAATTTCCCTTGATTGCCATCATCGGAATTTGCTTTGCGCAATGCTTACATGTAGTTCAGCAATATACAAAATATACAGTGCACAACATAACGAAACAATTTCTCAGTTTGGCGGTGTACAGAGACCGCGGCACTGCATGTATGGAGGAAATTCGTGGATGTGGAGTTTGTGCGTTGGACTGCTTGGTGACACTGGACATCTCGGGACAGCGGGGGCCATTTTTAATCATGGCTGTATTGCACTTTCATTCACTTGATTTATGTAATGATTCTGTTGGATATCTTTGTTTGATATGTTTGTTTGTGTGTTGTGGGTCCCACTGTCTATGTCTTTTTTGTTGTTGCTGGGGCTACAACTGAAGTTCCCTGCCGGGAAATAAAAGTTATTATATTCTATTCTAATAATACCAACATAAACAAATATTATAAGGAGTATCGCGGGGGTGTACGTACGAAGTAAGATTAATTATAGTAAACCCCGGAACCCTCCCAAATCTGGAACATGCATGGGCTGAAGTAGAAAGAGCTGTTCTGGGTTTTATTGAGTTATCCAGCTAGTACTAACTCAGTAATCCTGCTTTGTAGTATACCACCTTGGTAAGTAAAGTGCTTGTGCAGTTAATATGGGAGCAAAGTGATACGTTACATGTTAGGTAGGCTACAGTAGCCTACTTCAGCAATAAAACATTTTAGCTCGATGGATAGAATATAATAACTTTTTTTCCCGATAGGGAACTTCAGTTGTAGACACCATAAAAGGCAAATCAGTTCAACACATAAAGTACATTTACCGTTACTTTCATTATTACTTTCAATATCATTCATTATTGCTTAATATCGTAACGTTACATTTTATTTTCGCCCTCTTCTGGATTCTCATATTGCTCGAACCCTGCCTGGCCAGCACAGGTAGCTAATGTTTACAGTTTATCCAGTCTATTTGTGAGACATCGTACAACGTAGCACCCCTAGCAATGTAATAATAGTTCAAATGAACACTGTTTTGATGTTCACAATATGCTTGACGTATCGCATTAGGTTAACATTAATGTTTCGCAGGCGTAGCAGTCGTTCACACAAATGATATAGCTACTAACGTTAGCTAAACCAAGCGATTAATTCACTTTTAACTTTCTAACATTAAGATAATGCACATAGATGTACATCAGGCCAGCTAGTTATGTATATATTAACTGGCTAACTTTATAATTTGTTCATAAAACGTAATTTACCATTAATGATCCGAGCCTATGCTGTCTAAACCCTGCTCACCCTTTCAACCACCAGTCTCTTCTTTCGGTCGTAAAATTGAGTTCGTTCACCCTGCATGGTGGTTTAGCTACTATGGTGAGTCCTCAAATTATCATGTAAAAGGAGATTTTCGCCTTTTCCCAGTTTTATTCGCACATCAGTACGCAGTGCAGAAGTTCGTCATTCTAGGACAGCAATCATAGTAGCGTTAGCATGAAACTCGTTTCATGGAGTAGCGAACACTACGAGTTCAGTGGTAACGTTAAGCGTCTCTGTTAGGGATGGACCTCCAACATGGCGGCGCGTCCCTGTAACCATTGGTAACGACAGTTCTAGTTCTATGTGACAGGCCTCCATTGCATCCCTCACTACACGTCCAGTCAGTCCCTCATTCTGACTGAACGGCAGAGGTTGGTCTGGTTCTTCATCAGGCTCAGGTGCATCATCAACATTATCACAGAGAGGGACATTGCGCCTTATTTGTTGTGGCTCAGGGGTCATAAAATAAATTATAAATGGAAGTGGATGTTTATGTTATTTTTGTATTTTGTCTCAAAATAAGAAACACTTAAAATGACCATGTTGGCTCTTCTACCTGTTCTTCTTTACATAGCTGGTAGTCCACATTGTGATATGTTGTCCCATTTAGAGTACTAGTAATCCGGATTTGGTAATCTTGAAAACTGTGTATCTGGATCAGGGTGATCCAATCCAATGTTGCTTTGAAAAACCGGCATGAAACTAAGACGGATTACCTGATCCTGGATAGCATAAAATGGGATTTCCAAATCCGGATAATTTTGATCCAGATTAAATTTTTTGAACAACTGGCCCCAAGAGAGTGAAGTAGTTTATCACAAACTTTGCTGATGTTCACGCCATGCCACTCCCTGGACGCATCCCTGGTTTCAAGTGGGCTTCCCACAATGGAGACCATGTCATCTGTGTGGCGGAGATACAAGGCCCAAATGCGTGAGCATGGTATTGTAGTGGTTCGTGGCTGTTGTTTTCTTTTCTTTTGCGATTCATGTTCTGGCTTTCACGATTGTGAATCAATCAGATTTTTTCCTCGTTCCATTTCGTGGTTTGCAGTCTCATTATTGTTTTCACATGGGCTTCTACGTGCAGGGTATTTATGTTCCTCACTTCCGCTTGTTTGTCTCACGACATTGCATTCGAGCCAGGTATAGTCAGGTACTAGCGACCTCCTGATATTAAACTCTATTTATGTTCAGGGGGGACTTGCTATAGCTACTTAATCGGGTATAGGATTGTTTTCCGCCTGGTAGCGTTCTGATCTCCCCACCTTTGCGTTTGAATCTCCGACCATTACAGAACAAACAAGCCAATCATGGATGATTCAGCAAGGTTGTTTCAGGGGGATAAAAAATCTGAAGAATACATCAGGGGTATTGAGGCCAATCAGCAGTTGCTGGCTGATCAAATTAGTCAGCTGAGCAATCAAATGAGGGTTCAAGAGGGTTGGCTCAGTGAGCTAACGGAGGGTATGCGATTCCTCACAGTGTCACACCAAGCATTTACTCCTCCCGCTCAGGCTCTCGCCTTCTCAGCCCCCCTTGCTCAAGTTGGTAGGGAACCCAAGTTACAGCTTCCTCTCCGCTACGAAGGTAGAGCAGGAAAATGCCGTGGGTTTCTCTCCCAATGTTCACTGGCAGATGAGACAGGTTGGGCTGAGGCTCCGCTGATGACATAATTTTCTGAGGCATTAGCTGAACCGGTACAGGATGCTCTTTCCATTCTCGAGCACTCCGATTCACTAGATGCTTTAGTGTCTTCCGCCATCTGCATCGACAATCGGTTGCGTGACCGCTTACTCCACAAACAACAGAGTAAAGATAAAACCTTCGTCGCTCCTATTTATGGAATTATATTCTCCGGCAGTTAAGCAATTTTCCCTTAGTACTGATGAACCCATGCAGATAGAAGGGGCAGTAGGTCCACCTTCGGAGGGGTGTCGTTACTGCAAAAAGAAGGGGCACACTCCTGATCACTGCTTTAAGCTGAAGCTTCAGGAAAAAAGGGGGGTCTCGTTAGAGGAGCTGGGGCTTCTAGCGAGACGTCAGGGTACTATGCCTCGGACGTTATTAAATGTCAGACTTTCTTGGGCACAGCATTCTCGGCAGATTAATAGATCAATCTACAATCGTCGATCTTCTCTCTTTGCTTTCTTCACAGTTTATGTCCGCATCTATGGAAGAATATCCGCGCCAAAATGAAAATGCAAATCGGCGATTGCATTTCATTTACATTCGACGTGCACAAAAACCATGACATAATTCAAATGAAAATGCAAAAGGCCATTTTGCGTTTTCATTTTTAAGTTAATGTACGCACTTTATCTGACAATTTGAAAATGTTAATGCAAATCCATTTCACATTTAACTTTGCTCGCCCTCTACGACACAATTTTTAACGCCATAATTTAAAGGAAAATTACAAACCACATTTGCATTAGCAGTTTCTCATTGCAATCGCATGATCCATGACAAAAAGGAAATGATATTTGCCATTTAACATATTGTTTTCATGCTTTTGCGGCACAAGAGTGACACAATTCGTTGTGAATTTTGTCACTATATTGTCGTGAAATAAATAATCCTTTCATCACCCTGTCGGGAGGGGTCAGGACCTTCCAGTACACATTATCCAAACTTTCTCCCAATTAGACACTATATTCCAGAGTATGATATAACTTGATTTTTTATAGAAAGATTTACATGAATACAAGTACCCAGGCTGATCAACTAAGCACATGTATAGATTAAGTACACTCTCAATCACACGGTCCAGTCTAAGTCCGTCAACTCCATGCACTCCCATGAGACATTTAGCCGGTTCGTTAGTGACAGAAACAAAAATACATTGCAGCCATGAAAGTTCAGATTACTCCTCTTTTATCCTTTCCTTAAACCCTGCCCTCTGTGGGTCTTAAGGTCATTCTCCGCCCCCTGGGAGATATTTATTTCATGGTCAACAGCGACCTCTGCTGGTTTTAATTAAGCATTACATATGACATTCATTTATATAGTAGTTTTGATTAAATACTATGATTTACTTATATTGGAAACGGCCTGGCTAGGGTTCGACCATAGTAGTTCAATACATAATAATACAATGATCTATTGGACGCTCTGGCACATCCTGCCGACGTCATCAGAACACTGTCGCACATGGACTACGTAGTAATGGAAGCAAAACAACTCCCCACTGCCACGTCATCGCTGGAAACACCGGAAGACCACTTCAGACCAAGCAGGTTGGAAAACGTGGAGTGGATTTCAGTCTTCTGCGGCCCCTACTGAGACTACTATCCACAGTCCCACCCAATTTTAAAATTGAACTATTTAACGCACAATCCCTCACAAATAAATCCTGTCTCATACACAACCACATTTTGGACAAGGGGATTGACCTCATGTGCCTCACTGAAACCTGGCAGCAGCAAGATGTTTACTCTGTGCTTAATGAAGCTTGTCCCTCTGGCTACAGCTACCTGGAGAAAGCCAGCAGAATTGGTCGTGGTGGCGGCTTAGCTGTTATACACAGAACTGACCTAAAATTGTCCCCCCTACCCCTGCCTGAGCATGCCTCATTTGAATGCCTCGCCCTCAGATGCAAACCCCCCCACCCCATGACAATACTTCTCATCTATCGGCCACCTAAACCAAACTCAGCCTTCATCCCAGAGATGTTTGACCTTCTCACTTCACTCTGTTCCACATCTGCCAATTTTGTCATCCTGGGAGATTTCAGCATTCACGTCGACAGCCCCTCCTGTCACTCTGCAGCTGAATTTATTCAAGTACTGGATCATCTCGACCTTAAACAGCACGTTGATGTCCCTACTCACACCAGGGGGCACACGCTCGACCTGGTCATCACCGACTCCGCCCCCATTACCAATCTGGTGGCGTACGATCTGGGTGTGTCGGATCACAAGGTAATCTCAATGGAGTTGCCATCCCCATCTCTATCCCATCACACCAAGTCCAAGCGCCAAATCTGTTTTAGAAACATTAAAAACATCAACCCTGACGCCTTGACTTCTGACCTCCAGAAAATCTCATCTGCACTTTTTTCATCAGCTAACGACTCAGTGGACTTCTACAATAAAACCCTGGGCAGTGTCCTGGATCTTCATACCCCTGTAAAAACCCGAACAGTCACTTTCTCCCGCTCAACACCCTGGTTCAACAGTGAACTACGGAAAATGAAGGCAGCTGGACGTGTACTTGAGCGGCGTCGTAAAACATCTTGACTCACTGTTCACAGACTAGCCTATCAAGATCACCAAAAGGCCTACTCAAAGTCCCTCACGCACGGTCACTACACTACTCCAGCATCATTAACAAAAATCCCGGAAACTCCAAGCAGCTTTTCTCCACTATAAAACATCTCCTTAAGCCACAAACCCCATCACAAACCAAACCCACTGATGAACAGTGCAATGGTTTTATTGACTTTTTCCGGGCAAAAGTGAACACCATCCGTTCCCTTCTCTCCAACACCTCCTCTCTACATCTCCCAACTGCTGACCCACAGCCTGTGATTTTGCTGAAGTCATACCGAGAGAGGTTGAGGGCATCATCCGCAAGATGAAACCCTCCACCTGCACCCTGGACCCTTTTCCCACTGCCCTGGTGAAATCTAACATCCGTACTCTATGCCCCCTGATCACCCATGTCATTAACCACTCCCTCCAAGCCGGCCATCTTCCATCTGCTCTGAAAACTGCTGTTATCAGACTCCTCCTCAAAAAACCCACCCTTGACCCAGAAGTTCTTGCCAATTACAGGCCCATTTCAAACCTCCCATTCCTGTCAAAGGTGCTGGAAAAAGTGGTTGCTGCTCAGCTCCAGGACCACCTAAATTCAAACAAACTATGAAAAGTTCCAGTCTGGTTTCCGCACCGCCCACAGCACTGAAACAGCTCTGGTCAGGGTCACAAATGACCTGCTGATGGCGGCTGACGCTGGCTCTCCATCCCTTCTGGTCCTCCTGGATCTGACTGCAGCGTTTGATACAGTTGACCACAAAATTCTCCTCAGCCGCCTCCACTGCATCGGTCTCTCCGACTCTGTACTACTCTGGTTCCAGTCCTATCTGTCTGGGAGAACCGAGTATGTCACCCTGGGAAACGCAAAGTCCCGGACGTACTCTGTCACCTGTGGCGTCCCCCAGGGGTCAGTTCTCGGACCCATTTTATTCATTCTTTATATGCTTTCCCTAGGTAGTGTCATTAGCCGGCATGGAATCTCATTCCACTGCTACGCTGATGACACACAGCTTTATTTAAAAACTGCCCCTAACCCCTCTGCCTCCTCATCATCTCTCACCACCTGCTTTGAGGAGATAAGGGCGTGGATGAAAAACAACTTCTTGCAGCTAAACGACTCTAAAACCGAAACCATCTTAGTCGGCACTCCCCACCAGGTCCAGTCATCCCCCATAACTCACATCACCTTCTCTGGCCAAAACATTTCCCTCTCGTCATCAGTCATCAACCTGGGCGTTAGGTTCGATCCTCATCTGACCTTTGACGCCCACATCAAACACCTGTGCAAAACCTCCTTCTACCACCTCAAGAACATCTCAAAACTCCGTCCCTCACTCAGCCTACCAGACGCTGAGAAACTCGTCCACGCCTCCTCAAGACTGGACTACTGTAACGCACTTCTCATCGGGATCCTTAGCAAGAGCCTTCAGAAGCTCCAATACATCCAGAACAGTGCTGCTAGGATCCTGATGAGAGTGCGTAAGTATGACCATATACAGTGCCGTGAAAAAGTTTTTGCCCCCTTCCTGATTTCCTCTATTGTTGCATATTTCTCACACTAGATGTTTTCAGATCTTTAGACAAAATATAATATGGATTTTATGGAACCTGAGTGAACAAATGACACATTTGTTTTTTACTTATTTCATTTATGTAATGAACAAAAAATCCCAACACCCATTTCCGTTGTGTGAAAAAGTAATTGCCCCCTTACACTTAACTGCAGCCAATGTAGAATAAAGTCCTCATTTTTAATATTTGGTCACATATCCATTGCATGCCATGACTTCCTGATGTCTATGACCCAACAATATCAAAAGACTCTTGATATCTTATTTTCTGGTACTCCTACAAGCGATACTATAACCTCTCTGCATTTTAATAGATCTCTATGGGAATTGGGGGGTGGGACTAGATTTAGCTGTAAATTACACTGGAACAGTATGGAACACATGGTTGGCTAAATGGCTATAGGTTATCAAGGGTCTGACGTATCAAACAAGCCTTAAACCATCACTCTGCTGCCAGAAATACAGTTTCTTCTGCTGACTTATTTTTCCATAGATTTCAACAGGAAAATTTGCCAGGAGAAACAACTCTTAAAGTGATCCATTCATATCTACTGCATATCTGGCAGGAGACTGATAGTTTGAGGCTCGTTCGATACCTCAGACCCTTGATGACTTATAGCCATTTTACCAACCATGTATTCTATACCGTTCCAGCATAATTTATAGCTAAATCTAGTCCCATAGAGATCCATTCAAATGCAGAGAGGTTATAGTATCGCTTGTAGGAGTACCAAAAAATAAGATATCAAGAGCCTTTTGATATTGTTGGCTCACCAGTCATGGTGGCGTACAAAAGATATTCGACCAAATATGAAAAATGATTACTTTATTCTACATTGCCTGCAATTAAGTGTAAGGGGTCAATTACTTTTTCACACAACGGACATGGGTGTTGGGATTTTTTGTTAATTAAATAAATGAAATAAGTAAAAAACAAATGTGTCATTTGTTCACTCAGGTTCCATAAAATCAATATTATATTTTGACTAAAGATCTGAAAACATCCAGTGCGAGAAGGAATAGAGGAAATCAGAAAGGGGGCAAAAACTTTTTCACGGCACTGTAACCCCCATCTGCTTACACATCAGTGTATCCATGGAAATGCCCCTTCTTACCTCAAGGACCTTCTCACCCCACAAACCTCCACCGGAAACCTGAGATCCTCAAACTCCTACCTTCTCCACCCACCCAGAACTCAGCTCCGCACTATGGGAGATCGCGCCTTCTGCTCGGCTGCCCCCCGCCTGTGGAATAATCTGCCCGATCACCTGAGGGCTCCACAGACGGTCGAAATTTTAAAGAAAGGTCTAAAAACCTTCCTTTTTAACAGAACCTTTTCTTAAATTTGTACTTTCGCTTTTATCTGTGCTTTTTAGGTTTTATTATGGCCAGTTTTTATTATGACTGTTACTGTGTTGTATTGTTGTTGTTGTTTTTATGCTCCACATATGCTTTGTAGCACTTTGAGATCTTCTTGAAAAGAAAAGTGTATTACAAATAAAATGTATTATTATCATTATTTATCTAATAGGTTAAATAATGCTAAGATTTTCTAATCTTATTTTCACAGTCTACAGTGTGGGTGTGTTATGGAATACAAGTTAACATTTTCTCTATAATATGCAAGATTCCTTTGTAATAATATAAACCTTAATACTGATGTTTGTAAAGAAGAAGATAAATGTTTTCTTTGGATCTAATAAACTCTATTTGTCCTCGAACTGCACACACACACATTTCTAAGGCTAGAGGGTTTTCTGTTTTCCTGTGTGTGTGTGTGTGTGTGTGTGTGTGTATGGGTGTATTGTCTTATTTGGAGCTTAGGATGCGTATGTGTCAGCTGTCTGATGTGTGAATATATAAACGTAACTAAACGTGTGTCATATGTGTGTGATTTGTGCGCGTTTGTTCTGGTTCAATAGGAACATTAGAACTGTTTTTGTAAGTTATCCTAACACAGAAAAACATCTTCTTATTAACACAACAAATTTATAATCTATATTTTTGTTACCACATAACCCCCTGTGAGCCTCCATAGGCTCATTTCCAGATTAGTTATTATGAAGAACCATTCCCCCCTTTGAGCCTCCATAGGCTCATTTCCAGATTAATTATTATATGCTAAATCCCAGTAAAAGGCGGAGAGGAGTGATTAAACTCAGGCAGAAATGAGCCTGTCTCTATTCAAGCAACCATCCCAACAACCTCCCGAATCCAACAACGGGACAGGATGGCTGAGCCAAAAACTCTCCCTTTGAACAGAGGAGAGGTAAAAAGACATCAGCCTCCTCTAACTGAACATAATCACATTGATAGCTACCATGTGTTAATCTCAACATTGAATGATGACTTTTGGGTCATTCACCTGTTGGGCAGTCTGCGGGTGATGCTTACAGCATTCCCATCCGCTTCTTCCCGTGCTCATGCCATGTTCACAGAGTGGGTTTCCAAATGGGCAGTCAAACGGACTGCCTACAGCATTCAAGGGTCTCCCGATACTCTTCGGGTCCTGTTTGAATGACAGTTACAACGAAACATCCCACCCCCTTTTCACCTGTGCATCTCCCTTGCTTCCTCATTTTCCCTACTCTCTGAAGGTGCACCTTCCTCATCCTGCCTTTCCGCTATTTCCTTTAAATTGTCTGCAACCTCACCCTGTTTTGAACACTTTAATAAACACCCAATCCCCGGGCGTCTTCCACCTAAATCCCCTGGAATGTCGTTTGTCCTTTTACCTGTTGGAAAATAGTCTTGTGTATTACGGTTATGCTGCACATAATTTGACATTTCACTTTCAAGCTGCTCAAGCGCAGGTCCATTGTATGGGCCCCGTTGGTACGGTACTGGCATTAATCTACCTGTTAGTATTTCCAGCGGGGTTAGATCCATGCTTTTGTTAGTTTGCATTTTCATGCTCATTAGTGCCAGTGGTAGTGCGTCTACCTAATTGATTTTGCCGTCTGCGCATATTTTGGCTATCTTTGCTTTCAAAGTGCCATTTGCCCTTTCCACCATCCCTTGTGACTGCAGGTGGTACACGCAACCAAGCTGTTGCCTGATTCCCAGCATTTTGGTTGTGGCTGTCATTATGTCATTTACGAAATGTCTTCCATTGTCAGAGCTTATTTTATCCGGTATCCCAAATCTGGGAAAAACGTCTTTGGTCAAAAATTCCGTAAATAAAATAAAAACCTTTCACAAAAGAAACTGCTATAGCCCCCTGGGCATTTGCTTCAGAATCTTTAATACTGGTAACTGGTAACTAATTTTTTTATCTACTGCTCAGTCTGAGGAACATTTTTACCGGGGAATTTGGATTATTTTATGACTTGTTTTGTCGTGGATCGCTTCTTCCTTTCCTTATCTCCGCGTTTTGTATTCCTTTTTTCTTTTTACCTGTAATCTATCGGATTTTTCTGTGTTCGGCTATGGGTTTTGCTTTCACCACGGTGATTAGTGAGTTCACCTGTCCTGCATTTCCGCTCACAATTTATAACCCGCTTCCTCCTTTTCTCGTCGCTTCCATGTTATTTCACGTAACATTCTAGCCGGTAAAGGTATAGGAAGTTGTGCTGCTATCGACCGCTTTGCTTCTCAACGGGGGACTTGTTAGCAGTACAATTTAGAAAAAGTAAAGTGCGCTCTTTCGCTTTTTTATTTCAGAGAAGAGGTTTTGGTTTCTTTGTTTTCCACTCAAACCTACGAGTGCTCTCGCCCTAAGGTTTAGGGTTCTTTTATTTTTCTCCTTCCTTTTTTTTTGTTCACTCCACAATGGGAGTTAGATAAGTGTGACTGCTTATTTCTTTTGTTTTGCTCGGATATCGAGTTCCTCGCTTTTTATCGCGAGGTTACTTGTGTACTCCTTATTTTCCCCATCCACTACGGATTATTGTCAGTCTTAGTGGTATTCGTTAGAACACTTTAAAAGTCCTCATCTGTCGCACCTGGACCTCCAATATTTCCTCTGTGTCTCTGGCATAGAGATCCCCTACAGAACATGGAAGCCAAAGGGAAGGTACCAGCGATAGATCCTAACATTCACAGGGCCCTAGTCACTCAGGAGGCAGCCCTTGCTGAGAGAGTGTTCATGCCCTTCAGGTCTCTCAGCAGGCTCTGCACGAGGAGCTATGCCTTCAGGCGGTCGCTCTGCGGGATCTGTCAGAAAATCTTCAAACTCTCAAGACATGCTCACCTTCAGTTGCACAAGCATCCACACATCCCAGTCCTCCCCCACCTTTACCTGACGCTAGGGAACCTAAGCTTTAGCTTCCGCTGCGGTATAGCGGGGAGTCGGTAAAGTGTCAGGCGTTTTTAACTCAGTGCCTAATTTTTTTTAAAATACAGCCCTCACGATTCTATTTGCAAGAGTCTTGCATGGGCCGACCCACTTATCAGGGCTAATTCACACATCATGAACCACACAGATGGGCTTATGCCGGAGATGGTGTCAGTTTTCGATCAGGACGTTCCTGGCAAGGAGGCCGCCATGCGTGTGACCTGTCTTCATCAGGGTTCTGACACCATGGCCGCTTTTGCTATCACGTTTCGTGCTTTTGTGGAAGTGACAGGATGGGCTGATGAGCCTCTTAGTGCACTGTTTCTCAACACTCTGTCGGAAACAGTAAAAGACGATCTTGCGGGTCTCGAACCACCTGCTACATTCGGTGCCCTGGTGTCCACCGCCATTCGTTTAGACAACCGCTTTAGAGAGAGAGAGGGTTTCTGAAGGTTTTAGATAACGCCCAGCTGGTTACCCTTCTTCCGCCACGCCAGCACTGTCTCAAACCCCTTCACTGTCTCCTATTGAGCAGGAGGAGCCCATGCAGGTCGATGGGTCCTCCATGCGCGTAACAGGGGACGCTAAGTCCCGTGAATTGTGCTGGAGGAACCGAGTCACCTAGCGGGACTGCATTTCAATTACCCTCGGACCCTCCTGCCAGTTAATTTACACTGGAACGATTGCCAGCTCCACTGCAACGCTTTTATTGACTCAGAGGCAGTTGAGTGCTTTATCGATTCTGATTGGGCTAAATCCCACAAAATTCCCACCCACCCTTTGCCTCTTCCTCATCTTGTTACGGCTCTGGACGGTCGCCCGTTGGGCACAGGCACTATCTCCCGGGTTACCTCCGCCATACGCATGCGCATTTCGTATCAGGATCATACGGAGGAGATTCCGTTTTTTTAGTTGAGTCCCTGGCTTATCCACTGATCTTGGGCCATTCCTGGCTTACCTGCCATAACCCACATATCAATTGGGAGGGGTCCGGTTCCGTTATTTGTCAGTGGGGTTTCCAATGCAAATGTCACTGTTCTTCCTCCAGTCCTTTTCTGTCAGGTGGAGGGGTTGAGGATTATGCCCAGTCTTATTCAGAGAGTGATGAGGAGAATTGCTCCGTCAAACAGGAGTCCTCTCGTGTTTCCTCAAAAAACGGTGAGGAGAGTCTAGCCTCGGATCACTCTGCTGAGCAACCTCCTGCGTGGCAGGAGCTGACGTCCGATTCAGAGATTGATTGGGAGATTCACGCTGTCTCGGACACT
Organism: Ilyophis sp. 1 JC-2022; assembly: GCA_022702515.1. Classification (NCBI taxonomy): domain Eukaryota; kingdom Metazoa; phylum Chordata; class Actinopteri; order Anguilliformes; family Synaphobranchidae; genus Ilyophis; species Ilyophis sp. 1 JC-2022. The sequence goes on from CM040395.1 coordinate 35,157,690, forward strand.
GAGGGTGCTGAAGTGGGAGGGACGCTTGAATTCCAACTGCCGGCTAATGTCCCCAAACAGTATGCCGACCTCGCGGAGGCGTTTATGAAGCAATGTTCCACCTCGCTACCGCCTCACAGACCCTATCACTGTGCCATAGAGATATACCCTGGCACAATTCCCTCTAGAGCAGGGGTGTCAAACTCAAATACACAGTGGGCCAAAATTAAAAACTGGGACAAAGTCGCGGGCCAGATTTCATATTTATTGAAAAAAAGCATGTTTTCCCTTCTTTCTAGATATAATAATGAACCTTTTCATATGGGAACAAACTTAAGTTTTACTTAAACACTGAATCTGGAACAAGCAAAGCTTAATACTATAAGCACCTGAGAAATCAAATTTCAAGTAAGACACATCAGTGGCATTCATTTCTTAAATAAAAATAATATTATGCCTCTTTCTCCATCTATAGCCTTTTCAGTTAATTTTCAATGGAATAATTTTTTCACAGGCCAACAACAAAAATAATAATAATGAGGATAATTTCCTTCAATGAAAATCCAACAATTAAATTTTTGAGAGGGGTGTCTTACATCTGCCCGAGGTGACTGGTAGCATGAGGTTGCGAATGAATGAAAACAGAGGAGGGGATGCTTGCGGGTCTTGACGCGCCAAGGCACTAGCAGAGCATTCTGGGATTTGTAGTATTAGCGGTGCATGCGTTACCAGCGGGCCAACTCAAATAGAAATTTGATATTATCTCGCGGGCCAAATATAATTGATCTGGCCCGCGGGCCAGAGTTTGACACCCCTGCTCTAGAGGGTCTCTTTATTCCCTGTCCATTCCCGAGAGTGCAGCTATGCGTGAATACATTGAGGAGGCTTTGGCTAATGGGTTTATTAGACCTTCCACCTCACCTGCAGGGGCGGGTTTTCTTTTTGTTAAAAAGAAAGACGGAGGTCTCAGACCCTGTTTCGATTACAGGTCCCTCAATGACATCACAGTGAAGAACAGATACCCCCTTCCCCTTATGAACTCCGCCTTCGAAAGTCTTCAGGGGCGTCTGTTTTCACGAAACCTGACCTCCGTAACGCCTATAACCTCATTCGCATTCGCAAGGGCGACGAGTGGAAGACAGCTTTTAACGCACACGCCGGGGACTATGAATATCTCGTCATAACGTTCGGGCTCACTTGCGTCCCCTCTGTCTTCCAGGCGTTAGTTAACGACGTGCAGAGGGAGATGCTTAAGAGATTCGTCTTCGTTTATCTTGACGATATTTTTATATTTTCGCCCGATCTTCCCACACACGTCGGTCACGTTCGCCAGGTCCTTTCAGCTCTTCTCAAGGCCCAATTATTTGTTAAAGCAGAGAAGTGCGCTTTTCACACCAGCTCAGTTTCATTTTTGGGTTTTATCATTGCTGAGGGTAAGGTACAGATGGATCCGGAGAAGGTTTCTGCTGTAAACAACTGGCCCACGCCATCTTCCATAAAACGGGTTCACAGCTTTTTAGGTTTTGCTAATTTTTATCGCAGATATATTCGCAATTTAGTGCGGTGGCATCGCCCATTACTGCGCTTACTAAAAAGAACCTGGTCGGCCAGTTCCAATGGAATTCTAAGGCGGAGGCAGCATTCACTGAATTAAAGAGGAGATTCACTTCCAAGCTCATTCTCATTACACCCAACCCCTCCCTGCCCTTTGTGGTAGAGGTGGACGCCTCCGAACTAGGCGCCGGACCCATTCTGTCCCAACGCTCGCCACTTGACCACAAAATGCACCCCTGCACTTATTTCTCTCGCGTCCTAACATCGGCGGAGAGGAATTATGACGTTGGGGATCGAGAATGGCTTGCGATGAAGTTGGCTCGAAGGAGCGGAACATCCGTTTACAGTATGGACAGATTCACGGCGTAACTCACGGCAAGCCCAGTGTGCGCTGTTTTTTTTATGATTCAATTTTATTATCACGTATCGCCCCGGATCTAAGAACGTAAAACCTGACGCCCTTTCGCGGATTTACGACTGCTCTGAGACACCGTTACAGAGCCTATCATCGCTACTGACCTCATTGTTGCCCCGGTTATATGGGAGATTGAGGCAGCAGTGCAAAGAGCCTTGCGCTCTGACCCAGGCCCAGGTGGGGCACCAGCTAACTGTCTTTTCGTGCCTCCTCTTCTTAGTTCTCCAATGGGGCCACGCCTCCCAACTTACCAGTCACCAGTTCATCGTAGTAGGGACTTCTTATCCCGACGTTTCTGGTGGCCCAGTCTGGAGAAAGACGTACGCTCGTTTGTTGCGGCTTGTCCGGTTTTCGCTCACAGCAAGGCCTCTCACTTTCCTCCCTCGGGTCTGCTTCGTCCCCTACCTATTCCCACCCGCCCCTGGAGTCATATTTCTCTTGACTACGTCACGGGTTTGCCGCTATCTTCAGGCAATATGACGATTTTAGTGGTGGTCGACCACTTCTCTAAAGCGGCCCATTTCATTGCGCTGCTCAAGCTGCCTTCAGCACCAGAGACAGCGCAACTCATGATTGATCACGCGTTTCGGCCGCACGGTCTTCCTTCGGATGTGGTATCCGATCACGGTCCAAGTTTTGGCATGCGTTCTTCTCTCTGCTAGGTGCCTCTGTCCGTCTGTCTTCCGAGAGACTAATGGCCAGACAAAGCGCGCTAATCAGACACTAGAGAATAGTCTTTGCTGCCTAGCCGCGTCCAAACCTACCTACTGGAGCCGTCGCCTCGCCTGGGCGGAGTACGTTCATAACACCGGTCTCTCCCCCTTCGACTCGCCCCTCGTTTTGTGGGACCATTCAGAATTATAAAAAAGATAAACCCAGTCGCATTTCGACCGCAACTGCCGCGCTCGATGCGCATCCACCCCACGTTTTACGTCTCCCGTCTGAAAGCGGTACTCGTCAGCCCTCTTGCCCCGGTTGAAAGACCACCTCCACCTCCCCGACTCATAGAGGGAGGACCGGCTTATACCGTTTTCCGCATTGTGGCCAAGAGACGTGTGAGCAGAGGGTGGCAGTTTCTTGTGGACTGGGAGGGCTACGGCCCGGAGGAACGTTGCTCGGTTCCATTGAGAAACATCCTGGACACTCAGTTAATCACCGACTTCCGCAGAAATAAGGTCGGGGAAACGTCTTCCTTAGAGGGGGGGTCCCGTTATGGATCGCGCCGTCCTTACCTTATATCCGCTTTTTGTATTCCTTTTTCTTTTTACCTGTAATCTATCGGATTTTTCTGTGTTCCGCTACGATGAATAGTGAGTTCACCTGTCCTGCATTTCTGCTCACTATTTATACCCCGCTTCCTCCTTTTCTCGTCGCTTCCATGTTATTTCACGTAACATTCTAGCTGGTAAAGGTATAGGAAGTTGTGCTGCTATCGACCGCTTTACTTCTCAACGCGGGACTTGTTAGCAGTACAATTTAGAAAAAGTAAAGTGCGCTCTCGCCCTAAGGTTTAGGGTTCTTTTATTTTTCTCCTTCCTTTTTTTTTGTTCACTCCACAACGGGAGTTAGATAAACGTGACTGCTTATTTATTTTGTTTTGCTCGGATATTGAGTTCCTCGCTTTTTATCGCAAGGTTATTTGTGTTCGCCTTATTTTCCCTGTCCACTACGGATTATTGTCCGTCTTAGTGGTGTTCGTTAGAACACTATTAGAGTCCTCATCTGTCGCACCTGGACCTCCAATATTTCCTCTGTGTTTCTGGCATAGAGATCCCCTACACGTTTTCTCAATTATTTTGGCAAACACGCACTTAATAACTGACGCATATTTGCAGCATTTAGATTGTAAATGGAATCAGTTTTGGCCAAATTTCTTAAATCTCCTGGAGTCTCACTTGTGGGAAGTATTTTCTATTCTCCATTCTGCGCTATCACTCTCAACAGAGCCTGCACAATTGTTTTAGTATCTTCCGAATTTGAATCCTTATTAGTGTTAGTAGTTTTTTTCTCACAAGATTAGGGTACATTTTCACATACGGGGGCAGCATAGGTTTAGTTTTTTAGCTCTGTTACACTTAGATCCTTCAAGCCTCCCTTTCTCTCCAGGCTGGATCTCTTTCCACTGAGTTCCTTCCCCCCGACTTCTCTGAGTGAAGGACCCAAAGCCTCTCTGCTTCCCAGTGCTTTCTTTTCAAAAACACTGATCACAGAAAGCACTGAATTCGCAAACCTCGTCTTTTAGGTTATTTTTTGTCAACGTGTCTTCTCTGTTTTAACTCAGCTACCCTTTTCACAGCCTCATCATACCACAAATATATTGTGCCCATTATACCTGAGGGGTGGGCTTCTTTTTATTGTCTATGGTATTTTATGATCCCGTCCATGTCAAAAGTACCCCATTATGGAACTGTAATTTCGGATCATTCTTAGTATACTCAATCCATTTATCCAAAAGTTTACAAGTCTCTGGCGAATGAGTGTACCTAAGCCATGCTGATAAACCCTTAGGAGGGATCATGTTAAAGGGTTTACCTCTGATTACTTTTAGACAAAACCAAACAATTAAACATAAAACAAAACCATACCATTTAGAACGTAAATAAAATGAGTTATCTATCTACACCAGAACAACAACAAAAAACATTGGGGAAGGGGGCCTTGCCCTCCACTTCACACAGCTTATCACAGCATCACTTCTCTCCTTAGCTAAAATAATGTTTCAATAATTCCTCTTGATCAATTGTTTTTCCAGTTGGTCAATTATAGCACAGCCTACTATGATTATGGTCCACTGCTGTATATACCTCAAATATATTGCCTAAACCATCCATATCTATTTTACACCACTTGGAGGTAAACTCAGTTACATAGATTCTAAATGAATCTACGACTACTAACAGCTTGACATAAGCGCAGGTGCGGGTTTTTGAACACTTTAGCATACATTTAAAATTGTAGTCGTGTATTTCACACCATGTATGCTTTGCCTTATGAGGGATTTGCCCTATCTGCTATACCTAGCAAGTGGTGACAGTTAAAGCCATCCCTCTGCCAGACACTCACTAAGAAACTTTAAAACTAAATACAGTGGTGTTCAAATAAATAGCAGTGTGTTAAAAAAAGTTAATAAAGTGCAAATATTTTCAAATAGCTTTTAGTTCCATATTTCAAATGTAGTGGAAACATTACACATTCAATTCCAAATCTTTTTACAGGAAACAAAGAAAAGGAATATTAATCTGTTCAAAAAAATAGCAGTGTCGACATTTTTCTCTTCAAACTCAAACACATTTAACTTCACTTTAAATTACTGAACTAATATTTAGTTGCATAACCATTGTTTTTCATAACTGCTGCGCATCTGCGTTGCATGGAGTCAACCAAATTCTGGCACCTAGAAACAGGTATTTCAGCCCAGGATGAACTAATTACATTCCACTGCATTTTTAATGTCACCCCACAAGTTTTCAATGGAGTTGAGGTCGGGGGATTGAGCTGGCCACTCCATTACCTCAATCCTTTTTGTCTGGAACCAAGATTGCTCGCTTACTCGTGTGTTTGGGGTCGTTGTCTTGTTGAAACACCCATTTCAGGGGCATTTCCTCTTCGGCATACAGCAACATAATCTCTTCAAGTATTTTGATGTATTCAAACGGATCCATGATCCCTGGTATACGATAAATAGGCCCAACACCGTAGTATGAAAAACATCCCCATACCATGATTTTTGCGCCACCATGCTTCACTGTCTTCACAGTGTACTGTGGCTTGAATTCAGTACCCGGGGGCTGTCTGACGTACTGTCGACGACCACTAGACCCAAAAAGAACAATTTCACTCTCATCAGTCCACAGAATGTTACGCCATTTCTTTTTGGGCCAATCGATGTGTTCCTTGGCAAATTTTAACCGATTCTGCACATGCCGTTTTTTCAACAATGGTGCTTTACGGGGGCTTCTTGCTGATAGCTTAGCTTCGATCAAACGTCTTCTGACTGTAACAGCACTTACAGGTAATTTTAGATCATCTTTGATCTTTCTGGAGGTGATGATTGGCTGAATCTTTGCCATTCTGACTATTCTTCGATCCGTTTTAACAGTAGTTGCTCGTTTTTCTTCTGCGTGTTTTGGGTTTTTGTTGCCATTTTAAAGCATTTGAGATCTTTTTAGCTGAGCATCCTATAATTTGCTGCACTTCTTTATAAGTTTCCCCCTCTCCAATCAACTTTTTAATCAAATTATGTTGTTCCTCCGAACAATGTTTGGAACGGCCCATTTTACTTAGCAATTCAGAAGGAAATATATTTTATAACAATGTGTGAAACATTTTCTTCCCTTCTTCCTTAATAAAGGACAATTAATGACACCTGTTTTTTCACAGAATAAATTAATTCTCAAATTAAACTCCACACTGCTATTATTTTGAACACGCCCCTTTCAATGAATGAGTCAATTACTCAGAACAAGCAGCGTGCATGTCATGACAGTTGAGTCTGTTGTTTTTATATTACACTACTACATCTACAAGTAAATTATTTGCGATGCGGAAATATCACTACTACTAATAACAGTGGTTCATCAGGTTACTGATGTTGTACTGCTATTTTTTTTAACACAGCTGTATGTTGCACATTTTAATGCATAATTTCATACTTCAGATCAAAATGTCATATCCCATTCCCTTTAAAAACCTGCTTTTCCACCTTGGTGGATTGCTTATATGATGGCGAAACAGACATGCTCGTGCATGTTTACTACACTGGTCAAGGAATAGGCTATATGGATCAATATTATTTGGACTAACCCTTATGAGTTCCCGGTAATTCCTGACAGTGTTATTTTACAATATATATCTGCGGTTAAATTTCGTTAAAAGTTAATAAGTTAGCAATGGCTTCCGTTTCACCTCAGAAAAATACAATAAAGCTGTCAACGCAGGGTAGCAACCCTCAGGTCCACACATATTTCCTCTTGTTTTATAATGTCATGCTTATGGAAATGTGACCAACGCGTTTTACTAGCAGCTTAATCACACATACCTTCACTATAATGTGAAACATCTGATTCAATTGAATGTCTTTATTAACATGTTTGTTTGTGTTTGTGGGTCTGCCCCACTGTCTATGTCTTTTTTACTGCTGGAAACTACAACTGAATTTCCCTAACGGTAAAATAAGTTATTCTATTCTATTCTATTCTTGTAGTGGTTTGTGGCTGTTGTTTTCTTTTCTTTTGCTATTCGCATTCTGGCTTTCACAGATTTTATTTCAGTGAAAATCAGATTTTTTCCTCGTTCCGTTTCGTGGTTTGCAGTCTCATTATTGTTTTCACCTGGGCTTCTACGTCCAGGGTATTTAAGTACCTCACTTCCGCTTCACAGGTGCTTGTTTGTCTCACGACATTGCATTCAAGCCAGGCATAGTCAGGTACTAGCGCCCTCTTGATATTAAACTCTGCTGTAGCCAGTAGCCTATACTATTTGAAAACAATAAATGCAACAGACTGTCTCGTCCCTGACCTGCACGTCAAGGCGTCTGCAGCTAAATCGATCACTAGCTGAAAATAGAGAAAATAGAAATTCAATAACCCAGAAATTCAACCCAGTCAAAGGTCCAAATTACAAAATCACTCCATGAAAATATAAAATATATATGTATATATTTTATAACAAATTAAGCAATAACACAAAATTAATTAATAAACTCAATCTCTTTCTATGTTGTCTGGCTCTCTGCTACAATTCGGTGCAAGTTTCCCTCACATATGGCTTCCCATTGTTCTCTATCTGTACTAAACGTTTTTTTTCCGTTTTAATTAGCCACTTCTCTGTACATAAATCCCCTGGATTTCCAGAACTCCGATTAAGATCTTCACATACAAAATGTTCTTTGGTTACTGAACCGTCAGCTTTATTTGTTAACAAATTAATTAATTGAGCTTGCATGGCTACTACAGTTCCTTTATACAAAATCACAACTTTATATGAGATAACTGATTGCTATTTATGTACAACACTGTTTACACAATTTCAGACCACTTTCACTACGATGTGTCTGATCATATGTTGCACACATTTTATAGCACATAGTAATAATTACACAAACGATTACAAAAACTTCATACATTTTACTACACGGTTCCGGAACACAACAAATACTCGTTTTTTGAAATGTTAAAATATACTTCGACTTCCCTTCTATATCCACCTATGACCTATTATTCACTATGCGATGACTACTATCCACATTATTATAAATGCTACAGACCCGAGAGCCAAAAATATTTGGACAACTCTATGCGTGCACCGTTTAATTGTCTGTTCTTCCAAACTTTCCGCTATCGGTATTGGTTGTTCGCGATCAACAGGACGACCTATAATTTGTTCAACCAGAATATCCATATTTGTTTATGCCACTGTCCTATCCTTCACTATACACACAATCCACATCTAGATCTTCCCCTGATTCTTCTGAATAGCCGCTTTGACTCAGTGGGTGTAATGTTAAGTTTCCTTCAAGGCACAGTCTATTTCTCCACCTTTAGCGCATGCTAAATAAACAACAATGAGACAGTTTGTTGTAACAGAACTCGGCAGCAGCCGTCTTTACTCTTTGAACTCCAGCATTAGGAATGACTAGTTACAGAGGGCGCAGCGTTCTAACGTCACCCGCTGCGTCGTCATCTCTTAAAGGAACCTAAGCCTATATGTGTGAGTTGCGGTGTGGGAATTACGTATATGTATCCCCTACACAGGCCCCCCCAGAATTCACAAACACCGGCAACGTTAGCTTGGCTGGGGCCTTGATGACTCTTCCCACCCTGGTGCAAGGCAGGTTGGCAGCCGTTGACTGTGGTGTCACGTCAGTGGAGGGAACCTGGGCAGCTCTTGTTGGTCTGGTGGATGGTGGTCGGCCTCTCCTAGGGGCAGCGGCTGGGACTACCGGCTGGTCCAATGCCTGATGGGCGGGCTTAAGACGGTCCACTGAGACGCGCTCGGGCTTGCCGCCGACATCTACGATGAAGGTCTTGTCACCTGCCTCCATGACCCGGAAGGGGCCATCGTACGGGGGTTTCAATGGGCTCCGGTGGGCGTTGTGACGAATGAATACATAACCCGCCGTTGACAGATCAGTTGGGATCCAGGCCCGTGGCAGCCCATGTTGTGAGGTAGGAACTGGCTTGAAGGCGTTGGCCTTGTTGAGCAGGGCTGTGCGTTGGCTAGAGACAACCCAGGGGGTTGTGGGTTCAGGGATGAAGTCTCCCGGGACCCGCAGTGCCTGGCCAAACACCAGTTCAGCCGCTGAGGACTGCAAATCTTCCTTCGGGGCAGTACGCAGACCCAGTAGTACCCATGGGAGACGGTCCGTCCAGCTGTCGTCTTTCAGGCTGGCTCTTAGGGCGGCCTTCATGGATCGATGGAAACGTTCACAGAGTCCATTTGCTTGTGGGTGGAACGCCGTGGTATGGTGCAGCCGCACCCCCAGTGCTCGGGCCACCTCCGTCCACAGCTCTGATGTAAACTGGGAGCCGCGGTCAGATGACAAATCTGAGGGTGTGCCAAAACGGGAAATCCAGGTATCAATGAAGGCCCGCGCCACGTCCGCCGTTGTTGTAGAGGCCAGCGGCACCGCTTCCGGCCACCTAGTCGTCCTGTCCACCATAGTCAGCAGGTGGGTGAAACCACGGGAGGGAGGTAAGGGGCCGACAATGTCTACGTTTACATGGTCAAAATGGCGCTCCGGGACCTCAAAAACCGCCAATGGCGCTTTGACGTGGCGATGTGTCTTGGCTCGCTGGCACTCCATGCACCCCGCAGCCCATTCCCGGACGTCCTTCTTCAATCCGTGCCACACATACTTTGAGGAGACCAACCTCTGTGATGCCTTTTGACCAGGATGTGAGAGGCTGTGGACAGAGTCAAACACCTCTCGTCTCCACTGCGCGGGTACTACTGGGTGTGGCTGTCCCGTCGACACGTCGCAAAGTAGTGAGGCTCCAGCCCTATCAAACCTGATGTCAGCCAACTGTAAACCCGATATGGCCGTTCTGTAGGCCTGAACTTCTGGGTCGGCTTGCTGGTCGGCTGCCATGCGCGTGCCGTCGATCCCTAGATGCACGGCATAGACAGAGGGCCTGGAAAGGCAGTCAGCGACGACGTTAGCTTTCCCTTCAATGTGCCTGATGTCTGTTGTAAATTCAGAAATATAGGCCAAATGGCGCTGCTGTCGCGCGGACCACGGTTCTGTGGCTTTTGCAATGGCATAGACTAAAGGCTTGTGGTCTACGTATGCTGGAAAGTCACGGCCCTCCAAAGAAAACCGAAAGTGCCGTATGGCTAAGTAGAGGCCCAGCAACTCCCGATCAAAGGCACTGTATTTTTTTTCATTGGGGCGGAGCTGCTGGCTGAAGAAGGCCAGCGGGCACCAGGTTCCTTTCACCAGCTGTTCTAGCACAGCTCCAACAGTGTAGTCAGAGGCGTCGGTGGTGAGAGCTATCGGTGCATCTGGGACCGGGTGCGACAGCATGGTTGCTTCCGCCAGGGCTCGTTTAGCGTTGTCAAAGGCTGCGAACATTTCCTCTCCCCAATCGACTTGCGCGTTCCCGGTCTTACCCTTGAGTGCGCCGTACAGGGGACGCATGAGTGCAGCCGCGTGAGGGATAAATCGGTTATAAAAATTTACCATCCCCAGGAACTCCTGCAGGGCTCTGGTTGTGAGGGGGCGGGGAAATTCGGATATCGTTGCCACTTTTGAGGGCAGTGGCACCGCACCTTCAGGTGTGATGCGATGACCAAGGAAATTCAAAGTGGACAATCCAAACTGGCACTTTGCTGGGTTTATTATCAGCCCGTGCTGACTGAGGCGGTCGAAAAGGGATCGCAGGTGTGTCAGGCGCTGCTCCTTGGAAGTGCTTGCAATTAAAATGTCGTCCAAGTACACAAAAAGGAAATCCAAATCCCTCAAGACCGAGTCCATCATCCTTTGGAAAGTCTGAGCGGCATTTTTTAAGCCAAATGGCATTCTCAGAAATTCGAATAGGCCGAAGGGTGTTATGACCGCCGTCTTGGGGATGTCCTCTGCCTGTACAGGTACCTGATGGTATCCCCGGATAAGGTCCACCTTCGAAAAGACCGCCTTTCCAGCCAGTCGAGCTGAGAAATCCTGGACATGGGGAACCGGGTAACGGTCAGGGGTGGTGGCGTCGTTGAGCCTGCGATAATCCCCGCATGGGCGGCAACCACCATCTGGTTTGGGCACCATATGGAGAGGGGAGGCCCAGGGGCTGTTAGAGCGACGCACTATTCCCAGTCTCTCCATGTTGGCGAATTCTGCTTTAGCTGCTGCAAACTTAGCTGGGTTCAATCGTCGAGAACGGGCGTGTACTGGAGGTCCAGATGTCGAAATGTGGTGAACGACTCCATGTTTAGACGCGGCTGTGGAAAACGTGGGCTTAACAAGGTCAGGAAACTCAGCCAGCAGACGGGCGAACTCGCATGTGCTTGTGAGTGCACTGGACAGCGTGGTCATAGGGAAACTGCTCCGCGTGCAGGGTAAAGAGTTAAAGTCCTTCGCGTCGACAAGTTGACGGTTCCTGACGTCCACCAGTAGCCCATTTGTGCATAAAAAGTCGGCACCGAGCAGGGGCCTGTCCACATCTGCAAGCACAAACTCCCATGTGAAACATCGCCCGTTTAGACACAGAGGGACCGTGCGTTTTCCAAACGTCTCTATCTTACTCCTATTAGCGGCCTCGAGTGCGGGGCCCGCTTTTCCTGACTGTTTGTCCACAGGCGACACGGGCAGGACACTGACCTGTGCGCCAGTATCACAAAGGAAACGTCGTCCTGTTAAAGTATCCGTTATGAACAACAGGCAGTTGGACTTTTTAGCAGCTACGGTGCTAACTATCTGTGCGCTGCTAGCCCCGCTAAAACTGCATGGTGGGCGACACTTATTTGCCTCCGCCCCAAAGCGTGCATGATAATAACACATTCCGTGTGCATTCGGTCGCCGCGTGGTTGGGGCAGGCTGCATGGCATGCCGCTGTGCTGCATTTTTTGTCACAGGGTTAATGAACATAGGGGCCGGCCCTGCTACTGTGCATTTTAGCGCTGCTGATTGGTATTCATCTGCAACTTGAGCTAATTCTCTATAATCCGTTAACTGTGTGTTGGCTAGTGCTGTGCGCACGTGCTCTGGTAATTGCTGCAAAAACAGTTCTCTGAACAAAAAGCATGGTTTGTGCTCACCCAAAAGTGCCAACATGTGATCCATTAGCTCGGATGGGCGCATATCGCCGAGACCGGGAAGAGTAAGCAACCGGCGTGCTCTCTCAGTCTCCGACAGTCCAAACGTTTTTAAAAGATAAGCCTTCAATGCAGTGTACTTATCTTGAGCTGGGGGATTTTCCAGTATACTGACTGCTCGCGTTGCCGTGGAGTTATTGAGGGCTGCAACAACGTAATAATATTTGGTCGTGTCTGCGGAGATTTCTCTTAAGGCGAATTGAGCCTCGGCTTGGGCGAACCACACTGCTGCATGTTGTTCCCAAAATTCGGGCAGCTTCAGAGAAACGGCGTTTGTGGACATTTTTGCTCAATTAGTTGCTCTTTTAGAACGTCGAGGTCACCAGTTTAGCGCATGCTAAATAAACAACAATGAGACAGTTTGTTGTAACAGAACTCGGCAGCAGCCGTCTTTACTCTTTGAACTCCAGCATTAGGAATGACTAGTTACAGAGGGCACAGCGTTCTAACGTCACCCGCTGCGTCGTCATCTCTTAAAGGAACCTAAGCCTATATGTGTGAGTTGCGGTGTGGGAATTACCTATATGTATCCCCTACACACCAAAATTTATTTGTCTTTTCTATCAAGTTTAAGTGACCCCATGACGTTCGCTCAAACAGACACCAATGACAATCCGATTCATATTTAGGGATAGCACTTGGACGTAGTCCATAATTATATTTGTTCATGTCGCTCTAGTATTATATTTGATTGTACTCAATCTGTTTCAACTATTTCATCATCTCTGTCTTCGGGATAATAATTATCACTTTGGGCGTCCAATACCAAACGTCCTATACTGTGCAGTCTGTCCCTTTCTTTGTTCCACATGTCCCTTTCGACTTCTTTAATAATCGCAAGGGCATGTGATCGATCAGTCTTGAATACGAGTCTACGCAATCAATTATATAGCAAGACTGAACTTGAGAAATACAAACAGAAACCACACTAGTTTTGGTAACACTTGTTGTTGATAGTTGTTAGCCCAACACAGTGTCAATAAAAATATATACAGGTGCAGCTCAAAAAATTAGAATATCGTGAAAAAGTTCAATATTTTTTGTCACTCATTTCAGAAAGTGAAACTCATATATTATATAGATTCATTACACATAGAGTGAAATATTTCAAGCCTTTATTTCTTGTAATTTTGATGATTATGGCTAATGAAAACCCAAATTCAGTGTCTCAGAAAATTTGAATATTTTGCTTTAACATATTTTTAAAGTATCATATTTAATATTTGGTCGCATATCCTTTGCATGCTGTTACTTCCTGAAGTCTGTGACCAATCAACATCAAAACAACTTTTTTCCCCATAGAGTTCTATAGGAAAAGGAGTCAGGAGAAATAACCCTTGCAGTGATCCATCCACATCTACTCCATATCTGGCAACAGAGTGATGGTTTGGGGCTCGTTCGATAGCTCAGACCCTTGATGACTTACAGCCATTTAGCCAGCCATGTGTTCCATACTGTACCAGTGTAATTTACAGCTGAATCTAGTCTCACCCCCAAATTCCCATAGAGATCAGTTCAAATGCAGAGAGGTTATAGTATCGCTTGTAACAGTACCTGAAAATAAGATATCGAGAGTCTTTTGATGTTGATGTTGAACGGAGTCCGGAGACGAGAAAAGTGGATCCGAGCAATAAGATTTGAGGCGTCGGCGGACATGCTTATGTGTGCAGCAGCCTTTTTTCAGAGGTAGCCTAAGTCAAATAAGTTATCTAATTGTCAATTCACGGCTAACTATATTGCTGTAAGTAACGCTAAAACATTTTAACCATATGCAAATTGTTCATCCACTAACAAAAACATTGTGGGCATCATCGTTGTACGTGTAGATTCCTAACAAACGGTGAGACAAAGAAAAAGCAATCAGCTTTCAATGGAAACTCATGCCAAGTTTTTATGATATATTTTCTAACATTTTGAGAACCTTCATAAAATACAATTTGCTAAAATTATTTGTTAAAATACAGTTGGTAATTTGCCCAGACAAAAAAAATTTGCAAGTTGTAGGCTAAGACAGTGAAATATAAGTAACGTTAGCCTATTAGGCTACTAATAACAACAATAATTATTATAATAGTAGTAGTAGTACACTATAACGTTACTGGTAAGGTGTAGGCTAGTTAGGCTTGGGTTTTGTTCTTAGATTAAACCATTATCTTACCTGCTGAAATTTTGTTCAATAGTTGTAAATATCAAAGTAGCTATGTAATTTCTGGCCATTCCATGGGATAATTTCTCCAAGACGCGCAAGAAAAGGAGAAGGGACTTTGAGAAGGGAGTCCAACAATATTGAGTTTGGTAATATACCTTTTCCTCTCTGGTAGACACAGGGTACCATTACATTACATTACATTATAGTCATTTAGCAGAAGCTCTTATCCAGAGCGACGTACATTGTGCATTTCCGAACTAGGAACAAGTGCGTTAAAACAACCCTAAAAGGTACATACAAATTCAAGTACCAGGCGCAGTCAGTACGATTGGGTTTAAAAAAAAAATTATTAGTATTTTTTTGGGCGGGGGGGTTGGGGGGTAACCACACAATATTGATGATAACAATAATATGTAACCAATAAGCTAATAAGTAACCTTACAATTATTCACTAGAAGCTTGAACCACTTAAACAAGGATTCATAGCATACCATACATTTTGCAGCTGTCTGCAGCAAATAATGCAGCAATAAACATGACTAACAGTGTATTTTCTAAAGTTGCCCTATTTAGGTTATTGTTTTTCAAAGTGTCAGACATGGTACCCTAATACATTTCCTTTATTTATCAAATGAAAATGGCAAAATGTATAACAATTACTAAACTGGGCCAAGAAAAATGAAATAGCCTATAGGTTAGTGTCATGCATAGTACTTTCCAAAATCTTAGTACGATCTAGACCTTCGGTGGAGCAAGATGCCCATCCATCCGTAGTTAAAGCTACTCTCGTAGCGTTTTGCAAGGAGTCAAACAGTTTTCTTCACCTCTTCATACAGAGCAGGTATACATTTTTCACTAAAATGTTTTCTGCATGGTATGGTGTATCTAGGTTCCACGACATTCATTAAGTGAATCGGACAGTTAACGTAGTAATAATTAATTGAACGTAAGACATTGGAAATAGTCTTACTATTTTTGTTTTTTGTCTCTAACATCTACTTGATTTTGAATAGAAAATGGTTTAAATTTAAATATCAGAAAGCACTTTACAATTAACTGTCTGGACACGGTATGTGTATAAAAACTAATAAAAACAATTATATTAAAAAATAGAACTGTTTGGCCATTTCTCCAGGAAACTCAGGGGAAGTGTCAATGACTCCCGAGTTTAGCTTGCTAACCCGCTGCTGTCCTTCACGTCAATGGTGTGTCGTCGGCTCAAATGGTTTATCATGTTTGTGGTGTTGCCTGTGTATCTGATTTCTATTTGGCAGATCTTGCATATTGCAGCGGTTTTGTCAAGTACACCCTCCTTCTTTCTAAACCCGAAATGCTTCCATACCACTGATTTTCTGTTCGGAACATCGCAAATTCTGTAAGTTTCTGTCTCTTTTGTCGCACTCAGCGAGCACGCAGCTAGCCATTTCGCTCAGATCTGTCCGTCTCATTGTCGCTTGATTCCTGCCTGTCCCTGCTTTCAACTCACGCTTACGTGGAGGTTGGAGCAGAAACATGGATTGAAGCTGGTCAAAACAGTTTTAAAAGTAGTCGTGTCTCAGAAATATATATTTTAAATAATGAAATGAATATTTTTTTTGAATAAATGAATACATGTGCACATTAATTTAAAATGCAATATTAATCGATGCTTATCAATTCTGATCTTACACATTCATTACGCATTGTCCCACCCCTAGTTATTATTGTTATTATTAGGTGTGGTTGTGAAACCACACCTTTTGTTATTCTATTATTCCGCCACTTTTTGAGAACCTATCTCCTCCTACATCATTCATACCATCAACACCATTTATACCTTTACACACTCTCCAGGTTGCTATTACTTTTTATCTTTATACTATACACCTTTTCAGATAATTAACCTTTTATCGCCAAAAAAATGTATGGGAGTCAATGGGCACATTTTGAAAACCGATGCAATAGAATGTGGATGCTGTAACATATTACACTGCTTATGACATCATAATGCCTTCCTCTACAACACTGTTATGACCCAACAATACTATCCCAGATGATTTGACATTGGTCCCGTTAAGTAACTGAAGCTAACTGAGTCGCTCACGGTGAGAATGCTCAGTGTGAGCACTGGGCGGATTTTTTAATCACTTAACGTTTTGCTCTACATGAGCGCTGACCAACTGTCTACAAACGTCTAAGTTTGGAAAAAAATGGTGATAAAAATTCCATAGCTAACGACAAAGCCTACTTCCATATCTGATCCGAATCCAAATGTGTTCAGCAATGCTTTGAGCGGCTCAGAGTGATCGAAACTGAGCAACCCGTCAAGTGCGTTTTTCGCTCTGAGTGAAGCTGAGCCGCTCAGTTCGCCTACTTAATGCCTTACCTTTTTGTGCTTTCATCACAATTCATTACTTCTTTGTATCACTTCCAGGTTCTTTAGACTTACCACAAAATTGGCTACATTACCATATTTTAACACCCTCGCTACATCCCTTTATACCGCATTCATAACAGTTCATACCATTTCCATCTTTTATTTTCCACCTCACACTATACCTTATTACCATCTTTCTATGCCATTTCCAGCAATTGATAACACTGTGAAGCAACCACACCTACAATTTCTTTAGGAATTGTTAATCTAGTTTTCATATTCTATTCTATTAATTTGTGGCTTGGTCATATCTTGATTGATCATGTAAAGGCATGTAAAGTTGGCTGTTTTTTGTGTGTTTTTTGACTGCCGTGCCATGCGTGTGTGTCTAAATGTGTTTGTATGACATGAATTGCATCGGTAAAAGACAGCCAATTCACATAAATAGATGTACGCTTACAAAAATTACATTATTCTTTCTCAATCATAGTTTTAATGCCACGGTTTCCACTTCTGCTCGTTATTAGCGCAGGACAAATCATATGTCTGTTTGTAAAATTATGGCTTAAAGTTTTATTTTTGGTTTGGCGGGGGATAAATTGCATAGGCCTAAAGGTAAATAAACTGTGGTGGCCTGTAAACTAATTTGTTCCACTACTGTTTCAGAACAAGGGCGACCTGCACCTAAAAAACTAAGGGGGCACAGAGGAATAATGATAGGAGTTGATAACAAAATCCTGTTTGGAGAATAGTTTTCAGGGAATATACAGTCATCATACAATATTTTTGGATGTATAACAACATTTGGAAATAAAATTGACTTATTTATATGTAGCCTAGATAGATTCTGAGAAAGCTTAATCTGAAATCTGGCCAAATCGGGGGGCTCGTTGAATGGGCAGATTGCCATCACTGTTTCAGAATGAAGGCTGATTTGTTTTACTCTAATAATTAACAAAAGATTGTGCTTTGCAGCGTCACTTGAGCTAAGCCATCGGTCCAGAATGCATTTTGCATTACTGTAATGTGTTTTAGCCTCTTTTTTTCATGAATAAACATGGCTTTTGTTTGTTCTAAAGAATTACTTTTATATGGATTAAAGCGCTATAATAAATAAAAAGGAACGGTAAGATTTTTTTATTTTGCTCTCACAAGATTGACGTAGGCCTATATATATTGATTATAATGAGCACAATTAATATATAGGCTAAGCTATAGCTATGGTTAATTTCATGGACTGCCGATTGAGTCACATGGGAAGAGAAATCAGCCGACAGCGAACAGCTGCATCCCTAATAATATATTTGAATGTTTTTAATAACCAAATAAGCAATCCAATGCTTAATTTTGTAAAGTGCAGATGAAATAAAATAAAGTGCTTACATACATGTATGATCATAAGACCATAAATAAGCTGAGGCAAGGAAAATGCAATCGGGAACATTTGATTCACACCCTCGCACGCACGCACAGTGCGTTGGAAACCATCTGACCAAAATAAAAAATAAACGGAAAAGCCAAGATTCCACTTTTGATGGTCAATTCCACGATTCTGTGAAAATTAAATCCTAGGAGCCCTAATAGTCCCCCCCCCCCCATTTTCTGCCATCAAAAATATTGGACAGTTTAATGTAAAATAAAGCAATAATATTTTATATTTGGTCACATATCCTTTGCATGCCATGACTTCCTGATGTCTGTGACCCAACAATCTGCCCAGTGGTGAGTGTTTGAAGTACAGTAGACATACTGTAGCAGTTGTCAAAGCTCTGTGCTGATGCACCTTGATGGAGAGCAGGCTGGTAAATTAAATTTCCTGTCTTTTGTGGCAAATGCAAACATTTCACTTAAAACATAGTATTTTGTGATTAATATACAGTGCCCTCCACTATTATTGGCACCCCTGGTAAAGATGTGTAAAAAGGGTTATAAAAAATTCACCGTTTGGTGAATTAGCTTAATGTCACACTGAAAAAAGAGTTCAATAGGAAAATTTGTCAGGAGAAACAACCCTTAAAGTGATCCATCCATATCTACTGCATATCTGGCAGCAGTGATGGTTTGAGTCTTGTTTGATACCTCAGACCCTTGATAACTTACAGCCATTTTACCAACCATTGTATTCCATACTGTTCCAGCATAATTTACAGCTAAATCTAGTCCCACCCCCCAATTCCCATAGAGATCCATTCAAATGCAGAGATGTTATAGTATCACAGACCGGGCAAACCCTGTGCAAATGAGTCAAAAAAATTGCATCCAATCCACAAAGCACATGCAAAGGCTGAAAGGTATAGCAAACTACACCGACGAGCAAATAGCTCCACGGCTGCACCCCTCTCATTTAAATGTATGTAAATTAGGTACTTGCCTGCAAAATTGCCCCAAGGAAGCCTTGCGTGTAATCCACAAACACCATGAGCTAATTGCCACACACAGTTAGAGAGGTGCAAATACCACTTTTGAAAAGCAGGTATTAACCGGACGAATTGGATGATAAACCTCTTAAGGCCTATTTTGTCGCGAATTAGCGACAAACCGACTCTTTTCAGAAACGGCCTGATATGAATGTGCATTGAATAATATAACACAAAACCTCTATTTATTTTTTCTTTTGAAAGTAAATTCCGTCCATAAGGGGATTTAAGGGCGAGACATAACCATGTGAGCACAGGTCCCAATACAGGACGCCAAGCCCTCATGCCACCATCATGTCCCTCATGACAGTTTGGTCAGAAACATGCACACGAGTAGCCCACTGGAGGTCATTTTGTAGGGCCCTGGTAGTGCTCCTCCTGTTCCTCCTCGCACAAAGGAGCAGATACCGGTCCTGCCGCTGGGTTGTTGGCCTTTTACGGCCCTGTCCAGCTCTCCTCCTGTAATGGCCCGTCTCCCGATATCTCCTCCACGCTCTTGAGACTGTGCTGGGAGACACAGCAAACCTTCTTGCGACGGCACGTATGGATGTGCCATCCTGGAAGAGCTGGACTACCTGTGCAACCTGAATGGGCTGCAGGTACCGCCTCATGCTACCAGTAGTGACAAGGGCACTAGCAAAATGCAAAACTAGAGAAAAATCAGTCAGGAAGGATATGGAGAGAGAAATGGTCTGTGGCCACAACCTGCAAAACCATTTACTTTTTGGGGGTTGTCTTGCTGTTGCCTTTCCTGTCCATCTGTTGT
This sequence comes from Ilyophis sp. 1 JC-2022, assembly GCA_022702515.1. Classification (NCBI taxonomy): domain Eukaryota; kingdom Metazoa; phylum Chordata; class Actinopteri; order Anguilliformes; family Synaphobranchidae; genus Ilyophis; species Ilyophis sp. 1 JC-2022. The sequence continues at coordinate 35,177,631 of CM040395.1, forward strand.
CACTTTCATTTGCACTAAAGCAGGTGAAATTGATTCACAATCGTTTATGCTTCATAACTGGACAGATCGATATCCCAGAAGTTTAATTGACTTGGTGTTATACTGTGTTGATTAAGTGTTCCCTTCATTTTTTTGAGCAGTGTATATACAGGTGCAGCTAAAAAAATTAGAATATCGTGAAAAAGTTCAATATTTTTTGTCACTCATTTCAGAAAGTGAAACTCATATATTATATAGATTCATTACACATAGAGTGAAATATTTCAAGCCTTTATTTCTTGTAATTCTGATGATTATGGCTTACAGCTAATGAAACCCAAAATTCAGTGTCTCAGAAAATTAGAATATTTTTGCTTTAACATATTTTTAAAGTATCATATTTAATATTTGGTCGCATATCCTTTGCATGCTGTTACTTCCTGAAGTCTGTGACCAATCAACATCAAAAGACTCTCAATATCTTATTTTCAGGTACTGTTACAAGCGATACTATAACCTCTCTGCATTTGAACTGATCTCTATGAGAATTGGGGGGTAAGACTAGATTCAGCTGTAAATTACGCTGGTACAGTATGGAACACATGACTGGCGACATGGCTGTACGTCATCAAGGGTTTAAGGTATCAAACGAGCCCCAAACCATCACCCTGCGTCCAGATATGGAGTAGATGTGGATGGATCTCTTTAAGGGTTGTTTCTCCTGACTTTTTTCCCCATAGAGTTCTATAGGAAAACAAGTCAGGAGAAATAACCCTTGCAGTGATCCATCCACATCTACTTCATATCTGGCAACAGAGTGATGGTTTGGGGCTCGTTCGATAGCTCAGACCCTTGATTACTTACAGCCATTTAGCCAGCCATGTATTCCATACTGTACCAGTGTAATTTACAGCTGAATCTAGTCTCACCCCCAATTCCCATAGAGATCAGTTCAAATGCAGAGAGGTTATAGTATCGCTTGTAACAGTACCTGAAAATAAGATATCGAGAGTCTTTTGATGTTGATTGGTCACAGACTTCAGGAAGTAACAGCATGCAAAGGATATGCGACCAAATATTAAATATGATACTTTAAAAATATGTTAAAGCAAAATATTCTAATTTTCTGAGACACTGAATTTTGGGTTTCATTAGCTGTAAGCCATAATCATCAAAATTACAAGAAATAAAGGCTTGAAATATTTCACTCTATGTGTAATGAATCTATATAATATATGAGTTTCACTTTCTGAAATGAGTGACAAAAAATATTGAACTTTTTCACGATATTCAAATTTTTTGAGCTGCACCTGTATATATATATATATATATATATATATATATATATATATCATTTTTCTTTTCTTTTACTTTTTATGTGATGTTTTGCAATATAGCACAATGTGAATATGGGACCTTTTATTCTTCATTGCATGGCTATTTTTGACATGATGTGGTTTAAGATGGTAAATAATGCCTGAAAATATGAAAGGAACCTAGTTCCAAAATATTGACAGTTAAGTTAATATTCTGGGATTGCAATTGTGGTTGGAACAAAAACCACACACAGGGAAGTCCCAGGACTAAGTTTGAGAACCACTGCTATAGACTATACAATGGACACGAGTAAATCATTAATATTCACTTGTTCTGATCATCACATTTCCTCTAATAATAAATATTTTATCATTTATGTTTAGAGCTAGCAGGTCAAACACTGTAATATACAGGTTAACATTTAATTTCCTTGTTATTTTGTATACTAAAAATGATCACACTTTCTGAAACTTATTTAGACAATTTTTTCTGTTTGTGCATCCAAAAATATAATTTAATTTGTAAAACTCTCTATGAAGTGGAGACTGTTGATCTAACACTGCCTGTGCAAAGCCTAACTATAATCATTTTAAGTGGCAATAAAAACAGTTTGATAAATTGTATGTCTAGGATTTCACACATGGGGTATGTATACAAAATTAGATATGTATAAATACATTTATACTTAATAAATATGTATAATCATGATCAAAATAGAATTGTGGATTAGGTAATGATCTACAGGGGAAAAAAACAGAATTTAATTTTCTACTCTATGTACATATCTCTTAGCTATTAACATAGAACTTTCACATACCCCACATTTTGTCAACAAAATGTATTTACAAACAAGATGGTATCACAGCCTCAGTGTGGTGTTAATATGATAGGTTCCCTGATCTGTAAACATCTGGTTATCTTGCTTTCCATGATAAGAGAAGGTGCTGAGGATTTCCAGTTTGTGAGCACATTTGGGCAGAATCTTTCACACGTCACAAATTGCAGATGGGAAGCAGTGATCTTGAACAGGCAGTCACATGTCCGTGACCATCTGACACCTTCCATTTAGAAAAATAATACTTTCTCTCTTAGTGTATGCTCTGTACTGCAACCAAAAGAAGGAATTATGCCTGTGAGAATTTGTAATGCTCAAATGTTAGCTTTTATTTTTCTATTCTTAGTTTCATTTTAACCTAGCTTCTTCATTTTTCTTAATTTAACATGGTGAAGAAATAAAATCATGATAAAACATGCTGTGTTCCCAAGGTCACTCACTTCAGAAAAGAAACATGAAATGTTAATTTTATTGTGCAATAGGTAAGACAAAGTATTATTAAAGAGGGTAACTGAATCTGAAATCTTTTGCAAAGAAGAGATGAGGCAACAAATAATACTGGCATATGACATGTTACAAATATTGCATATTAATAACAAGCACAGTGTGTTAAAATTAAACATTTTACTTTTAATTTATAAAAATGTTTTCAGTGAGAAGTTTGGCTTGCTGAAAAGCCTCAAAAGCCTGGAAATTCAAATGAGCACTACCAAGCCAAACTTCAGCTCTCTACACTATCAGGGAGTTCCAGTAGTGTTTTAGACTACTGGATACAGTATATACAGTTATGTTGCTGTGTTGTTCTACTGTATTTCATCACTGGGCAGATTCTTGAGAGGTTTTATTAAAACTGTAATTTAGAATTTCTGAGAAATATGAATCCTTCAATTGGGACGTTGACGACAACCACTAGGGGGCCACCGTGGACAGGGATAAGAAGGATTTGTTTGAAACATTTTGCATAATTTGTTTGAAACACATTGTACTTGCTCAGCTAACATTAACCTTACTCCCAATGAAACACCATTATAAAATTAATTGCTTGTGTGCTGGTATGCAATACAATACTTCTCCCTGCTAAACATATTTAAACATCAGCCTCTTCCAGTTTTAAGTTTATTGTTTACCCAATGTAGCAAGCTGGCTCGCGCCACATGGTAATGGAAGATGTATCTAGCTATTTAACTTGGCTAATGTAAGCTAACAGAATTATTTCTGTGACATTGTAACTTACCGAAAACAACTCTGCAGTCTGCATATACGTTACGTATTGCTTTTTAGCTAATAAACCATGCTTCCATTGTTAACGTTAGCGATTTGCTATCATAAAACTGATTTATATTGGCTAAAAATGTTAACATAAGTTAACGTTAACTATCACTCTTCAACTGTGTTGTGTTGGTAGGATTTAGTCTAATGTAACATCACTGCCAAAACTATATGCGGCAAAATATCTGGTTATTTTAAATACAAACTAACGTACCGTTAACAACTGCCTTGCCTAACGTTAATCTATCCAGAGCAGTCATTTCCAGACTTTTGTGAATGCGGAAAACCACTAGGCTAACATCATCATAAAATTTCTTCTTACCGTGAAAAATCCCTGACTTGTTTACATTCCTGGACAAGATGTTAGCTGCGTCAATTTGTTACCACAGTGGCACTTTCATCACAAGTCAGCAATTATATTGAGAAATACCCTCTTTGAAAACAAAAAAGGGCTAAGGTTTTGCTGTTACTGCATATCGGTTTTTGCCAAATCTGCCTCATAGCCATCGTAGCGCGAAGCTTTCAAAACCATAACAGTGCAGTAAATAAACAAACTAGGCTCATAGGCGTAGTTTTTAGTAGGGACGCTAGGGACATGTCCCTACTAATGTCACGGAAAAAAGAATTGTCCCTACCAAAAATTGCAGAGTGTAAACTGTTATAGGCATAGTATAATTCAAAAACTCATTGTGGTCTTCCGAAAGTGCAGATCTGGTTGACAGCTGCATCAATAATCTATTAGCAAGCGATCCTGTTATCTTCCATAGCCAATTAACAACCTGTACTGACTCATCTTTCCCTTCCTCGCCTCTTCCCCAGTGAGTGCCACGAGCTGTCAGTCACAGCCGTGCAAGCTTTTCAGCAGCAGAGCAGCGGTTCATCAATGACAGGCAGCGCAGCTAAATCACGACTAGTTAGCTTTTCTCTCTACCTCAGCTAACGTTAGCTTTTTTCGGTATAGATTAAACTACCGTTACGCTATGATTTCCTTTACCTTACGAGACCGATCTGATTGCGCAACTGTGACATCTTGAAATATATTGAGTAATTGTACAGGTTGTATCATATTGAATGTTGAAATGAGTATCAGTATTATGATATACAGTACAGAATCAATCTTTATCTTATTTACATTATTAGCTACATTAACTACTTGAATCAATCTCTTATTTATTGTATTATTACATGAACTACTACAGTCACAATTTTTTGTCATTAATACAGCTAGTTGACAAAGACAGCAACCTCTTTCCCACTTTTAAGGTAAAATTCTGAATGTTGCCGACTACTACTGTTTATTAAGGATGTATATATGTTTGTGATGCATAGCCTACCGTAAATATGGATGCATGCTTACGATGTTAAAGTGCTACTTCAGGGATGTCAACTCTCACGCATTGACCGTGAGACTCACGCATTTGACCCTTTTCTCACAGTCTCAAGCTAAAACATCTCACGCATTTTCACGGAACAGCAACAATTCTCACGCAATTTCACTGCATTTTTTTTTCATAGCAAAAATAGTTCAACTTCCCGTGTCCGAACCCCGTGCGCGTGCACTGCACACTGTTCGATAGCCGTTTTCCAAACCAACTGGCACACTTCCACGTACACTCCACCCTCTTTGCCGGCCAATCACTTATCATTGGCGATGAAACGGTGAGAGGGTGGAGTGTACAATGTATTGCGCAGTTTGGAAAACAGACTCGAACCGAGTTGTCTTGAGCGCAAATGTCGACTGTAAGTAAACAAAAATGCACTTTAAAGTAAATCACGAATAAGTGATCAAATATGTTTGCACTATTAACTGTTGGCGTATTAATTGCAGCAATAACAATATGAATGCTTTGTTAACCTAAGAATTAGTTAACATAGGCAACATCAGACTAATGTAATGTTAGCTGTTACTAAGACTAGCCCATAGTTAGCTAGCTAACGTTACATAACGTTAGCTAGCTAGCTAAAAAGGAGACTAATTTAAATGAGAGGTGGATCATTCCTTGTAAAACACACAGAAAAGTGGATTTCGACACCCACCTTTTCAGATTGTTACAAAATGCTTTCTATAGTTATAAATAGATAAGGTTAGTACACATTTGTAGGAATTAATTGAAGAAATTGAGAAATTAAGCTAATTGATTGGACCCAGGCTGGACCTTTACTGTTGTAGGATTCATAAATATTCTGTGAATATAGTACTACCAATCATCCAATTTGTAACAAATTGCTCTTTGTAATTATAACTAAGACATGAGGATTCCAAATAAATGGTCAAAATAAAGCCATGGACCCCCGAAAACCAATCACCAATCCCACTCCGATAACCACAATACAATACCAGTTCTCTACGTTTGACAAGTACTATGAAGCTGGGCCTTGGAGTATTGTTTCTTCATAATATTTTAAATTTGCTTCCAAGTGAATATGGTGATGGTTATTTTCCCTTGTCCAAATTAATGAATCATTGAAGTTGCTAATTTTATATTCAATTAGGCCCTACATAATGTGGAAGTTCCGTTTCTGACCTTCCCATTTTTTGTGAGATCTTGCATTGAAGGTTGACAAATCAATTCTCCAACATCAACTCTTAACTCTACATGTCTAAATAATTACACCATAAACAACTTCAATGAGTCCTCAATCTGTACAGGAGGAAATTACCATCTCCATATTCAATGAAAATACATTAAATTGTATAAAGAAACAATCAAACTTCTAGAACTAATGTTATATACTACTGTTTGTTGGGGTGGGGTTAGAGGGATCTGTGAATGGATTTTCTCATTCGTGAGGCAGTGATTGGTCAGGTGGGTTGAGTCGTGTCGGGTCGATTTGGGTCACCGAAAGTCTATTCTCACTCTTGCCCAACTCTCAAAGTTTACATCCCTGCTACTTTATTAGTCGTAATGCGATCGAGTGTGCAAACTTTCAGCTAACGTTAGCTAGCTAGCTAACAACTCTAACTGCTAACGTTAGTCATGACACAATCAAATTTGTTTTCAATTTGTATGCAGCAAGTGCACATGTAGGCCAAATGCATAATCAGTTAAGGTTAATTAAAGAAACAGTCATCGGGATCATCTGATGCTCTCTTTGTAGCTCAAAAACAATATTTGCTCTCAAATTAGTGCTCATTTTTTGCAGCTTGCGCACAAATATGCGCTTGCATACAGTCCCTACCAAAACTGGAAACAAACCTACGCCTGTGTGTAGGCTACACATAGCCTATGACTACGATAACTCTGGGATGAACAGGCCACTTTTTAGATCATAAAACTGAAAAGTAGGCTAACTTAGATATCCACTGAGCTGGATCCAGTGGCTTAGCAGTTGGTGCTGTTAGGTCAGAGTTGTGTGGAACTGCTGATCAAGTTTCAACTGTTCCGTATTTCCTGTCATTATTTAAACCTTGCATCGTCTTTGTTTGACGTTTCCATATTGCCATTGATTTGACAAGGAAAGCCGGTTATTCACGGTATAGGACTCACAGTTTGTTACGACCTTATATCTTCAACTTGTTGTCGCTACACGGGACTTGTTTCGGGAGTCAAATAGGTTATTTGACACCATTTGTTTGTCCCTTTGCAGAACCTCTGTCTCCCTGTCCTAGACAGATTGTGTTTGCTGTCTTCTTTTCTTCTTGTTTGTGTTTTTCGGCTCTCTCGTTGTGAGTTATAGGCCTTTCTTTGTTTGTTGTGTCTTAATCTCTAGTGTTAAGAGTTTTTCGCCCAATATGGGTCGCTTTGAGTTTGGTAGCGGAATCTCTCGTTTTAAGAAGAGTTTATTGTTTTCTTTATTATTGTAATTTATTCCCTGTCTGCGGGTTTTTCCCCCCCGCTTTGTGGTGTTCATAACAGCACTTATAGAACCCCCATTGTCGCGCTTGATCCTTCGTTCCGTACGCTACCCCTGACAGAATATGGAAGCCAATAATAGGGAGGTACCAGCGACAGTCACTAATCTGGGGCAAATTCTCACAGCGCAGGAGGCAGCTTTCTCCGGCTATGAGGAGGGCATTAGGGCTCTTCAAGCCTCCGTTCAAGCCCTACACACTCAGCAGGCGCAGTTTTCTAGCCAGCTACATTATCAGGGAGACGGGCTGCGCGAATTAGCGGACAGCGTTTGTTCGTTGACTCTTACCATTACATCCCCTCCTGTTACACTACCTTCAGCCCCTGATCCCTCAGTGATTCCCGTACCACTTGAGCCCAAGGAGCCTAAACTACAGCTTCCGCTTCGCTATGGAGGGGAGTGCAGGGGGTTTTTGACTCAGTGTTAAATTTTTTAAAAATCACAATCTTCTCGTTTTTCCACCGAGGAGGCTTGGGTTTAATTTATTTTCTCTCTTCTAACAGGTACGGCTCTCGCTTGGGCGGACCCCTTATTTAAAGCAAATTCTCCCATGATGTCCACTATGGAGGGGTTGGTGGAGGAGATGGCGTCGGTCTTCGACCATGACGTCTCTGGTCAGGAGGCGTCATTTTCTATTGCTTTTCGAGCACTCGCAGGGGAGACTGGGTGGCCTGATGCTTAGCGCTCTTTTTCTGAAAGAACCCGTTAGAGATGCCCTTTCTGCGCTCGAACCACCTGCTTCATTCGGTGTGTTAGTGTCTACGGCTATCAGGATTGATAGAGAGCCCTCAACTCATGTACCTCGTCCTGTGGTTACTCCGTTCTCCTTGTTTTCGGAGGAGCCCATGCAGGTTGATGGGTCGGCAGTACGGGATTCCAAACCCACCAGGTTGAGAGATGCGTGGTGCCGTGATTGTAAGCGCGCGTGTCATTACAGAGACCAGTGTCCCAAGCGAGTGGGAAAAAAGGGGGGGGGGATCGAGGCCCTTAGTGAGACATATTAACACTTCCCCTTGAACTCAATTATCTGTGCAGCTGAGTTGGAGTAAGCATTCCACCAGCTGTATCGCTTTTATTGATTCCAGATCAGTCGAGTCCCTTATGGACATTAAGTGGGTTAGGCAGCAGGGCATTCCCTCAGTTTCTCTTTCCGTCCCATGGTTAGTAACGGCTGTTGACGGTCGCCCTTTGGGTACGGGTTCTATCCGGCGAGTTACCAGCCCCTAAAAACTGGCTGTTTTTTGGTGGATTCTCCCACATACTGTAATGGGTTTATTGATGGTTCGGAGATTCAAACGCAAAGCTGGGGAGATCAGAACAAGTCAGCTCACAACCGTGAGGACCAATAATTAGGGGGAGAAAATAGTAAAGAAAGAAAAGACAGAAAACTAATTCCTTAAGGCTAACAGCCAAAACGAAAATCAACCCACTAAACGGGCAAACTACTAAAACTAGTAGAATACCAACTAAATCTCCTGAGCTCACGTAATGTGCTAAAAATGGGAAACTTATTCAAACAAAAGAACACTCTTGGCTACCGTAGCTCAAAGCCGGTAGAGTGTAAAACCACAACGAAAGTACAAAGAAAAACTGTCTCAGAGAGAACAGCAAAGTACAAAAGAGATAGCACCAAACGCTACCAGGCAGAAAACAATCCTATTCCTGATTAAGTAGCTATAGCAAGTCCCCCCTGAACATAAACAGAGTTTAATATCAGGAGGTCGCTAGTACCTGAGTATACCTGGCTCGAATGCAATGTCGTGAGACAAACAAGCACCGGAGAAGCGGAAGTGAGGAACGTAAATACCCTGCATGTAGAAGCCCAGGTGAAAACAATAATGAGACTGCAAACCACGAAACAGAATGAGGAAAACGTGATTGATTCACAATCGTGAAAGCCAAAACGAGAATAGCAAAAGAAAAGAAAACAACAGCTATGAACCACTACAGGACCACCCCCCCCCTCCCTCCCCCTCTAAGAAACGACCCCAGACGATTACTGCGGAAATCTCGAATCAAATTTGGATCTAAAATATTTCTGGGCGGAACCCAACACTGCTCCTCCGGACCATAACTTTCCCAGTCAACTAAAAACTGCCACCAAAATGCAACGGATGGTATACACAGGACCTCCATCCATGAACCGAGGAGGAGGAGGGGGGTCTGTTAGCAGGAGACAACAGACTGACAAGCAATGGCTTTAGCCATGAAACATGGAACGTGGGGTGAATCCGCATGGAGCATGGAAACTGCAGACGGACTGTTACTGGGTTTATCCTCCAGATAATTTTAAAAGGTCCAATGTAGCGTGGGAAAAGTTTCTGTAACTCAACCCTCAAGGGCAAATCAGAGGGAGCTGTCTGTCGGCTGAAACCTTTTGGGACGCCGACTCTCGCAACTGATGAGCGAACTCGTCTCCACACCGAGCAACACCTCCGAACAAAAGAACCAGCCGCGGGAACCTCCACATTCCTCTCTAGTTCCGGAAACAAAGGAGGAAGGTAACCTATTTGAGCCTCAAAAGGAGATATGCTCGTGGAGGCATTGCGTATTATGTGCATACTCAGCCCCCGGAAGATAACGACTCCATGACGTAGGATTAGCCGCCGTCAAGCAGCAAAGGGTGTACTCCATTCTCTGGTTAGTTCTCTTTGTCTGCCCGTGAGTTTGCGAGTGAAACCCTAAAGAGAGACTAACATTTTGCGGCCAACTGGGCGCAAAAAGAATGCCAGAACTTGGCGTCAAACTGAGGATCCCGGTCGGACACAATATCCTGAGGTAACCTATGTACTCGGAACACATAAGCAATGACTAACTGAGTGGTCTCCAGCACCGATGGTAATTTTGCCAGGGCGAGAAAATTACCAGCCTTGGAAAATCTGTCAACGATTACCAGGATCACCAAATTACCCTGTGAATCAGGTAATCCTGTGACAAAATCCAATGCGATATGACTCCAAGGTCGCCTAGGAATGGGTAAGGGCCGTAACAACCACGAAGGTGAGAGTCGAGAACTCTTACTGCGAGTGCAAACAGCACAAGCAGCGACAAACTCTAGCACTTCTTTCTCAATGCCTGGCCACCAGAATTGTCTGGATAAAAACTCCCTCGTCCGATGGACACCAGGATGCACTGCAAACTGAGAGGAATGGCCCCACTGCAGTACTCGAGACCTGACCTCAAGAGGAACAAAAAGGCGACCGACGGGACCCCCACCCGGATCCGGGGTATGCAGCAACGCCTGCTGAACCGCCACCTCAATGTCCAACAACACCAGAGCCACAATCTGGGAAACAGGCACAATGTGCTCCAGAATAGCAGGTCATTTGTTCGTTCAAAAACTCATGACAGAGCATCAGGTTTAACATTCTTTGTACCAGGACGGTACGTTAAAAGAAAGTTAAAGCAGGTAAAAAATAGTGCCAACGTGCCTGTCTCGGATTACGTGTCTTGGTTTGCTGGACCGCAAACCACAAAAAGGAGGGAGAGATTAGGCGTGACGAGAATGGGCTCAGAACTGAACCTCTTCTTCAGTTCATTCAATGCAGAATCGGCCCTCTGATTCCACACAAATTGCATAGCTGATGTTTTCTTGGTAAGGGCAGTAATGGGCGCGGCGATCGCACTAACATTTTTAATAAACTGCTTATAAAAATGAGCAAAACCAAGAAAACGCTGGACCTGCTTCACAGAATTGGGAGTAGGCAAATTCAGTACAGTGAAGACTTTCTCGGGATCCATAGAGACCTTGTCCTCTGAAACAATGAATCCCAGGAAAGAAAGTGCTAGCATGAAATCAGCACTTCTCTGCCTTGACAAACAATTTAGCTTCTAACAGGGCCTGTCAATACCTGTTTAACATGCCCAATATGGGTCTGTAAATCGGCAGAAAAAATTTAAATGTCATCCAAGTAAACAAAAACAAATTTCTCCCATAATACATCATTAACTAATGCTTGGAAAACTGAGGGGGCATTAGTTAGCCCGAACGGCTCGATACTCGTAGTGGCCGTTATGGGTATTAAAAGCGGTTTTCCATTCATCACCCTCACGCATGCGCACTAGGTTATAAGCGTTACGGAGATCTAATTTGGAAAAAATGGTAGCTCCTTGGAGACGTTCAAACGCCACATTAATAAGGGGAAATGGGTATCGGTTCTTTATTGTAACGGCGTTTAACACGCGATAATCGATACATGGTCATAAAGTACCATCCTTCTTTTTAACGAAAAAGAACCCCACACCAGCGGGCAAGGTCGACGGTCTTATGAAACCGTTAGCTAACGCCTCATATTCTTTCATAGCCGCACTCTCTGGAGCTGACAGGGAATAAAGACTCCCTCTAGTTGGGTTAGTACCTGGATACAACTCAATGGCGCAATCAAAGGGACGTTTGGGTGGAAGAGTGGTTGCCCTCTGTTTGCTAAACACTTCAGCAAGTTTGGCGTATTTGGTCGGAACAATTGAGAGGTAAAGACAATTCTAGTGTTCCTGCCATCTCAGTATCCTCCCTCTGAGTAGGGGACCCAGGAGGAGGCGACTACTGAATCTCAGAATCGAAAGGGTTCTCAGAAGATAGCCCCTTCCAATAAGAATTTCCGTCAGGCAGAGAATCCCACTCCAGACTCTCGTCACCAACCTCAGATTCCGAAAGAGAATCACCCTGATTAGGAGGGGAAATCAACTAAAAACAAATGTATTCTCTCCATGTGCTTAGGTTGACGGTCTTATGAAACCGTTAGACATGGTGAGAGGAGACGTCACCTCCTTTATAGTACCTGACCCTAAAGGCCGGCCGTCGAGAGCCTTAACTAATCGGGCTTGATCAAGGAGCTGGTCCGGTATCTTGTTCTTTCTAGCCCTTCTAGCCCATTGAGCGTCAATGAAACAGTCCACGGTCCCAGAGTCGATAAAACCTTAATCTGCCGTGAATGCTGTGCCTAAGAAAGTCTGACATTTAATAACGTCCGAGGCGCAGTACCCTGACGTTTCGCTAGAAGCCCCGGCTCCTCTAACGAGACCCCCCTTTTTTTCCTTAAGCTTCAGCTTAAAGCACTGATCACGAGTGTGCCCCTTCTTTTTGCAGTAATGACACCCCTCATTTTTTAAAACTGAGTCCTCCAAAGGTGGACCTGCTGCCCCATCTATCTGCATGGGTTCATCAGTACTAAGGGAGAATGGCTTAACCGCCGGAGAATAAAACTCCGTAAATGGGAGCGACGAAGGTTTTATCTTATGACCTTTACTCTGTTGTTTGCGTAGTAAGCGGTCACGCAACCGATTGTCTATGTCTATGCGGATGACGGAAGACACTAAAGCATCTAGTGAATCGGACTGCTCGAGAATGGAAAGAGCATCCTGTTCAGCGAATGCCTCCAAAAATTATGTCATCAGCGGAGCCTCAGGCCAACCTGTCTCACCTGCCAGTGCACAAAATTTTATGGCGAATTCTGACACCGTATCATTACCCTGGTGAAGACGATGCAACCGTCTCGCCGACCCGAAATGCTATGGTCAAAAACCGACTCCATCTCCTTCAGAAGTGTAGTCGTGGAATTTACAATATGGGATTTTTTCCTGATTAAAGGCATAGCCTAATCAAGCGCAGACCCAGAAAGTAGTGACAAAATAAAGACTACTTCGGAGTGTGGATTATTAAACCGCAAAGATTGGGCTTTAAAAAAATGTGAACATTGGGCGAGAAACCCACAGCATTTTCCTGCTCTACCTTCGTAGCGGAGAGGAAGCTGTAACTTGGGTTCCCTACCAACTTGAGCAAGGGGGGCTGAGAAGGCAATAGCCTCAGCGGGAGGAGTAAATGCTTGGTGTGACACTGTGAGAGATCACATAACCTCCATTAGCTCACTGAACCAACCCTCTTGAACCCTCATTTGATTGATCAGCCAGAAAAAAATCAGAAAAAATCTAATTGACAATCGTGAAAGCCAGAACGCGAATAGCAAAAGAAAAGAAGACAACAGCCACGAACCACTACACATACCCACTTGTTCTGGGGCACTCATGGTTGTTTCAGCACAAGCCCTATATTAACTGGGGGACAGAGGGTCCGGTTATTCTCCGCTGGGGATCCCAGTGCAGACACCACTGCTCTAAAAATAAACCACTCAAATCTGGAGGTTCACTCCATTCTCTTTCCGATCCCAGTTCTGACAGCGAACTGGAGGAGGAGAGTGTTCTCCTTGGTGCTCACGAGGCAGTAGTGTCGTCTTGTGACACCAGGAGGAGTCTTTCTTGGGACACGTTCGAGCTCTCCTTCTGAGATCGATTGGGACATTCCACTCGATTCTGGGTCAGATTTGGAGAGTACCCAGGTGGGCGGGTCATTTAATTTTCCGTTGCCGGCTAATGTTCCTCAGCAGTATAAAGAGCTTGCTGAGGTCTTTAGTAAGCAGCGCGCCACTTCTCTTCCCCCTCATAGGCCATATGATTGCGCTATCGACCTATACCCAGGATTGATTCCTCTCAGGGGGGCGCTGTATTCCTTATCGGCTCCAGAGAGTGCCGCTATGAGATCTTACATTGAAGAATCTCTAGCTAACGGCTTCATCAGACCCTCCACATCGCCGGCGGGGTCCGGATTATTTTTTGTTTATAAGAAGGACGGTGGTCTTAGGCCACATATTGATTACAGGGGACTTAATGCAATAACAATCAATAATTGTTATCCTCTCCCTCTGATGAATTTGGCATTTGAACGCCTCCAGGGGGCGTCTATTTTTACTAAACTCAACCTACGCAGTGCTTACAATATTGTTCGCATTCGTGGGGGGGATCAATGGAAAACAGCGTTTAACACCCACTCAGAACACTACGAGTACCAGGTGATGCTGTTCGGGCTAACTAGCGCCCCTCCTTTTCCAGGCATTAGTGAATGATGTTCTTAGGGAGATGCTCAAGAAATCGTTTTTTGTCTATATTGATGACATTGTGGTGGAGGTAGACACGTCTGAGTTGGGGGTGGGAGCCATTCTCTCCCAGCTATCTCCTATTGACCACAAGATGCATCCCTGCCCTTATATTTGTCGTGCATTAACACCTGGCAAGAGAAATTATGATGTGGGGGACCGGGAGCTCTTAGCAGTTAAAATGGCTCTTGAGGAGTGGCGTCACTGGCGTCAGAATTTAGATTATTTCTGGAAAGTAAATGATCTCTACAAACCCGACAGACTCCACCCCAGCGATAAAGGACTTTCAGTTCTTTCAGCCAACTTCTCACATCATCTATCCAATCTTATCAGTTGACGTTCTCCCGTTAGGAATTCCGCCATATTTACTGGGCTTCCCTCCATTTCCACCTTTAGTTATAATGCTGTAGCTCTTGCCTGTACTTCTAATGCAGCGGCCCCTATCTATAGCTCTAATGCTATGGCCCCTGCCTATAGTTCTATTACTGCAGCCCCTGCTTATAGTTGTAATGCTATGACTACTGAACCTTGATTTCCACCAGACGTGTTTCGATAAGCAAAGGCTCTTCACAATTTTGCAACGTTAGAAACCCAACTAATATTTTAATTGTACCTAAACAGATCCTTTTGCAACCAGACATATCTCGAATCAATATGGCTTTATTTAATGTAGGAGCTCTTACCACTAAGACCTTTACAATCAATGATTGTATCTCTGAAATTAAATTAGACTTAAATTCTTGTCGAAACCTGGCTCACCTCGGATGGTGTGGCGGTCCTCATCGAGGCCTGTCCTCCAAATTATAGTTTCTTTCATTCTACCAGAAAAGGGAAACAAGGGGGTGGAATAGCCACTATCTTCTCAAACAAGCGTAGTTATACTAGGGTCAGTTTTGGTGATTTCTCCTCATTTGAATACATTGATTTTACTCTGCAGGCTAAACCAGCTATACTCCGACTTACACTATATCGGCCTCCAAACCATGGACAGGCTTTCTTGATCAGTTTTCTGAACTCATGTCGCTTATTATCACTAGCTACGATCGAATAATTGTAAATGGCGATTTTAACATTCAAGTTAACAAGAAGTCTGATGCCAGAGCCAAAAAGTTCAAATTCTAGATAGCCTAGAGTTAAAGCAGCATGTTACTGACTCCACCCATAGATCCTAATATCTTTAATAATTCAACCAACGAAATGGTGGAAGCCTTCAACAGTGAACTGAGTGGCATACTTGATAGAATAGCTCCAATAAAGACTAAAAAGAGATCTATTAACAAGGTGACACCATGGATGAACAACACTATTAGTGATCTTAAAAGAGGAAAAGGAGGAAAACTAAGCTCCACATTCACCATGCCATTCTAAAAGAAATAATTGCTACTTATAACAAGGCTGTCAGCCAGGAGTGCAGGAACCAACTAACATGGTTGATGCCGCACCCAGATACTGTCCTCCAAAACTGCGATCCTTTACATCTGTAACACAAGCTGAACTCAGACCAGCTCCTCAACCTGTGCTCTAGATCCGGACCCAGCGCATTCCTTAAGAATGTCTATGATAGTGTGGCCCCCCACATTCTTAAAATAATAAATACCTCTTTAGAATCAAGTATATTTCCTACCTCTTTTAAGACTGCTGTCGTGAAGCCCCTACTCAAAAAGTCAAATCTAGATAATACTATTCTTAATAACTACAGGCCTATATCTAACCTGCCATTCATAAGCAAAGTACTTGAAAAAGTAGTTTTTAACCAACTCAACACCTTCCTCAAAGACAACAATATTCTTGAGAAATTTCAGTCAGGCTTCAGATCGAATCATAGCACTGAAATGGCCTTCGTGAAGATAATGAATGACCTTAGGCTTGCCACCGACTCAAATAGAGTGTCAATCCTCATTGTTTTAGATTTGAGTGCTGCTTTCGACACCATTGATTATAATATTTTGATTCACCGTCTTGAGAAGTGTCCTGGCCTCTCTGATAGCGCTTTAGACTAGTTTCGTTTATACATTTTTGGAAGAGAATTTTATGTTAGTCTTTTTTTCCGTTGTAGCCCAAGGGGGCTGTCTCGGTCCTCTGCTATTCTCTCTGTATATGCTCCCCTTAGGAAATGTTATTACTCAACATAATGTTAACTACCAGTTATGCAGATGATTTTCAGCTTTATATTTCCATTGAGCCATCAGAACCTGACTGCCTCTGTTCCCTAATCGCCTGTTTGGCCTCAATAAATCAATGGATGAGCGACTTTTTAAAACTGAACGAGGATAAAACATACTTTTGCTGGGACCAAAACCAAAGAGGGATGACCTTGCTAGTAAACTCGGGAGCTTAGCACATCTGATCAAACCACAAGTAAGAAGTCTAGGTGTCATCTTAGCTAGCTGTCTCCGCTTCAAAGAGAAAATCACGGAGTTAGAAGGTCGGGTTTCTACCCTGTACCAGATCCATGAAGATGAGAAACTTCTGGACACACTCGTTGCTACTGCAGATAGCATTAACGCCGACAGGCCTCGCTCTCCGCCCGACTCGCGGAACTCTCCACCGGCCATTGGACTAGAGGAAGACCCATGGCCCGCTCTACGCCCGACAATACATGGATTGGCATCCAGGCTAAAAAGAAAAATAAGCAGAAAAGGCGAGGCAAGAACTATTCTAGCATCAACCCTCCCCCTGTCCCGCTCGGAAATAGCTTCAATCTACTGGGAACTTTCCTAGAAGAGAGATATTCCACACCGAAGGCGAAGAGGCATAGGAGTGTTAGCCGCGCTGCTACTGAGCATGAAGGGCCCGGATCTCCAGTGAGACGCGGCAACACACCGCAGCGAAATGCTATGTCAATACCGACACGTCCTGCTCTGCTGCACCTGGGAGTCGTCCGGTTCACTCCAAAACCCCCTCTGACTTCTCGGAGCAATAGTCGATCCGCTATCCAGCCTGATCAAACCACGATACCACAGGATTGTCACGTGAGTAAAAACCAAAGGTATGCTAATGCAGAACATAAGGCTAACCATAGCCCATTAGCTCCTAGGAGAGCAAACACTACTAGCATTAGCACAGAGGCTAACCAATGCACAGGCCCCATAGCTACTAATAATGCAAGCGGCCCAAATAGTGACGTGGGAAATGCAAACACTATACCAAGATATATTATCTTGATTGGGGATGCCATGACAAAGCATGTGAAACTGGCAAAAACCGAAAATCTCTGCCTTAGCAACACATCTGTTGAGGAACTGTCGTCAACTCTACCAACACTCCTCAACAAAATATCAAACAATCCCAAGATTGTCATCCACACTGGCTCGTTTGATATCTTGCACAAAAAAACTGGCACTGAGATACTTAAAAAACATTTCACCCAGCTACTGAACACACTAAACAGATATCAAGATGTATCCATCAGTGGACCGATTGCATGTTTTCGCAGAGGAAAAGAAGCCTTCAGTCGACTCCTGTCCTTCAACACATGGCTGGCATCTGTCTGTCATGCACACAAACTAAGATTTATTGACAATTTCAATATCTTTTGGAATTGTGCAGACCGTTTTCAAGCTGATGGACTCCATCCAAACCATAGAGCAGGGGTCGGCAACAGGCGTCCACTGCCAGCAATAATATTTGGCCCGCCAGATAATTTTGAGATTTGAAAAAAAAAAAAAATTTTTTAAATAATTTTTTTAATTATTTATTTATTTATTATTATTTTTTTTTTACAATATCGAACCGACAGTCCCACGTATAGGCTATAATGTCCGAATAGAGAATCTACCCACACCTGAAGAATGCTTATTGTACTTTTATCCATGTTGAGAGTGAATGACATGCACAGACAATCAGGCAGCGGGCTGCACTGACGCTGAACCCCTAGTCGTGAATCAAAATAAGTAGGTGGACAACGCGTGGTGCTGAAATAGCCAACATGCGGTGTGTGGTTTGAAAAAAATAACACCAGCTCAGTAAATCATTCAAACTTAATGTTTACTTATATGTGACTGCACCACACATGTAAACAGTAACAAAGCAAATTCAGTTTAATTTTATGAAAAACATCAAAAACAACAAAATCGGTGCAAAAAAAAGCTTGATCCGCTTGATCATGGAGTGCGAGGGGTGGTGGTGCATAGGCCTATGCTCCTGAAACGACAGAGCAAACACGCTACATTAGGGATAATAATTAAATGAGCCATTCATTAAAAATATAAAAAATACAATTAGGCTATTAAATGCAATAACGACAGGCTTAGTACTCACTTAATGTGAAAACTGGCATCTCCCATCGGTCACTATTCGTTGGATATCTGGTGATATGGACGTCACTTTAATCCGCAGGCAGTTTTCAAGGTTTTTATGCGTCAATCGATTCCTCTCGTGAGTCTTTGTGACACTGATATTTAATTGATACAACTGCTGTCCGCTGTCGGGCCTTTTGCACGTAAAGTTTTTCACTCTCTGATTACACCTGTGTAAACTGTGAAGTGACAATAAAAGAACTTGAACTTGAACTTGCTTTGGTACTCATATCGGACTTTTCTTTTGAAACACGGAACTACGTTTCAACGTTGTTGAGAATCACAACACAAACTCGCTAGTCAAGCCAAAATACTGCAGTGCAATGGATTCGGTGAGTAATCCCCACTGCTACCTAGTTAAGAAATGTATTCACATTTTTCGAAAGAAAAGTCAGATCATTACACCAGATCCCGATATGAGGACCAAAGCATTAGAACGTGTCACATTTTTTAACGATCAATTACTTAAATTAGCCTTTCATTATGTTCTAGCCCGCCACCTAGTGACTCAGAAAAAAATTGGCCCGAGGCCAAATTTACTTGCCGACCCCTGCCATAGAGGGTCTAGATTACTATCAGCGAACATCAGTCACACGCTCTTGACCACTTTAAATGGACAGAATCAAGCCTCACTCCATATCTCTGTTTTGTCTAAACCGAAGGACACATCCCCAACAGCCTCCCGAGGAACAGAACAGAACGTTCAAACCGCCTCCTGCAAGGACAATGTTACTGAACAACTGCTTGATGCAGCTAATCACGAACTCAGTAAAATGGACTCACTGCTCGAAGAAAAGCAACGATAGGACAGTCGCCATGCTATTTCATTAAACATACCGGTCATCATAAACAGCAAATGGCATGGTAAAATGTATGATAATAACCACATAATGTCTGAAACTCGTCCTAGAAGTCTTAAAACTATCTATGTCCATCCTATACAAATATCCCCTCCTGTTTCATCTGTTAATGCCCAACAGATGAAACTGGCCCTTCTAAATGTCAGATCACTGAATAACAAAAGCTTCCTAGTGAACGACCTGATTAAAGAGAACAACTTAGATTGCATATGTCTGACAGAAACAAATCTCCTAGACAGTTTCGATCTAACTCAACACCTCATAGAAACCCACCGACATAGAAACACATTAGATCAAGTGATAACAACTGGACTAAACATCAATAATGTTTCAATACCAGATCTACCCCTCTCTGACCATCATTGTATAATTTTTGATGTGGAAACCAACTCAACAAAAACCGCAAATGAATTTTTAGTCCGAAAGAAATGCTTAGATGACAAAGATGAGGAAAAGTTCTCTAAGCTTATTACACTATATGAGCCAAACAGTCATGAATTCTCTCTGAATGAAATGGTAGATAATTTAAATGATGCACTGTCATCTGTATTAGACTCTGTAGCCCCACTGAAAACCAAAAAGAAGTTGACAAGCAGAACCTCCCCATGGAAAAAGAAAATGCTGCGCAGCTGAGAGAAAATGGAAAAAAACAAAAACCACTATCCACTGGGACATCTACAAAGATGCACTAACTACCTATAATAGAACCATCCGTCTAGCAAGGAAAGATTATTTTTCCAATATTATTACAGAAAATGCCGGAAACTCCAGAGTCCTTTTCTCGACTATTGATCAGCTGCTTAACACTGTCCCTACCCCCCCACCATCCTCAGCAGCTAAATGTGAGAACTTGCTCTGTTCTTCAAGAACAAAATAACTTCGATCAGAGCTAGTATTACTTCTAGTGGAGGTGAAACTGATTTCAGTAGACCCTGCAATGTAACTATGAGTAACTTTACATGTATCACACTAAGTGAACTTTGCAAAACTGTCACTGAATGTAACTCCTAGAGGTGGGACAATGCACCGGTGCATCGCGGTGCATCGATCCGAATATGTAAATACAACTGCATCGATCTGTAAGATTCGAATCGATAAGCATCGATTAATATCGCATTTTAAATGAATGTGCACATGTATTCATTTATTCAAAAATTATTTTAAATATATATTTCTAAGACACGACTACTTTTAAAACTGTTTTGACCAGCTTCAATCCATGTTTCTGCTCCAACTCCCACGTAAGCGTGAGTTGAAAGTCGGGACAGGCGGGAATCAAGCGACAATGAGACGGACAGATCTGAGCGAAATGGCTAGCTGCGTGCTCGCTGAGTGCGACAAAAGAGACAGAAACTTACAGAACTTGCGATGTTCCGAACAGAAAATCAGTGGTATGGAAGCATTTCGGGTTTAGAAAGAAGGAGGGTGTACTTGACAAAACCGCTGCAATATGCAAGATCTGCCAAGTAGAAATCAGATACACAGGCAACACCGCAAACATGATAAACCATTTGAGCCGACGATACACAATTAACGTGACGGACAGCAAGCTGGTTAGCAAGCTAAACTCGGGAGTCATTGACACTTCCCCTGAGTTTCTTGGAGAAATGGCCAAACAGTTCTATTTTTTTGTATAATTGTTTTTATTAGTTTTTATACACATACCGTGTCCAGACAGTTAATTGTAAAGTGCTTTCTGATATTTAAATTTAAACCATTTTCTATTCAAAATCAAGTAGACGTTCGAGACAAACTAAAATAGTAAGACTATTTCCAATGTCTTACGTTTAATTAATTATTAATACGTTAACTGTCCGATTCACTTAATGAATGTCGTGGAACCTAGATACACCATACCATGCAGAAAACATTTTAGTGAAAAATGTATACCTGCTCTGTATGAAGAGGTGAAGAAAACTGTTCGACTGTCCTTGCAAAACGCTACGAGAGTAGCTTTAACTACGGATGGATGGGCATCGAAGTTCTAGATCGTACTAAGATTTAGGAAAGTACTATGCATGACACTAACCTATAGGCTATTTCATTTTTCTTGCCCCAGTTTAGTAATTGTTATACATTTTGCCATTTTCATTTTGTAAATAAAGGAACTGTATTAGGGTACCATGTCTGACACTGTTTGAAAAACAATAACCTAAATAGGGCAACTTTAGAAAATACACTGTTAGTCATGTTTATTGCTGCATTATTTGCTGCAGACAGCTGCAAAATGTATGGCATGCCTTAACAATAAACATAATGCTGTGAACTTGGTGTAAGGTTCTAATTTAATATTTAATTACTGCTGAATGTATCGGTATCAAATCACATTAGCATGCCTATTACTTTTTTTAAAGTATCTAAATTAATCGAACCGAATCGAATCGAATCGTGGTCAAACGTAAGATATTATGATGCATCGAACCTTTGCCTAAAGAATCGGAAACGAATCGAATCGTTATGAGATTGAATCGTCCCACCCCTAGTGACTCCACAACCTCAGACATTGATCCTATACCCACAAAATTTTTTAAGCGAGTGTTTAATAGTATCTCGGGTCCGATCCTGGACATTATAAACACATCCATTAGAACTGGCGTTTTCCCAGATGCCTTCAAAACAGCTGTTGTAAAGCCCCTATTAAAGAAATCCAAATTGGATATCAACACACTAGCAAACTACAGACCGATATCAAATCTCCCATTTATTAGTAAAGTACTGGAAAAGATAGTCTCAGTCCAAATAAATTCCTTTCTTAAAGAAAATAACATCTTAGAAGTCTTTCAGTCGGGTTTCAGAAGATATCACAATACTGAAACTGCTCTCACCAAAATAATTAGCGACCTCAGACTAAACTCTGATGCAAATAAAGTCTCTATCCTTATCCTGTTAGATCTCAGAGCAGCATTTGATACTATCGATCATGACATCATAATCAATCGTCTTGAAAAGCTTATTGGGTTCTCTGATTGTGTATTGAACTGGCTTAAAACATATATCAGAGGAAGGAAGTTTTATGTTAGTCTAGGAGGCCATATGTCTGAGATATATGAAAACTGCTACGGGGTTGCACAAGGGAGCTGCTTAGGTCCATTACTCTTCTCTCTCTATATGTTACCACTCGGTGACATCATCAGAGAATATAGTGTTGATTTCCACAGCTATGCGGATGATACACAATTGTACATATCCGCCGAACCAAATGATGTGACAGCCATAAACTCCATTACCAACTGCTTGTTGGAAATAAACAAATAGATGAACGATAACTTTCTTAAATTAAACAAAGACAAAACCAAAGTCCTAATTGTTGGCCCCAAATCTAAAAGAGAGATGCTAACCAAAAATCTAGGAGGCTTAACCCCTTGGATTAAACCTGAGGTGACAAGTCTCTGTGTCATCTTGCATCTTTGTAACTGTTTTTTTCTGTATTTATTTGATGCTTTTATTTCTTGTTTTATGCTTTGCATGTAAAGCACTTTGAGCTGCATTTTATGTATGAAAGGTGCTATATAAATAAAGTTTATTATTATTATTATCCGGGCTTTCACCGCACGAGGGAGTTTCTTTCTCCGCGCTTTTGGTGGCCCAGTCTGGAGAGGGATGTTCAGAGTTTTGTTGCGGCTTGTCCGGTTTGTGCCCGCAGCAAGGGATCATGTTCAATCCGTCCTGGAGTGTACACCTGGCCTGGGCTGAGTATGCCCATAATACTTTGTGCAACGTGTCCACAGGGCTCTCGCCTTTCAAGGCTCAACTGGGGTATCAGCCCCCATTATTCCCTGAGCTTGAGAGGAGCGTAGAGGATCCCTCTGCGGCATCTTTTATTCGGGAGTGTGGCTCTGTTGGAGGCGGGTGCGTACTGCTCTTCAGCGCGCTGCAGCTAGACACAAGGTTGCAGCTGACAGGTGACGCTGTCCTACCCCCTCATTCAGGGTGGGGCAACGTGTGTGGCTCACTACTGCCTCTAAGGGTGGAGTCTCGCAAACTCGCTCCCCGGTTTATTGGGCCGTTTAAGATCATATGGCGTATAAATCCAGTTACCATGAGATTGCAGCTCCCCCGTGCTATGCGCATCCATCCCACTTTTCATGTCTCTCGGCTAAAACCAGTTCTAATTAGCCCTCTGGCCTCTGCAGACAAGCCACCGCCGCCTCCTCGGATGAGGAGGTCCTGTTTACACTGTCCGTTGCATGAGACGAGTTGGGAGAGGTTCCCAATTTTTGGTAGATTGGGAGGGTTATGGTCCAGAGGAGCATTGTTGGGTTCCCTCTAGAAACATCCTGGACCCTCAACTTATCAGGTATTTCTGGGGTCGCAGGCTTGAGGGATCATCTGGGGTCGTCCCTTAGAGGGGGGGTCCTGTCATGGTTTCTCAGCCTGCTTTTTTCTTGTTAGTAAGTAAGTAAGTAAATCTTTATTTGTATAGCACCCTTCACAACACGAATGTACAAAGTGCTTCACATCCTTAAAAGTAGATAAGATAAAAATAATAAAATAAAATAAAATAACATCAAACAGAACATTTACGATTTAAAATCAGAACATTGAACACGCACAGGGAGCAACAATTAAAAGGACCAGACACTGGATTGTCTATAAATGTCCAAACGCCTGCCTAAACAAAAAAGTCTTTAGGTGACTCTCGGAGCACAAGGACCTCAGGTCCAGGGGGAGAGCATTCCAGAGCCTTGGGGCTGCCGCCCCAAAGGCTCGGTCACCTTTAGTTTTAAGTCTGGTCCTGGGTACCTGCAGGAGTTCTTGGTTGGAGGACCTCAGAGACCGACTAGAGGAGTGTGGTTGAATGAGATCACAGATATAAGCGGGGGCTTGACCGTGGATGGCTCTGTGGGTGACTACTAAAACTTTAAAATTGATCCTGAGATGCACTGGAAGCCAGTGTAGTGCAGCAAGGATGGAGGTGATGTGGCAAGACCTCTTAGACCTGGTGAGCAGCCTGGCAGCGGCGTTTTGGATCAGTTGTAATTTATTGACGGATGATTTGTTGAGGCAGGTGAACAATGAATTACAATAGTCGAGTCTGGATGAAACAAAAGCATGTACGGACATTTCCAGTTCAGTATGGGATACAATGGACCTGAGTTTTGCTAAATTTCTGAGGTGGAAGAAACATGAGCGGGTGAGGGATATGACATGTTTTTCTAAAAGCATAGACTGATCAAATATTACACCAAGGTTTCTCACATGGGTACGTACATTTCCCTTAAGGGACCCCATGTGGTGTGCCACTTTGGACGCGATGTGGTCAGCAGCTATGATTAGCACCTCAGTTTTAGCTGCATTTAATTGGAGGAAATTATTTGTCATCCAACTCTCTATGGCAGATATACACTCATGAAGTATGCAGAGTTTCTCCAAGTTATCCGGTTTGAAAGAAATCTGGAGCTGGATATCATCAGCATAACAATGGTAGGAAATGTCCTTGAATTTGCTGATCAGGACACCTAGGGGGAGCATGTATAGAGCGAAAAGGATTGGAGCCAGCACGGAACCTTGTGGCACACCGCATGGGAGGGGGGAAAGGTCAGACCTAAACGGGCCAGCGGCCACCGAGAAACTTCTCTCTTTGAGGTATGAGGCGAACCAGTTTAGGGCACTCCCAGATATGCCCACCCACTCCCTGAGCCTGTCTAGTAGGATACGGTGGTCTACCGTGTCAAATGCTGCGCTAAGGTCTAACAGGACCAAAACAGAGCATTTGCCGGAGTCAGAGGACATCATGATGTCATTTGAGACTCTGAGGATGGCGGTTTCGGTGGAGTGTTTTTTGCGGAAACCTGACTGAAATTTATCTAAGATGTTATGGTTGGTCAAAAACGTGGTGAGCTGGTTTGCCACAACTTTCTCTAACACCTTCGAGATAAAGGGCAGCTTAGAGATGGGTCGGTAATTTTTTAGTTGGGAGGGGTCCAGATTTGGCTTTTTAAGGAGGGGCTGAACGACCGCCTGCTTAAAAAAAGCTGGGACTGCGCCAGAAACTAAAGACCTATTTATAATAATGCCTAAGCTGGGGCCAACAGCACTGATTACCTCCTTTAGCATGGCAGTAGGGAGAATATCTAGGGGGCTAGAGGAAGATTTCATAGAGGCTACTATGTCTGTTAGCTCCGTCTGCGAGATGATAAAGAAACTACTCAAAGAGAAATTTCTGGCTGGGCAGGGAAAGAGGGGAGAAGGGGAGGGGGTAATGTTCGCCCTTATATCTGCAACTTTGTTCACAAAGAATAAAAGAAAACGATTACAGTCTACATTTGAAACAATAGGTACAGATGAGGAAGGGGGGCTAACTAACTTCTTAATGGTACTGAACAATACTCTGGGATTTTGCTTACTAGAGGTGATTAATTTAGAAAAATAAGCAGCCCTAGAGCTCTTAACCAGATCATTAAAATCAGATATGAGCTCTTTAAGGTAGAGGCGGTGTACTTGAAGGTTGGAAGATTTCCAGAGCCTCTCTGTTTTGCGACACTTTCGTCTGAGAATGCGGATGTCATCATTTACCCAAGGGGCGATATTCACAGGGCGGACAGTGCGTGTCACAAAGGGTGCTACGTCATCTAAAATGGCAGTACAATGTGTGTTGAAAGCCAGAACTAAACAGTCTACGTCATCATCAGGGGACACTAGAACATTACTATCGAAACTAGCATTGAAATTCTCTACAGCTAAGCTGTTTACAATGCGTGAGCTTTTTATGCGCTTCGCTGGCACAAAATCATTGTCAAAGGACACGTTAAATAATACGCATTTGTGATCGGTCACCACTAGTTCCTCAGTGCAGACATTACTGACTTTTAAACCAATCGTGAACACAAGATCCAAAGTATTGCCTTTGTTGTGAGTAGGCCCGGATACATGTTGGATAAAGTGAAGCGATTCAGTGACATTGAGGAAGCTAGCGGCAAAAATATCAGAGCTGTCATTTACATGTATGTTAAAGTCTCCAATTAAGAGAATTCTATCCAGACGGATGATCGAAACCAGAAAGTCACCGAACTCAGTTAGGAAAGTGCTATTTCTGCCGGGAGGGCGATAAATTAAAACACAGTGGAAAGGATTTTTTCGTCCAACTTTGTTCATTAAAACTTCGAATGAAGAAAAAGTTCCAACGCTTACCAGGCGCGAGGAGAAACAGTCTCGGTGGATCATAGCTAGGCCCCCTCCACGACCTGAGGATCTGGGTGCGCAGGAGAAAGCACAGTTTTGAGGGCAGAGTTCAATTAGCGAGGCAAACTCATCGGTTTTCTGCCAGGTCTCAGAGATCAACATACAATCCAGGTCTTTGGAAACAAAAAAATCATTCAAGAAAAATGACTTGTTTGCTATGGATCTGGCGTTCAGTAATCCAAAACAAATGTAATCGGTTCCAACTCTGCCGAAAGTCGAGGCTCGAGGCAGAGACCGCAGGCACCTTTCTCCGCTCCTGGTCCTGACACACGCAGGTACCGGAGCCATACGGCTGCTCACAGGGACAAACGCCGATGACTGCGAAGCCAACGCAGGGAGGATAGGTCGGAGACAAGATGGTATCACACTGCAGTTAGCATCCGTGGAGATGGAATGAAGCCGGTCCGGTGGACGGCCTCGGATTAGCTTCCGGAACTTCACCGCGGCTCCAGCTCGTCTGCCCCGTCTCCTGGCTCTCCTCGTCCGGGGGCAACAGGAGGAAGAAGCCCAGATGGACCTGGGGATGTTGAAATGTAGGGCCTGGTGGGAGCTCCACTGATGGGGTCGATGAGACAGGGATCTCACCACCGATGCACCAATGTCCAGTAAGGTAAGACGCTCATAAACAATCGCCGACCTTACATTGCTGCTCATACACAACGACGAACACACAGACAGGACAAATACAACGAGTAGCCAGCTAAGACGACAGGCTGCCGACACAGGCGCGGCCATCACAGCGGAATGAACTTACTTTTAGGGTCCAGCAGCACAGGAGTGTTGGCCACTTCCCTGGGGAGCGCTCTTGTAGCATCTCTTCCTTTTGTTTTCATTGTCCGTTTCGTGTTTTGGTTTTTATTTCTGCCCAGTGTGTTCACCTCTTCCATATTTATTTTCATTATTTAAACCTTGCGTTATCTTTGTTTGACGCTTCCATATTGCCACTGATTTGACAAGGAAAGCCGGTTATTCACGGTATAGGACTGACAGTTTGTTACAACCGTATATCTTCAACTTGTTGTTGCCACACAGGACTTGTTTCGGGTGTCAAAGAGTTTATTAGAAACTTAGAATAGGTTATTCTCCACCCTTTGTTTGTCCCTTTGCGGAACCTATGTCTCCCTGTCCTAGACAGATTGTCTTCGCCATCTTCTTTTCTTGTTTGTGTTTTTCGGCTCCCTCGTTGTAAGCTATAGGACTTTGTTTGTTTGTTGTGTCTTAATTTCTAGTGTACGGGTCGCTTTGAGTTTAGCGGAATCTCTCGTTTTAAGGAGAGTTTATTGTTTTCTTTATTATTGTAATTTATTCCGTCTGCGGGTTCTCCCCCCCCCCCCCCCCCCCCCCCGCTTTGTGGTGTTCATTAGAGCACTTATAGAACCCCCGTTGTCATGCTTGGTCCTTCGTTCCGTACGCTACCCGACAGAAAACTGTTAAATCTTTGAAAAATAATCCTACCACTACTCTTCCTTCTTGCATTTCTCGTGAAAATGATTTTGTTATAGATAAAACGTATATGGCTGAAGCTTTTGTAGGGACAACAGACTATGTTTCCATTTATTCCACAGGCAACACAAGTGAAGTGTACAACATGGATCCCAGCGTGACATCCGTAGCCAATCCTGTAGCTCGAAAATACGAGTAGGGGTCATAAAACTATAAACTCTGACATTCCAGACTTTGGGTCTTGTCTCCTTATACTCCATTTTTGCTTTGTGTCCGCAACACAGCTGCACAAAAGGCAACATTCCATTTTTGTCTTACCCTTTGTAACTACACAGCTACAAAGGTGGATCGCAATTTTGCTTTCTCCATTGTGCCAGCAACACCACTGCAGAAAGCTCTGCAGGCCGAGGAGAGCGAAGCAAGCACCGCACCACAGCAACGGGGTAGCTTGCCTACCGGCATCTAACCATAGAACATGAATTGAGCTAACAACTTCGACCAAGGTGTTAGTTCCAGCCCACGGACAAAGACGTCAGAACTCCCTATAAGAATAAGAAAGGTCAAAGAAGATGCAAACCAGGAGAAATGCCCACTCACGGACAAGCTAACTATAATCAACTCACCATAGACTTCAGTAAGACTCATCAAACATCCCAGACATAGCTTATGATATTAGTGTTTGAACCTGTGTTGCATTTTTTGTTGCATCATTATAGGTCATGTTCAGTGTTGTTCATGTGTTTTTGTTTTCATTCTCCGCCTCCCATCCATGTGCTTGTGTTTTCACTTCCCCATTGTGTCAGCCCCGCCTCTCGTCTCTGCCCATGATTACCAATGTGTTTCACCTGCCCCGCTGCTCAGCTGTTTCTCGTTTGCTTGTTAGTCCTGTGTATTTAAGTTCCACTCTGTCTTGTATTCAGTGCAAGTCCGTCACAGTTGTCCTCTTTCGCTACAAGCCTTGTCTAACTTCCTGGTTTTTGACCTCTGCCTGTTTCCTGACTTTGCATGGATTGTGTTTTTGTACTTTTGCCGTGTCTTCCTGGTTTTTTATCTCTGCCTGTCCACTGACTACGTCTTCGCCTCATCCCTGGGTTTCGACCCAAAATAAACTTTGGTTTATCTTCACGTGCTGTCTGCGCCTGAGTCCCTGTCACACCCGACTATTAGTAATTTGATTGTATCTCGACTTTGTGTGATAATAATAGCTGTATAAACTTGTTCCACTGGTAAGCAAGCTAGCCGGTTGGCCTATCGTTTTATAGCTAATGTGGTAGTACTGTTAACTAACCAAATCTGGCCTCACGGTTTGCGACTCTATCCTAACATTCATGTGATATGATCTAATTTTAGCTTACTATAGATGGTTAACTATTTCCTGATCGAAGTACGTGAACTTATGTTTAGTGACGTTAGATCTGAGATCACTAACCATAACTTGGCTGCTCACAACCTGAGTTTAGCTTACTTCACGTGATTCCTTTGTTCCCTGAATGCACATGTGGCACACACGGACACACGCACACACACACATGTGCATACCCACACAAATGCTTCAATACGCACACAACATGATATGTCTGTTTAGTAGAATGTAATATTCCTGTATTGCCTTGTTTAATAAATCTATTTTTGTTAAACTTGGTGTCTGTTTTGATGTGGTATGAACACGAGAGCTGAGTCAAACCTAATCATTAGAACGCAATACCTTCAACCCTTATGAATTATTAGTTATTAGTTCTTTCATGATACATTGAAGTAGTAGTAATTATAATCAATAATAATCAAATGAGACTCATTTAATTTTAACCTAATTTAAGAATAATAAGGGTAAACCTCATTATTCCATAGTTATTGCCTATATTTCTGGCATCCCATGTATAAGTTTATAAATATATATATATACAGAGGCATATTCCTTACATTTATTGGCGCCCCGTCCGAGGATATTCCCTACATAATTGGTGCCGCGTGAGGACTCTGATGATTCAGAAATAATATTACTAATAATCTTGCTCACTGCTACCACATTCGTACGTATTCTCTACATTAGTTGGTGCCCGGGTGAAGACTGGTAAGACGGACATGTTTTATCTGTCTATTTTCATGAAGTTGATGAAATGACTGCATTTTTTTTGACATTTTAACACATTAGCGGACCTCTCATCAATTTATTCAGTGATATTTTATGTAGCCAGTTTTAGTTAATGGTTATCGTAAGATAATAGCTCATTAGATTCCAAATGCAGTTAGCCAACGTAAGCAACACTTCGCTAGCTACCATAACCAGATGTCAGTTAGCCTACATTTACCTCAAACTACTTGCAGTTATTGGTGTTCGTTGGCATACAAAGTTTATCTTCGGTTATTAGATTTATTGTTAAAGTTAGCAACACTTAGTTTCGACCATTTTAATACATCTGATTACAATGATTGGTAGCTAGTGTCGATATCTCTGTTGCCACTGTATTATTAGCATTGTATCTTATACCATTGGAAAGCCTGTTAATTTCCCACTGTTTGACATTGGCAGGGAAATTTGGCACATTTCACTTGGGACCCCACCCACATAATCAGCTGTGCTTCTCATCCCACAAATGCATGATCCTTACAAATGGGACATCATTGTAGCGGTAAATGAACAGGCTTTCCAATGATATAAGATACAATGCTAATAATACAGTGACAACAGAGATATGATCGACTAAACACAAATTTCCAAACTTTTTTTGAGGGGTTTAGTTGAGCTAGCTACCATTCAGATTTAGATAACATAGCTAGTTTGTGTCTAGCAAGGTTGTTCCTTGGTTAATTCAGTCATTATACACACATCGTTTGTTAGGCAGTGCATCAATGACAGATGACAGGATCAGCAGCATAAATGTGGATGATCACAGTAAAAATAAAGTATAACTGCAGGTAGCTAAATGTTAAGCTAAAGGTAGCTGTGTCCAGTCTGAGGTTTGTGAGCGGCAGTCATGACGGCAAGGCCCGGATCTAGCACTACCAACAACAGGAGTGGAAGACCATGGGTGGGGGAACAGACTGGACCTTTACCCTCTCCCTAGACATATTATATAATAAAATGTTTTGTTGAATGCAATTGGTTGCCTTGTACAGGTGCAGCTCAAAAAATTAGAATATCGTGAAAAAGTTCAATATTTTTTGTCACTCATTTCAGAAAGTGAAACTCATATATTATAAAGACTCATTACACATAGAGTGAAATATTTCAAGCCTTTATTTCTTGTAATTTTGATGATTATGGCTTACAGCTAATGAAACCCAAAATTCAGTGTCTCAGAAACTTAGAATATTTTGCTTTAACATATTTTTAAAGTATCGTATTTAATATTTGGTCGCATATCCTTTGCATGCTGTTACTTCCTGAAGTCTGTGACCAATCAACATCAAAAGACTCTCGATATCTTATTTTCAGGTACTGTTACAAGCGATACTATAACCTCTCTGCATATGAACTGATCTCTATGGGAATTGGGGGGTGAGACTAGATTCAGCTGTAAATTACACTGGTACAGTATGGAACACATGGCTGGCTAAATGGCTGTAAGTCATCAAGGGTCTGAGCTATCGAACGAGCCCCAAACCATCACTCTGTTGCCAGATATGGAGTAGATGTGGATGGATCACTGCAAGGGTTATTTCTCCTGACTCATTTTCCTATAGAACTCTATGGGGAAAAAAGTCAGGAGAAACAACCCTTAAAGGGATCCATCCACATCTACTCCATATCTGGCCGCAGAGTGATGGTTTGGGGCTCGTTTGATACCTTAGACCCTTGATGACGTACAGCCATTTCGCCAGTCATGTGTTCCATACTGTACCAGCGTAATTTACAGCTGAATCTAGTCTTACCCCCCAATTCTCATAGAGATCAGTTCAAATGCAGAGAGGTTATAGTATCGCTTGTAACAGTACCTGAAAATAAGATATTGAGAGTCTTTTGATGTTGATTGGTCACAGACTTCAGGAAGTAACAGCATGCAAAGGATATGCGACCAAATATTAAATATGATACTTTAAAAATATGTTAAAGCAAAAATATTCTAATTTTCTGAGACACTGAATTTTGGGTTTCATTAGCTGTAAGCCATAATCATCAAAATTACAAGAAATAAAGGCTTGAAATATTTCACTCTATGTGTAATGAATCTATAATATATGAGTTTCACTTTCTGAAATGAGTGACAAAAAATATTGAACTTTTTCACGATATTCAAATTTTTTGAGCTGCACCTGTATATTCTGTACTATTAACCAAACTTCCTTCTTGGCTTAAATTGAGCAGTTGCTGGCATGATTGATATTTAGATTAAATTAGATTCAACTTTATTGTCATTGCAGAGTACAAGTACTGAGACAACGAAATGTCGTTTAGCATCTAGCCAGAAGTGCAGTGTAATGTACATATGTATAATAAATAGAATAAACAGTAAGGGTAGGTATGAATGTGCTAAGATATATACAGTATTAACAGAATGAACGGTATGAACCGAGTGGTATGATTACACTAAGATAATATACAGAGTTAACACTAGTATGGACATTATGAAATGTAAACGCTAGGAAATGCAGAGTAACAGCTCGAGGTATGATGAGAATACGATGTACACACTATAGATCAGATATAAACACTATAGACAGTAGCATATTCTACTGTCTATAGTGTTTATATCTGATCTATAGTGTGTACATCGTATTCTCATCATAACTCTCTTTCTATATGGCTCTGGGTAGCGGTAACAGGGTTACGCGCATGTTGTGGGACACAACTTCAATGTATAATTACTATTGTTTAAAATATGTTGATGATTAAACAAATTGTTTTAACATACAAGAGACATACGTATATCAACAAAATCATACCAAAAAAGTAAATTTAAAACATATTTTAACTGTTAGATTTCACATGCAGTTTAGTCATCAAGAAGGTGGGACAAGAAAAAAATGCCAATTTGGGGGGTGCTCGAGAGTTATTTGGTATTTTTTGGGACCCTTTTTTCTACAACTATATTTGCATTTTGTCTCAGGACAAGTATAGTTTACACAACAAATGCATGTTTTAGTATTTCATGGGTGGGACAGAAAATGTCCTCCAATTTTGGAATGGACATTATCTCCTCTGGCCATCTATTTGATAGGCTGTCTGGTGACATTGCTCCAGAAAGCTATACCCTTAGCCCAGTAATAGGAACTTTACACAATTATTTTTGTCCTACCAAATTGTCTTTTAGACCTGTAAGTTATAGTGAAGTTTACAAAGCACTGGCTAGCATAAATAAAAGGAAGTCAATGGGAGAGGACAATCTAGATCCAAGGGCCTGAGGGGAACGGAGTACAAGGCGGAGTGAACAGAAGAAATAGCCACAGGCGCGTGCACGTATGTGGACGTGGCACGGAGTCCAAGGAGAATATGAAAAAATTGAAAAAAAGAAATATGGCTTCAACCTTAATGAATAGGCTACACGCGTAGTAGGCCACTGTTCACAGGTGAGGCTCCGCCTCCTAATGGCTATTTCTCTCAGCAGCTTGAATATTCGATATTAGGAGAGTGTGTTAATGGTCCCGTTAGCCAATTAGAATTCAGTTAGCCTATCTATTACCGACTTACAGTAATGTGGCAGGGAAGTCATTCCCACAGAGTTAGTAAAATAAAGGAGATGGTAAAAGCATGCAAAATACAACTTCAATACAATCAATTAGCATGAGCTAACACAAAACATTGTTTTTGGCTACAATCAGCTCAATTGACAGTACTATGAAATAGAGAATAATTAAAACTAGCCCAGATGTTCAGCCTTACTTGAGGTTTAATATCAGGGGATATTAAACACCGCAGTTCACGCAAGAAGGTGGAGAAAAGTTACTTGGTCTGATCGTTGTCGGAAAGGGGGTTTCCTTGTTGGAAGTGTGGAATGCAGATCCAGGGAAATAACGCGTCCTCCAGATCCTTGGCAGGATGATTCGTGTCTCTGGCTGTACCAGGGGAAAAGCGCCTTCACTGGGTTGCGTGGGACTTCAGGGGACCGGCCGCCTTTCTTGTCCAACTTTAAAAGAGCCGCGCTTCAGTTTTGCTGCCTCCAATTTAATATTGAGTCCTTGCAAGTCTAATGTTAAACGTTGAAATTAAAAGCTTAATGATAAAAACCTTGATTAGGGGGTTTAGACACAAAAGGATTAATTTTAACTAAAATATCTTACTGCAGTTTTTTGGGTCTCTTTTAGCTAACAGTGGGATGCCGTCGGCGAGGGAGAGAGAAAGATCACAGTGTGCAAGTGGGTTTTGATGCCCACTCTTGAGCATCACGTGACTCGGTGGTGCTGAATACGTCATTGATGACATAGGTGTGACAGACTGGCAGGGAAGGACCCAAATGCACGACGAGACAGGGATTAGAAAATAAGGTGTCTTTATTTTCTGTGGTTACAAGGACGATGTCCACTGTGGAACCCACAGTGAACTGGTGAGCAGGAACAGGTGAAGTCGCAAGGAGCGATATTGAGCCAGGTTCGATGGGAAGGATCAGGCGGTGGCAGAGTCAGGATCCACACCGGGAAACCAGGGTGTGCGATCTGTAGCCAGGTTCGCCGCGCAGGGTCAGGCGGTGGCAGAGTCAGGATCCAGCAGGAACCGGCGAAGTAGCCAGGAGTGGTCTTTAGTCTGGTTCGCAACGCAGGGTCAGGCGGGGGCAGAGTCAGGATCCACACAGGGAAATCAGGGCGTGTGGCATCCAGACCTGGGTCGTAGAGCTCGAGTCTAGTAAAACTAGACAATCGGGAAACAAGTACAAACGCGACAAGGACCGTAACAGTACTCCCCCGTCAAGGTACGCCTCCTGGCGGACCACAGGTTCTGGTCGACTGGGGCTGGCGGCGATGGAACGGGGCTGGACTGGTGACGTGGTACGGGACGGGCCAGGAGGCCCGGGACCGGACGGGGCGGGAGGCATGGACCGGGGAGGGGCAGGAGGCATGGACCGGGGCGGGGCAGGAGGCATGGGACGGGACAGAACCGGAGAGCTGGGACGGAACGGGACAGGAGATCTGGGACGGAACGGGACCGGTGGGCTGGGACCGAACGGGACAGGAGATCTGGGACGGAACGGGACAGGAGATCTGGGACGGAACGGGACAGGAGATCTGGGACGGAACGGGACAGGGGATCTGGGACGGAACGGGACAGGGGATCTGGGACGGAACGGGACAGGGGATCTGGGACGGAACGGGACAGGGGATCTGGGACGGAACGGGACAGGAGAGCTGGGGCTGAACGGGACAGGAGAGCTGGGAGGGTGGAGGGGTTCCGGAGGAGGGAAACAAGGACGGCGGCGCAGACAGGACCGCTCAGGAGGACGACGGTGCAGACCGGACCGTTCAGGCGGACGGGGGCGCAGACAGGACCGTTCAGGCGGACGGGGGCGCAGACAGGACCGCTCAGGAGGACGACGGCGCAGACGGGACAGACTGCGACGGCTACATCGCTCAGGAGACCGACTCAGGGAGCCGGCTGCGACGGCTGCGTCGCTCAGGGGGCCGGCGGTGACGGCTGCGTCGCTCAGGGGGCCGGCGGCGACGGCTGCGTTGCTCAGGGGACCAGCAGTGACATCGCCCAGGGGGCCGGCGGCGACGGCTGCATCGCTCAGGGGGCCGGCGGCGACGGCTGCGTCGCTCAGGGGACCGGCGGTGACATCGCCCAGGGGGCCGGCGGCGACGGCTGCATCGCCCAGGAGGCCGGCGGCGGCGTCGCTCAGGGGGCCGGCGGCGACGGTTGCCTCACCCAGGGGTCCGGCGGCGACGGTTGCGTCGCTCAGGGGGCCGGCGGCGACATCGCCCAGGGGGATCATAGTATGCAGAGAGGTTATAGTATCGCTTGTAACAGTACCTGAAAATAAGATATTGAGAGTCTTTTGATGTTGATTGGTCACAGACTTCAGGAAGTAACAGCATGCAAAGGATATGCGACCAAATATTAAATATGATACTTTAAAAATATGTTAAAGCAAAAATATTCTAATTTTCTGAGACACTGAATTTTGGGTTTCATTAGCTGTAAGCCATAATCATCAAAATTACAAGAAATAAAGGCTTGAAATATTTCACTCTATGTGTAATGAATCTATATAATATATGAGTTTCACTTTCTGAAATGAGTGACAAAAAATATTGAACTTTTTCACGATATTCAAATTTTTTGAGCTGCACCTGTATATTCTGTACTATTAACCAAACTTCCTTCTTGGCTTAAATTGAGCAGTTGCTGGCATGATTGATATTTAGATTAAATTAGATTCAACTTTATTGTCATTGCAGAGTACAAGTACTGAGACAACGAAATGTCGTTTAGCATCTAGCCAGAAGTGCAGTGTAATGTACATATGTATAATAAATAGAATAAACAGTAAGGGTAGGTATGAATGTGCTAAGATATATACAGTATTAACAGAATGAACGGTATGAACCGAGTGGTATGATTACACTAAGATAATATACAGA
The DNA here is from genome assembly GCA_022702515.1 of Ilyophis sp. 1 JC-2022. Taxonomy (NCBI): domain Eukaryota; kingdom Metazoa; phylum Chordata; class Actinopteri; order Anguilliformes; family Synaphobranchidae; genus Ilyophis; species Ilyophis sp. 1 JC-2022. The sequence continues at coordinate 35,214,103 of CM040395.1, forward strand.
GTTAACACTAGTATGGACATTATGAAATGTAAACGCTAGGAAATGCAGAGTAACAGCTCGAGGTATGATGAGAATACGATGTACACACTATAGATCAGATATAAACACTATAGACAGTAGCATATTCTACTGTCTATAGTGTTTATATCTGATCTATAGTGTGTACATCGTATTCTCATCATAACTCTCTTTCTATATGGCTCTGGGTAGCGGTAACAGGGTTACGCGCATGTTGTGGGACACAACTTCAATGTATAATTACTATTGTTTAAAATATGTTGATGATTAAACAAATTGTTTTAACATACAAGAGACATACGTATATCAACAAAATCATACCAAAAAAGTAAATTTAAAACATATTTTAACTGTTAGATTTCACATGCAGTTTAGTCATCAAGAAGGTGGGACAAGAAAAAAATGCCAATTTGGGGGGTGCTCGAGAGTTATTTGGTATTTTTTGGGACCCTTTTTTCTACAACTATATTTGCATTTTGTCTCAGGACAAGTATAGTTTACACAACAAATGCATGTTTTAGTATTTCATGGGTGGGACAGAAAATGTCCTCCAATTTTGGAATGGACATTATCTCCTCTGGCCATCTATTTGATAGGCTGTCTGGTGACATTGCTCCAGAAAGCTATACCCTTAGCCCAGTAATAGGAACTTTACACAATTATTTTTGTCCTACCAAATTGTCTTTTAGACCTGTAAGTTATAGTGAAGTTTACAAAGCACTGGCTAGCATAAATAAAAGGAAGTCAATGGGAGAGGACAATCTAGATCCAAGGGCCTGAGGGGAACGGAGTACAAGGCGGAGTGAACAGAAGAAATAGCCACAGGCGCGTGCACGTATGTGGACGTGGCACGGAGTCCAAGGAGAATATGAAAAAATTGAAAAAAAGAAATATGGCTTCAACCTTAATGAATAGGCTACACGCGTAGTAGGCCACTGTTCACAGGTGAGGCTCCGCCTCCTAATGGCTATTTCTCTCAGCAGCTTGAATATTCGATATTAGGAGAGTGTGTTAATGGTCCCGTTAGCCAATTAGAATTCAGTTAGCCTATCTATTACCGACTTACAGTAATGTGGCAGGGAAGTCATTCCCACAGAGTTAGTAAAATAAAGGAGATGGTAAAAGCATGCAAAATACAACTTCAATACAATCAATTAGCATGAGCTAACACAAAACATTGTTTTTGGCTACAATCAGCTCAATTGACAGTACTATGAAATAGAGAATAATTAAAACTAGCCCAGATGTTCAGCCTTACTTGAGGTTTAATATCAGGGGATATTAAACACCGCAGTTCACGCAAGAAGGTGGAGAAAAGTTACTTGGTCTGATCGTTGTCGGAAAGGGGGTTTCCTTGTTGGAAGTGTGGAATGCAGATCCAGGGAAATAACGCGTCCTCCAGATCCTTGGCAGGATGATTCGTGTCTCTGGCTGTACCAGGGGAAAAGCGCCTTCACTGGGTTGCGTGGGACTTCAGGGGACCGGCCGCCTTTCTTGTCCAACTTTAAAAGAGCCGCGCTTCAGTTTTGCTGCCTCCAATTTAATATTGAGTCCTTGCAAGTCTAATGTTAAACGTTGAAATTAAAAGCTTAATGATAAAAACCTTGATTAGGGGGTTTAGACACAAAAGGATTAATTTTAACTAAAATATCTTACTGCAGTTTTTTGGGTCTCTTTTAGCTAACAGTGGGATGCCGTCGGCGAGGGAGAGAGAAAGATCACAGTGTGCAAGTGGGTTTTGATGCCCACTCTTGAGCATCACGTGACTCGGTGGTGCTGAATACGTCATTGATGACATAGGTGTGACAGACTGGCAGGGAAGGACCCAAATGCACGACGAGACAGGGATTAGAAAATAAGGTGTCTTTATTTTCTGTGGTTACAAGGACGATGTCCACTGTGGAACCCACAGTGAACTGGTGAGCAGGAACAGGTGAAGTCGCAAGGAGCGATATTGAGCCAGGTTCGATGGGAAGGATCAGGCGGTGGCAGAGTCAGGATCCACACCGGGAAACCAGGGTGTGCGATCTGTAGCCAGGTTCGCCGCGCAGGGTCAGGCGGTGGCAGAGTCAGGATCCAGCAGGAACCGGCGAAGTAGCCAGGAGTGGTCTTTAGTCTGGTTCGCAACGCAGGGTCAGGCGGGGGCAGAGTCAGGATCCACACAGGGAAATCAGGGCGTGTGGCATCCAGACCTGGGTCGTAGAGCTCGAGTCTAGTAAAACTAGACAATCGGGAAACAAGTACAAACGCGACAAGGACCGTAACAGTACTCCCCCGTCAAGGTACGCCTCCTGGCGGACCACAGGTTCTGGTCGACTGGGGCTGGCGGCGATGGAACGGGGCTGGACTGGTGACGTGGTACGGGACGGGCCAGGAGGCCCGGGACCGGACGGGGCGGGAGGCATGGACCGGGGAGGGGCAGGAGGCATGGACCGGGGCGGGGCAGGAGGCATGGGACGGGACAGAACCGGAGAGCTGGGACGGAACGGGACAGGAGATCTGGGACGGAACGGGACCGGTGGGCTGGGACCGAACGGGACAGGGGATCTGGGACGGAACGGGACAGGGGATCTGGGACGGAACGGGACAGGAGAGCTGGGGCTGAACGGGACAGGAGAGCTGGGGCTGAACGGGACAGGAGAGCTGGGGCTGAACGGGACAGGAGAGCTGGGAGGGTGGAGGGGTTCCGGAGGAGGGAAACAAGGACGGCGGCGCAGACAGGACCGCTCAGGAGGACGACGGTGCAGACCGGACCGTTCAGGCGGACGGGGGCGCAGACAGGACCGTTCAGGCGGACGGGGGCGCAGACAGGACCGCTCAGGAGGACGACGGCGCAGACGGGACAGACTGCGACGGCTACATCGCTCAGGAGACCGACTCAGGGAGCCGGCTGCGACGGCTGCGTCGCTCAGGGGGCCGGCGGTGACGGCTGCGTCGCTCAGGGGGCCGGCGGCGACGGCTGCGTTGCTCAGGGGACCAGCAGTGACATCGCCCAGGGGGCCGGCGGCGACGGCTGCATCGCTCAGGGGGCCGGCGGCGACGGCTGCGTCGCTCAGGGGGCCGGCGGCGACGGCTGCGTCGCTCAGGGGACCGGCGGTGACATCGCCCAGGGGGCCGGCGGCGACGGCTGCATCGCCCAGGAGGCCGGCGGCGGCGTCGCTCAGGGGGCCGGCGGCGACGGTTGCCTCACCCAGGGGTCCGGCGGCGACGGTTGCGTCGCTCAGCGGGCCGGCGGCGACATCGCCCAGGGGGCCGGCGGCGACGGCTGCGTTGCTCAGGGGGCCGGCGGCGACGGCTGCATCGCTCAGGGGGCCGGCGGCGACGGCTGCGTCACTCAGGGGGCCGGCGGCGACATCGCCCAGGGGGCCGGCGGCGACGGCTGCATCGCTCAGGGGGCCGGCGGCGACGGTTGCCTCACCCAGGGGTCCGGCGGCGACGGTTGCGTCGCTCAGGGGGCCGGCGGCGACATCGCCCAGGGGGCCGGCGGCGACGGCTGCGTTGCTCAGGGGGCCGGCGGCGATGGCTGCATCGCTCAGGGGGCCGGCGGCGGCGACATCGCCCAGGGGGCCGGCGGCGACGGCTGCATCGCTCAGGGGGCCGGCGGCGACGGTTGCCTCACCCAGGGGTCCGGCGGCGACGGTTGCGTCGCTCAGGGGGCCGGCGGCGACGGTTGCCTCACCCAGGGGTCCGGCGGCGGCATCGCCCAGGGGGCCGGCGGCGACGGTTGCGTCACTCAGGGGACCGGCGGCGACATCGCCCAGGGGGCCGGCGGCGACGGCTGCGTCGCACAGGGGGCCGGCGGCGACGGCTGCGTCGCACAGGGGGACCGGCCGCTCAGGACAGGAGGACAGCGGGTCCCGCACTTGGAGAGGAGGCAGGAAACGGGACGGAACTGGTGGCGCCGGCAGTTGAGGTGGATGTTCCGGTTCAAGGCGGGGTAGTGGAGTCTGGGCAGCCATCCGCGTTACCAGGGTGCCCAAGTGGGTTGTCCGGTCCGCCATGCCCCGAGACAGCTCCCGTGCTTCTTCCAGGCGGTTGCATAGCTGGGCGATCTGGTTAGCCTGGCAGGTGATGGCGCGGCAAAATTGTTCTACGCCGGCTGGGTCCATGTCTGGTCAGAGTATTCTGTGACAGACTGGCAGGGAAGGACCCAAATGCACGACGAGACAGGGATTAGAAAATAAGGTGTCTTTATTTTCTGTGGTTACAAGGACGATGTCCACTGTGGAACCCACAGTGAACTGGTGAGCAGGAACAGGTGAAGTCGCAAGGAGCGATATTGAGCCAGGTTCGATGGGAAGGATCAGGCGGTGGCAGAGTCAGGATCCACACCGGGAAACCAGAGTGTGCGATCTGTAGCCAGGTTCGCCGCGCAGGGTCAGGCGGTGGCAGAGTCAGGATCCAGCAGGAACCGGCGAAGTAGCCAGGAGTGGTCTTTAGTCTGGTTCGCAACGCAGGGTCAGGCGGGGGCAGAGTCAGGATCCACACAGGGAAATCAGGGCGTGTGGCATCCAGACCTGGGTCGTAGAGCTCGAGTCTAGTAAAACTAGACAATCGGGAAACAAGTACAAACGCGACAAGGACCGTAACAATAGGCACAGGAATCCCCCGTAAAGGACGGCTGCGTCGCTCAGGGGGCCGGCGGTGACGGCTGCGTCGCTCAGGGGGCCGGCGGCGACGGCTGCGTTGCTCAGGGGACCAGCAGTGACATCGCCCAGGGGGCCGGCGGCGACGGCTGCATCGCTCAGGGGGCCGGCGGCGACGGCTGCGTCGCTCAGGGGGCCGGCGGCGACGGCTGCGTCGCTCAGGGGACCGGCGGTGACATCGCCCAGGGGGCCGGCGGCGACGGCTGCATCGCCCAGGAGGCCGGCGGCGGCGTCGCTCAGGGGGCCGGCGGCGACGGTTGCCTCACCCAGGGGTCCGGCGGCGACGGTTGCGTCGCTCAGGGGGCCGGCGGCGACATCGCCCAGGGGGCCGGCGGCGACGGCTGCGTTGCTCAGGGGGCCGGCGGCGACGGCTGCGTTGCTCAGGGGGCCGGCGGCGACAGCTGCATCGCTCAGGGGGCCGGCGGCGACGGTTGCCTCACCCAGGGGTCCGGCGGCGACATCGCCCAGGGGGCCGGCGGCGACGGCTGCATCGCTCAGGGGGCCGGCGGCGACGGTTGCCTCACCCAGGGGTCCGGCGGCGGCATCGCCCAGGGGGCCGGCGGCGACGGTTGCGTCACTCAGGGGACCGGCGGCGACATCGCCCAGGGGGCCGGCGGCGACGGCTGCGTCGCCCAGGGGGCCGGCGGCGACGGCTGCGTCGCTCAGGGGGCCGGCGGCGACGGCTGCGTCGCTCAGGGGGCCGGCGGCGACGGCTGCGTCGCACAGGGGGCCGGCGGCGACGGCTGCGTCGCACAGGGGGACCGGCCGCTCAGGACAGGAGGACAGCGGGTCCCGCACTTGGAGAGGAGGCAGGAAACGGGACGGAACTGGTGGCGCCGGCAGTTGAGGTGGATGTTCCGGTTCAAGGCGGGGTAGTGGAGTCTGGGCAGCCATCCGCGTTACCAGGGTGCCCAAGTGGGTTGTCCGGTCCGCCATGCCCCGAGACAGCTCCCGTGCTTCTTCCAGGCGGTTGCATAGCTGGGCGATCTGGTTAGCCTGGCAGGTGATGGCGCGGCAAAATTGTTCTACGCCGGCTGGGTCCATGTCTGGTCAGAGTATTCTGTGACAGACTGGCAGGGAAGGACCCAAATGCACGACGAGACAGGGATTAGAAAATAAGGTGTCTTTATTTTCTGTGGTTACAAGGACGATGTCCACTGTGGAACCCACAGTGAACTGGTGAGCAGGAACAGGTGAAGTCGCAAGGAGCGATATTGAGCCAGGTTCGATGGGAAGGATCAGGCGGTGGCAGAGTCAGGATCCACACCGGGAAACCAGAGTGTGTGATCTGTAGCCAGGTTCGCCGCGCAGGGTCAGGCGGTGGCAGAGTCAGGATCCAGCAGGAACCGGCGAAGTAGCCAGGAGTGGTCTTTAGTCTGGTTCGCAACGCAGGGTCAGGCGGGGGCAGAGTCAGGATCCACACAGGGAAATCAGGGCGTGTGGCATCCAGACCTGGGTCGTAGAGCTCGAGTCTAGTAAAACTAGACAATCGGGAAACAAGTACAAACGCGACAAGGACCGTAACAATAGGCACAGGAATCCCCCGTAAAGGATTCTCCTGATGGAAGTTGTAGTCCATTCGTCCATTTGTAGTTGTCCACTTTAGGATGAGGCTTAAGCCAGTAATTCCTAAGGGCAAAATGTCAGTTAAGAGTTCCTTGTTCATTGTTGTCAGAGGCTTAGGCATCTGGGCATTTGAAACATGCTGTAAACATGGATACCTAATCAGGATACATATCAAAACACTCTTATAACAAAAACTACTGGTTAGACAGTTATATTCCCTCAGATTATATGGTGGCTACCTAGCCTGTGAGGCACACAAAGGTAGTTAATGAGATACACAGGGAGCCTTTTGCCCACTGAGGTCTTAGGAGGCTGTTAGTGTGAGAGGGAGGACACCAAATGGCCTTTGTTTAAAACGGTCAGGAATGTTTAAGTCAAGCTTAGAGTGTAGAGTGCTTGGATGTATTTGGAGAGAATTAAAACCACTACCACAGTGATGATCCAGCCACCAAGGAGGAGTCCAAAGGTGACCCCGCTAATGGTACTCCCCTGATCAGATGACCTTCTCACAATAAGACAGAGACTAGTTTCATACATCTGAGAGTCAAGATAGTGCAGGACGATGTCCTCAATATGAACAGTAGTCCCTTGGGGAACTCTAATAAAGACAATCTGATTGGGGAGTTTCATCCTAGTGGCTGTATCATGATGGGTATATGACATGATGGGTATGGTATTCTATCCACAGATGCCTCCAACGTCATCTGGGTGACTTCAGCGAAGAGGTCACTGTACATCATACTTGTGTAACCCCCTAGAAGTTTTAGTGAGAGCACTACTAGCTAGTATATTGGTAAATTAAATGTCAATCTAGGTAGGAAGCCCCGCCCACTATTAGTTAAGTAGGAGCGTGCAGTAATAGCCACCCCAGCCACCTTTTTATCTTAAACCGTGAGCGCCACTTAGACATTTAGAACTGAGAAAGAAAGACACAATTTAACATAAAATAAAACAAGTATATAATATTAAGTTACTTCAGGAACACCCCATTTCATCATGTTGAACAACTATTAAGTGGTGATTGAACTATGAAAAGTTTATTTGGTAAGTTTTTATTGTGTTAATTGGCATTTGAAAGCTAGGATGCTACATGTAGCTACACTATTTGATAATGCTGCGTTGGAATAGGTAATTACACAATGGTTTAAGCCTAAATATTTCAGACATTTCAATTCATCAAACTGAACGGACAGAAGTGGTGTTTGAACAGTGTTTTCTTTTAATTGTTGAGTTTTTCGTGACCGTTATAAAACGCGAGTGGAAGCTAAGATGCGTTGGTAGCTGCACTGTATTAGATAGCATCGTACTGATGTAGAAAATTGCTAGCTAACGTAAGCTATGCTACTATATTTATTTAAGTTGTGAAATATGGTCAATGTTTATCATTTTGCCATGAAAATGATTACGAATTTCCATTACCATTATTCTTGGTTGAATGTATTCGCAAATAAGTTATTGAATGTGTTTTATGAAAAGCTATGTTTGATTAGCACTGGTAACAAAAATGGCGGGGATGTTTTTAAAATTTCCCTGTGATACCCGTCTTCATGTAACAGACTGGCGCATGCGCATTTAGTTCTGAAGCAGCGCATGCACATTAAGTTTAAAGCTGTGCAGAACTGTAATACCTCTATAATAGAGAAAAACAATTTGTTAGTTAAGTGTTAAATTTAATTAATATAATTTTGTGAGAATATTTGAAATACTTGGTTGCAGTGGGAAACCAATGAGAATACATTGTGAATTGTATTACCTGTAAAACAAAAAGTGTTATTTTATTGAGTGTCAGATTTAATGTGATAATTTGAGAACATCTGAAACCCTATGTTGCAATTGAAAGTATATGAAAAAGTATATAAATATAATTTTATAATGGATAATATACACATATGTTTTAATGTAAGAATTCCACTAATAATTCAGATAAATTACTACCCGTCTTAAATATTCAGGTCAGGTCTTTTTAACTTATGCTGAGAAATTTGGAGGTTTCATTGCGAAGATTTCTCAACATGAGATGGCGAGCCACCCCAAAACGATCTAATTGTATGCAGGGAAAAAAAAACAAGGCCCAGACAACAGCTGAACAATTGTTTCCCTTATTCCATTGCAAGCCACGGTAGGATTAAAAGAGGCCTCTATTTTATTTTATTTTGGGACTTTGTTGTAACAACATACAGTCAAGCCCTTTCACCTTCTCCACGTTTTATTACATTACAGACATATTCTACAATAGATTGAGTTAATCTTTTGTCTCAAAATTCTACACAAAATAGCCCATAATGACGAAGTGAAAACATGTTTTTAGAAATTTTAGCAAATGTATTAAAAATCGAAAACTGAAATCTAATTTACATAAGTATTCATACCCTTTGCTTGAACATATTTTTAAAGTATCATATTTAATATTTGGTCGCATATCCTTTGCATGCTGTTACTTCCTGAAGTCTGTGACCCATCAACATCAAAAGACTCCCGATATCTTATTTCCAGGTACTGTTACAAGCTCTCTGCATTTGAATGGATCTCTATGGGAATTGGGGGGTGAGACTAGATTCAGCTGTAAATTACACTGGTACAGTATGGAACACTTGGCTGGCTAAATGGCTGTAAGTCATCAAGGGTCTGAGCTATCGAACGAGCCCCAAACCATCACTCTGTTGCCAGATATGGAGTAGATGTGGATGGATCACTGCAAGGGTTATTTCTCCAGACTCATTTTCCTATAGACCTCTATGGGGAAAAAAGATATAATATAATATACACAAGCGATTGTGATATAGCGATTACACTTTACAATGTTTTACATCACGGGTAAACTCATCCGTGATCAAAATAATTGACGAAATACTCGAAAAACGCATTTTCGAAAAAAATCCGGCAGTAAGCTAATATTGTTCTTCCGCATTCAACCAAAGATGATGCAGAATGAAAAGATACTCCACTTGCTCCCAACTGTAACCATATCAATTCTCAACCAAGTTAACCTGGAAGTGAGTTATCTTGTCACGTTATCATCTTTGGTTGGACCAGAGATGACGTTAAATGGCTGCGCCCGTGTTATTAGCTTTATCAGAGATCAATAGCATACTCCGGAGCAGAAGGTGGCGGTAATGCACCAACAAGCTGGATGCCAACCGCCGTAAAAAAACACGAAGAAGAATAGCATCTCATAGCATCTCATAGCATATGGTAAGCAGTAACGTACAACCTTCAAAAATGTACTTTACCAACATCATGGGTGTCCATTGCAATGGTTGCTTGAATCGGAACACGCCATTTGTAACAACTATTTAAAAACATGCGAAAAATATTTAAAATAAAAACATTTTCACCACACAATTAGCTGACAGATATTTTTATTGATGCAAATGAAAGACAGTGCAGTTAGCTTCGGAGTCAGATGATGACTGTCCCTTGTCGCCTCACACATACTGAGAGTCATCTAGTGTTGTTATATATATATAGTGTAGGCTATGTATATGTATGTATGCGTGTGTGCTAATATTAGCGAACTCTCAACCGTGCGAAGGCTACTGCTGTGACGTAACAATAGAATTATAGAACACCTGTTGCACACAGAAAAAAAACAAAAAAAAACTCACGCTTTGGGGCTGTTGAAAATATTTTGGAACTTACGTGCGAAAGGGTTAAGGCATGCCATACATTTTGCAGCTGTCTGCAGCTAATAATGCAGCAATAAACATGTGTAACAGTGTATTTTCTAAAGTTGCCCTATTTAGGTTATTGTTTTTCAAACAGTGTCAGACATGGTACCTAGGGGTGGGACAATGCACCGATGCATCGCGGTGCATCGATCCAAATGTGTAAATACAACTACATCGATCTGTAAGATTCGAATCGATAAGCATCGATTAATATCGCATTTTAAATGAATGTGCACATGTATTCATTTATTCAAAAATTATTTAAAATATATATTTCTGAGACACGACTACTTTTAAAACTGTTTTGACCAGCTTCAATCCATGTTTCTGCTCCAACCCCCACGTAAGCGTGAGTTGAAAGTAGGGACAGGCGGGAATCAAGCGACAATGAGACGGACAGATCTGAGCGAAATGGCTAGCTGCGTGCTCGCTGAGTGCGACAAAAGAGACAGAAACTTACAGAATTTGCGATGTTCCGAACAGAAAATCAATGGTACGGAAGCATTTCGGGTTTAGAAAGAAGGAGGGTGTACTTGACAAAACCGCTGCAATATGCAAGATCTGGCAAGTAGAAATCAGATACACAGGCAACACCGCAAACATGATAAAGGGAGAAACTGTGTACATATACTTTAAGTATTGATGGTTGCTTAGTTGTTCCAAATTCAGCTGTGAAAGACCTAGGTGTTACTATAGACCCAGATTTAACCTTTGGCGCGCACATAAAAAACATATCTAGAGTTGCTTTCTTTCAGTTAAGGAACATAGCTAAAATTAGGCATTTCCTATCAGTAGGGGATGCAGAGAAATTGATTCATGCTTTTGTTACGTCTAGGCTAGATTACTGTAATGCTCTGCTATCTGGCTGTCCTAAGCTGTTGCTAAATAATCTCCAGCTTGTGCAGAATGCAGCCGCTCGCATTTTAACGAGAACAAAGAAATATGAGCATATTACCCCAGTACTAGCATCACTTCATTGGCTACCAATTAAGCATAGGATAGACTTTAAGGTCTTGCTTCTGACTTTTAAAGCTTTACATGGACTTGCACCAGTGTATATATGTAATCTGCTTTTACCATATAAGCCGAAAAGATCCCTTCGTTCCCAAGACGCAGGCTACTTAGTAGTCCCTAGAATATCTAAAAACCTGACGGGTGGTAGAGCTTTCTCCTACAGAGCACCACTACTGTGGAACACCCTTCCAAAATCTATAAGGGAATCAGACACAGTCTCAATATTTAAGTCTAGATTAAAAACGCACCTTTATGATCTGGCTTACAATGAGTTGTAGTCCGGAGACAGGACCAGAGAAGCCCTTTTGTCATAGAGTAATGCGGAGTGACATCCTTTCCTTACTGTCACCTGTCAACAGCTGTGACCCCATCTTCCTGGGCTGGCTCTTGATAGGTGGGTAGGATTGTTTACTCTCTCATGACTGGATGGGTTCTCAAACCCTGTCTTCATAGCTATGCAGCCATAAGTTACTCCTGGCGGGGGTACTTGTCCAACCCCCCCCTAACTGTTCTCTCTCTCTCTCCCACATTCCGCCGGCGGGGCTCATGCCCCGCATCTCGAGAGTTGCTGTCCAGCTTCCTGTCCAGCTTCCTGTCCATCGCCGCTTGCCCCTCCCTCCCCACCACCGCTACCAGCCGATCCTGTCGCCATCGGCACCCGTTTTCCCATCATCATTGCCGCCACATCTGGACTGCCATCTAGCTGCTGCAATTTCCACTATCATGGATATTGCCAGTCAGTTTGACCATGCTGGTCATTAAGATCTAGACCCTGAGCCGACCTGAGGAGAATGGGTTTCCCCCTTGAGTCTGGTTCCTCCCAAGGTTTCTTCCTAATTACACCAGGGAGTTTTTCCTTGCCACTGTTGCCTCTGGCATGCTCTTGTGGGGGTTTAGGCTGGGTTTTTTCTGTGAAGCGCATTGTGACAACTTGTTGTGAAATACGCTATATAAATAAATATTGATTTGATTTGATTTGATAAACCATTTGAGCCGATGATACACAATTGACGTGAAGGACAGCAAGCGGGTTAGCAAGCTAAACTCGGGAGTCATTGACACTTCCCCTGAGTTTCCTGGAGAAATGGCCAAACAGTTCTATTTTTTTGTATAATTGTTTTTATTAGTTTTTATACACATACCGTGTCCAGACAGTTAATTGTAAAGTGCTTTCTGATATTTAAATTTAAACCATTTCCTATTCAAAATCAAGTAGACGTTAGAGACAAAAAACAAAAATAGTAAGACTATTTCCAATGTCTTACGTTCAAATAATTATTACTACGTTAACTGTCCGATTCACAAAATGAATGTCGTGGAACCTAGATACACCATACCATGCAGAAAATATTTGAGTGAAAAATGTATACCTGCTCTGTATGAAGAGGTGAAGAAAACTGTTCGACTGTCCTTGCAAAACGCTACGAGAGTAGCTTTAACTACGGATGGATGGGCATCTTGCTCCACCGAAGTTCTAGATCGTACTAAGATTTAGGAAAGTACTATGCATGACACTAACCTATAGGCTATTTCATTTTTCTTGCCCCAGTTTAGTAATTGTTATACATTTTGCCATTTTCATTTTGTAAATAAAGGAAATGTATTAGGGTACCATGTCTGACAATGTTTGAAAAACAATAACCTAAATAGGGCAACTTTAGAAAATACACTGTTAGTCATGTTTATTGCTGCATTATTTGCTGCAGACAGCTGCAAAATGTATGGCATGCCTTAACAATAAACATAATGCTGTGAACTTGGTGTAAGGTTCTAATTGAATATTTAATTACTGCTGAATGTATCGGTATCAAATCACATTAACATACCTATTACTTTTTTTAAAGTATCTAAATTAATTGAACCGAATCGAATCGTGGTCAAACGTAAGATATTATGATGCATCGAACCTTTGCCTAAAGAATCGTAATCGAATCGAATCGTTATGGGATTGAATCGTCCCACCCCTAATGGTACCCTAATACATTTCCTTTATTTACAAAATGAAAATGGCAAAATGTATAACAATTACTAAACTGGGCCAAGAAAAATGAAATACCCTATAGGTTAGTGTCATGCATAGTACTTTCCTAAAACAAGATGCCCATCCATCCGTAGTTAAAGCTACTCTCGTAGCAGTCGAACAGTTTTCTTCGCCTCTTCATACAGAGCAGGTATACATTTTTCACTCAAATATTTTCTGCATGGTATGGTGTATCTAGGTTCCACGACATTCATTTTGTGAATCGGACAGTTAACGTAGTAATAATTAATTGAACATAAGACATTGGAAATAGTCTTACTATTTTTGGTTTTTGTCTCTAACGTCTACTTGATTTTGAATAGAAAATGGTTTAAATTTAAATATCAGAAAGCACTTTACAATTAACTGTCTGGACACGGTATGTGTATAAAAACTAATAAAAACAATTATACAAAAAAATAGAACTGTTTGGCCATTTCTCCAGGAAACTCAGGGGAAGTGTCAATGACTCCCGAGTTTAGCTTGCTAACCAGCTTGCTAACGCGCTTGCTGTCCTTCACGTCAATTGTGTATCGTCGGCTCAAATGGTTTATCATGTTTGTGGTGTTGCCTGTGTATCTGATTTCTACTTGGCAGATCTTGCATATTGCAGCGGTTTTGTCAAGTACACCCTCCTTCTTTCTAAACCCGAAATGCTTCCATACCACTGATTTTCTGTTCGGAACATCGCAAATTCTGTAAGTTTCTGTCTCTTTTGTCGCACTCAGCGAGCACGCAGCTAGCCATTTCGCTCAGATCTGTCCGTCTCATTGTCGCTTGATTCCTGCCTGTCCGTGCTTTCAACTCACGCTTACGTGGGGGTTGGAGCAGAAACATGGATTGAAGCTGGTCAAAACAGTTTTAAAAGTAGTCGTGTCTCAGAAATATATATTTTAAATAATTTTTGAATAAATGAATACATGTGCACATTCATTTAAAATGCGATATTAATCGATGCTTATCGATTCGAATCTTACAGATCGATGCAGTTGTATTTACACATTCGGATCGATGCATCACGATGCATCGGTGCATTGTCCCATCCCTATATATTATATAGATTCATTATACATAGAGTGAAATATTTCAAGCCTTTATTTCTTGTAATTTTGATGATTACAGCTTACAGCTAATGAAAACCCAAATTCAGGTTGTCGTCTGCATTGTTGGGTCTGGTGTCTCTCATCTTCCTCTTGACAATACCCCATAGATTCTCTATGGGGTCCAGGTCAGGCGAATTTGCTGGCCAATCAAGCACAGTAATACCATGGTCATTGAACCAGCTTTTGGTACTTTTGGCAGTGTGGGCAGGTGCCAAGTCCTGCTGGAAAATGAAATCAGCATCTCCATAAAGCTTGTCAGCAGAAGGAAGCATGAAGTGCTCTAGAATTTCCTGGTAGATGGCTGCGTTGACTGTGGACTTCAGAAAACACAGTGGACCAACACCAGCAGATGACATGGCACCCCAAATCATCACTGACTGTGGAAACTTCACACTGGACTTCAAGCAACGTGGATTCTGTGCCTCTCCACTCCTCCTCCAGACTCTGGGACCTTGATTTCCAAATGAAATGCAAAATGTACTTTCATCTGAAAAGAGGACTTTGGACCACTGAGCAACAGTCCAGTTCTTTTTCTCCTTAGCCCAGGTAAGACGCTTCTGACGTTGTCTCTGGTTCAGGAGTGGCTTGACACGAGGAATGCGACATTTGTAGCCCATGTCCTGGATTCGTCTGTGCGTGGTGGCTCTTGATGCACTGACTCCAGCCTCAGTCCACTCCTTGTGAAGCTCTCCCAAATTCTTGAATGGATTTTGCTTGACAATCCTCTCAAGGCTGCGGTTATCCCTGTTGCTTGTGCACCTTTTCCTACCACACTTTTTCCTTCCACTCAACTTTCTATGAATATGCTTGGATACAGCACTCTGTGAACAACCAGCTTCTTTAGCAATTACCTTTTGTGGCTTACCCTCCTTGTGGAGGGTGTCAATGACTGTCTTCTGGACATCTGTCAAGTCAGCAGTCTTCCCCATGATTGTGTAGCCTACTGAACCAGACTGAGACCATTTAATGGTTCAATAAACCTTTGCAGGTGTTTTGAGTTAATTAGCTGATTAGAGTGACACCATGAGTTTCCAATATTTAACTTTTTCACAATATTCTAATTTTCTGAGACACTGAATTTGGGTTTTCATTAGTTGTAAGCCATAGTGTAGCCCAGGCTTACAAATGACAAGCCCCTGTTATATTATTTTCCCTTAGAAAAACATTGGTCTTATTATTATTTAAATATAATTCATAAGATAGTTAAAAGATTTAATTAGTTCCCCTTTTAAAAACGATTTATATAAAAAGCATGATTTAATATTATTAAAAACCACAGAATTACCACGGAGGGTTAACTTCCGGACCACGGAGGGTTAACTTCCGGGTAGAGGTCGCCCTAAGGGGGATGTTGATTTCACGCATTCTTTTCCAGCGCTAACTTGGAAGACAGAGGTCGCATCTTGATTAAGCCTTGATTCCACCTTGATGTTCACAACTATCCATTATCATCCGCTTGAGCACAGCTCGTGGTCCATTGATGCAACAGCCTCGATCGCCCAGTGAGTTAGCTACGGTGGTACAGTTCTCAGCGATCAGGTTTTTGGTTTATTTGGTAAAGCTTTGGAGCCTCGTCCATCGCCAGTAGAAGATCCCACATCGGAGGTCTACCCACGTCGACAGATCCGGATCCCAGCGAGCCTTGACAGATTTCCAGATTCCCAGTGCATGCTGGGTGGCGAGCCAGAGATTGGACACTGTGTCACTGATGTGACTGTGAGATCGTTCCACTGCTTCCGGTCTGGTAGGACACTGACACACTTGAATGGGCCCCAACGTATTGGACTATACTACTTCATACTATACTCTGTGCAGAGGGTTTTGTTTTGCGGCCACTTTTATTTTGTTTTGTGGCCACTTTTATTTTGTTGTTATAACATTACTCTAATTCCAATTCTGTAAAAAGAGGGAATATAATTGGTTTATGCAAACTTGTTGTCCTGACCCATTATTGATGATCGAATACTGGCTCTTAAGAGTTTAGAGCTTCTGATACTGGTCCCTATTATATCTAGTGATTATTATTATACTGTAAGCTACTCCTATATTCCATAGAAGGGTTACAGAAGTGGCGAGCCAGCCAGGAGCCAGTAATTTGAACATCAATATTGAAATCATAATCGATATGGACTTTATACAGAAGTCAGGCATTAAGATCCCAAATGCAGTTATAGTTAGTGGGGTGACCGAGGTAGCAGATCAGCAAGAACAGGTCATTGACTTCCTTAAGGAGTATGATCCTATTGAAAGAGTCCTTCTCGTTAGCGATGTCTCATCTGAGTTTTACCAAAACCTGATCGTCGAGTTTTCAAGTGGCCGGGCTTTAGAAAGTTTAGAGCCACTTTTACCTCATGAGTTAGCAGTGCAGGGTGACCCCGGAGCCATCTATGAGGTAAAGGCACGAGGCAGCGCGTACACTGCTAATGTAGCAAAGACATACCTAGCTGAGCTAAGGGGCTTAGCCAAGCTAAGCGGCAGAGAGTATGGGGAAGTGTTGAGAGAGATGATGTCCCGGATGAGCGAGGACATTGAAACTATGCAACCCATAGCTGCAGAACCTGACGCTGCACACGTTGAGACCACAGTCTCAACCCCGCAGCCTGTCATCCAGGAAGATCCAGAGCTCCGTTACTCGCTCTCAGACACTCCTCAGATCAGCAATAACATGGGTGTCACTGATCCAGTTCCCATTGTGCAAGAGAGGAGAGCCTCATCCCTCTCGGTAAGAGACTTGATCCCTACAGAAGGTCGTGGTAGAGCATATAGTACGGAGGGAGAATGCTGCTCCGCAGCTACAGCCTTCGATTAGGCTTTGCTCCTTCTCCGGAAAGACTCCCAGACCCAATAATGAAACTGACTACGATACTTGGCGCTCACACATCGAGCTGCTTTTAAACGATCCCAGCATGTCCCATCTTCAAATATCCAGGAAGATCCTTGAGAGTCTGCTCCCGCCAGCGGCCGAAGTAGTTAAGGCGCTTCGCCCCGAATCACCCCCTGTAGCCTACCTGCGGCAGCTTGACGCAGCCTTTGGTACTGTTGAGGATGGGGAGGAGCTGTTCGCTCGGTTCATGAATACCCTCCAGGATTCAGGTGAGAAACCCTCCACTTATCTCCATCGGTTGCAGCTAGTACTAACCCAAGCCATAAAGAGAGGTGGAGTTGCGCCAGGTGAAGTAGACAAACACCTCCTTAAGCAGTTCTGTAGGGGGTGCTGGGACAACGCTCTGCTCTTGAATCTCCACCTCCATTCTCAGATCTCTTGCTGTTGCTCCGCATGGAGGAAGACCGACAGCAGGCAAAAGCCACTCGTATGAAGAACCACGTCAGTACCACGAAGCAACGAATCCATGTTGAGTCCCGCATGGCGTGTGCTTGCGCGAAGTCAGAGGAGGCGGAGTTAGAGGAGGGGCATGAGAGCTGTCCTAACCCCGTTGAGGACCTTAGAAAGCAGGTAGCTAGTCTGCAGAGTCAGCTAACCTCTTTTATGAGTCAGAAAAGGGGCAAGGGGAGACAATAACAAAGGAGGGGCAGGGAAAGCCCAGAGCAGAGTAGCAAAACAAGATGATTCAAAATCATACAAGCCAAGACAGATAAAAGAGGAACAGACAAATAGACCTAGACCCTGGTACTGTTTCAACTGCGGGGAGAACGGCCTCATTGCCTCAGCGTGCTCCGACCCAGCGAACCCCGCTCTAGTGGCTGAAAAGAGGAAGCAGCTTGAGGAGAGGCGGCGCAAGTGGGAAGCGCAAGAGAACTCAGACTCACCTTTAAACGACTAACAGTTTCTGTCGTGGGACAGACGGGAACTGAGGAGAGTCAACAGCGTCCCTCAGATGTAGATAGGAGAGCCAAAGCTCAAGTATGCTCGAGCCTTGAACAGTCAGATAGAGCCATCCCTTTTAAACTTCCAAAGCGATTAGTTGGCTTCAAGAGTACAGCCCAGGTGACAGTGAAAGGTGAAGAGGTTAACTGTATACTTGACTCGGGCTCACAAGTTACAACAGTACCCCGGACATTCTATGAACAGCACTTCTCAAGGCAAGAGATTAAGCCGCTGCACGATCTCTTAGAGGTGGAGGGGGCGAACGGACAATCTGTGCCTTACTTTGGCTACATAGAAATGACAGTAACATTCCCAGAAGACTTTACTGGAGTGCCGATAATCGCCTTAGTCGTCCCAGACACCTCACAGTCTCTCATGTTGATAGGCACTAATACTCTTGACATACTGTTCGATATCTACTCTGAAACTGAAATGAGCCATCCTAGGCCCATCCCGCATGGCTACAAAGTAGTTTTCAAAGTCCTAGAGCTGAGACAAAAGCGGGCCGCCGACAGTCACCATGGCCTAGTGAAGATGCCGGGCAGGGACTCCCAAGTCATCCCAGCTGGTAGAACCGTAGTAGTCGAGGGACTAGCTCTTGCTAGTGGCATTCAGGGTGAGAAGTCAGTTATCATTGAGTATCCTTCTTCATCCCCCTTGCCAGGTGGCTTGTTAGTTAAAGCTGGCTTAGTAGATTTCCCTCAGCTGAAACCCTATAAGATACCTGTCGTTATCAGTAACGAGTCCGACCATGATATAGTAATTCCTGCAAAACGTACACTAGCTGAGATCAGTGCTTATCAGAGTGTCTTATTGAAGGAGCATAGTGTAGTTAAGCAGACAGAACCCACAGAGCCACTCCGAAGGCCACCAGAGAGTCAGACATCCCAAGAGTCTAGCATGAGCTTTAATTTTGGTGAGTCCCCAGTCCCATCAGAGTGGAAAGAGCGCATCACTCAGCAGCTCAACAACATGCCTGACGTGTTTGCGCAACACGACCTAGACTTCGGCAGAACAGAGAAGGTAAAACACCACATAACCCTCTCAGATGAAACTCCTTTCAAGCAGCGCGCTCGACTAATCCACCCGCAGGACATAGCGGCTGTACGGAAACACATCCAAGAGCTTCTTGACGAGGGAGTCATCAGGGAGTCAGAGTCGCCCTTTGCATCTCCTATAGTGGTGGTCAGGAAAAAGAACAACACAATCCGGTTGTGCATCGACTACAGGCGTCTCAATCTCCAGACTATCAAGGACGCCTACACCCTCCCGAAGCTGGAGAATACATTCTCAGCGCTCAGCGGCTCCCAGTGGTTCTCGGTCCTCGATCTAAAATCAGGGTTCTACCAAATCGAGGTCAAGGAAGCAGATAAACCGAAGACTGCTTTTGTGTGCCCTCTCGGGTTCTGGGAATTTAACCGCATGCCTCAAGGAGTGACGAACGCGCCCAGCACGTTCCAGAGATTGATGGAGAAGTGCATGGGAGACATGCATCTGAAGGACGCGCTAGTCTTCCTTGATGACATAATAGTCTTCTCAAAAACCCTGGAGGAGCACGAGACAAGATTGATGAAGGTGCTCACTCGCCTCAGAGAGTTCGGGTTGAAGCTATCCCCAGAGAAGTGTGTCTTCTTCCAGACGTCGGTGCGCTACCTCGGGCACGTGGTCTCCAGGAATGGGGTAGAGACTGACCCGGAGAAAATCGCGGCTCTCAAGACTTGGCCTGTCCCCCAGACCCTGCGGGAGTTGAGATCTTTCCTTGGGTTCGCCGGGTACTATAGGAGGTTCGTGAAGGGCTACTCAACCATCGTCAAGCCCCTCCACATCCTAACATCTGGGTACCCGCCTCCCCACAAGAAATCTAAAACCAAAGAGAAAGCAGGTCAGTACCACAACCCCAAGGAGCGCTTTGGGGATCGCTGGACACCTGATTGCCAGCGAGCCTTCGAGCAAGTCATCCACAGCCTCACCACCGCCCCTGTGCTGGGCTACGCTGACCCTCAGAAGCCCTATGTACTCCATACCGATGCCAGCACCACCGGGCTCGGTGCCGTCTTGTATCAGGAGCAGGAGGGCCAGCTTAGAGTCGTAGCCTATGCAAGCAGAGGGCTGTCACGGAGTGAGAACCGCTATCCAGCACATAAGTTGGAATTTTTAGCACTCAAATGGTCAGTGACTGAAAAGCTTAGTGATTACCTCTACGGCAACCACTTCACTGTCGTAACCGACAGTAACCCGCTGACATACATACTCACCTCAGCGAAACTAGATGCAACAAGCTACAGATGGCTGGCAGCACTATCCACATTCTCTTTCAAGCTTCTCTACCGTCCTGGAAGACAGAATGGTGATGCAGATGGACTATCTCGCAGACCTCACGGGAAGTTGTCAAATGATCTCAAATCTCAAAAAGAGATGGAACGCATACGACAGTTCACCCAAGATCACCTCTCAGACCCAGAAAATATAGATGCAGTAGATCAAGCTGTAGTGCAAGCAATCTGTGAGAGGCAGCTCGTCTACAGCGCCAGTCACGATAACAAGGGTGGTGCCGATGGTGTTGCCCTGGTCGAAGCTCTTGCCGTTTCTGCTGATGCTGTGCCTGACAGCTATGGGCAGGAAGACCAGCTCGGGGGGCTGCCAACTATTCCCCACCTAACAGAGGCAGAGCTAGTGAAAGAACAAAGAACTGACCAATATATCAAACATGTCATTCGCCAGATCGAGCACGGGGACAAACCGCCCCCCACCTTGCGAAATGAACTCCCTGACCTCCCGCTCTTGCTCAGAGAACTGAATCGCCTTGAGCTCCTCAATAACATCTTGTACAGAAGACGCCAAGTGGAATCCCAGACAACTTACCAGCTTGTACTTCCAGCCCGGTATCGTGACACAGTCCTGACCAGCCTGCATGACCACATGGGTCACATGGGCGTCGACCGTACAATGGATCTTGTGAGGACCAGATTCTACTGGCCAAGGATGGCCATAGATGTGGAGAGGAAAGTCAAAACATGTGGCAGGTGCGTGCGGAGAAAGGCACAACCTGAGAGAGCTGCGCCTTTGGTCAACATTAACACCACACGACCCCTTGAGCTCCTCTGTATGGACTTTCTCTCTCTCGAACCTGACAGAAGTGGGACCAAAGACATACTTGTGATCACTGATCACTTCACCAAATTTGCGGTTGCTATTCCTACACCTAACCAAAAAGCACGCACAGTAGTGAAGTGTCTGTGGGAGAACTTTATGGTGCCATACGGGATCCCTGAAAAACTACATAGCGACCAGGGACCCGATTTCGAATCCCGCACGATAAAGGAGCTCTGCCAGGTGGCTGGCATACACAAAGTAAGGACGACCCCATACCACCCTAGGGGTAACCCCGTAGAGCGATTTAATCGCACCTTACTCAACATGCTAGGCACACTGCAAGACCAAGAGAAATCTCGATGGCGTGATTTCGTAAAACCCCTGGTCCACGCCTACAACTGCACTAGGAACGAGGTGACAGGGTTCACACCATATGAGCTGCTCTTTGGGTGCCGGCCTCGCCTGCCGGTTGATCTGGCGTTTAACTTGCCAGTGCGAGAGGGTCGACAGACATCACACTCCGAGTACGTGAAGAACCTCAAGTCACATCTCGAAGAGAGCTACAAGGTAGCCATGGAGAATGCTGCAAAGATGGCACACAAGAACAAAACGAGATATGACAGGCGTGTAACTGCCTCAGACCTGGAAGCTGGAGATCGAGTACTGATCAGGAATGTCCGCATTCGAGGCAAACATAAAATTTCTGACAAATGGGAATCGACTGTCCATGTGGTGGTGAGGCGAGCAGGCACCCTCCCGGTTTACACAGTCAAACCAGAAAACAAGGATGGTCCACTGAGGACGTTACACAGGGACTTACTACTTCCATGTGGATACCTGCCTACAGAGGAAAACAGTGCTCCTGCCCAGAAGCCCTTGAGGCGCAGGCCAGTAACCCGTGCGAGTCCTGCTGCAGAGGAAGGCCACTCATCAGAGGAGGAGGATGATGAATTCATTCCAGTCTACCCAGATGTTCCAACCCCTGCAGTCCCTGAGAACCCAGACCCAACTATACCTACCGAGCAGAATACACACCATACTGAATCTCCAGGTGTCTGTCCTGTTGAGAGTCCTGTAGATGCTCAGAATATAGATAGCACTCCCGAATTTGACAAACCACCTGACATGTCTGGTAGTACTTCAGATAGTCCCCTGACACTCCTCGAGCCCAACATCCATCAGGGTGACACTGAGACAGAGTACTTACCCACTGGAATAGTCACATCGTTAGAACAAGTAGATGACACAGAATATCCTACAAAAGAAAGCAACTTACCTGACAATGAGCGTTCTGCAGATGAATACCCAGATATCCAGGATGATCAGCTCCCACTTCCCTTAGACCTGCCAGAGAATAACGAGGACAAGGATAGTGCTGGGAGTGGAGAATCTGAAGAGGAAGGAAAGGATGAACCTGAAAAGGAAGGAAAGGATGAGACCGCAGAAATTAAGACACCAAGCAAAGAGGAAACAGATATCCCTGTCAGGAGATCAGAGAGGAATCATCAACCTTTGGGAAAACTTACCTATCCTGAACTAGGCAACCCCTTAGTCACATTTGTTAAATCATTCCTCCAAGACCTAAGCTCAGCCTTTATTGAGTCCCTGAAAGACAATGATTGTAGTTACTTGTCTGAAAGTCAAGTGGTATAACACCAGTTCTTGAGTGACCATGTACAGGGACGTACATGAGTTCAAGGGGGGAAAGTGTAGCCCAGGCTTACAAATGACAAGCCCCTGTTATATTATTTTCCCTTAGAAAAACATTGGTCTTATTATTATTTAAATATAATTCATAAGATAGTTAAAAGATTTAATTAGTTCCCCTTTTAAAAACGATTTATATAAAAAGCATGATTTAATATTATTAAAAACCACAGAATTACCACGGAGGGTTAACTTCCGGACCACGGAGGGTTAACTTCCGGGTAGAGGTCGCCCTAAGGGGGATGTTGATTTCACGCATTCTTTTCCGGCGCTAACTTGGAAGACAGAGGTCGCATCTTGATTAAGCCTTGATTCCACCTTGATGTTCACAACTATCCATTATCATCCGCTTGAGCACAGCTCGTGGTCCATTGATGCAACAGCCTCGATCGCCCAGTGAGTTAGCTACGGTGATACAGTTCTCAGCGATCAGGTTTTTGGTTTATTTGGTAAAGCTTTGGAGCCTCGTCCATCGCCAGTAGAAGATCCCACATCGGAGGTCTACCCACGTCGACAGATCCGGATCCCAGCGAGCCTTGACAGATTTCCAGATTCCCAGTGCATGCTGGGTGGCGAGCCAGAGATTGGACACTGTGAGATTGATGTGACTGTGAGATCGTTCCACTGCTTCCGGTCTGGTAGGACACTGACACACTTGAATGGGCCCCAACGTATTGGACTATACTACTTCATACTATACTCTGCGCAGAGGGTTTTGTTTTGCGGCCACTTTTATTTTGTTTTGTGGCCACTTTTATTTTGTTGTTATAACATTACTCTAATTCCAATTCTGTAAAAAGAGGGAATATAATTGGTTTATGCAAACTTGTTGTCCTGACCCATTATTGATGATCGAATACTGGCTCTTAAGAGTTTAGAGCTTCTGATACTGGTCCCTATTATATCTAGTGATTATTATTATACTGTAAGCTACTCCTATATTCCATAGAAGGGTTACAATAATCATCAAAATTACAAGAAATAAAGGCTTGAAATATTTCACTCTATGTGTAATGAATCTATATAATATATGAGTTTCACTTTCTGAAATGAGTGACAAAAAATATTGAACTTTTTCACGATATTCAAATTTTTTGAGCTGCACCTGTATATACCCAAACATATACACATACATACACCTACTCATATACATATCTATATACAGGTGCAGCTCAAAAAATTTGAATATTGTGAAAAAGTTCTATATTTTTTGTCACTCATTTCAGAAAGTGAAACTCATATATTATATAGATCTTCCCTTCTTCCAGTTTCGGCACCACACTTGCTTTCCAATTTTTCAGTATAACTTTTTTGAAGACTATGGAGGAGACCAGTAAAACCTTTAATTGAGATTTTCTTAACCCTAAATCCCTTTTCAATTCATGTAATACACATAATGAGGGTGTAAAGTCAATAAAAAATTGTATAGTGTGTAATACCAATTTTTTCATCTCTTTCCACAACTTTATTATTCCTTCGCATTTGCAAAATGAATGAAGCAAAGAGTCTTGGTGTATTCTACATTTCAAACATTTATCTGAAATATTTTTATCAAATTTGTCAATTCTGTGTTAAATTGTATCAGCCTGCAATTTTCATTTATTATATCTTCGTACAATAAGTATAGATGTACAATAAGTGCATATTGAAGGTCATTGAAACAACTACAAAGCAAATCTGACAAAGCGCAACTTCTTCACAACGTAGGAGCTATCCCAAGTATTGAACATAGAATACAGTCGGCTATACATTCTTAACTATTAAAATAGCAAAAAAAAAAAATTGAAAATAAAAAATAAACAGGAAGTACATACTATATAATTGGCCCTATATAGGTAGTTAGTCAAGGTGGAGTCTGAAAAAGTGCGTTTTCAGACCACGACGGAAAACAGACAGTGTTTCAGCTGAGCGCAGCGGAGTGGGGAGTTCGTTCCACCACTGGGGAGCTAGGGTGGAGAAGCTCAGCAGTCGGGACGAGCGAGAGCCGTTGACACGGAGGGAGGGAAGTGCAAGTCGCTCTGCTACTGCAGGGCAGGCAGAAGTGGTCGAGCAGGAGCGTAGTGCTGGATCAAGTCCTGTAGGTAGGAGGGGCCTGACCTATTGGCTGCAGTGTAGGCCAGGGTCAGAAATTTGAACCTGGTCCTGGCCACGACTGGCAGCCAGTGGAGTGACCTCAGCAAGGGGGTGACATGTGAGAACTTCGGGAGGTTGAACACATTACATTACATTATAGGCATTTAGCAGACGCTCTTATCCAGAGCGACTTACACAGCATTTCTTCTGCATTTATACATAGTATCCATTAATACAGCTGGATATATACTGAAGCAATGCAGGTGAAGTACCTTGCTCAAGGGTACAACGGCAGCGTCCGACCTGGGAATCGAACCTGCAACCTTTCGGTTACAAACCCAGTTCCTTAACCATTATACCACACTGCCGCCCTGAGCAGCCGCATTCTGCACCAGTTGTAGGGGCAGAATGGCGCAGGCTGGTAGGCTTGCGAGAAGGGAGTTGCAGTAGTCCAGACGTGTGCTGACCATGGTCTGGACAAGGACCTGAGCGGAGTAGGTGGTAAAGTACGGCCGAATCCTCCTGATGTTGCACAGAAGGAACCTGCAGAACCGTGCCGTTGCCCTGATGTGTTCTTTGAAGTCCAGTCGTCCAGGACCACCCCCAGGTTCCTTGCAGAGCGGGAGGTGGTCACCATGGTTCCATTAATGGTGATGGACAGGTCTAGAAGCGGGGAGGTCTTGTATGGCATGAAGAACAGCTCAGTCTTGTCAAGGTTGAGCTTCAGGTGATGGCTAGACATACACTCAGAGATGTCAGCCAGGCAAGCAGATATCCTCTCCTTAACCTGTGGGGTAGAGGGAGGGAAAGAGAGGAAGAGTTGAGTATCATCAGCATAACAATGGTAAGAGAAGCCATGTGAATTAATAACCAAACCAAGAGACTTAGTATAAATGGAGAACAGCAGAGGACCCAGTACAGATCCCTGCGGGACTCCTGTAAAAAGTGGATGAGGTGCCGAGACAGAGCCCTTCCAGCAGACTTGGTAGGATCTATCTGTGAGATAGGATGTAAACCAAGAGAGAGTAGTTCCAGAGATGCCCATCTGAGCCAGTGTGGAGATCAGGAGTTTGTGGTTGACCGTGTTGAACGCTGCAGACAGGTCAAGGAGAATCAGGACAGAGGAGAGGGAGGAGGTTCTAGCAGTGGCGAGTGCCTCAGTCACAGCCAGGAGCGCAGTTTCAGTAGAGTGCCCGGTTCTAAAACCGGACTCATGAGGGTCGAGCAGGTTGTTCTGGTGGAGAAAAACAGACAGTTGGTTAAGGGCAGCTCGTTCAAGAGCTTTTGACAGGAAGGGCAGGAGAGATACAGGGCGATAGTTCCTGACATCAGAAGGGTCCAAGCTAGGTTTCTTAAGGAGTGGGGTAACACGGGCAATTTTAAAAACAGCAAGAACATAGACACAGGTTAGGGAGGTGTTGATAATGGAGGACAGATAAGAAAGGAGGATACTATAGTGATTTAAAATGAGTAGGTGGTAGTTATGAAATAAATTGCTAGTAAGTTAACAAAACACGTAGATACTATAATGATGTAAAATTAGTTAGTGTTTGTTTGGATTGGGAAACACGCTGAAAACACATAAGACAATTTATATAGACAAAATATAAAACAGGCAAAAATGTCATAAATAAAGTTAGTGTTACTGATACATGCTGTAAGTTTTAGCAAAGAGTTGAAAAAGGGTAAGACGTTTTAAATGGTGTAACGTTTTAAGCAGTGAAACAGAGCCAAATAAGAAAGTAGTCTTTTACAGTTACCTCGTAGCGTGTATTTCCGAAGCTTTTAGCTGTGTAGAGGCATTTTAATGAATGAACCACTTTGGTTCGAGATGCGGAGGTGGGGGGTGTATCAGCAATTCTGCGGAAGTTTTCAACTTTTTCCTCGTCTTAGTCTTTAATGAAGTAAAATGTTTTTCATATTTTGGGATTGAACAAACGTCCAAATTCATTTTTTTTTTTTTTCATTTGACAAGATCTGTTGACCAGTTGTACATTTTTTCCTCTTACTCTCCTGTCCTTAAATACTTTGTATAAAGTGTATTCTAGACTTGGCAATGTCATTGTGCCATATATGCATGGTTTACAAAAAAAAAAGAAAAAGGTTAGGATCAACCAAATGCTCACACGAAATTGGAGTTTATACACACACTTCCCGGTCAGAAGAAAGGAAAAGACACATGAAAGGAATTTTCGAAAGGATACAACAAATGGTTATTACAGCCCGGAAAATTTGGCTTCCGTGGCAGCAATAAATCAAAAGCTTTTGATCACAGCCAAGGTGTTGCCTGGAATAAACTAAGCATATGTGACCCGGTACGGTCTTGCGAATACATGTCTCGCACCTCTATTTTACAGGAGAGGAAAAAGACTATCCGGTCAAAATTCGGTTAATACCAGAATCGCAATCCTGAATATCAAATCTACCATTCATCTAAATTTCAAAAGGCAAATTGTTGTGTAAATATGTGAAATTTTGTTAAATATAGGGACAAGTTAGACTTTGACTCACTGTAAATGTTCGAGTTCATGTCCGTCATTGATATGGTTTTAAAAATACAGATAATACTTTATCGGTCTATGCGATGACAAGTTGCAATCAAACGTAATAGCTACTCTGCTCTAGTGTTATAGAATTCTAGAATTCCTTTTTAATGACAGAAAATGCCGTTCTTTTCTTCTTCTGTTGTCCAAAATGAGCCTTTTTTTCTTCTTCTTGTGTGGAGTAGACACATAGAATATCCAGTGAGCATCATGGATATTGTAGTATTTGAAATACCAAACTATCAAAAAAAAGGTTTCACCTAAACAAAGTTGAAACATTCGTAACTGAGGGTCATAACATGATTGAGATACGTCAGCACAGTTGTGTTTAAAATCTGCATATTCAAACGAATGCAAGCATCCTCTGATAAAATCTACGATAACCTGTATAACCATATTTATTTAAAAGTCAGTGCGTTTTTACAATAGCAAAGTATTACAGCTGCCAGCTGCGATAAGTAGGCTTCTCACTGTTGAAATGTCAACTGTGGGACTTCTGGATATTGGCGAAATGGAATAAGATAAACTCTTCAGTGGTAACTTCATGCAGGTAGGGTATTTGGTTTCTTAAATATATTTAGGCTATATAAGAAATTTTGTTGAAAGAAAATCTATCTAAAACGAAAGTATATTTGGTATTGTAGCTACAAAGTAAAAGCAAGCCTAGCCTACTACTTTTTAATATTGGAACACTATGCGACACTTTTAGCGTGTAGAAACGGTTAATTTTATGCCGTTTATTGTCCAGGACTGTGGCAAGATGATGTCAGGGGGGTCGGGTAGGAGGACCAGATGTGACTGAAAAGGATTCGGAAAGTAATCCACAAAATGTGGATAACCACTAGATAAAAGGAGAATAAAGAAAAGCAGGAATAAAAATCCCGTAGAAAACAAACTAAATTAAATGACCCTTATAAAAACAGGAAGAGACTTGTAAACACAAACTGAGAAATAATAACAACCCAAATAGATGGGCGAACTCGCAGAAACTAGTAGAGAGAAAAATAAAGCAGGTACCAAACCTCTATCTCTGACACTTGTCAGAGAATACAATACAGAGGCGAGGAGAAAAGCAAAACAAAGATAACCCGACAAACGGGCAAATAAACGGAGCGATAAACAAACAGAAACTAGAGTAGAAAGGAATCTAACCTAAACTCTAGGAAGTTTCTGAGTTACTGTCAAAGACAACAATTCAGTTTCCCGGCTATACCTTAACCTGGCTTGGTGAAAGTGGCAAACAAAGACACACAAGCACTGGAAGGCGGAAACAACGTGCTTATATAGCCCATGGGAAACCAGGAACAGGTGCACCAGGTAATGACCGGGAGACGGGAAAACACAGGGTGAACGGTGAAAGTGACTATCAATAAACTAAAAGAGTTAATGAAAGTCTGCCTGTTATTAAACCATTTCAAAACTGTAATAATTATATTGATTAAATGAAGAACATTCATGTTTTCTTTTGTATCAAAATAGCACAATAAATGTAGGCTATTTTAGGTATTATGCTATAACCAAATGTTTTATATAGGCTACACAATTATAATCTATATGAGGCTATATATTTTTCTTGTTTACACATGAAATTCAGTAAGAAGTCTTCAAATGTTTCTCCTATTTCTGCAGCCTTGAGTAATAGAGTCTGAATCCCTGAATAGAACCACAGATTTCACTCCATATTGCTGTTCTTGTGTTAATTTGCTTTCCCGCTGAATCGTTTCCCCCAATATTTCAAACAGTTTTCTAGTGGAGTACCGTTTATCTAAGTAAAATGGTATCCCTGTCATTTACATAATTTCATTCAGCATTATAAACCTCTTGTCACCCACGTTTTCCCCGCAGTCTTAAAATGCTTAGCCCCGTTTATGTTTTCCAGTTCTCTGGACAAACCTCAAATGTTTCTGTGTACATTTATTTATTATTATTTTTATATTTTTTAAATTAAATAAAATTGTATTTTTATATATAATTTTTATATTTTATATATAATTATGTAGAAACTAATTATTCAATTAATCAATTAGCCAATTAACCAATAAATCAAACAGCCCAAACTTGTATATATATTATTATAAAAAAAACTTTTTATGTGCACTCGAAATACACACAAAAACATACAATAGTATTGAACACAGTTGCTTCTTTTCTCTTTTTTTTTTACAATAAATTTCTCACAACACTGTTTTCCTATTTGTCCCTATCCTCGCGTAATATAGCTGTGGCAGTATCTTTCGACTGCTTCACCCTATTCCCATCTGCGGTGGACTGTTTGCTGGGAAAGGCGTCTTTCAGTGATTTTGGTTAGCTAACTTGGAGCCCTATTGCTCCCCTACACTGTTGTTGACCTGCTTCTCTTTTCCTTCACACTTTTTCACACCCCTCTGCTTATTTCACACTCTCTTCATCACAATCTTTACTATTAAAAAAATACTTATTTATCTTTTTCTCCAACTCACCCACTGGAGCCCGTCACCCAGTTGAGGACCACACTTGGGGCCAACGGAGTATGGTTAATTCCTCTTTGCAGACTTTTGATGAAAAAGGTGTCTGCTTACCTTTCACTATGGTTGACCGGTCCCTAACTTGAGGATAAAACACTGCATGCCATTGGTTCCCTCCTGCGTCCTTCCAGAGATCTTGGGCTCCTGGCTGGCTCGCCAAATATGCGGAGGTAAGTCTTTACTTTCTCCTCATTAGGTTAAATTTGAAGTTGGTTTTAAGCTGGAGAGGCCTCGCCCTTGGTCGGGTGAAGATGAAGGAAATAATCCTTCAGAGTCTTGTATTCAGTTTATCCTTTTATTGAGCACTGGCCAGTGGGAAGTCCTTAATCGTACGCGAAGGATTCAGGAGTTCTCAGAACAAAAACAAACAATTGCTTTTATACTTTCATAACCCCTCCTCTTCCTAGCTAATAAACCATTGAGTTAAGGTGACACCCTTCCACCATAATTTATTTTAGCCAATAGATGAAAAGGCAAAATTAATCTTGTTCGATAATCAGTTCCTACTTTATGTGCTTGGGGGCACTCATGGTCCACTAAATAAAGTTATTTTGCATGCCTCTGCTAAACTAGGATTGGACCATGTCTTGTTATTCATATTTCCCATTTTTATCTGGGTCACCATGATCTATCTTATCTTTGTTTTGGTATATCTCATCATTGCTCAGCTGGCGCAGAGGGGTTGCTCAACCTATGCATGATCTGTGTCATGCGTCACAGCCCATTGTCCAGCCTGCGTATGATCGGTCTTATCTTTTGTTATCAAACAGCCTGGAAGACAGAAAAGCTCTCTCTCCCTTCACTTTCTCCTGACTGTCAGTGCCCCCCCCCCTCCCCCATATTTAATATAGAATTTGCATATGTACTTTTGAGCCTGAAAACATTTACAATGTGTAAAACCAGTGGTAGGATTGTATTTATTTAATATATAGTTAGCATATATTGCGAGTAGAATACATGGTAGAATGAGACAATACTTTCACATGTTTATTTTGCATTTGAGTGAGCACGGCTTTTCTGGCATACGATCAGGCTATTGTTGGGTTTATCTTGTTGCTATGGCGGAATTCACATTTTATATGATGAATAAATATATTTATGAACTCAAACATAGACGCTATTGTCCACTATGACTGTTAGGACAAGCTGCAGAGCCAGCTACCCGCCTGTCCCGAGCTGCAAAGGCAGCTACCCGCCTGTCCCGAGCTGCAGAGCCAGGTACCTGCCTGTCCTGAGCTGCAGAGCAATCTACCCGCCTGTCCTGAGCTGCAGAGCCAGCTACCCCCCTGCTCGTGGCTGATGGATTCACTCCAATCCAGCAGAACCATGCTGCGAGCTGCTGAGAGAAAGTGGAGGAAATCCAGATCCCCAGATGATCTGGCCTCGTATCACACTCGGCTGGCAGCCTTCACATCAGCAACCACATCTGCTAAGATTTCTATTTTTTCAGTCAAAAATTTATGCATGTGTGTCTAACACATGTAAACTCTTTTCCACCTTCTCTTCCCTGCTGATCCCTCCTCCACCTCCCTCACCCTCTTCACTTTCTTCAGATGACTTCCTGATCCACTTTAAGGAGAAGGTAGTCAAGATCCGAAACTCGTTCACACATCCGGTGACACCCCAAATCCCCCATAATGAATCCACAGCTACACTTCTGTCCTTTAAGACTCTGGAGGACACAGATGTACTCCAACTTATATCACACCAGCGTGCAACCACCTGCTCACTGGACCCCATCACTTCGGCAGTCCTCTAGTCTATATCCGGTGAGGTCCTTCCATATCTGTCCTCCATTATTAACACCTCCTTAACCTGTGGCTATGTTCCTGCTGTTTTTAAAACTGCCCGTGTTACCCCACTCCTTAAGAAACCTAGCTTGGACCCCTCTGATGTCAGAAATTATCGTCATGTGTCTCCTGCCCTTCCTGTCAAAAGCTCTTGAACGAGCTGCCCTTAACCAACTGTCTGTTTTTCTCCACCAGAACAACCTGTTCGACCCTCATGAGTCCGGTTTTAGAACCGGGCACTCTACTGAAACTGCGCTCCTGGCTGTGACTGAGGCACTCGCCACTGCTAGAACCTCCTCCCTCTCCTCTGTCCTGATTCTCCTTGACCTGTCTGCAGCGTTCGACACGGTCAACCACAAACTCCTGATCTCCACACTGGCTCAGATGGGCATCTCTGGAACTACTCTCTCTTGGTTTACATCCTATCTCACAGATAGATCCTACCAAGTCTGCTGGAAGGGCTCTGTCTCGGCACCTCATCCACTTTTTACAGGAGTCCCGCAGGGATCTGTACTGGGTCCTCTGCTGTTCTCCATTTATACTAAGTCTCTTGGTTTGGTTATTAATTCACATGGCTTCTCTTACCATTGTTATGCTGATGATACTCAACTCTTCCTCTCTTTCCCTCCCTCTACCCCACAGGTTAAGGAGAGGATATCTGCTTGCCTGGCTGACATCTCTGAGTGTATGTCTAGCCATCACCTGAAGCTCAACCTTGACAAGACTGAGCTGTTCTTCATGCCATACAAGACCTCCCCGCTTCTAGACCTGTCCATCACCATTAATGGAACCATGGTGACCACCTCCCGCTCTGCAAGGAACCTGGGGGTGGTCCTGGACGACTGGACTTCAAACAACACATCAGGGCAACGGCACGGTTCTGCAGGTTCCTTCTGTACAACATCAGGAGGATTCGGCCGTACTTTACCACCTACTCCGCTCAGGTCCTTGTCCAGACCATGGTCACCACACGTCTGGACTACTGCAACTCCCTTCTCGCAAGCCTACCAGCCTGCGCCATTCTGCCCCTACAACTGGTGCAGAATGCGGCTGCTCAGCTTGTGTTCAACCTCCCGAAGTTCTCACATGTCACCCCCTTGCTGAGGTCACTCCACTGGCTGCCAGTCGTGGCCAGGATCAGGTTCAAATTTCTGACCCTGGCCTACACTGCAGCCAATAGGTCAGGCCCCTCCTACCTACAGGACTTGATCCAGCACTACGCTCCTGCTCGACCACTTCTGCCTGCCCTGCAGTAGCAGAGCGACTTGCACTTCCCTCCCTCCGTGTCAACGGCTCTCGCTCGTCCCGACTGCTGAGCTTCTCCACCCTAGCTCCCCAGTGGTGGAACGAACTCCCCACTCCGCTGCGCTCAGCTGAAACACTGTCTGTTTTCCGTCGTGGTCTGAAAACGCACTTTTTCAGACTCCACCTTGACTAACTACCTATATAGGGCCAATTATATAGTATGTACTTCCTGTTTATTTTTTATTTTCTTTGTGCTATTTTAATAGTTAAGAATGTATAGCCGACTGTATTCTATGTTCAATACTTGGGATAGCTCCTACGTTGTGAAGAAGTTGCGCTTTGTCGGATTTGCTTTGTAGTTGTTTCAATGACCTTCAATATGCACTTATTGTACGTCTATACTTATTGTACGAAGCTATAATAAATGAAAATTGCAGGCTGATACAATTTAACACAGAATGGAGGCCTGTCACCTACGTCACAATTTGACCAGACACGCCCACTTATAACGCAAACCGCCTTACTGGAAGACCAAATGCCGGTGTTCCATAACGTTATGCAAACCAAACTAATAGGCTATCACATTTAATCGGGAGGTTGCTTAATTTCCCTTGATTGCCATCATCGGAATTTGCTTTGCGCAATGCTTACAGGTAGTTCAGCAATATACAAAATATACAGTGCACAACATAACGAAACAATTTCTCAGTTTGGCGGTGTACAGAGACCGCGGCACTGCATGTATTGAGGAAATTCGTGGATGTGGAGTTTGTGCGTTGGACTGCTTGGTGACACTGGACATCTCGGGACAGCGGGGGCCATTTTTAATCATGGCTGTATTGCACTTTCATTCACTTGATTGATGTAATGATTCTGTTGGATATCTTTGTTTGATATGTTTGTTTGTGTGTTGTGGGTCCCACTGTCTATGTCTTTTTTGTTGTTGCTGGGGCTACAACTGAAGTTCCCTGCCGGGAAATAAAAGTTATTATATTCTATTCTAATAATACCAACATAAACAAATATTATAAGGAGTATCGCGGGGGTGTACGTACGAAGTAAGATTAATTATAGTAAACCCCGGAACCCTCCCAAATCTGGAACATGCATGGGCTGAAGTAGAAAGAGCTGTTCTGGGTTTTATTGAGTTATCCAGCTAGTACTAACTCAGTAATCCTGCTTTGTAGTATACCACCTTGGTAAGTAAAGTGCTTGTGCAGTTAATATGGGAGCAAAGTGATACGTTACATGTTAGGTAGGCTACAGTAGCCTACTTCAGCAATAAAACATTTTAGCTCGATGGTTAGAATATAATAACTTTTTTCCCCGATAGGGAACTTCAGTTGTAGACACCATAAAAGGCAAATCAGTTCAACACATAAAGTACATTTACCGTTACTTTCATTATTACTTTCAATATCATTCATTATTCATTATTGCTTAATATCGTAACGTTACATTTTATTTTCGCCCTCTTCTGGATTCTCATATTGCTCGAACCCTGCCTGGCCAGCACAGGTAGCTAATGTTTACAGTTTATCCAGTCTATTTGTGAGACATCGTACAACGTAGCACCCCTAGCAATGTAATAATAGTTCAAATGAACACTGTTTTGATGTTCACAATATGCTTGACGTATCGCATTAGGTTAACATTAATGTTTCGCCGGCGTAGCAGTCGTTCACACAAATGATATAGCTACTAACGTTAGCTAAACCAAGCGATTAATTCACTTTTAACTTTCTAACATTAAGATAATGCACATAGATGTACATTAGGCCAGCTAGTTATGTATATATTAACTGGCTAACTTTATAATTTGTTCATAAAACGTAATTTACCATTAATGATCCGAGCCTATGCTGTCTAAACCCTGCTCACCCTTTCAACCACCAGTCTCTTCTTTCGGTCGTAAAATTGAGTTCGTTCACCCTGCCTGGTGGTTTAGCTACTATGGTGAGTCCTCAAATTATCATGTAAAAGGACATTTTCGCCTTTTCCCAGTTTTATTCGCACATCAGTACGCAGTGCAGAAGTTCGTCATTGTAGGACAGCAATCATAGTAGCGTTAGCATGAAACTCGTTTCATGGAGTAGCGAACACTACGAGTTCAGTGGTAACGTTAAGCGTCTCTGTTAGGGTTGGACCTCCAACATGGCGGCGCGTCCCTGTAACCATTGGTAACGACAGTTCTAGTTCTATGTGACAGGCCTCCATTGACAAATTTGATAAAAATATTTCAGATAAATGTTTGAAATGTAGAATACACCAAGACTCTTTGCTTCATTCATTTTGCAAATGCGAAGGAATAATAAAGTTGTGGAAAGAGATGAAAAAATTGGTATTACAAACTATACAATTTTTTATTGACTTTATACCCTCATTATGTGTATTACATGAATTGAAAAGGGATTTAGGGTTAAGAAAATCTCAATTAAAGGTTTTACTGGTCTCCTCCATAGTCTTCAAAAAAGTTATACTGAAAAATTGGAAAGCAAGTGTGGTGCCGAAACTGGAAGAAGGGAAGATCTGTATAATATATGAGTTTCACTTTCTGAAATGAGTGTCATGGTTTTCCCTTCCTTTCCTGTAAATTCCACGCCTCATACTTTTCTGTCTATCGGAATTGTTCCCCGCATCCCCGTGCGGGATTTTCCTTTCGCCAGGTGATTATTTGGTTCACCTGTCGTCCGCGTCAGGAGGTATTTATATCCCTGAGTTCCGCTTCCTGACGCTTCTTTAACATTTCGTACCTGCACGAATGTTTTCGGTCGTTGTTTGTTCCTCTACACGCAAGTATCAAAGGATTTATTCTTTATTCGCGTAGCAGAGTTTTAGCAAAGAATTACTTAGAAGCTCAGGGAGAATTGTTTCTTATTTCTCCTTTTCCTCTTCTCCTTTCTACTCCCGCTCTCTGTGTTGTTGGAGGGTGTGAGTGTTATTTTATTTTCATTTCTTTCACCAGTTATCGGGCGTTCTAGTCAAGTTCCGAGGGTGTCTTTGTTTTTGCTGTACTATCCTTATTCAGTATTAGTTCGCCCGTGTTTACGTGGCTATCCCGTTTATCAAGGGTGTTTTTGGTTTTCGGCTACGGCTGGGAAGTTCTTTCACATTGTTTATTCTCTGTTCGCATTTGGCTCATCGTTGTACCACTACAACGCCCTGACAATGAGTGACAAAAAATATTGAACTTTTTCACAATATTCTAATTTTTTGAGCTGCACCTGTATATAGATATGTATATGAGTAGGTGTATGTATGTGTATATGTTTGGGTATATGTTTGGGTATATACAGGTGCAGCTCAAAAAATTTGAATATCGTGAAAAAGTTCAATATTTTTTGTCACTCATTTCAGAAAGTGAAACTCATATATTATATAGATTCATTACACATAGAGTGAAATATTTCAAGCCTTTATTTCTTGTAATTTTGATGATTATGGCTTACAACTAATGAAACCAAATTCAGTGTCTCAGAAAATTAGAATATTGTGAAAAAGTTAAATATTGGAAACTCATGGTGTCACTCTAATCAGCTAATTAACTCAAAACACCTGCAAAGGTTTATTGAGCCTTTAAATGGTCTGTCTGGTTCAGTAGGCTACACAATCATGGGGAAGACTGCTGACTTGACAGATGTCCAGAAGACAGTCATTGACACCCTCCACAAGGAGGGTAAGCCACAAAAGGTAATTGCTAAAGAAGCTGGTTGTTCACAGAGTGCTGTATCCAAGCATATTCATAGAAAGTTGAGTGGAAGGAAAAAGTGTGGTAGGAAAAGGTGCACAAGCAACAGGGATAACCGCAGCCTTGAGAGGATTGTCAAGCAAAATCCATTCAAGAATTTGGGAGAGCTTCACAAGGAGTGGACTGAGGCTGGAGTCAGTGCATCAAGAGCCACCACGCACAGACGAATCCAGGACATGGGCTACAAATGTCGCATTCCTCGTGTCAAGCCACTCCTGAACCAGAGACAACGTCAGAAGCGTCTTACCTGGGCTAAGGAGAAAAAGAACTGGACTGTTGCTCAGTGGTCCAAAGTCCTCTTTTCAGATGAAAGTACATTTTGCATTTCATTTGGAAATCAAGGTCCCAGAGTCTGGAGGAGGAGTGGAGAGGCACAGAATCCATGTTGCTTGAAGTCCAGTGTGAAGTTTCCACAGTCAGTGATGATTTGGGGTGCCATGTCATCTGCTGGTGTTGGTCCACTGTGTTTTCTGAAGTCCACAGTCAACGCAGCCATCTACCAGGAAATTCTAGAGCACTTCATGCTTCCTTCTGCTGACAAGCTTTATGGAGATGCTGATTTCATTTTCCAGCAGGACTTGGCACCTGCCCACACTGCCAAAAGTACCAAAAGCTGGTTCAATGACCATGGTATTACTGTGCTTGATTGGCCAGCAAATTCGCCTGACCTGGACCCCATAGAGAATCTATGGGGTATTGTCAAGAGGAAGATGAGAGACACCAGACCCAACAATGCAGACGACAACCTGAATTTGGGTTTTCATTAGCTGTAAGCTGTAATCATCAAAATTACAAGAAATAAAGGCTTGAAATATTTCACTCTATGTATAATGAATCTATATAATATTGGGCAGGGATTTGGTCAAATGGGCGGAAAATGCTGGCTTTAATGGGAGAGATCCAGCTTGTTCTTTCTAGTTTTCTATATAGTTCAGTGGTCCTTTCACATGGTCCTCAAAGGTCCGGGCATAGCACAGAATGTCATCCAAGTATGGAATGCAACACTCATCTCGAAGAGACACTAGTATTTCTTCCACGCTGCGTTGAAATACAGCTGGGGCATTAGTTAGTCCAAAGGGTATACGTACCCATTCATACAGACCCCATGGAGTAATGAATGCAGTCAGGTGGCACGATCCTTCCGCTATGAACCCCTGATGGTACCAACTAACTGTATCCACCAAGGGTGTCAATGAGGTCCTGGATTCTTGGTAAGGGGTGCCGATCAGGTATGGTTCGCTGGTTCAGCAGACTCCGCTGAGTAGGGAGATTTAGACTTCACAATCCATCCCTTTGCTAGGAAGTCTTCAATGTATTCCTTGACATCCTTGTAGAGAGGTTTTGGAATGAAGGTGTATGACTTCTGTACGGGAATGTTATCCTTGAGGGTGATGGACATTTTCAGGCTAGGTATACACCCCATATCATCATTGTTCCGGGAAAATGCATTTGACTCTTCACACAGCATTTTATTTACGACCCTTTCCTGCTCTTCACTTAAATAGCTCATCTTGACTGGTGGGGTCCCACCTCAATGCTACATCACCTCCACTACCTTAGTGGGTTACAGAGAAACCCACACTGCCACCTTCCAAGCTGACTAATGGTTCTTCCTGCCTCCGCCAATCTGTCTGTATGATCTTGGCTATGGCTTGGATGCTCCCCAAAGCTGTTTTATGGAGTGACATCATGGTTTGTGTGATTGCCAATGGGGACCTTCACATAAGGGACATCTGCCTTACATATCTGTATGAGGCCGTCACCAACATCTAACTGCTGTAATTAGTCATTGCCTTCATTTGGTTCAAAAAGTACAAGTGAATTGGAGGTGTTGAAGTTGGGTGCTACTTTACACTTCACATGTCTGACCTGACTAAGTGGAATGACAACATCACGCAGCCCCAATTTCAACACGCCATAGCTGAGATCAACACCTCCTGTGAGTCGTGTCGAAACAAAGTTCACTAATGCAGTGGCTTTGTCATCTTGGATGTTCAGTGCACCTCAAAGGAGACTCGCAATTATAGGTACAATGTCTATCCCCTCCTTTGGTCCCAGTATCAGCTGGTCGATCACGTTAAACCCAATCATGGGCGGCTCAAGGGAGACACTACTCACCAGGAAGGTAAATGGTAATGGTAATTATATAAAACACACTTATATAGCGCTTTTATCCAAAGCGCTTTACAATGGCCTCTCACTCACCCGTTCACACACACACATTCACACACCAATGGCGGCAGCCACCATGCAAGGCGCTAGCCTGCTCATTGGGAGCAATTTGGGGTTCAGTGTCTTGCCCAAGGACACTTCGACACATGGACAGGAGGAGCCGGGGATCGAACCGCCAACCCTGCGATCAGCGGACGACCCTACCTCCTGAGCCACAGCCGAAAGGCACTTGTAACGACAGGTCTGGGTCACTGTTGCCAGGAAGACTTACCATCACCCCCACCCAACCATCGTATGGTAAGGGATCACCATTGACAGTCAGTACGCTGAGAATCTTCTGTCCTGTGAGTTCAGCGAGTGATCACACCTTATGGTCAGGGAGGTAGGTTTTCAACCATTGGCGGTCTAGGATGCTAAATTGAGCCCCCGTGTCTAATAAGACTTCAACAGCATAGCCATGTATGCAGCACTGTACTTTTTCCCTACTAGCTGAACCTCACCCTCGCGAGTCTGTATCCCTTTAGCTGCGGGGGGAGAGACCGCGCAATTGGCATTCACCTGGTCTGCATCCCATAATCTGAGCTCAGTCGCTGCAGTGTTGCATCTTATAGCCACTCACCACATGGGCATCAGCAGATGATTGGCCAGTGTTCCCCGGCTGTCCTTTCTTTTTGAGGCAGCCCTGTGGCCGTCTTCGCCACACACAAAACAATAATTGCACAAGCCGACACTTTTTTTGACGCACTTAGTACAACCACATCACCTTGCTGTTCTTTGGGGTTCAGACTTGTTTGAAACACAATGGCATATGTGTTCGGGGGGTCTGGTGTCTTTAAGAGAATCATCCACTTTGGTCAGAGCATCTATTTTTTCTCTTAGTTCCTGGATAATGTCTTTACTCTGCTCTTGGGTCAGTATGTGTGTCAGATTCGAGTTAGGCATTGTGAGCATGCGTTATCTTTTTGTTTCTGTAAAACAATCGACAACATATTTCAACAACATTTTAAAATGAATACGTAAGGTTAAATGCTGCTAATAATCATACTTGTGAAAGGGGAATAATTTAACACTGATTTAACGCAAAGTAATATAACGGGTAATACAACGCATTACCTTCATTGTAAAGTAATATCGTAATATAACGCTTTACTTTTTTTAAAAGTAGCCTAACTAGTAATATGTAATATATTACAATTTTCAAGTAACGCCCCCAACTCTGATCACAATACATATAAGAATAATAATCAACGTGTGATTTTACTTGACACAATTCGATAACAAAGTTATAGTCATCGGAGAGTCAACACTTGATGAGGACTATCCAGTTGGAGCGAGCAGAGAATGATTTTCTCTTCACGTTGTGTCAATCCAATAGGCTATGTTCAGCAACTCAATGTTTTTTAATTTTTTATAAACCACAGTTTTTTAGGTATTTTCTCAATTATTAAGACATATTTTTTTATTAAATCAATGTGCCAGAGTACATGAAAAGGCATCAAAATAGAGCTTGTTCATCAACAATTTTTGCCCAGGGGAGGATGCCCCCGAACCCCCCTACACAGGGGGCTGAACCCCTTACGTCTTTACATCCTAAAAATGACCCTGATAGTCTCTAATATTTACATAAAAGCGTAGGTTAAATTGACTGTTTTATAAATTGCGTTTTGGGACCTTAACTTGGCCTAACAAAATTTCAGTCGTGAGATTTTTTTTCACTTTAATCCCTGTGTTTGTCACTAGTAAAAACAGGCGAGAATTGGCATATATTGCCATTGGTATGAAGAGGTTAAGTAACTAAAAAATACCTGTATAGAGTACTTGAGAATTGACTTTAGATGTACTCTTGACTTAGTATAGACGACTCAGAATGACTATTTCAAACTACTAAATAATTTCATGTGAACTTTACTGTGTGTGTATTCCAAACAACACATTTATTTATGTTGGGCTAATGTTACAGGTCCCAGTCCTGGGATACCTATGAACAGTAAAGGTGCCTGTTTAAAACAGGAAAAATGTGGAGACAGGAGACGTTAGTTGTTTTCATTCGCAGTCTGTGGCTTTATTAACCCTTTCGCACGTAAGTTCTAAAATATTTCCACCGGCCCCAAAGAGTGAGTTTTTTCTGCATGCGCACCAGCTGTTCTAGAATTCGACTGTTACGTCACACTAGCCTTCCTAAGGTTGAAGTTGCTTAGTTTGAGTGCTGATATCTGATCACCTAACCAGAATTGTAACCTTACCCATTACATTAGTGTGTAAATTTCCAAGCTGATCCCACATCAGCGGATACCTGCCACCTTCGCGTCTCCCTAGTCACCATGTGACCACTTGCCTCTGCGCTTTTTTTTTTTTTTTTAAGCAGCTGCTGTTATTTTATTAATCTTCCATTTTGCCACGTATGGACATCGGATAATTTATCTCGAGACAGCTGTCATCATCAGTAGGTGAGTAACGTTTTATAGATGTTTGCATTTGCAATTGGGACGAGTTAACTTCTAACTTCGACACGGTCCACGCACAACGAAAAAACCAAGGGGATTAGCAAACTAGCTACACGTGGTATGTCTTTTCGCCGATACTTATCTGAGCAGTGGCGTTCAAACTCGGTCCTGCGGGATCCCTGTTTATGCTAGTTTTCGTTCCAACAATTGCAATCCCTTTAACAAGCTTGTTTATTTTTCTTAAATGGGGTTCTTTTCATGTTTAAAGGGGTTATTTACCCTTTTATGCGACATTACATAGGAAATAGCTATGCGTGCTCTGAATAATTAAAGTATCATGTTCACATTGTGCTATACTGCAAACGATTACATGGAGAGGTAGAAAAATGTTTTAATTGATCAGAATACAGACAGGTGAATCAATAGGCTCCTAATTGGTAAACGTGTGTACACCTGGCCACTAAAACTAACAATTTGGTAGATATGAAGAATTCAAAGACAAATCAAACGATAAACCAAACCTGCTTTTACTATGAAAGATGAACACATGTGGTCAGCAACCTAATTAGGAGCCTGTTGATTCCCCAGTTTTTATTTTTGTTTTAAAAAATGTACCTGTTATTGTATATAATATAGCATAACATGGTACTTTTATTCTTCATGGCATGCATAGCCATTTCTGACAATGGACATGAAAAGCAAGAATTAGTAAGGGCTTCTTAAAATTCTAGGATTGCAATTGCGGTTGGAACAAAAACCAGCATGCACAGGGGTCCCCCAAGACTGAATTTGAATAGCATTGATATAGCTATGCATGCCATGAACCTTCTCTCAAATAGCCTAAAGATTACTGCTACACACTAGAAACTGCAATACACAACGGACGACTATAATAATATCACAACACATTGGAAATTAACCGATTTAATAATGACAAATAACAGATAGGTCTTAATCATTTTTATTAAAAGTTAAAATATTTAGAATATATAATATAAACACTAACTGAAGACTAATAATATTTAATATCATAACTAACACCTTGGAAATAAAACTGATTGAATAATTACAAAATAACAACCGATATAATATTATAGTAATATGCTATACATTAACAACTTTTTTTTAAAATAACTTTTTACATCACCGCTAACTAATAATTTATTTCCAGCAGGAAGCGAAGGTGCCTAACACAGCGCACAGGGGTGTGTTGCAGGGTGCACACATGAACTTTGTGGCCCGCTTCTGTTTCCTCTTCCTGGATGAGGACAGGCAGACCTTACAGTGCCTCCGCGTGCGGCTGCCTTGGGCCTCCGTCTGAGGGACCGCAGACAGGAAGTGCCTAGCAGTGAGGCGCAGGGGGTTATCGGCTGCAGGGCGGCCTCCAGTTGGTGGACGTCGAGGGGTGTGGTGCTCCTCCACCAGCTGCCGCATCACGTTGGCCCGGTACACCTGATAGGTGAGATTCTGACCTATAGTTTAATATATAGTTTGAAATGTATAAATGTGATCATCTCACCTGTCAGCTGGCGGTGGACAAGATAGCCATTATAAAGTGCCGTGTCAACCAGGTGGAAAAATATCTTTTTGTACCACTTTGTGGTCTTTCGCACACAGGCCACAAAGCTGTTGATCATGTCGGCCATGTCCACTGCCCCCATCTTCAGGTTGTACTCAGCAATACATTCTGGCTTTTTTTTTTTTTCTCCTGTTAGGTGGTTTGTTTTACCAGCGGGCACCATTGATGCTGTGTGGACTGTAGAGAGGACGTGGACATCCCCCTTATCATGCCACTTCACTGCCAGCTGGCTTCCATTCTCCATGAATTCCACGTCCCCTCTCTGCATCTTCCTACCGGAGAAGGTGGGCATCCACTTCCGATTTTGCCGGACTGTTCCACAAGCCCCAGTGTTGTTGGTCAGCAGGTGGTGGAAAAGTGTGGGGCTGCTGTACCAGTTGTCCACAAAGAGGGTGTGGCCCTTCCCCAGATGAGGAGCCAGCATGGTCATCACCACCGACCCGGACAGCCCCAGCCCGTCATAATGAGTGATGTCAGTGGTGGCTCCTGTGTAGATGACAATGTCCTGGACAAACCCGGTATTGACATCACAGAGGATAAAAAACTTCACCCCAAAACGGTTCCTCTTTGAGGGGATGTATTGGCGGAATGCCAGTCTACCCTTCCAGAGCATCAGGGACTCATCAATACATAGGTCCTTGTAAGGGACATGGATCCGGTGAAATGCAGACCTGAGGCTTGTTAGGACACTTCTGATTTTGTATAGTGGGTCTTGGAGGTTGGCAGTAGCATTGTTGGCAAAGTGAAGACATCGGTGCAGGAGGAGAAAGCGGTCTTGGGAGAAGAGGGTGGAGAAGAAGGGGGTAACCAGCATGGGATCTGTGCTCCAGTAATCCCGTAGTGAGGGCTTCTTCACAACCCCCATCATTAGGACTGCCACCAGGAAGGTGTAGAGCTCACTCAGGGTGGTTGCTACCCACTTAGCCA
Source organism: Ilyophis sp. 1 JC-2022 (assembly GCA_022702515.1). Taxonomy (NCBI): domain Eukaryota; kingdom Metazoa; phylum Chordata; class Actinopteri; order Anguilliformes; family Synaphobranchidae; genus Ilyophis; species Ilyophis sp. 1 JC-2022. The sequence goes on from CM040395.1 coordinate 35,257,789, forward strand.
GCTTCCCCCTCGCTCCTGGCTCAATCTTTTCCTGCAGCTCACTGGCATAAAGATTTGTCTCTTCGACAATGTCTCCCACCAGCTTCTCTGTGAAAAACATTTTAAAACACTATGCCTCAGAAAAATATGGTTGATGGTGTTGTACTCCTGACTGAGACTCATCAAACACCACACCAGGCCCAGGGGGGGTGAAATGGCTGGCAGCCTTCCAGGTGGTCCTGCTGACCTCCTCACCTAAAATCAGTCTGCCTCCATCTTCATCAGCATCAACTGAAGGACCTGGTACTTCAGGCAAGGGCCTCTCAGGCTCAAGGATGGCCGCTAGGTTAGGAGGCAGCTGTTCGCTCTCACTGTCAGACTCTTCCTCGCTAAAAAATTATCTCCATAATTTCCTCATTGCTGAGTTGTCTCCTCCTTTTGCCAAACATACTGTATTTTATCTGATATATATTATATCTTTATATATTTATGTATAATGTATATGTATATATATAATGTATAATATATAATATAGATATATGTATGTGTGTATATAAATATAGGCTACAACGAAACGAATACAACAACACTAGATGGCGCTCTGTGTGTGCCAGGCGCGAGGGGATCGTCTGACTCGCTACGTGCACTGTCAGTATGAGACGCTAAAACAGTCTCTGAGTCTGTACCAATAAAAAGCTAATGGTTCGTGTGGTAAAATTTTCTTTATTTGTAATAGTATTTGCATGTTTTCAAATACTTGTTATAAATGATGTATTCCGATTCTACCAAAAATTGTAATGGCCACCCATGTTTGTGAAGTACTTTTTTGAAGCTTGTACTGATCACGATGCTAAAATAGAGCTAATAACACTGACGCAGCCATATAACGTCATCTCTGGTCTAAACAAAGATCATAACGTGACATGATACCTTACTTATGTAGGCCTACTTGTTTTGTGCTTTCCGGAAACATTGTTAGGAAATTGATATGGGTGAGTAAGTGGAGCATCTTAATAGTGGTAATTATCTTTGGTTGATTGCAGAAAAACAAGATGGCAGCGCCGTAAGACTAACGTTATATTACTAACGTTTGTCATGTTTAGTCAATTATTTTGATCACTAGTGAGTTTACCCGTGATGGGATGCATCGTATATAATCGCGAATTGTTTATATTGTATTTTATGTCCGCTTTAGTTAATTCATTTTGTCAGCTCAGCAGTCTCACGTTGGCTAACTCAGTAGCCTAGCATATGTTTTCTGCATAAACTGTTGCTACTTCTGAGACGGTGTGCACATCTGCATACAAAAATAAATGCTCACATTGAGGACATGACGACTGGGGTTGTAAAGACTTTACTTGGTGCAATTGTTTTGTGGAACATAAGTGCGTTTAGTCCTAGAAAGAATGAGGTTCAACCACTGTTGCGTCATACGTAAATAGACGTTCTAATCCTGTGTTCTAATCACACCGGTGTGACCGTACGCTTCAGGGACCACTCTAGCGCTGTAACACCAGTGTGACCGTACGCGTCAAAGGGTTAGAATATCTCCTCCTGTAGGGAGTCTCATAAAGCAGGGTCAGTTTTCCCGTCATTAGGCTACTGAATGTAAAAATGGTTTCATAATAGAAGCGCGTTTGGGTTCTGCTGTCGCGAGTCTCCCCGGCTGCGTCGCAATATTCTTCAGTCCCCACCTCCTTTCCTCCACTCCCACTGTTCTCCTACCCGGAAGTATGCAGAACTGCCTGAACGTTTTGAGTCCAAGTAGATGCATGTAGAGATAACTCAAAATTACTCCACGTTAACTCAGATTTTCAGGTCCAAAAAAAATAAGTTTCACATTTCAATTTACATATAAAACAAAACATTTTGGTTATATTGAGCCTTTTTGTATGGTTACTCAAAACACAAGCTCCACAATATTTCCAGTTGTGATATACAATACTGTTTCATTCTCACTGAAATTATATTACTTATGACTTTGTATTGAATTACATATATCTTTTTGAAATCGCTATTTTTATTTGAAACTTTCACTAATTCCCGCAACTTCATCGCAACGAACACACACAAAACATCGCACTTTGCATCGCAACTTTTAAGAAAAGCTGCCGCGAAATCAAGCATTTTAGGCCGCAACAATCACAAGATCCTTTCTGTTGTAACGTTATCCGTATTTTTACCAAGTTGGACGGATGACATCAAGTATTTACTTCTGGAAAGAAACATTAGCCCAGTGGTTCTCAAACTTTTTCTGTCACGCCCCACTTTGGAGGAAGAAAAATGTTCATGCCCCACCGCCCTATTTATTATCAAGGTTTTTCGCGGACCTCGATTGTAGTCGTTGACCGGGGGGAGGGGGTGGGGGGTGCAATCAAGAATTTTTGCGGACCTCGATTGTTATTGTTGACGGGGGGGGGGGGGGGGTGCAATCAAGATTTTTTTAATTTATTTATACAAGCTTCATTTATCGGTTTATTTAACGTATGTACCGCGGGTGTGCGTCCGCGTCTGTTATATCGTAAAAGTTAATCCCTGTTAACCAGCCATGTAGATACACGCGTCAGATTTATATAAAACAAAGAAAATAAAAAAATTGGTTCCGCGCTGCATTTCTGCATTTCCCCCTGCGCCCCCCCTGTAATACCACTGCGCCCCCCTAGGGGGTCGCGCCCCACAGTTTGAGAAACACTGCATTAGCCTAACGTTATACCTAACTGTTATGGCTTAATGTTACTGTAAGTTTTTCATTATATTTTGTTTAATGTAAGAGCATGCCTTTGTGAAGAACAAAGAACATATGTGTGCTAAAGTTAGTAATGTTACGTTCTTACTTGTGAATTCAGTTTTCTTATTAATGGGAAATCCCATTACATTTCATTTGCGAAGGTGAAATACTTTTATAAATGATAAATTAAAAGTTTCTTGCATGTAGTCGATTGGGGGTGTGTTAAATCGTGACATGGTATTGAATGTGCAGTGTGTTTCGGTGGGATCTCTCACGGCAAGGAACTGGACTTGTAACCGAAAGGTTGCAGGTTCAATTCCCAGGTAGAACATTGCTGTTGTGCCCTTTAGCAAGGTACTTAACCTGACTTGCTTCAGTATATATCCAGCTGTATCAATGGATAAATGTAATACGATGAAATAAGAAAAACTCTGGATAAGAGCGTCTGCTAAATGCCTGTAATGTAATGTAATGTCTATAGCACTATAGTCTAGGCTAACATTACTCAATGTACATATGCAGTGCACTGTCATAGAAAATATAATTTAAACATTTGGTACACTACTAGGCCTATATGATGTAATACTTGTTTTGGGATGATGTTTTGAATTTCATATGGTAATAATTTCCAGAGATGGTTCAGTGTTTCCCGCAGGAAATTCTTCCGTTAAGGTGGTAGCTGGCTGGCTGGGTCGGCGGGGGGGTCACTACGTGGTTTTAAAAAATTTAAATAAAATACACGTGTACAGGTGCGATTATTTGAATGGGTCTTCTACTCATCATGTTCCATTTTGTAAAGCGAGCAAGAGTATTTTTTGTCCGGATTCCACCCAGTCAAGCCGCATTCACACTTTAAGCGCAGAAACGGTGTTGTGCAAAACTCGCCATTGATTTCAATGGAGAGACATTTTGTGCTGCCCAGAGTCGTTGCGCTCTCATAAGCGGTGCGCAGCGCTCATGGCACTTCAGATGCGCTGCGCTTAAAGTTCAACCAAATTCAACTTTGACCACTTTGTTCGCTGACCTTTCAATAGTTGTGGGCGGTGCTACCTCACGCGACCGGATCAAAATTGAGAAAATGATTTTGTGTGTTTCCGAGTTCCGAGAACTAACTATGACACCACTCTGCAAGCATAGCTACAGAGACATCGGGAAAAATTATTATGCATGGTGTAAAGTGAGCCATCAAATGGGGCTACAGTTTGTAACTATCAATAGTCATGCAGTGAGTTATGGCAATATGTAACGTTACTAGCATGGTTAGCTAACGTTAGCTGGGCTAGCTAACGTTATCAACTTTGTCAATGTCAGCAATGTCAATATAAATGTAAATGATTAATTATGCATGTTATTGTAGCTAACGCTAAATATTGGCTTTAATAAATAAAACCTGTGAAACAATTGTAATTTGAATGTTTATTTGTGTGATGCCATTCAAGAACAAATCTGCAAAGAGCTTTCTCTCTCTCTTTTCCACCTACAGTATATTGATGCACAGATTGAATGCGCTTCTCATTTGAACACCGCTCTTCAAAGCGGCGAGCACCGCGCAGAAAACTTCCGCTTCGCTTATAGTGTTAATGCGGCTTCACTCAGTGTTTAGAGGTTTGCGTGATATCAAGCGGGGAGGGGGGTGGAGGGAGTGAGGAAGATGGGGTCTGCTTGTTTGGCTTCTTCGTGGCTGGAAGAAGCCTGATATTTTGGGCTGATTTTTATCTGCCATCTCTCCTGACAATGCGAGACAAATTAACTCATTTGAAATGTTGAATTTGCCTACTGTAACTAGCCTATAGTCTACTGATAAATGTTGAGAAACAGACGTGTTATGGTTTCACAATAACATGAGAAAACAATTATCTTACTAACTAGCGAAATGTTAGACAGGTTATGTTGGTATTTTATGGAGTTAAGATAAATAATTCACCCTCACCTCGATGTTGGTCCCATTTGACAACGATTGAATGACAAACTGTGCAATGCTATTTTCAACAAGCAGATGCCGCTGTTCAACTTCACTGTGGCAGGGTGGGCGTGGTTAGCCTCTGCGTGCAGAGAGAGAGTGAGCGGAGCGGCTCTCGGACCCTGAGCCACAGCTGTCATAAGTTAATCAGCATCACGGGGAAACGTAATTGATTAATGGTTTAATTGTTTCTGATTGCTATGACAGTGAGCCGGGGCTTGAAAAGGGAGAGACAGGCGGACAAACGGGGCTGGCTGTGAACGGAGAAGGAAAAGCTCAGAGGAAGCCAGAGCCGAAAAAGTGAAAACTTACAATAATAATAAAAGAACCCAGCGGGTTGTCAAACGAAATCAGTGTGTCTGCAGTCCTTTCACGAGCGGTGGCACTCGACCTTGCCACAGTCACCTTGCGACGCAGGTAGATTTTTAAAAAAATCTTTTTTTTAATTTTTATCCAACGTTAGTTAAGGCTGGGCCGTTTTTTGTTCAGACGGCCCGCCTTAACTATAAACCACTGTGGGAAACACTGATGGTTACATGCATCATAATACCAAGTATTAATTAAACCTCCCGGTGTGAAAACTAAAGAAAGTAATCACAATAAACTGTGTTTTAAGTGAAATGTTTGCGTTTGTCAAAAGCCTCAAATGAAAGGAAATTAAATTGATCAGCCCCAATACTAACATCAGCCTGCTCTCCATCAAGGTGCATCAGCACAAAGCTTTGACAACTGCTACAGCCCTGTATATGTCTACTGTACTTCAAACACTCACCACTGGGCAGATTGCTTAAGATTCAAACCTTCTCTCAAAGAGCCTAATTCATACTAGTATGAGTAGTGACGATTATGTGACTGGTGCTGGTAAAATGGTCCACAAGTAGCACGGGGTAATTTTTCAGTTTGTTTTATGGAAGTACAAATCCTGAGCTTTCAAATGATGTCTCATACACTGCAATATGCAAAGAACATATGCTTCGTTCAATGTTGGAACACCTAAAAACACTTTCCTGAGCTCTCAAAGATTTGCAATGATCCACACCTCAGGCTAGCAAACTTAATGGGCGTGAACAGTAGCTGGCTAACTCCACCCCCAACCACTCCCCCCCTAGGGTATCTGTCACTGGCTGTCAGCTGTAGCTAAGGCAGAACCACAATTGCAACCACAATTGTCCCAACCACAACTGCAATTGCAGACTTTTTTCTTAATTACAAACTTTTCATGGTTAGAGGGATCATTGTGGGGCGGCAGTGTGGTATAATGGTTAAGGAACTGGGTTTGTAACCGAAAGGTTGCAGGTTCGATTCCCAGGTCGGACGCTGCCGTTGTACCCTTGAGCAAGGTGCTTAACCTGCATTGCTTCAGTATATATCCAGCTGTATCAATGGATACTATGTATAAATGCAAAAAGAAATGCTGTGTAAGTCGCTCTGGATAAGAGCGTCTGCTAAATGCCTATAATGTAATGTAATGTAATGTAATTTACTCTCTTAAGCCACATTATGCCAGAAATAGCCATGAAGAATATAAGTATATAATAATGCGTAGCATTCAAGCGTTAGGATTGGCACTTGTATTAACGTCCATTCCTATTCCCCCATCCCCAACCCCCATCCAACACCACTGGCGCCTGGCCAATCCTAGCGCTTGAATGCTACGCAGGGCGTGGCTTGCCAAGAAAAGCAGTGGGATCCATAATAACGCCCCTATGACAGCAATTGGCAGCCATTTTGGGGGGACTTTTGGCAAAATCAGCGATGCCCCTATAGCCAAAAACACTTCTTATGACCTCCTCTAACTGTGTGCCAAATTTCATACTTTCATCGTAAAACGCAAGATTGCATGCCTTAGCCGCCCTACTATTAGAAAAAATTAAAAAACGAATAAAACATGTTTTTATATAACACGCACACACAAAACAAAAGGTTTCCAAAACAACTCAGGGATGCAGGTGAGGAAAGGCACAGATCAGACATAGAGTATATAAAATGTAAAAGTCACATAGACAGAATATCTCTTTGAGGATGGTCAAGTCAATATTTCAGAATTGAGTAGGTGTATTTTACAACACCAAGAGTGCCTAGAGCTGTCCTTCACAATTGAGTTGCCAGGCAGGGGCAAAACTGGTAAACTAATAGAAACATGTACCTTAAAAGGGCAACAGAGTTCAGTGGCTGCAATGGGGGTGGGGGTAGTCCATCAGTCAACAGTCTACTCCACAAAACTGCCTGCCAGTATTGGGTTTGCATAAGATGTAATGCTTTGAATTTTTTTAACTAACAAGTTCCAATTTCATGTCATCTGACCACAAAACCTCATTGAAATGAGGACCGCAAAAATGTTCTTTCATATAAACCTGAAGTCTGTTCAAGGCTTATGTTAAAGCAAAATTCAAACAAAATGTATAATCTCTGCAATGAATTCCAATAATACATATATAAAAGCATATTTAAAGTACAGTAAAATTCTGTGTTTAAGTAGTCATAATTAAATTATGTTCACTCTTTTAGCCTTTTTTAAATGTTACAGTGGTATAAATGAAGTATCTCAGTTTTCATTGATAATGAATACATACACACCACACATGCATCCTCATACCTGAAAAACACAATCAGACATTGTGATAGTGTATTCATCACAATCAAACACTGTATTATTTGAACGATGCATATCGTTTTACACTCAACGGGCATCAGTATCCAAACTAGTCAGATTAATGATATAGTTTCTTTTTAACTTCAGTAATTTGTGTTTTCCAATCATCTTGCAGATTTCTGCTCATTATAGTCTTGTTTCACACCAGTAAGTAAGCACAGTTTGGATTGATTGACTCTAATTAACTAAAATATGTTCCAACCCATGGATTTATTATCATGCAAGCTAGCCACAAACACCAGACACTTTCACAAATGAATATCCTGCGAAGCTATATGTCTTTGAAATCACAGGAGTGTGGAAATACAAGGAACACATTGTTTTCATGGTATCATGTCCCTCCTTTTTATAATAGTTGTTAGGAAATTGCTTTTTAAACATGTACATTAGTATGGACCTTTAACCACATTCTACGTATTCAGTGCATTCTACAAAGCATTTGTCACAGTAGGCTACTCTTGACAGCATATCCCAACCTAAACCCCCATCAAGCATGCCAAAGGCAAAAGTGACAAGGAAAAACTTGAGGATGGCAAGTAGGAAGAAACCTTGGGAGGAATCACACTCACTGGGAGGTGTGGGTTCGTAGGGACAAAAATGGTCAGTTTTTTGTCTGCCTAAGCAGTTCAGAACTGATTGTATGAACACATCCAGAGGTGAAATGGGGTGGGTTGGGCTTGAGCGGTGGACAGGTGCAGGCAGACAGCAGGCTCAGAAGTGGTTTGGGACTCACATTCTGGGAAGAGGGAACAAGGAACAAGAGAGTTAGAGAATATCTATAGTTAGCAGACAAAGACCCAGAGTAGAGATGACATCATGACCTCACCAACAGCTTTCTATGGCAGCATGACTACTCAGATAGACAGAGAATTTGCCATATAACACACAGGCATTTTGAGAACAAAGCAAACTTATATGCTTGTAAGCACTTGCATGTTTGACAGATGCAAGTGCTAGTCCGTGATTTGAAGTTTGAAGCAGAATGTTAAAATGTGCCCTAATGAAGCAGAGGGCAGTGTAATATTGTCAGTAGTGTGGGAAGGATTATGCTTCTTAACAGTGGAAAACAACAAGTTCTCCGACTTCGAGACAATTTAGCTCACTTTTTCTGTACCCCTGCACAGAAGATAATTTACACAAATAAGCCTGATTGTTGGAGGGTTCTGGGTTTTACTCAGTGCAGTTATTCATTCAACTCCGTAAGCTTCGTGAAACAGGCCCCAGGAGCTGTCATTCGCTATTCAAAACAAACGTCATCGTCACCTTAAATCGGTCACGTTAATCTCATAAATTTATTCAATATGAAAATTAATGCCTCAGTTAAAATACAGGGGTATTGTTAAGATATTTTTGTAAAATTCTGTAAAACTAAACGCATTGGGTTCAGTCCAATCGCTGATTTCCTCGTGTCCTTTTCTCAGCCCTTAGCTCCATCCAGGCCCGGACTGGCCATCTGGCAGGCCGGTCTGATTTTCTACTGTTTTGGGCCGGTGTAGCGTAGGCTACAATTCCTCCTAGCGTATAATTTTTCCTGGATACTTCCGAGTCCGTCACTCGAACAGGACAAATAACCAATCAATGCTCAACTACGAGTGAAAAGTTGAGCAATGTCCAATCAGATAGCTTGTCTTTTCATAAACGTGCACAACGAAAGTGTTATCTTTTTGAATCCATCCGTGGTCAGTAGCTAGCATTCCTGCTACGTAATGCGAGTGTACTCACTAATAATGTTTATTTACAGGCTAATTGAAAAAATAGATAGAAAATGATCCATTCAGTGCTAGTAGCTAGCGAGATGTAGCCTACGGACCTGGAAGTGGGAACAATTATACGCTGGGAAGAATTGCATCTAGCGTTATGCTACACTGGTTCGACTGCCTTGTTGCGAGAGAGAGAGGGGTAGGACAGTTATTATTTTCATATTGTATTCTATTAATTTGTGGCTTAGTCATATATTGATTGGTCATGTAAAGGCATGTAAAGTTGGCCGTGTGTGTGTTTTTTGGCCGCCGTGCCATGCACGTGTGTGTGAATGTGTTTGTATGACATGAATTGCATCGGTAAGACATAATTTCTCAATTATAGTTTTAATGCCGCGGTTTCCACTTCTGCTCGTTATTAGCGCAAGACAAATGTCTGTTTGTAAAATTATGGCTGAAATGTCATTGTTAAAGTTTTGTTTTTGGTTTGGCGGGGGATAAATTACATAGGCCTAAAGGTAAATTTGTCTGTAATTTGTTCGGCTACTGTTTCAGAACAAGGGCGACCTGCACCTAAAAACTGAGGGGGCACAGAGGAATAATGATAGGAGTTCATAATAATATCCTGTTTGGAGAATAGTTTTGAGGGAATATAAAGTCATCTTACAATATTTTTGGATGTATAATAACATTTGGAAATAAAATAAAATTGTCTTATTTATATGTAGATAGATTCTGAGAAAGCTTAATCGGAAATCTGGCCAAATTGGTGTTAGGTATGGTGGAAACAGGGACCCAGTAGCAGGCAGGGAGTACAAAAAAACAAAGTTTAATGAGGGACAGGGCAATGGTACAAAAATAGAGTCCAAAGAGTGGTCACAGAACAGACAGGGGTCGGAACCGGGAAGGCACAAAAACAGAGTCCAAAAATCAGGGTTGCGGATAACGGATAACTCGGAAGATTATAGCAAATGTCACTGAAATGACTGGGTTAAAATACACAGAGGGAGACAGACATAATGGGAATCAGATGTGCAGAGGCAGGGAGAGGAAATAGCTCACAGGTGAGAACAATGAGGGTTAACAAGGAACAATAACAAGGGAAGAACGTGGCTCTGGAGGGCGGCGCAGGAGGGACCGTGCTGGAGGACGGCGGCAGCGCAGGAGGGACCGCTCTGGAGGACGGCAGCGCAGACAGGACCGCTCAGGGGAACATCGGCGCAGACAGGACCGCTCAGGGGGATGGCGGCGCAGACAGGACCACTCAGGGGGATGGCGGCACAGACAGGACCGCTCAGGGGGACGGCGGCACAGACAGGACCGCTCAGGGGGACGGCGGCACAGACAGGACCACTCAGGGAGACGGCGGCACAGACAGCACCGTTCAGGGGGACGGCGCGCAGACAGAACCGATCAGGGGGATGGCGGCACAGACGGGACCGCTCAGGGGGACGTCGCCCTGGAGGCTGACGGCGATGGCTGCATGCTCTGCAGTTCAGGACAGGTGGATAGCAGACTCTGCAGCTGGACAGGAGGACAGGAACGGGACAGGACTGGAGGGCTGGAACGGGACAGGAGGGCTGGAATGGGCCGGGACAGGAGGGCTGGAATGTGGCAGGAGAGGGGACATGACCACCCGGGGAACAGACAGGGCATCTGCGAGGGTGCCTGACTGGAGAACAGGCGGGGTATTGGCGAACACGGACGGGTGGAAAATAGGTCCTCCGTCGACGGGTAGCTGACGGAGCCGGGAAACAGGACCCCCTCGTTTTCTTGTGGGCCCATAGTTACCCGGGCACAGGACTAGATGGGTCCCTTCGAAGGTTGACGGTTGGGGTTGGCTCAGGGCTGGCCGGCTGAAGGGTTACGACTCTGAGCCTGACAGAGTGGGAGGTAGGTTTATTAAGAATCCGGGGTGATGGGTGATATTCGCTATGCCGGCGAGCGAACTCAGGGTTCTGCCCCCAGATACCCATGAGGTATTTCTCATAGTTGTAGTTGTTGAACAAGGGGTCTTCGAAAAAATCCTGATTCGCCATGATACAGATGACTGGCTGCTGGGTCCCAACTGGCGAGTTCCTTCTGTTAGGCTTGGTGGAAACAGGGACCCAGTAGCAGGCAGGGAGTACAAAAAACTAAGTTTAATGAGGTACAGGGCAACAGTACAAAAACAGAGTCCAAAGAGTGGTCACAGAACCGGGAAGGAATCGTGGTCGGAACCAGGAAGGCACAGCAGAGGTACAAAAATCAGGGTTACTGATGTCACAGTCCTATATGGAGATCCTGAGAGCTGCACTGGAGGGACGACGCACGCTGTTGCCTGGCAACCATCTCCGGGAGTTACGCAGAGACATCAATGTCGCAGTGTGTGAAAGATGCCGTAACTGGGGACGCCGAGGACTGTCGCAGAGCAGCGAGATTGGAAAGATGCAAGAGGTTGTGGTTTGCATTTAAGTGGCTTAGTGTTACCTCCACTACTGTACATCTGGTTATTGTAACACAGGTGGATTTTGGGATGTAACAGATTGGGGGCTCGTCCGGGACAGTGAACATATTTGTGCAGATTTATTCTGACTTTGATGCTACGCTTCCTTGGGGGCTACGTGGTGCCAGCTTTGTGTTTTGTAGCATGTTTACTTTGTTGCTAAGTAGGTTACTACTAGCTTTTAGTTCATAACTGTGTTACTGTGTTGCTTGGTACAACATTAGATCCCGCCTGTAGCAATTGCTTTGTATGTCATTTTGTCATGTTTAGTTGCGCTACTTTTGGCATTTTGTAGTGCTTGTATTGCTACAAAAAGTGGTGTGAATTTGTTTGTTCGCTTCTGTGGGCAGCGGGTTTAATAAATATCTCCTCCTTTGAGTTTCATGCAGTCACTGTAACTCACCCATCTAAACTTAACATTTTGTTTTCTACCTCCCTCCAGGTCCACTCGGTGCTTTCCTGGATGAACTGGATACTCTCCTGAGCTCCTTCCCTGAGGATGGCACCCCTGTAATTCTAGCCAGAGAGCTCCCAGTTATCCAGTGTCGCCTCATTCCTCCAGTCCCTCGCCCTCACCCAGTCCCCATCGCCTGCCACCCATAAGGTAACAAACTAGACCTTGTATTCACCAGGAGCTGCGCCACCTCTGAATCGGACCATTTCTTTATTTCGTTCTCTCTCTCCTACCCACTCTCCCCCAACTCCTCTAACAACCTACCCTCTGTAACTTTTAGGAGAAATCTCTGCACTCTCTCTCTCTACCTCTACTCTCTCTGCCCTTCCTCCACCTGCAGATTTTGTTAATTTGCCTATTGATGTTGCCACCTCCACCTTTAACTCCTGCCTTTCTCAGTCTCTCGACTCACTATGTCCTCTTGTTTCCAAACTAGCTTGATCATCACCCCCCTGCCCATGGCTGACGGATTCTCTCCGATCCAGCAGAACCACGCTGTGAGCTGCTGAGAGAAAGTGGAGGAAATCCAGATCTCCAGGGTCCGGTTGCACCAAGAGGTCTTAACTAAGACGGTCTTAACTGCCAGAAAGGTCGTAGCTAAGACCTATTTTCAGAGAGGGGTTTACGCCTGTTGCACCAACCAAAGTTACACGTAGGCGCAGCTACGACCAGTCTTTAGTAGTGCGCGTTCCTGTGAAAGCATATCGGTTGCTAAGTAGTGTGCGTTGCTAAGCAAAATTGTTCGCGTTGCTATGCGCGAGTAGCCTACACTAGCCTACTACTACTAGCCAGAATAAGCCAATTTGCTAACGCGCTAATTTACATTGGAAATGGACCAAAAAAGACGAAAAAGTTACTTCAGTGATTGTGAACTGTATAGCCAGAATACATTGACGACTGATCACAAAACATGCAGCAACTGCAGCGTTATCACTAATTTAAAAAAAGTTGACGTGGAAAATTATAACAGATGCCATCAATAAATGTAGCTACCGATTTGGGGGGACACCGTAGCTACTGTAGTCAGGACGTGAGAAAAAAGTGGAAGGACCTTTTCAGTAAAGCGAAAGGACGTGTCAATCAGTACAAGTCATCCAACGGGCGGGGGTCCCTCGCCGAAAATATCAATGCAGTGACATTATTGTTGATGTGTTTGGTGAGGATTCCCCTAACATTAATGTTACTTTCGCTGAATTGCTGTAGTGGACAGCAGTGACTGCCAAACAGACTGCAGAGGGGGATCTTGCCACTGACCTCACTCTAATAAGCGATGACACTTTAATTGAAAGTATGATAGACCTCGAAAGTGCGCAGATTCCCCGTTACAAAATATCCTAAATGTTATGTTAAGTAATTTTTAAAAAACTTATTTCGTAACGTTAATATTAATACGCTATGAAAATAACTGGCTACAGACACGTGTGCAGTATTAGCTACAATTTAGATTATTTCCCAAACAGCTGATCATTTTATTTTTTAAGCACAGCCGAACAGCTGATCAATGGGGCAGTTTGCACCTTATTAAGGCTAGTGTGTTTATTATGCGGGTGCGAAGTTGCGAACCACTGAACTATAGTGGTGCGAACAAGTCGTCCCGCGATATCTACCCTACCTTACCATAGAAATGTTCTAAAATTACACTTACGCCTGCTCTTAGGTAGGCGTAAAACTTACGCCCGGTCTTAGTGAAAATAGTGTTTACGACCAGTTGGTGCAACGGTCTTAAAGTTGCGCCCAGAAAGTTACGACCAATTTAGCTTACGACCAGGCGTAAGCCCTGTTGGTGCAACCGGCTCCAGATGATCTGGCTTCGTATCACACTGCTGGCAGCCTTCACATCAGCAACTAGATCTGCTAAGATTTCATTTTTTCAGTCATAAATGAATGCATGTGCGTCTAACCCACGTAAACTCTTTTCCACCTTCTCTTCCCTGCTGATCCCTCCTCCACCCCTCTCACTTCCTTCTCTCTCTGCAGATGACTTCCTGATCCACTTTTAGGAGAAGGTAGCCAATATCAGAAACTCTTTCACGCATCCGGTGACGCCCCAAATCCCCCTTAATGAACCCACTGCAACATTTCTGTCCTTTAAGACTCTGGAGGACACAGATGTACTCCGACTTATATCACACCAGCGTGCAACCACCTGCCCACTGGACCCCATCCCTTCGGCAATCCTCCAATCTATATCCGGTGAGGTCCTTCCATATCTGTCCTCCATTATTAACACCTCCTTAACCTGTGGCTATGTTCCTGCTGTTTTCAAAACTGCCCGTGTTACCCCTCCTTAAGAAACCTAGCTTGGACCCCCCTGATGTCAGAAACTATCGTCCTGTGTCTCTCCTGCCCTTCTTGTCAAAAGCTCTTGAACGCGCTGCCCTTAACCAACTGTCTGTTTTTCTCCACCAGAACAACCTGCTCGACCCTCATCAGTCTGGTTTCAGAACCGGGCACTCAACTGAAACTGCACTCCTGGCTTGCAGCGTTTGATATAGTCAACCACAAACTCCTGATCTCCACACTGGCTGAGATGGGCATCTGTGGAACTGCTCTCTCTTGGTTTACATCTTATCTCACAGATAGTTCCTACCAAGTCTTCTGGAAGGGCTCTATCTCTGCACCTCATTCTGTTTTTACAGGAGTCCCGAAGGGATCTGTACTGGGTCCTCTGCTGTTCTCTATTTACACTAAGTCTCTTGGTTTGGTCATTAATTCACATGGCTTCTCTTACCATTGTTATGCTGATGACCTCCCTCTACCCCACAGATTAAAGAGAGGATATCTGCTTGCCTGGCTGACATCTCTGAGTGGATGTCTAGCCATCACCTGAAGCTCAACCTCGACAAGACTGAGCTGCTCTTCATGCCATACAAGACCTCCCCGCTTCTAGACCTGTCCATCACCGTCGACGGAACTATGGTGACTGCCTCCCGCTCTGCATGAAACCTGGGGGTGGTCCTGGACGACCAGCTGGACTTCAGAGAGCACATCAGGGCAACAGCACGGTCCTGCAGGTTCCTCCTGTACAACATCAGGAGGATTCGGCCATACCTGACCACCTACTCCGCCCAGCTCCTTGTCCAGACCATGATCACCTCACGTCTGGATTACTGCAACTCCCTTCTCGCAAGCCTGCCAGCCTGCGCCATTCTGCCCCTACAACTGGTCCAGAACGCGGCTGTTGTGTTCAACCTCCCGAAGTTCACACACGTCACCCCCCTGCTGAGGTCACTCCACTGGCTGCCAGTCGTGGCCAGGATCAGGTTAAAATTTCTGACCCTAGCCTACACTGCAGCCAAAAGGTCAGGCCCCTCTTACCTACAGAACTTGATCCAGCACTACGCTCCTGCTCGACCACTTCGCTCTGCTGCTGCAGGGCGACTTGCACTTCCCTCCCTCCGTGTTAACGACTCTCGCTCGTCTCATCTGCGGAGCTTCTCCACTCTAGCTCCCCAGTGGTGGAATGAACTCCCCACTTTGTTGCGCTCAGCTGAAACACTGTCTGTTTTCCGTCGTGGTCTGAAAACACACTTTTTCGGACTCCATCTTGAATAACTACATATACAGTGCATACGGAAAGTTTTCAGACCCTTTCAAGTTTTACACATTTTGTTATGTTTCAGACTCATCTTAAAATTGATTTAATTATGTTTTTTTCTCATCAATCTACACTCAATAACCCATAATGACAAAGTGAAACCATGTTTAAACATTTCTTTGCAAATTTATTAAAAATCAAAAACTGAAATCTGAAGTATTCATACCCTTTGCTTTACCGTATTTTTAAAGTATCATATTTCATATTTGGTCGCATATTCTTTGCATGCTGTTACTTCCTGAAGTCTGTGACCCATCAACATCAAAAGACTCTCAATATCTTATTTTCAGGTACTATTACAAGCAATACAATAACCTCTCTGCATTTGAATTGATCTCTATGGGAATTGGGGGGTGAGACTAGACTCAGCTGTAAATTACACTGGTACAGTATGGAACACATGGCTGGCTAAATGGCTGTAAGTCATAAAGGGTCTAACCTATCGAACGAGCCCCAAACCATAACTCTGTTGCCAGATATGGAGTAGATGTGGATGGATCACTGCAAGGGTTATTTCTCCTATAGAACTCAATGGGGAAAAAAGTCAGGAGAAACTACCCTTAAAGTGATCCATCCATATCTAATGCATAGCTGGCACCAGAGTGATGGTTTGAGGCTCGTTTGATACCTCAGACCCTTGATGACTTAACAGCCATTTTACCAACCATGTATTCCGTACTGTTCCAGCATAATTTACAGCTAAATCTAGTCTCACCCCCTAATTCCCATAGAGATCAATTCAAATGCAGAGAGGTTATAGTATTGCTTGTAACAATACCTGAAAATAAGATATCGGGAGTCTTTTGATGTTGCTGGGTCACATACATCAGGAAGTAACAGCATGCAAAGGATATGTGACCAAATATGAAATATGATACTTTCAAAATACATTAAAGCAAAGGGTATGAATATTTATGTAAATTAGATATTTCTGTTTTTGATTTTTAATAAATTAGCAAAAATTTCAGAAAACATGTTTTCATTTTGTCATTATGGGTTACTCAGTGTAGATTGATGAGAAAAAAAATTTATTGAATCAATTTTAAGATGAGTCTGAAACACAACAAAATGTGTAAAACTTGAAAGGGTCTGAAAACTTTCCGTATGCACTGTATAGGGCCAATTATATAGTACGTACTTTCTCTTTATTTTATTTTCTATTTGTTTTTTTGCCATTTTATAGCTTAGAATGTATAGCCGACAGTATTCTGTTGATTACTAGCGATTGCTCCTACGTTGTGAGAAAGTTGTGCTTTGTTGGATTTGCTTTGTAGTTGTGTCAATGACCTTCGATATGCACTTATTGCACGTCGCTTTGGATAAAAGCGTCTGCCAAATAACTGTAATGTAATGTAATAACATTGGTAGAACGCTATTCTCTTTACTTTTAAACTCGGCATTTTAGCGTCGATACCTTACCATGGAGTTTGATTTAGAATGCTTTATTAATGACCCAACGCTCGAGCAGCTGGACAGCTGTTGAAAAGAGACCGGTACTCCTGTTTCTGGTGACAAGCAGGAGGATTTGAGAGCTAAACGGAGAATTGTGCGCAATTATTGTAAGAAGCCCGGTCATGTCTTGTCTGATTGTTGGGTCCTGAAGGGAAAGGATAAATCGTTAAAAGGGGTTTCACTTGTGAAAACTGTTGTGTATTAGTTATGTGTGTCCCAGTGGACTTGCCGTACTGACCAGGAGATGGTAAGCTGCACTTGCGCAGCTTCTCCGGTGTTCTTTTTCCTGCTTGTAAAGTAAAGTCACGTTAAGCTGAGCCCTCCGTATTGTGTCTCATTTGGGTCGAATAACACCATAAGTTATTTCCCCACGACATAACAAACTGGCGACGAGGACGACTGAACTCACGCTTCATCGCTGTTCGGAAGAAAGTCGGGTTTGAAGTTAATTACGTTTTCTTTCGTCCGGCTAACTTACTGTTAGGTCAAGGTAACATTACGCTGTTTTGCTAGCCTGGGGGAAAGCGCGGTACGGCTGGCTAAGGCTTGTGTGTGTGTAAATGGAGCTTAAACGTCAACGTTAACATTAACAAATCAATAAATGTGCCATTGCCTCAACGAACATTCGGAACGTGACGTTACATAAGGTGAATGTCTGATTCAGACACAAACAGTGCTGACACTACGGTTGGGGAAGACGTGCGTGTGTTAAAGAAAATGGCTGGAATTTTAGGGCATATCGGCCATTTTGATGAAACCGTGGAACAATGGAGTTCATATACGGAAAGATTCGATTTCTTTGTGCTCGCAAATGACATTGTAGATGGGAAAATTGTGCCCACATTCATGAGCGTGATTGGAGCAAAGACTTTCAACTTATTACGGAGCTTGGTGCAACCGACGAAACCAGGTGAAATGACGTATGCACAGATTGTTAATACATTAGCGGGGCATTTTTCTCCAAAACCACTCATGATAGCGGAACGGTTTCGGTTTCATAGGAGAAATCAAGAGGAGGGGGAAACGGTAACAATGTTCGTAGCAGCACTTAGAAAGTTATCAGAGCACTGTCAATTTAACGAAGTGTTAAATGATACTATCCGAGATAGGCTGGTGTGCGGGCTGCAAAGTGAGGCAGCACAAAAGAGACTTAACTGAAAGTAAGCTCACCTTACAAAAGGCGATTGACATCAGTGTGTCAATGGAGTTGGCAGCCAGAGAGGCACAACAATTGAGTGCATCCGGCAAAGTACACCAAGTTACAACGGCAAACCAGAAACAAATGTCTGGACAGGGCACATGCTTTCGCTGTGGCAAGCCGGGGCACCAAGCGACGGAATGCTGGTGCAAGGAGTTAGAATGCCGGGGCTGTGGCAAAAAGGGCCACATTGAACGGGCGTGCCGAAATAAAAGGAGCGAAGCACAGCCGCAACACAGACAAATTAGGTCCCAAAAAGAGACTTTCAAACCTAGGACCAAGAAAAATGTGTACTCGGTGGAACACACGGCTACTAGTGATTCCTCGGACGAGGACCTTTCACTACACATACTTACGGTCGCGGGTGGGTCCAATGGCTACTGGGTATCGCTTTTGTTAGAGAGTCAACCAGTGCGCATGGAGATCGACACCGGAGCGGCGGTGTCGCTGGTGTCAAACACAGTCTATCAACAAACACTGAAACACCTCCCACTGCGGCCAACCAGAGTGGTGTTAAAGACATATACCGGTGAACCGGTGGCCATAAAAGGGATCACAGAGGTCAAAGTGGAGTTAAACGGACAGCAAGCAAAACTGCCACTCTATGTGGTACAGGGGGACTACCCCTCCTTACTGGGACGTTCGTGGATGGAGAAAATTAAACTGGACTGGCCAGCTGTGCGAATGCTGACTCACGAGGACGCAGGGTTACCCGCAATTCTAAAAAAACACGTTGATGTTTTCAAAAATGAGCTTGGGAGCATGAAAGACATTACGGTGAGGCTGAGTGTTAAACCAGGCAGCACTCCTAAGTTTTTGAAAGCGCGGCCAGTGCCTTATGCTATTAGACCCAAGGTGGAGTCAGAATTGGACGCTCTAGTGAAGAGTGGTGTGCTTGAACCAGTTAGCGTCAGCAATTGGAGTACCCCTATCGTGCCTATCTTAAAAAAAGATGGGGCAATTAGGATATGTGGCGATTTTAAGACAACACTAAACCCGGTGCTAACAGTGGAGCAATACCCCTTGCCCCACATAGAGGACTTGTTTGCTAGCCTGTCTGGTGGCCAGAAATTCAGCAAAATTGACCTCCGGCATGCATACCTGCAGATGCATGTGGATCAAGAATCCAAAGAGTTTCTGACGGTTAACACGCACAAAGGGTTGTTCAGGTACTGTCGGTTAGCTTTTGGAATTACGTCAGCCCCTTCTCTGTTCCAAAGGGCGATGGACCAGATCTTGTGTGGGTTGCCAGGGGTACAATGTTACCTGGACGACATCCTGGTGACGGGGAAGGATGACAAAGACCATCTTCGGAACCTGGATGAGACCCTGCAGAGGCTGCGAGATTATGGACTGCGAGTCCGCAAAGAAAAATGTGAGTTTTTTCAGTCTTCCATTGAATACCTTGGGCATGTGATTGATGCTGCGGGGCTGCATAAGGCACCTTCGAAGATTAAGGCTATCGTGGAGGCTCCTGCCCCGCAAAACGTGGGCCAACTCCGTTCATACTTGGGGCTACTCAACTATTACGGACGGTTCATGAAGAATCTCTCAACAGCGCTGAAGCCACTGCACCAGCTACTTTGTCGGGAGAAGCCATGGGCCTGGACAGAAGAATGCCAGAAGGCTTTTACGGCATCAAAAGAAGCTCTGCTGAAGTCAGAGGCGTTAACACACTTCGACCCGACGTTGCCGATACAACTGGCCTGTGACGCATCTCCATATGGGGTAGGGGCGGTCATCTCCCATGTTATGCCGAATGGGGTAGAGAAGCCAATAGCTTTTGCGTCTAGAACGCTAAACAAGGCGGAATCCAATTACGCCCAAATAGAGCGTGAAGCCTTAAGCATTGTATTTGGCATACGCAAATTTCACTTTTGACAACTTCATACTGGACACTGTGGCATGGTTCGTATGAAAGAGGTCGGCCGTAGCTACTTCTGGTGGCCCGGTTTGGACAGGAACATTGAAGAGAAGGCCAAGACGTGCCCCACGTGTCAGCGGGTCAGAAATGCACCCCAGTCTGCACCTCTACATCCCTGGGAGTGGCCAGGTGAGCCATGGAAACGGTTACATGTTGATTTTGCCGGGCCATATGAGGACAAAATGTTTCTCGTGGCGGTGGACGCCCACAGCAAATGGCCAGAAGTGGCAATCATGAAATCCACAACTGCAGAAAGGACCATAGAAAAACTGGGAGAAATGTTTAGTCGTTTCGGGTGTCCAGAGCAACTGGTGAGTGACAATGGGGCCCAATTTGTCTCCCAGGAGATGGACACCTTCTTAAAGGTCAATGGAGTACAACACCTTAGATCCGCACCTTACCATCCAGCAACCAACGGGTTAGCTGAGAGATTTGTGCAGACTCTGAAGCACAGTCTAAAGGCATCACAAGGTCAAGGCAGCCTCCACCAACGCCTTCACAGTTTCCTTTTAACCTACCGAAACACAGCACACGCAACCACCAAGGCATCTCCAGCGGCACTGCTTCTCAAGAGGCCGCTGCGTACAAACCTGGATCTCCTCAGACCACCAGAGGAAAAAGAAATTGTGAGGTATGAACAGGAAAAACAAATAAGGAGAAGAGCATTTCGAGCTAAGGCTAGGGCCTTCAGTAATGGCGACCACGTACTGGCACGGAACTACCATCGCGGACCGAAGTGGGTTCCTGCTACAGTAGTAAATCAGACTGGACCTCTGTCCTATACAGTACAGACAGACAAGGATCTGGTGTGGAAGCGTCACACAGAACAGTTATTGGGGAGTGAAGAAACTCCTAGGGAACCGCCATCCGTTGCTGGTAATCCTGAGCTGTCCCTGGATGACACTCCGACTCCACAGTCTGTGTCAAGTGCCTTACCTTTCCAGGAAGAACCCGCATTGGCTCCACACACAGAAGGGGGTGACACGGGCACACCGGCACAAAATTCCATTATTCCCATAACACCGGCACCATTAATGGACAGTTCTGACCGCCGATATCCGAGTCGGAGGCGGCGGACACCCATTTGTTTGAACCTATAGGCTTACTGGTAGAGTGAAACACTTACCTGTTTATAAGGTTGAAAACAACTGAAAAACTTACCTGAAAAACAATTCTGTTGGGACTGTTGTCAATGTTACCAAAGAAAAAGGGGGGAGGAGTGAACTGTAGGGGTTCATTGGTATGTTGCTTATGTTATTGACTCTGCAAAAAGAAAAAGGAAATGTGACAATTCTGTTGTTCATTGGAATGTTGCTTATGTTATTGACTCTGCAAAAAGAAAAAGTGACAATTCTGCTGTATTGGGATATGGGTGCTGTAACAACGAAGGGCTACCATTAATCTAAGTGGGGAGGAGATGTTGTGTATTAGTTATGTGTGTCCCAGTGGACTTGCCGTACTGACCAGGAGATGGTAAGCTGCACTTGCGCAGCTTCTCCGGTGTTCTTTTTCCTGCTTGTAAAGTAAAGTCACGTTAAGCTGAGCCCTCCGTATTGTGTCTCATTTGGGTCGAATAACACCATAAGTTATTTCCCCACGACATAACAAAAACGTGTTTGCCTGCCCCAGGACCTTGTGAAACGTTATCCCTTAGAAAGGATTGTGCTCTCCAGGATTATGTGCCATTCCTTATGGATGGTGTTGTGTCACTGACTGACGAGCCTGGTCTTCAAAGACCAGTTAAGATATTGAGAGACACTGGTGCTGCGCAATCTTTTATTTTGGAAAATGTTTTACCGCTGTCTGAGTAGGGGTGGGGCAATGCACCGATGCATCGCCATGCATCGATCTGAATGTGTAAATACAACTGCATCGATCTGTAAGATTAGAATTGATAAGCATCGATTAATATCGCATTTTAAATGAATGTGAATGTGTATTAATTTATTTAAAAAAATATTAATTTCATTATTTAAAAGATATATTTCTGAGACACGACTACTTTTAACACTTTCCAGCCGGACCGCTCTAATTTCGACACAATTGTGACGATGGTCTGACGTATAATATCTCTGCCGTCCAATCACGGATTTTTTTTGTTGAAAAATGCTAATTAAAGATGACAAAATAAGCTACAATTGCATATAACTGGTTGGTGAGCTTAGTGGGCGGGGATTGCTTTCTTCACCGCTATATAAAAGCGCCCGTAAAAACCCGGAAGTCTCCATTTGCCTCACCGCGGACTAAACTACCACATCGGACAAGAGACCATCGTTTGAAGACTTGACGGTGACTGAAGAAACCCCAATAAACTAGGTAGGTAAAAAAAGCATTTAAAGATAATAATTAACCATAAATATTACTTCAGAAACGATTTTATTTTTAATAAAATCATGTTTTTGTACCGCAGACTTTCTCAGATCATTTAGAATTCGAACAAAAACATGAACATTCGTGTAAAAGCTATCACGTTAGCTTCAAGAAGCCACTGTGTTATTCTTCCCCCAGCTCTTTCCGAGATGAAATTGTGAAAAAGTCTGTCATACAATGAATAAGTGAAGTGATAACGTTAGATATTTTTCGTATTTAGTGTAGACTTTGATAACTAATTAATAGCTAACTAAAGCTAAAACCAGTAACGTTAGTCTAGCAGCGAACACAAGTCCTTTGTCCTTTGTTTTGGTAACTTTTAACGTTAGCTCTGCTGTCAGTCTGGCTAGCTTTCTAAATGTTATACTCAACTATTAGTCTTATCAATAGCAAGTACTAATTATCTAGCTAGTGTTTATTTTATTTTTTTTAAAATTTGTTTCTGATTTTTTCCCTTTTTCTCCCAATTTAGTAGCCAATTGAACCCCTATTCTAATTCAATTCCCCCCCGTGTAGCAACCGCTAGAGAACCACCGCTGCACAACCCCGTCAATCGGCACTTTTTTCAGGGAGGACGCTACGTCCTCTACAGGGCGCAGCTCCTGACCGTGACACGCCCTGGGTCCCCCTGTGCGCCGCGGTTCTCTCCGAGCCCCTCCCCCCTCCCGGAAGCGACCGACAATTGTCGCCTCCACAGGGCACCGGCCACGCTCGGCTATGGCAGGACCGGGGCGCGAACCCCGATCCTCGGAGTACAACTGCGCTGACTGAAAGTCAGCGGTCTTTACCGCTGTACCACCGCGGCGGCCCATCTAGCTAGTGTTTTAACATAACGTTATGCCTAAATCTGAAGGTAACTTATTGTTGGTAATCCGTCCTGTCGAAAATGGAGATGGGAACTAAACGGCAAACTTTTTTTTTTTTGACTCACGTTTCTGACATGAGCAAGATAAGCCTGTTTAGACACATATGACAAAAAGACATCATTCAGTTGAGCCAATGTCACTGATGATTTATGTCTGTTCATTCAAAACAATATTTTACATTGATGGACATTATGCCAAGTAGTCTAACTTGTGATATTGTTGAGCTTTTTATCTAACGTTATTCTGGAGCATAAAGTGTTTTCTGTAAAATGTCATTCTCACTATACAGCTCTTTAATGACTCAGAAATGGTTTTATATGTTATGGATTAATGAAAGGCAACTGATAATATTATTTATCTATTACAGTGATGGATGGACATTATGCTTGTGTCCAGAATAGCTATTCTATCTATTCCTGACATAAGCATAAATCGTTTGCTGTAAGATGTTATTATTGTAAGTATACAGCCCTTCAATGACTCAGAAATGGTTTTATATGATATGTTATGGATTCATGAAATGGTAAATGATTACATATTTATGTATTGCAGCAAAGGATGGACATTTAGCCATCTGATACAGTCCCTGAAGAGAAGGAGGGTGCTGAGGGTCATTGCAGAGCACGACATGGAGGACCATCAGGGCATGCACTTACTGTTATCTTCTTGATTCTTGAATATATTTAAGCAGGGCCGGCTCTAACCAATTGGCTGCCCTAGGCAGGATTTTATCTGGCGCCCCCTTGCATCACAGTTTATTCACTACCAATAACATGCACTCACACTTTTGTTTTCACATTTTTCTTTTACTGAAAATAACCCACAAAATCAAACAGTTAACATCAAAACAGTGAACAAGTGACTACTTGAAAGTTGGAACTACCGTTACCACACGGTATCGTGCAATGTGAGATTTCCTCTCTGAAGCTTCCACAGCGCACAGAAACCAGCCCATAGATATGAACCAGCTGTAGGCTACTAACGTTAACTGTTCGCGACCTATTTTTAAACTAAAATTCCAAAGCGAGTCTTGAATTTTGGTTAGCATTTTTTTGAATCACAAGACATGTGGTCAAATCAACTCGAGAGAGCAAGTTGGTGTGGCGAAGTGAGCCGTAGTGCTCGGGTGCAAAGACAAGACATCAGGCGTTGTATAAAGAGAACCGGTTTTTATTTTAGTTACCCTTTCTTTTGGCACTCGGTTCCAAACACATAAAACACACAGTCCGCCCCAAACCCCCAGAAGGCTCCTTTTAAAGGTTCTCAGGCTCACTGTTGAACAATCAAGGCAATTGGTTAATTGATACAAACAATCACACAATCAATCATCAACAATTGCCTGATTGCCGACAGCTGTGCCGGTTCCATTAACCACCTGAGTTCACTCTCTCTCTTGCCGGCCTCGCCTAAAACCACGCCCCCCTACCACAGTTGGATAACGTTATTTTGCCAGGTCAGTGATCACAGCAGTTACACATAACTGACCGAACAGCAACAACAGGCTAGCTACCATTACCGAGTGACAAAGCTAGAAATAATAATACAGCTACTATCTAACTTCGCGAGCGAGATTAAAACAAATGTATATTAATTTAGCTGCTAACGTTACTCCTTTCAGAAATGTCCACAATATTATCTGTAACGTTAATGAAGCTACAAGCGCCACACCGTGTGAGAAACTACCGTTAGCTAGGTAGCATTACAAGCCCCACATGGAACCTAATAGTGTCAAGCAATGTAACGTTAGGACAATTAATGTTAACGTTACGCTACTTTGTTTTTAAAATAGCCAGATATTTCACTGAATAGTTTTGGCAGAATGTAACGTTAGACTAAATAAAACCCTACCAACACAACAGTTCAAGAGTGATAGTTTAAGACGCCTTATTTTTAGCCAGTATAACGTTAAAGTTAGCTCAGTTAATAGCCTAACTTACGTAACCCCTTAGTTCAGATAGTCTAGATAGTCGCGCCTGCGAGACCGTTTTACGCAACTGAGACACGTGTTGCTCCTGCAGCCAAACTATTAGTGGAAAACCCAAACGCGGTATTTTAACTTTATTGGTAGACGATTCGCGACGATTTCTGGCCAATGCGTAGTTTCTAAGTGTCACTATCTTTCCGTAGCAAGTCCATTTAACAAGCACTCCCCACCCAGCCTATACCTACCCATGCGTGACATAGTGGGCAATAGCGTCTATGTTGGAGTTCATAAATATATGTATTCATCATATAATATTAGAATACCGTCATAGCAACCAGATAAACCCACCTTATGCAAAAACAGCGGTGCAAATCGCTGCTCAATCAATACCTACATAAACAAGTGGAATCATTCTCTAATCATACAATGCCATTCTACTATCAATATCTGCGATTAAATATGGAATTCATGTGCAATCCTACCATGGATTTAAGCGTAGATATGTCCCTTTCAAGATTCCGTGGTCATTTATTGTCTTGGACAATCCGTTTGAAAAATACACCGCGCATTTGAACACGATTACACAACCTAAACTAGCTCTGCGTAAAACCCACTTCCTGATTGCTCCTTTGTGACGCTATCAATTTTATTCTGGTTTGATCGACGATGGTTTTATCCAATAGAAGGCACGATAAACTTCCCCAAAAGTAATTTACATGTGTAATTGAAAGCTTGGATTAACTATTTAAGGGCGAGCGTAACTGCAATACTTGTTATATCACGACAATTTTACGCAGGCATGCGCAGATGACGCATTTGGTTTGACGCATTTGGTATTACGTGATAAAACTGCGCGCACCTTTGAAGTGACTTTTTAGCAATTTTCACCCGAAGTCGGTTAGAAGAGGACAGCAACAGAGATTCTTCTAATCCCTGTAGCATAGATTCTGTGGAAGAGGTGCCTATCAATATGGGGAAGATATCCTCCTCAACATGTAAGTATTACTGCTTGTAATATTTTGATTATATACATTCGTTTTTCCACTGCGTGCTATATTTTTGTTATTTTTGTATTTGCATCGGTCGTAATAGACCACTGTTAGCTAAGCACATATGTGCTTGCCTTCATGATGCGTAATTGACTGTCTGCATGACTGCTGCTTGCAATAAACTATGTATTTAGACATTTTCTGTTTCTTTCATTGTGTTTTTACTGGGCTGTATGTATTTTATATGTTACTTACATCTGTTTTTACATTGTGTGTTTTTGACATTTTTACATTGTGTGTTTTTTCTGGCATTTAACACCTTGCCCAGGGACTACAGTTGGAAATGAGCCAGCTGGCTAAAACTGGCGCATTTACAGTAATGTTCATTAATGTGCATTTTCAACTCAACTAATAAACTAAATTTCATGTTCTAGAGCAGCGGTTCTCAAACTGTGGTCCGCGGACCAGGGTACTGCAGGTGGTCCGAAGAAAAAAGAATGAATGAACGTGAATGTGTTTACTCACTATCTTGCAATAGAGGCCTGTCACATAGAACTAGAACTGTCATTACCAATGGTTACAGGGACGCGCCGCCATTTTGGAGGACCAACCCTAACAGAGACGCTTGACGTTACCACTGAACTAGTAGTGTTCGCTACTCCATGAAACGAGTTTCATGCTAACGCTACTATGATTGCTGTCCTACAATGACGAACTTCTGCACTGCGTACTGATGTGCGAATAAAACTGGGAAAAGGCTAAAATGTCCTTTTACATGATAATCTGAGTACTCACCACAGTAGCTAAACTACCAGGCAGGGTGAACAAACAAAATTTTACGACCGAAAGAAGGGACTGGTGGTTGAAAGCAGTGAGGAGTAAGCTGGATTTAGACAGCAACCAGGCTCGGATCGTTACAGCATAGGCTCGGATCATTAATGGTAAATTACGTTTTATGAACAAATTATAAAGTTAGCCAGTTAATATATACATAACTAGCTGGCCTAATGTACATTTATGTTACTTAAGTACTGCGTACTTAATGTTAGAAAGTTAAAAGTGGATTAATCGCTTGGTTTAGCTAACGTTAGTAGCTATATAATTTATGTGATCGACTGCTACGCCTGCGAAACATTAATGTTAACCTAATGCGATACGTCAAGCATATTGTGAACATCAAAACAGTGTTCATTTGAACTATTATTACATTGCTAGGGGTGCTACGTTGTACGATGTCTCACAAATAGATTGGATAAACTGTAAACATTAGCTACCTGTGCTGGCCAGGCAGGGTGCGAGCAATATGAGAATCCAGAAGAGGGCGAAAAGAAAATGTAACGTTACGATATTAAGCAATGTATAATGTATTTGAAAGTAATAATGAAAGTAACGGTAAATGTACTTTATGTGTTGAACTGATTTGCCTTTTATGGTGTCTACAACTGAAGTTCCCTATCGGGAAAAAAAAGTTATTATATTCTATCCATCGAGCTAAAATGTTTTATTGCTGAAGTAGGCTACTGTAGCCTACCGTTAATACTTTAACATGTAACGTATCACTTTGCTCCCATATTAACTGCACAAGCACTTTACTTACCAAGGTGGTATACTACGAAGCAGGATTACTGAGTTAGTACTAGCTGGATAACTCAATAAAACCCAGAACAGCTCTTTTTACTTCAGTCCATGCATGTTCCAGATATGGGAGGGTTCCGGGGTTTACTCTGTAATTAATCTTGCTTCGTACGTATACCCCCCCCCCCCCCCCCCATACTCCTTATAATATTTGTTTATGTTGGTATTATTAGAATAGAATATAATAACTTTTATTTCCCGCTAGGGAACTTCAGTTGTAGCCCCAGCAACAACACAAAAGACATAGACAGTGGGACCCACAACACGCAAACAAACATATCAAACAAAGACATCCAACAGAATCATTACATCAATCAAGTGAATGAAAGTGCAATACAGCCATGATTAAAAATAGCCCCCGCTGTCCTGAGATGTCCAGTGTCACCAAGCAGTCCAACGCACAAACTCCACATCCACGAATTTCCTCCATACATGCAGTGCCGCGGTCTCTGTACACCGCCGGGGGGGGGGGGGGGGGTGCAATCACCTTAAACTTTACAGCCGTGGGTTAGTAACAATATATGTACTTATTTTTGCGGTTTGCATATGAGGTGGTCCGCGAAAATCCTTGATAATAAAAAGTGGTCCGCATAAACAAAAAGTTTGAGAACCCCTGTTCTAGAGCATTAAATCTTGTTGGATTGTTCATTTGTTAATTTAGAGTGGATTTCTCAATGAATCATTAAAATCTTTAAATATTCTTCTTGCATTTTATAAAGAATAATAATAATAATACTAATAATAGAAATTGGTATCGGCTGATATGCCATCGTGCGTACATAACATGAAAACAACACAAGGGTTAGATTGGTGATCGGTAACGGCCCCCAAAAATCCTGATCGGAGCATCCCTCCAGCGGATCTACAAAACGAGTGAGTTCTCAGTGAAACTACCTGGAATGGATAGGTAGCAATCCGAGCATGTAGAAACATATCAAAATGTAATTTTTTGATGATCTGCCCTTTTAACACAAACAGATATTGAACACCAACAGACATGGCACATTATTAAAATAAAATAATGTTTTGCAAATACAGACAGTGGGGTGGGGTACAGGCGAATGAGTGAGTGATTGAGAAAGTGATTGACTGACTGACTGTGTGGAAGAATAACTGAGTGAGCTAGACCAGGGGTTCCCAAACTTTTCCATGCCAAGGACCCCCAAATAGTCGTAGCCTCTGGCTGGGGCCCCCCTATTGCTAAATGGCTTTAAAAAAAAACTTTTAAATTACACTGGCAAATATAAAAAATCTAACATACAGCTTCTTAATACAAAACACAATACTTTTGACCCTATTTTGATTCCATAATCGGGCCGTTAGCAGCTCAACGTAACGCTTTGACTGACAGGCAGATGGTTAGTTATTGGCTGCGATTGAAAGAAGGGCATGGCAAAGACCTAATTTCAATATGAAAGGATTTATAACAATTTATATCTTATTTTAAACCGGCACAGTAATCTTATGAATTTAATTGAAATTAATTTTTTAAATAAATTTTAAAAAATTTTTTTTATTGCATTTTCCTCTCCCTTCCAATTGGCGCCCCCTGGCGGCCCCCCGTTGGGCCGTGGCCCCCACTTTGAAAACCCCTGAGCTAGACTGCCTTATATGAAGTCCCACTCAGTTCTGAAGTCTATCAGTTTCTTCAGTGGAGTGGAGACATGAGGATTGACATTTGTTGTCTTATTGTCATGGATCTCACCTTTTCTCCCTTATCTCCGCGTCGCTTTATTCATTTTTATCGTTTACCGGTAATCTATCGGATTTTCCTGTGTTCCGCCACGGGTTTTGCTTTCGCCTCGTCATTAGTGAGTTCACCTGGCAATTATTTCCGCTCACTATTTATACCCCGCTTCCGGCCTCTCTCGTTGCTTCCATGTTATTTCTCATGACATTCGAGCCGGTAAAAAAGGGTATAGGAAGTTGTATTGCTATCGACCGCTTTGATTAGCAACGCGGGACTTGTTAGCAGTACAACCTTAGAAAGAAAGCAGTCTTGTTTATACGCTCTTATTTCAGAGCAGAGGTTTCGTTTTCTTTTGTTTCTCTACTCTACCTACGAGTGTCTCACCCAAAGTTTTTGGGGTCTTTTCAGTTCTCTGTTTTTGTTGTTTCACTCCACAAACGGGAGTTAGATAAGCGTTATTGCTTATTTCTTTGTTTTGCTCGATTATCGAGCTCCTCGTTTTTATTGCGAGGTTTGTGTTCTTTTATTTTTATTTGTTTCTCCACTACGGATCATTGTCCGTTTCTAGTGGTGTTCTTAGGAACACTTTAAGATTGCCCAGCTATTTGCATTTGGATCTCCAACATTCCCATCTCTGTCTCTGACAGAGATCTCTCACACTTATGGGTGACTTTAGCAATTCTCTTGGACAGCACTTTGCCCCATCCAGCCTTGGTCCTCCTCTCTGGCTATATTTCTACAAAGTGCCTGAAAAACCATAGTGTATGTTTACAGGTTGTGTGGGAAAAAACAAACTCATTCAGATGTCATGGTCTTGATGGTTGTTAAACTGGGCTGTGCTCAATATACAGTACCTTCAATTCAAGGTCCAATATAGAATTGTACAATTACAATACATAATAATTTCCTTTATTGCAGATTGGATCTAACCATCTTGAAACGATTAAAGCCCTCTAACATTGAAATTTTGAAGGAAATCCACTTCCTAAATTAGTTGAAAGTCAACTGAACTCAACCCTGTTATGTCTATTTAAATGAGCATGCGTTTAAATGGGCATCGGCTAAATGATTTAGCCTCTGGGAGCGTAGAGTGAATCTCAGGGCTCGGAAGTACCAGATACCATATCCGCAGGAAGCCTTCCCTTCCGGAAGTTCTGTTTTGTTTCTAGTCTGATAGGCAACTCTTCAAACAAGAATGCAATGGAGATTACAGACAAACTTTTGAACAGGATTATTTCACAATTAGTAGGATACATTCTATTCAAAGTTTCAATCCACTGTAACGCCTTTGTTTGAAATATTTACTGGACAAGCGAGACATATTTTGTCTGCCGACAGGTTATGGCAAAAGTTTAATCTTTCAAACATGGCCCACAGCTTGTTCCCTACTGGCTAATAACTACACAACCTATGGATGGGAAACTTCTATATCCATTTTATATGTTTAATGTGAGTCTTGAAGCTTACCGCACTACAACTGCACCTCCCGGTTCCCTTGTTTCCAGACGCGCGGATCTACGTAAATGGTGGTTAATTACAGCTGCAGGTCTATACTTTATACTGGGAGGTTCGAAATTGATCAGATTCGCTCATAGATAAGTCTGATATGACTAAAGGGATGCCATCCTCATTATGTTCAGGTTCTTCCGAGTTCGGCGATGTATAACTTAGCTATGAAAATCGAAAACATTGTATAGGCCACCAGTGTTTCCCCCGGGTTGTATTTGTAGGTGGGGGTGGTGAGATGGTGGTGTAATGGTTACACAGGTACATTTTGGGACTCTGGCTTTCTGATCATGAGACTGGGCCCCTGCGGAGTTGTTCACAATTAACACTCCAGATCAGACTGAGGCAAAATGGAGTGTCTGTACCCTTCTTCATGTGACTGAGATGAACACAGACTGCTTGATCGATCAGGCGCCAGTTTTGGCAGGAACACTCCCCTCTTTAGAGAAGGAGAGGGGGGACCCAAATTGAACACACGCACGCGCACCCTGAGGTGATATTGTAAATGGCTGATCCATCTGTGTTTATTGATGGTTCCAAGGAAATGAGCCAATCAATTGCATGGGTGCCCTAAAGCCATCTACCAATTGGGATCAAAGGAATTGGTTCTGTCTTGTCAGTGACTTTTGAGCATAAAAACCGATGAAACTTTACCAACTTTGCTCTGATGGTAAAGACACTGTCTTACGCCTACCAGACGCACCACTGAAACCCTGACGGCGTTTCCCAACCCGCATCACCGAGACAGAGTTAGTCTGCCGTCCAAGCGGGTTTATTTTCAACAGCTGTTTTGAGGACATGTTTCTTCTTTGTTCCTCTACTGTCTCTCTTGTGGCTGGACCCAAGTGGAGATCTGTGCATGTCCACGTCAACCTGACTGGAAGCCTGTCGCGACCTGATTTCGGTGAAGAAGTCTCCAGGAGTCTGTAGGGGATCTCTATGCCCAGAGACACGAAGGAAATATTGGAGGTCCAGGTGCGACAGATGAGGACTGTAAAAGTGTTCTAACGAACACCACTAAGACAGACAATAATCCGTAGTGGATGGGGAAAATAAGGAGAACACAAATAACCTTGCGATAAAAAGCGAGGAACTCAATATCCGAGCAAAACAAAAGAAATAAGCAGCATAATACGCTTATCTAACTCCCGTTGTGGAGTGAACAAAAATAAAGGAGAAAAATAAAAGAACCCTAAACCTTAGATCGAGAGCACTCGTAGGCTTGAGTGGGAAACAAAGAAACCAAAACCTCTGCTCTGAAATAAGAGAACGAAATTTACTTTTTCTAAATTGTACTGCTAACAAGTCCCGTGGTTGAGAAGCAAAGCGGTCGATAGCACGCACAACTCCTATACCTTTACCGGCTAGAATGTTACATGAAATAACATGGAAGCAACGAGAAAAGGAGGAAGCGGGGTATAAATAGTGAGCGGAAATGCAGGACAGGGGAACTCACAAATCACTGAGGCGAAAGAAAAACCCGTAGCGGAATGCAGAAAAATCTGATAGATTTACAGGTAAACGGAAAAAAGGAATACTAAGCGCGGAGATAAGGGAACAAAGGCGCGATCCATGCACCTGCCGAGACCTTGGATCAGCTGACGAGCTGACATCACTTACGGAATCGGGACTGGCCTCCCTTTGTTACCGTTAAGTATTGAAACACATTTTATTTAGCACTGACATCAATTGATAGGCTAGCATAAAACCTGTAATGTCCAGTTGAGGTCATTTAATGCTGGTTCCTACTGTGGTTTGCATTTTGTTTTGCTATGCGCGTTTAGGTCGGGAATATAGTTTCCCTGACCTTATAGTTTTACACTGTTACAACTTTATTACACTGTTTAGACTGATAAAACGAGCTAACCACAAAATATAGTTTAGCGTGTCATTAACCCATAACACAAACTAACCTTTGTAAATGGTAGGACTGTTCGCTTCTATATTTAGCAATCACGTAATTATAATTTACTCTGTTTAAGATTAAGTCATAGAATATATTTCTGATGTTATATCAATTATTGTTTCTATTATTCACATATTCATAGTTGTAGCCAATAAAACATATGTCATTTTTCCAACCCATTGTCATGTCTACGTTATTTCAGTTGGGCTCTACTGATGCATAGAATTCTAATTGAGTGTTGAACTTAATTCATTCTGAATAAAAGTGGGGGTGGGTGCTATCCGCGATTGGGGACGGGGGGAGATGCTATCTGTGAATACTACTGTACGTGGCTGCGATTTGCCTCAAATCAAAACACTAATTATCTGCATTTTATGTTTTCTTTAATTTCTTTAAAATGTAATTCATTTCATCCATCTTATCTTACAAGTTTTCTTCACTTGTTTAATTCATCCTGCATCATTTTTATAGATTTTTTTAATACCTATGCAAACAGAGATTAATAATAAAAAAATAAAAAAAATTATAATAAAAAAATAAAAATAAAAAAAAAGGAGAAGAAAGGGGAAAATAAAGAAAGTAGAAATAAGAGAAGAATAAAAAGGAAAAAAAAGGGGTAGGGATAGCTTTCCTGTAGTACTCCTAAATCTACTTTTACACTTCATGTATTTCTGAGACCCATTTACTCCAGTTTCTTTTAAATTCGTCTTCACAGTTTCTCATTTTGTAAGTAATTATTTCCATCTCTTTAATCTCTTCAACTGTTATTTTCCAATTATTAATAGATGGTGGCTTTACATCCAACCATTTCCGTGTGATTTGTTTTAAAGCAGCAATACGCAATATTGTATACAAATATTTATCTCCCTGTGTATTTCTAATGGGATAATGCCTAATAAAATATTGATTGGGTGTATGGGATTCCTTAAGCAGAATGTATTTGTTATATTTACCTGCACTGTCTCCCAAAACCTTTTCAATATTGGACAGAAATAGAAAATATGTGTATGATTGGCGTCCAGCTCTGCACATTTCCTCCAACATTCAGCACTGCCTGCTGGCCTGTATTTTGATAACATTTTGGGTGTTAAAAAGATCTTCATATTAATTTTCCAAGCAAATTCTTTCCAGTACTTAGATTGTGTCGTCTTAAAAATTATTTTGCATGCTTCTTTCCAATCATCTTCTAAAATTGTTATTGCTAATTCCTATTCCCATTTATCTTTGGTATTATCCTCTTTTACCTTAATTTCTTGCAGAATTTTATAAAGTTTTGAGATTTTACTCTTTTCACTATTTCTATTTTTGCTCAAAAATTCCAGTAGCCCATGCATTCTCTGTCCCTGTTCTGCTGTTTCATGAGGTAGCTTCTAATTTGTAGATACTTAAAGAAATGATTATGATTTATATTAAATTTATTAACTAAGGTTTCAAATGAGTCTATAATATTATTTGTAATCATCTGTGAATACACCTGTAATCCCTTTCTAGCCCATTCTTCTGGTATCTTATCAATTTTATTTGGCAGAAAATCTGGATCTCTGGCTATCTCTCTCAAATATATACATTTTTCATCACATTTATACATTTTACGAATAGATTTCCAGTTTGTTAACGTATTTTCTACACATCTGTTATTTCCATTATATTTTTGAATTTCCTTTAAACTCAAATGAGGTAATGTTCCAATTGATGTTAATGTTAATTGTTTTTCTATTATTTTCCATTTCCTTTTAACTGAATTATTCATCCATTTCATTATGATATCTATTTGTGTAGCATGAAAGTAAGACATTAGATCTGGGAAATTAAGCCCCCCTTTTTCTCTAGTTTGAGTTAACGTACTAGTTTTTTCCGTTTACTTTTGTAGTTCCAAATAAAATTTGAAAGCATTGTATTCCATCTTTTAAAACTACTATGTGAAATGGGCACTGGTAAAGTCTGAAATAAAAACAAAAATTGTGGAAGAATCATTATTTTGACGCTTTCTACTCTACTCATTATTGATTCTGGTATTGTTTTCCATCTATTAAGATCTTGTCTCACTTTATTTTCGAGGACTTGGTAGTTATCTGTATACAACGTTGTTATATCTCCCGTAAGATAAATTCCCAAATATTTAATTTTCTTTGAATCCCATTTCAGTTTATATCTTTCCTTAATTTCTAATGCTATCTGTTTGCCAAATGTTAATGCTTCACACTTACTTTCATTTAATTTATAACCGGAATGTTTACTATATTCTGTAATTGCTTTTATTAGATTTGATAAAGATTGGTCAGGTGATGTTAAGTAAATGATGACATCATCTGCGTATAATACCAATTTATGTTGTTCCTCCTTTATAATGTTATTATTTTTCCTTATGCTTTCTGCTAGTCCTTCCATGCATATTGCAAATATTACTGCTGAGAGCGGATCTCCTTGTCTTGTACCTTTATAAATTGGGAATCTTCTAGATATTGTGCCATTCACTTTCACTCTCGACATTGGTTTTTATACATTCCTTGAAGCCATTCATTAAACTTCTCATGAAGGCCAAAACTCCTTATAATTTCAAACATAAATGGCCATAACACTCGATCAAAGGCTTTTTCCGCGTCCAATGTTAAGAGTAAAAGGCCTGTATCTTTATTCTGTGCATAATCTATTATATTTAGAGTCCTTCTGATATTATCTGACAGCAGCCTACCTGGTATAAAACCACATTGATCACTGTCTATTATATCCGGCACAATGTCCTTTAATCTGTTGGCTATAATTGATGTTATTATTTTATGATCTGTATTCAATAGTGATATTGGCCTATATGAAGAGCATTCCGTGGCGTCTTTACCTTCTTTGTGAATCACCGTTATTGTAGATGAATTCCAAGTGGTTGCCCATGTTCCTGTTTGTAATGCAAAGTTATAGGCTTGTAGGAGTAATGGTATCAACTGTTTTTTAAATGTTTTATAAAATTAATTAGTATATCCATCATCACCTGGTGTTTTGCCCATTTTTAGTTTATTTATTTGTTGTAATATTTAATCTGCTGTGATAACTTTAATTAGCTCCTCATTTTTCCTTCCCGCTACCTGTTTTAAATTCAACTTATCTAAAAATCCTTTCATTTGTTTCAAATCCATATCTCCTGTGCTGTTTTTATAAAGGTTTTCATAATATTTTGCAAATTCTTCAGCTATTTTATCCTTTTCTGTTAATACTTCGGAACTGTCTCCTGTCTTCAATTTAGTGGTATATGCTATTTTACTCTGTTTCTTAAGTCTATATGCTTAGAGTTTTAAAGAATTTGGTCCTCCATCATAATATTTCTGTTTGGTGTATGTCATTAACTTCTCCACTTCCTCTGTATGGATCCTGTCCAACTCCTTATATTTATTTTTTTATTCAATTTTAAACTTTAGTTAATTTGTGTTTTTTAATTTATCTTCCAAAATTTGTATTTGTTGTTCAAGCATCTTTTGTTTTTGTTGTGTTTGTCTTTTCTTAAATGCACCGTATGCTATTATATGTCCTCGTAACACAGCTTTAGCACCTTCCCATATGATGATTGGATTAGTATCCCCATTATCATTTATCTCTACATATTCTTTTAGTACTTTATTTATTTTTCTTACAAATACCATATCTTGTAGAAATGAGTTGTTTAATCTCCATATTTCTCCTTCCTTTATATTAAGATTTATAGTTATAGTCACTGTAGTATGGTCTGATAAATCTCTTAAACCAATGATGCATGTTTCAATCAACTCTACATCTTTTTTAAACATAAAAAAATAGTCTAGTCTATTAGAAGTTGAGAATCGACCTGAATAATATGTATATGCTTTTTTGGTTGGCATTTTATATTTTCAGGTGGGGCAGCAAGCTCCGTAGGCGGGGCGGGTAGGGGAAAGGCTGTATACTATTGCAGTCAAAAGTTTCAGAAATTGTAAATGTTATCGTGGTAGAAATCCGCTGTGTATCTCCATAGGCTATCCAATCAACATACTTCAGCATGGGCTCTTTTCTTGATGACACTTCTGGAATGCGCTGTGGCTTGGACCAAGTGAAAATAGATGGGATAGCAGTTTTCTTCTGTATCCTTTTTTGTTTCTGTACCCATAAGTTCAGCACATAAACCTTGTTCGTAGTCTTCATTCAATAAATATTTACTGCAAACCTGGAGATTTTTCAATGCGGTTGCAGGTGTAGCCTATGTATGTCATATCTTTCATTTCAAATTGCTATTAGCAATTTCTTGCACATTTTCTAATCTTTAATTGGAAGTCTGTGGGACGCATGTCCTTCAGGAACAATACACCAAGGCATTTTCAGTCACAGCTGTAGTCTACTTATTTTAGAAATTATTCCTCCTGAATCAGAGAGAATTGTACAATTTCAATATTATGAGGAAACTGAGGTTTGAGGGGCTTGGTGAGTTTGGGTAGCTGACAGCAGTACGGTGTGGCTGAAGGTACAATTATAGAAACTTTTGACTGCAATATTATATGCAATGTTTTAGATTTTCATAGCTAAATCATACATCGCCGAACTTGGACAAACCTGAAGATGGCATCCCTTTAGTCATATCAGACTTTTATCTATCAGCGAATCTGATCAATTTCCAATCTTCCAGTATACAGTGTCGACCTGCAGCTGGAATTAACTACCACTTACCACGTGTCTGGAAACAAGGGAACTGGGAGGCGCAGTTTTAGTGCTGTAAGCGTCAAGACTCACATTAAACTTAT
Source organism: Ilyophis sp. 1 JC-2022 (assembly GCA_022702515.1). Classification (NCBI taxonomy): domain Eukaryota; kingdom Metazoa; phylum Chordata; class Actinopteri; order Anguilliformes; family Synaphobranchidae; genus Ilyophis; species Ilyophis sp. 1 JC-2022. The sequence continues at coordinate 35,295,542 of CM040395.1, forward strand.
AAAATCGATATAGAAGTTCAAGAAATAATCCGGCATTCCCCTTTAATTATTGCTCCACAATGGGCTAATTCAGAATCCAAAACTTTCAAGAAAATAAGAAGAGTAAATAACTTTAATTAATAAAGTAAATTAAGCAGAATGTCGTCTCTGCTTTAATTTAGGTAATGCCAGCTTTTACATGTGCGCCGACAGATATTCATATTTATGTGAACATCTGTCAAGAGAGATTACCCTTTATCTTACCTTGGTGTTTTGGTCACGTGTCTTCTATTATCTATATTAGTCACACCTGGTTTATGTAATTCACATCCGGAAGACTCATCTGGGTTGAAATGTATCCAACTTTTAATTGAAGTAAATTTATTATGAGAAAAAAAAATCCCTCATCAAGAAATTATCTTTTTAAACAAAACCACGTGTGCCATAATTATTGGCACCCCTGCACTTATATAGTAAAGTAATAATTTTTAATATTTGGTCACATATCCTTTGCATGCCATGACTTTCTGATGTCTGTGACCCAACAACATCAAAAGACTCTTGATATCTTATTTTCTGGTACTCTTTCAAGCGATACTATAACGTCTCTGCATTTGAATGGATCTCTATGGGAATCGGGGGGTGGGACTAGATTTAGCTGTAAATTATGCTGGAACAGAATGGAATACATGGATGGTAAAATGGGTGTAAGTCATCAAGGGTCTGAGGTATCAAACCATCTCTCTGCTGCCAGATATGCAGTAGATATGGATGGATCACTTTAAGGGTTGTTTCTCCTGACACATTTTCCTATTGAACTCTATGGAAAAGTCAGGAGAAGAAACCCTTCATGTTATCCATCCATATCTACTGAATTTCTGGCAGCAGAGTGATGGTTTGAGGCTAGTTTGATACATCAGACCCTTGATGACTTGATGCCAACCATGTGTTCCATACTGTTCCAGTGTAATTTACAGCTAAATCTAGTCCCACCCCCCAATTCCCATAGAGACCCATTCAAAATAATAAATCAAGAATAACAATGAAGTAAATATACAAAACAGACAGACTCTGGAGGACGGCGGCGGAACAGCTCTGGAGGACAGGACATGAAGGACTTTTATTTTTTAAAAGGAGTGTGCTATTGATAGCTCAAAGCACTTACGACCCTACTCTCGCCACAGCCACAGACAGTAAAATGCACCATTTAGCCCCTGTGGTGGTACAACGGTAAGAGCGCCGACTTTCAGTCAGTGCAGTTGTACTCTGAGGATCGGGGTTCGCGCCCCAGTCCTGCCAGATCCGAGCATGGCCGGTGCCCTGGGGGAGCAGCAATTAGCAGCTGCTTCCGGGTGGGGGGAGGGGCTTGGAGAGAATCACAGCGCACAGAAAGGCCCTGGGCGAGTTGGAATCACGGTCAGAAGCTTGAGGAGTCGCGCCCTGTAGAGGACGTGGTGCCCTCCTTCCTACTACCGGCTGATAGGGTTGTATAGCGGTGGTTCTCTAGCGGTTGTTACATGGGGGGAATTGAATTAGAATAGGAGTTCAATTGGTGACTAAATTAGGAGAAACATTGGGGGGAAAATCTGACACAAATACAAAAAAAATATTATAATAATGCACCGTTTATACACGCTAAGAAAATCATGTTCACGTATAGAAACAATATTTATTTAAAACATTGTACAAATGAGCATTCGCCATTTTCCCTTGCTTATTGTACTATATACAGTACCTGCTGCACTTTCTGTTTAGAGGACATCAAATTTCTTTGAACAAAATCTCTCGTATAAATATGTTTATGAAACCAAGTACTTACCAGTATATTCAGCTACAACTGTTTTCTGATTAACCCTGAGTTTATCTGGTTACATTTCTCCAAAGTCCCGTACAATCGACATTTCCACAGCGACCACTCGTTGTTGTTGTTGTGTAAATACACACACGCTTTTGTAAATTTTTTTACACGTATTGAAATACATTAGGCGACGTATGTTATGTGTTTTCCCCTTTTCCTCACATCTCTTGTCATGTTTTACGTTTCCCTGTCTGTCTTCCGTGTTGTGCAGGTTTGGTGTGGTTTTCTTGTATGCCCATTTCGCCCTCGCAAATTTCACAGCCAATTACATTCCCTCCCCGTTTGCATTCCTCACGCCCTCAATCACTCTCGCATACATTCTCACGCTGCAATCACTCATTATCTCATTTACCACACAAAATATTCTCCCGTTGTTCTTTGTCTTGTTTCCAGTTTGTTAAGTCTTGTTCATTGTTACCTCAGTCATGTCAAGTTTGGAACTCGGTCTAAGTCGTGTCTTGTCTTGCTGAATTAACGCTTAAATCTTGCCCTTCTATTTGTACCCGCCAGCCTGCAGCTTCCTGCCTGTTACAAGCCACACTTCCCTGCTTCCCACTGCCCCTTTCTGAGCCCCAGCCTGTAGCCACCGCTCCTCCCAGACAGAGAGCCCTATGTGCCGCATCCTGAGCGCTACCTGGGGGACTTGGGAGAGTGCCGAAGTTTCCTTCTACAATGCAACATCGTTTTCCGCCTGCAACCTTCCTCCTATCGCATTCCAGCAAGGTCGCTTTCATTATGGCCTGCCTGGGAGGAAGCGTGTGCGAGTGGGCAACTGCTGTGTGGGACAGCCAGCTACCCGCTTGCTTCCACTTCACCTCCTTCACTACTGAGATACCCGGTCTGTAGGCACAATGCTACCCAATGCCTACTCCTCAAAGGGGTCTTCCTCAAAGCCCTCAGCGAGGACCTGAAAGATGAGCTGGTGACCCGGGATGAGTCCAGCTCCCTGAACAGCCTAATCTCGCTCGCCATCTCCCTCGACACCCGGCTTTGAGCCCGAGCCTGGAAGAAGACGGGCCGCTAAGGTTCATCCCTGTAAATGGTAAATGGTAAATGGACTGCACTTATATAGCGCCTTTATCCAAAGCGCTTTACAATGGCCTCTCACTCACCCATTCACACACACATTCACACACCAATGGCGGCAGCCACCATGCAAGGCGCTAGCCTGCTCATTGGGAGCAATTCGGGGTTCAGTGTCTTGCCCAAGGACACTTCGACATGTGGACAGGAGGAGCCGGGGATCGAACCGCCAACCCTGCGATCAGCGGACACCCCGCTCTACCTCCTGAGCCACAGCCGCCCCTGTACCTAGAATAAGCTGTTCGTAAAGGCTGAAAAATGCAATTTTCATGTTTCCTCTGTTCCGTTCTTGGGGTTTGTTATCGAGGAGGGGAAGATCAGGGCTGACCCCGCAAAGATCTAAGCCATCACTGAGTGGCCCTGCCCTGCCTCCCGCAAGCACTTGTTACAATTTTTCAGATCACTGCCCCCCTCACTAACCTCACCTCTACCTCTGTTCACTTCACTTGGTCTCCTGAAGCTAACTATGCTTTCTCCACCCTCAAAGCCAGGTTCTCCACGGCCCCCATCCTCTGTCACCCAGACCTCAACCGGCAGTTTGTCGTCGAGGTGGATGCCTCCGACACTGGAGTTGGGGCCATCCACTCCGCACTGGACCAAAAAATCCACCCATGCGCCTTCTTCTCCCACCGACTCACCCCTGCCCAACGAAACTAAGATGTCGGAGACCATCATTCCCCCCTCTTGTGTGGTGACTGCAGTCTTATGGGAGATCGAGAACGCCGTGAGGCGTTTATTTAAAAAATAAACCCGGCACATATCCGCATATATTTTCAAAAATAACAGCACTGTCAGGAATTACCGGGAACCCGTGCCGGTGTTAAACCCTAATGATAAAGATTATTATTTTGTATATCAAAACGCATCATAATGGTTAGTCCGAATAATATTGATCATACTGTTGATCGGTAAAGCCTATTCCTTGCTTGCACGCTTTAACTACAAAAGCACAAGCATCTCTGTTGCACCATCATATAAGCAATCCATCAAGGTGGAAAAGCAGGCTTTAAAAGGGAATGGAATATGACATTTTGATTGGTTATTTCATGTTACGCCTAAGAAACACCTATAATTAATGAAGAGACTAAGTTCAGCCCATTTGCACGTTGCGCCGTACTTAGCGCTCAAAAAATACACCGTCTAACTAGAAAAAGTGGATTTGGTCACGCCACAAGATGGAGCCCACAGACTTAACGAGAATGGGCCTTTGAGTCTGCAAGTCCAGAGAATGGATGGGTCCAGGAAGTCTGGATGGGACCCCAAGTGGCTTGAGATACCCAGATTCAAGACATTTCTCTACAACACACCCAATGGTGAGTTTAAAATACACTTTTAATCGGTTTTACCTGCTATTATTTTGTAGCAGGGTTTCTTTTAGCTTTTTTTTCTCCAAAAAATATATAAAGCAACTGGTTAAATTCACATGTTAATGTGTGACACTTTTCTCCTTCCAATTAGGAATGTTCTGTCGCCAAGCAGGCTGCCAAAAGGGGAGTGGCAAACTGACCATTTATTGAAAGTGGTTGCCAGATTTTTCAAATTGATTGAGTATTGTCTCAATAGCGTAAAAGCTCAAGCTATGCTGGCAAAAGATAAATAGTCAGCAATCAATGTATATGACTGTGAAATGTTTGTGCTTGGAAGCAATATTAGATCTGTCAACATTGACATCTTATTCATATAGTTATGAATATAGAATACTTATTCACCTCTGTGTTGGTTGCGTTCGACCCAGTCATTGTGCTGGAGCATGAAGCAATTGTGTCGTGAACAGGCCCACCACAAAAATTACCCAGCCATATTGGACCTAGCAGAGTTGCTAGGATTCAACTACTTTGAGAAACTCAAGGTAAATGGGTAGTAACATACAATTACGGGCTATTTTTGATGTTAACATCGCTTAATATCACCATAAAGAAATGATCACATGTTTTAATATTCACTCTAATTTCATTGAAGATTGGGAAGAACACCAATTATAGGTCCCACTTCATCATTGATGCTACATGGTCACATTCAAGGAGCACCTGCAGCAGCTTCATGTGTAATTCCACAACAGCTGCAACAGGACTGCTGTCCTTCAGTCTGCCTGCATGAACCCGGGTCTGCAGAACTTGACAGTTAAGGTAAATCATAAAGATATCAAGTAATTTTATGTCCCAACATCAGGCCATCACCAACCTGCAGCAGAACCTGTGCGCAGTGTTGGTAGCGTTGGCTGAAGAGGTAGAGGTGAACAGGTGGCCTACCACAAAAGGCCTCTACGCTTTCTGCCCCACCTACCTATTAGTGGCCTCTGTGTACCTGCAGGCAGATGTGTTGCCCCACCAGGCCAGACTGTCCAATGTAAGGCAAGGCAAGGCAGCTTTATTTATAGAGCGCATTTCATACACATGTGCAATTCAATGTGCTTTACATATACAATAACAAGATTAAATGAGGAAATCATTAAAATTCATAAAATAAATAAAAAGATAAGGGAATAAAAGAATAAAGAATCTAAAAATAAATAAATAAAAAGATAAGACAATAAGATTTGCAGCAGAAAACAGAAGTAACTGAATAAGACAATTAAAATGACACCTTTGTGGGGCTACTCTTAGTAAAGCAAGTCAGTGTTCATAAGCCCTACAAAACAAGAAAGTTTTGAGCCTGGATTTAAAAGTTGCCACATTTGGGGCGTATCTAAGTGTTTCTGGGAGTTTGTTCCAGATGTCGGAAGCATAATATTTGAATGATGCTTTACAGTGTTTTGTCTTAGGTCTATAAACAGAAGATCTAGGAGATATTTTGGCCCCAAGCCATTTATGGTTTTATAGACCAATAAAATAATTTAAAATTCAACTCTGGTACAATGGAAGCCAGTGCAAAGATCTGAGGACTGGTGTGATGTGGTCGTATCTTTTAGTTTTTGTCAGTACCCTGGCAGCTGCATTTTGAACACGCTGTAGTTTTTGGATTTTTTTTTTAGGAAGGCCGGTATAAAGCCCATTGCAATAATCTAGCCTACTAGAGATGAAAGCATGGATAAGCTTGTCCAGGTCTGGTTTGGATAGTAGGCCTCTAATCCTTGCTATATTTTTAAGGTGGTAATATGCTGACTTGGTTAACGAGTTAACCTGGTTTTCAAAGTGTAGATCAGCATCTAAAATAACACCCAAGTTTCTGGCCTGATTTGTAGTCTGTTGTGATAGAGATTTTAGATAGTCACTGACCTTAATTCTCTCATTTTTATTGGAACAAAAAACAACTACCTCTGTCCTTGTTTAGCTGAAGAAAGTTCTGGCACATCCAGTCATTTATCAGTGAGACACAATGACATAGGGAATCAATTGGACTATAATCAGAGGGTGAGAGGGAAATATAAATGTGTGTATCATCAGCATAGTTATGGTAGGCAGTATTGTTGTCCCGCAAAAGTTTTAGGGGTAAAAAGGGTAGCATGTAAAAATTAAATAAGAGAGGGCCAAGGATTGATCCTTGAGGAACTCCACATGTCATGTTAACCTTCTGAGAGACAAAGTTGCCAATGGAGACAAAGTAATCTCTATCTTGCAGGTATGACCTGAACCAGTGAAGGACCGTATCAGATAGTCCGACCCAGTTTTCTAGTCTATCTAATAATATAGAATGGTCAACGGCATCAAATGCAGCACTTAAATCCAATAAAACCAATATTATATATATTACCAGAGTCAGAGTTAAGGCGAATGCCATTAACCACCTTAATTAGCGCCGTCTCAGTACTGTGGTTGGGGCGAAAACCAGACTGGAAGATGTCAAAACAATCATTAGTTTTAAGGAAACAACTAAGCTGGTGATAAACAACCTTCTCAATTACCTTACCTATAAATGGTAGGTTTGATATTGGTCTGTAGTTATTTAGAACAGACGAATCTAGAGTGCTCTTTTTTAGTAGGGGTTTAATAACTGCCGTTTTTAGACTCTGTGGGAAAAGGCCAGATGAAATCGAACAGTTAACAATTTGTAGCAGGTCTTTGGATAAATAATTTAAACACTTTGAGAAACACAGTAGGCAAAGGATCTAGACAGCAGGTAGATAAATTTAATTGCAAAACTATTTTTTCAAGAGTATGAGAGTCAATGGTCTTAAATTTAGACATTCTTATTGAGGTCTTTCCAGCTGGATAAAAAGGTAATATGTTCTGTGCTGGCTGATTTATAGAACTTCTAATTGTTTTAATTTTATCTCTGAAAAACTCATTACATTTACTGGCCGATAAATGTTCAGGGGAAGTTGACACTGGAAGACTAATCAGCCTGTCAACAACTGAAAATAGAACACTGTTAGAGCATTGTTAGAGTTATTTTTTATCACGTCAGAGAAGTAGGATTGTCTTGCGTTTTTTAACACAAGGTTGTAGTTATGCAGGTTTTCTTTATAAATGTCGTAGTGGATGTAGAGGCCTGATTTTCGCCATTTGCGTTCTGCTTTCCTACATTCTCTTTTCTGGGCTTTTACAGAAGCTGCATTTCTCCATGGTGCTGCAAGCTTGGGGGAGATCAACTTTTCCTTTACTGTGGCAATTGTGTTAATGATATCTTCCATGTTTGAATTAAAATGATTTAAGAGTTGGTCCACAGAGGTTGACGTTGAGGGAGGGATCAGCGAAATAGCCTTAATAAACATTTCAGTAGTCTTCTCATTAAAATGCCGTTTTTTAACTGTTGCAGGTTTAGTAGGAGTCTGAAGAATAGTGGAGATATGAAAGAACACCGAAAAATGATCAGAAAGTGCAACATCAACAACAGATACACTAGAAATATCAAGGCCCTTGGTGATAACTAAATCCAGTGAGACGGATGTGTGCGTGTTGGACCTGTAATGCACGACTTAGAACACTGACATGGTAATAAATACCCGCAAGGGCTTTATTATGGGGAAATCCAAAATTGGAGTCACACAAGCAAAATCCAAAAACCAATAAATCCAGCCAGACCAAAGATACAGTACCGAGGGAGAAGGCAATCTCGAAATCGGTATCCGTGCACAAGTTCATTAACCAGAGTAGCTGTCAGCGGAGCATAAGTACAAAACAGGGGTAAAGCAAAGTTCGTAGTCGTGGGGCGTAGCAGGAGTCAGACTGAAGTCCTATCCGCGGGGCAGAGGTACAAAACAGACAGCAGGCAAAACTTGTTGTAAAAAACAGGCAGTGGAAACAATAGGCAGGCAGTAACGATGGTCAGTAAACAGGCTAGATTAATAACAGTAGTCAAAACAATGGAAAACGCTCAAAAGTGACAGTAGTGAACTAAAGGCAACAATTTCGCAAGGACATAACATGAACACTGATCTTATATGCAGGTGTAGACAGGTGCAGACATTAGCTTGAGAGCAGCAGGAAATTAACAACAGCTTGAGAAAATGAGACACGTAACGAGGCAATTAGTAAATCGTTAGTAGTTAACCTATCCTGACCTAGCGTTAGTAAATTAGTAATTTACATGCACGAGAAACGTAAGGTAAACATGAACACATGGTTAGATAGTTAGTATTACCCAATCCTGATCTAATGTTAGTATATTAGTAAATAGACATGGGAGAATGAAACAATTAGGGAAGTGTGAGTGACAGCAAGAGAAAGAAACAGCATGAACGCAAGGCTGCGGAAAAACATGGAAATGCGTATGCAAACAATGAACTGCATCGTAACAAACAGAACACAAGCATGACATGAACAGAAAATAAACTGTAACAAACACTAAACATGAAACATGGCATAAACATGACAGAAACGTAACAGTACCCCCCCCCCCTAACGACCGACTCCTGACGATCTACACATTTTATCAGGGTCACGATGAAAGTCACTTATCAGGGCAGGGTCCAGAATCAGACTTAGTGCGACCCAGGAACGCTTGGAAATGTGTATGCAAACGAACTGAACTGCATCGTAACATAAACAGAACACAAGAGTAGTTTATATTATTCGGTAAATGTCAAAAGTGATTGATGGTGTCAAAAGGTCAATTTTATGAATATTCATGAGGTTATGAAAAATTATAATTATGCATAAAAATCGATAAAATAATTTTTTTATGATTATGTATTATCATTCGGGGTGGGGGTGTGTGGGGTTTTCGTTTCAAGGGTTTGGTGATGTCATTTTATTGGGAATTGTTGTAAATTGTTTTTATGGAGGACCTTGGTGCTTGGGGGAACATATTGGCAATTTATTGTGTTGTACTTTTTTTTACTAGAAAAACATCGTGAAAATGCGACAGCTTGTTAAAAAGAATAAAATAATTCAAGCAGGTTGTTAAAACGTGAAAAATAGCCGAGGGCTATATCGAAACATTGTAAAGACGTGTTAGAAGCCTAGAAGGAAAAAGAAACTTAGCGTTGAAAGGCGAACTCAATACATAGCCAGTGAACATAGAATAGAATAGAAAAGAATAGAATAATTCAAGCAGGTTGTTAAAACGTGAAAAATAGCCGAGAGGAGACCCCGTGAATGGCTACATAGAGACAGTAGACTTTTTCGGAATCCGTGAATTCACGATACTGTCCAAAATAGACAAACTGAATAGGTCCAAAATGCAAGATAGAGAGTTTAAAAGAACGCCTAGAATGGTTAGAAAGAAAGACTATGAAGAAAGAATTTAAATAAAAGAATATGTTACGTCTTAAAGAATTAAAACGAAAAACGAAAAATAACTTTGTCATTTTATAGGTGTCCGGGGTCCCGCGGGATGCGAAGTTATTGCCATTAGAAGAAGAAGAAGAGACCACAGTGTGGTGTGTGACAACATAGCATATGACAAAAATGCTCCGACGCAGAAGGTTTTTGGGTATATCAAACAGGTATACGCCCCCAACATAAGCCGGTTACGTGGCGTTTGACGGGCGTTTACGCGAACCAATGATAATGATGGTGTGGGTGTTTGTGTCGGTGGGCGGGCCCACACGGGCCCGCACAGGCGCAGAAGCGTTCCAAGAGTTTATGACAAAAATCAGATCGAGCTTTTTTAACAGGTGTGTGGTGGGGGTGGGGGGTGTGTGTTTGGGGTGGGGTGTGGGGGTGGGTGTTTGGGGCGGTGGTGGGGTTTGCAAAGGGTTAATTAAATACATGGTTTTTAAATATATAAACTAGAAACAAACCTCCAGAAAACAAAATATAAAGATCTTTTGGAAAAAAACTTTTTTCCAAAACAGCGTCGCTAAAAGTACAGGTCCTATTAAAACTAATTACACAGGAGGCCTTTTATAATTAATTTATTATTACTTTTTTCTGCAATGGGTTAATAGGCATGTTTGGTATCGAATGGTTTGTAAAAAGATGGGCCATTCAATTGAAACAAAGTTGTGCTATTATATGTAGCATATAACGTGTAATAATATATATTTTTAAAAGTGTATCTAAATGTTGATTGGATTTACGCAAACCATTTGGTCAAGCCGTTATATGGTTGTGGGGGGTGGTGTTTGTAAAAGCATGGAACAACCAATCAAAGATGAAGGCGCCAATAAAAACCATCTTCAACTTATAAAACCAAGCGCTTACAGGATATCGAAATTAGCGCATATCTTTGAAGACACCCCTGGCAGCTACACGCTTCGAGAGAACGAAAATACATGTCGGCAGGTTATTTTTCAACACAAGGTAGCTATGTGTTCCTATATTTCATTATCGTACAAGTATGAGATTTACAAGTTGTTAATTAAGCATGTTGAATGTTCTATTTCTTAACTTGGCTTTTGTTAATGTAAATGTATTACAGACTACGACGCTATATATGCTAGTGCGGTGAATGTTAACGCATTGGAGGCCGAACACGTGGCAGTCCTAGAAGATTTTCTCCAGTCGTTACCCGCTGAAAGCGAATTAAGCAGCGCTATAGAACTTAGTGCGGGTAAGTTGTGTTATACATTTGTTTAAAATGTACTTTTAAAGAGGTTTTTTATATATATATATATTTATTGGCGAATGTTTAAGTGTATTAGACGCGTGTTCTCTACACAAGGCCGACAAATGCTTATATACGTGTGCTCTACACAAGGCCGACAATTGTTTATATACAGATTCCCAATACGTATATATATATATATATTCAGTCTGAAACTTTTAAATACCTTTGTAAACAGCTGTTTGTGGAATGTTGAACATTGTTAGGGTTTATTTTACAGATTTTATTTCACAAAGACATCGCCATTAAACAGAGCATGATGTGTTTTTATTTTTTTTACGGTTGTTTAAATGATCCTTTTAAAGAGGCTTTATATTTATATATGATTGTTTAATGTTTAATTGTTTTAGACACAGGGGTTACAAGACCTACACTCAACACCGAGGCCCAGGTTTTGGCATCGCTCGAGGACGCTCGATACACGTATATTCAAAGTAGGAAACGTTTAAACACTTTGTTTTATCTGATTTAGGGATATTGATCACATGTAGTTGTCGTTTTGTCTGATTTTATTATTTTTATTTTTTAAAAAGCCCCCCCTGAAATACATCTAGAAACATGTACAGAGGAGTCAACCAGCAGGCCTAAAAGTTGGTAGAGGAAAAAACAGTTTTACAAAATGTGTACACGTGCATGAAAGCGTGTGCGTGCGTGCGCGTGCGTGTGTGCGCGCACGAGTGTGTGGGTGTGCATGCTTGTGCGTGTGAACGCTTGTGCAATGTTATTTAAATAATAATGTTTGATTGTTTTAAAATAAATGTATACTTAAAGTATTTTTAATTTAATTTATTACATGTAATTATTTCTTTTTTTTAGTATTTGTGTGTGTGTGTGTTTGCTTTAAATTAACTATGATTATCCAAGTATTTTTAATTTAGAATTTTTAAATTATATAATTATTATTATTTTTATTTTTATTTCTTTAAATTTCTTTAAAAATTTTTGTGTGTGTGTGTGCGTGCACGAGTGTGTGGGTGTGCATGCTTGTGCAATGTTTGTGTGGGTGTGCATGCTTGTGCAATGTTTTTTAAATAATCATTTTTGATTGTTTTAAAATAAATGTATACTTAAAGTATTTTTAATTTAGATTAATTTTAAATTACATGTAATTATTTCTTTTTTTAGTATTTGTGTGTGTGTGTGTGTTTGCTTTAAATTAACTATGATTATCCAAGTATTTTTAATTTAGAATTTTTAAATGATATAATTTTTTTTAAATTTTTATTTATTTATTTCTTTCAATTTTGTGTGTGTGTGTGTGTGTGTGTGTGTGTGTGTGTGTGTGTTTTAAATTAAATATGTTTAAGTATTTAAAATTTTTCTTACAGACGGCGAAGTAACGGATGAGGAGCTAGTGTTGATACCCGAACCAGACAACCACCATCCAACAACCTTTGAAGAAAGGCGACCGACCAAACGTGTTGGCACAGAACAAGCTACAGCGCAAGAGCCGGACCAAACAAGTGCGACAGAAGCCGCACAAACCGAGGACAACGGGGGCCTTCCGGCGAGTGTAAACGAGCAGCTCCGATGTATTGTTGATAAAATTGTGGTCAATGATAGACAGCGAACAGAGTTCTACAATAATTTTCAGGCACTTGTAAACAAACATTTAAAATAAATATGGCACCGAAAAGACAACGTCCTGATTCTTGTTCAGAGGGGTCGAGCGGTAAAAGACCAGCCGCAGATAATGTTGAAAACCAAAACACTAACCGTTTAGAGTTAATGCATGCAAATGTTAACCCGCATCTCTTAGCGCTTGTTGAGGATGTTAAATCAAGGCTCTATTGACACGCATGAAACAAATAATGAATCTGTAGAGCATGATGTTTTTGCCGGGTTGTTAAGAGCGCTGGCCGCTGTAAACCATGAACGCGCACGTGTTGAAACGGATATTACCCCAAACAACTCTGAAAATAACACGCATGGCATTACAGCGTTAGAGATATCCCAAATCCCTGTAGATGATAACATGCATGGGCTTACAGAAGTCAACCAAAATGATGGGGCTGTTGATGACACAGACATTCAGGTGATACGTAGGACCAAATTCAACAGTACAGAAATTCGGCACCGTTTTAACTTTGCATCAATGTACGACTTTGACAACTACGCAGAGTTTTATGTGTATGTCTTGGGTGTTCAGCACAAGGTTTGTTTTTCGGACATTAAAATGTTTGAAAAGTTTTTAAACATCAAGATTGTTGTGTTGTCACACAGTGCAAATAACGGGGCCTTAATAAAGTTCCAAACATCCGAGGCTATACACGCAAAAACACTATTCCTATACCTCGATGGCATGCACTATTATGGCATCAAGTCATTGAAAGGTTTCTTAGGCAGTCAATATGTTTGCACCTTTTGTTACAAGCCGTACACATCGAAACATAACCACAAATGCAAACATCATTGCAACGTCTGTTTACAGGCAGATTGTTTTAAGCATCAGTCGGCAACGATAAGGTGTAACGACTGTATGCGAATCTGTCGATCAAGCTTTTGCTATGCAGAACATAAAGTTTTGAAGTCTAGCGACAAGATGCTCAGTATATGTGATACACACAAGTTCTGCGACAAATGTGCACTAACATATGTTGTCAGTAAACAGTCTAAACCACACACATGTAGTCTAAAGACATGCACAGCCTGCAAGGCTTTATTGACCCCTGATGTTGAACATGTGTGCTACATACAGCCTGTGAAAACTGAGCAACCAAGTATACGTTATGTGTTTTATGATTTTGAGTGTCGGCAGGACCATGGTGAACACATTGCAAATTTCATATGTTGCATTGATTTTAATGGTAAGCGTTGGACTGCAGATGGTGATGATTGTGTACACGCTTTTTTTAAGAGGTATCGAACACCAAAGTACAAGGGCTATACATTCATTGCACATAATTCGAAGGGTTATGACGGGTACCTGCTGATGCAGTATTTGGTTAAGCAAGGTGTGACACCAAACATCATAGCACAAGGCAGCAAACTCCTATGTGTTACAGACGATGCTTTTGGGCAGAGGTATATTGATTCACTCTGTTTCCTGACTATGAAGCTTAGTGACATGCCCAGCGCTCTAGGTTTTGACAATGTGAAAAAGGGGCATTTTCCCCATTTCTGGAATAAAATTGAGAACCAAAATTACATCGGCCCGTACCCGCCACCCTTGTACTATGGGGTTGACACAATGATGGAGAAGGATAGGGTTGAATTTAACGCATGGTATGATAACGTGTCTGGGGGTGTGTTTGACTTTCGTAAAGAAATGTCAGAGTACTGCCAGAATGATGTTGTTATTTTGCGGGAGGCATGTTTACGGTTTAGGACCGAGGTGCTTGGGAGCACCGGTTTAGACCCTTTCCAATGCATTACAATAGCCTCGGTGTGTATGAAGCAATTCTGCACAAACTTTTTGCCCAAAAACACCATTGCAATCACATCGCCCGACAATTATGTGCGACAGCAGAAAGCATTTTCCACAGCATCCATCCAATGGTTAGAATATGTGAGCCACCGGGAAAAGTTTTTCATTCAGCATGCCTTGAACCAGGGTGAGGTTAAGATGGGTAACTACCATCTAGACGGGTATTCAGAGTCGGACGGTGTACGTACGGCTTTTGAATTTGCTGGCTGCCTATACCATGGTTGTCCAAAATGTTACCAGTCAAACACGATTAGCCCTCTCACAAAAACAGATTTTGGTTCAATCTACCACAAATTTCAAGAAAAAATTGACACTTTGCGCCGCGTATACAACCTGAATGTTGTCGTGATGTGGGAGCACGAATGGGTAAGACTTAAACGTGAGAATCCCGAGGTTCAGGACATCAGGACTATCCGGAGCGTATGGAGCCTCGGGATGCTCTGTTTGGTGGTCGAACTAATGCTTTGCAACTTTACTACAAAGTTCAAGAAGGTGAGCAAATAAACTATTTTGATTTCACCAGTCTATACCCGTTTGTGAACAAAACTAAAGTTTACCCAACAAATCACCCCATCATCATCTTCCGTGACTTTGAACCGATCTAAAACTATTTCGGTCTGATCAAAGCCAGGGTCTACACCCCAAGAAACCTTAAAATACCAGTGTTACCGTACAGAGTCTCTGGTAAATTAATGTTTCCACTCTGCCGGACCTGTGCGGAATCCGAGCATCAAGGTTGCTGTCAACATTCTGATGATATGCGTTCTCTAACAGGTGTATGGTGTACCGTTGAATTGATTAAAGCTATTGAAAATGGTTACACCATTGACAAATTTTTTGAAATCTGGCATTTCCAAGATAGCTCCGAGTCTCTTTTCAGTGACTACATTAAGAAACATTTAAAGGGTAAACAAGAAGCATCAGGCTACCCCTCTTGGGTTTCTGATGATTCTGACAAGGCTGCATATGTGCAGAGTTACTGGGAGAAGGAGGGCGTCCGATTAGAACCAAACAATATCACAGTAAACAAAGCCAAAAGACAAATTTCAAAACTGTTTTTAAATAGTCTTTGGGGCAAATTTGGCCAGAGAAACAATCAGACAAACACGACCTTGATCCGTGATCCCGAACAGTTTCTGCAATTCATGTTTTCAGACGAGTATGACATCTCACACTTTTCATTTCTTACCGAGACAGTAGCCCTGGTCCAGTGGAGACTTGCAAAGGGTTTCCCAAAACCACCTAGATACAGCAATGTGTTCATCGCGGCCTTCACCACCGCTTATGCCCGGCTCGAACTTTATGAGCTCATGGATAAAATGCCTGACAGAGTTCTGTACCACGACACAGATTCTGTAATCTTTGTGAGCCGTCCGGGCGACTGGATGCCTTCTCTCGGCGATTTTTTGGGCGAATTCACTAGTGAGCTAGACCCTGGTGATCACATTGTCGAATTTGTTTCAGGAGGACCCAAGACGTACGGCTATAAAACACTGCTCGGTAAAACTTGCATGAAAGTGAAAGGTATAACCCTACATAATACTAACACACAAGATGTCAATCTTTCATCCCTCACAGACTTGGTACAACACTATGTACAGAATCCAGAGGCCCCAGCTCGTGAAATTATGACCAACACAAAACAAATTGTTAGGAATAAGAGAGGTTTCTCTCTCAACACACGCACAGTTTCCAAAATATTCAGAGTGGTTTACAACAAAATAGTACTGCTCCCGGATTTCAAAACCTTACCATATGGATTCTAAACAAGTGCTTGGGTTTGAAGGATTTGACAATCGTCTTCAACATCCATTTTCATGCATAATCTCCGGCCCCTCAAACAGTGGTAAAAGTGTTTTTGTGAAAACACTGCTTGAAAATGCACAACATGTATTGTCGAAAGTACCGCAGAACATTGTATGGTTTTATTCGTGCTGGCAACCCATGTATGATGAGGTGCTTCATAAAATAAAGAATGTACAATTTGTAGAAGGGCTTCCTGAATCTTTGACCGATGAAGTTTTGCTACCTTTGCACAAAACCAATATGGTCATTGTTGATGATCTTATGCAAGCGGCCAGTCAGAGCTCTGAAATTGAGAGAGCTTTTACCAAGTATACACATCATAGAAACCGAAGCATCATATATCTTGTGCAGAATCTTTTCTTCCAGGGTCGAAACAGCCGCACAATAAATCTTAATGCAAACTATATTGTTCTGTTCAAAAATCCAAGAGATAAAATGCAAGTTAATGTTTTGGCCCGACAAATGTACCCCAGAAATTCAAAGTTTTTCCTAGAATGTTTTGATGATGCTACCAGAAAACCTTATGGATACCTGTTGGTGGATTTAAAAGCACAGACGCCTGAGGACTATCGCATCAGAACTGGTTTGGTACGCTCCAGAGTGGCCGGTTGTTTATGTGCTAAAGAAAAAGTAATATGTCGACTCGTATTAAACGGAACTGGAGTCTTCTAAAAGCTCTATTTGAAGGTAATGCCCGACAAAGACGGGGTATATTACAGTCTGCTTCTGATGAACTCATAAACACAATTTGTGAACTAGCTCTCAATGTTTTACGTGGTAATATTCCCCTAACGAATACACAATTGAAAAAAATAAGAAAACAAAAGGCCTGTATTAAACTGTTGGCTAACAAAAAAACATCAATTAAAAAAAAATGTCAAGTTATAAATCAAAGGGGCGGCTTCCTTCTGCCTCTACTGAGTGTTGCAATACCTTTTCTAACCAGTTTGATAGCTGGTCGCGGTGGCGGCTAAAAATATGGA
This sequence comes from Ilyophis sp. 1 JC-2022, assembly GCA_022702515.1. Lineage (NCBI taxonomy): Eukaryota > Metazoa > Chordata > Actinopteri > Anguilliformes > Synaphobranchidae > Ilyophis > Ilyophis sp. 1 JC-2022. The sequence continues at coordinate 35,312,607 of CM040395.1, forward strand.
GCATGCGCAAAAGATGTTTCTGGTACCTCAAAGTCAGATGGACAAATTAAAGAATCTTACTTTTACACCTGAACCCATCCGACAAACTGTTGAAAATGATTTGGATCAAACCATACGTAACATCTTGTCAAGGACTGATGTTGTACCTCATGAGAAGGCAAAACTGTATACGATTGCTCTGCAACGTTTTATAGCTCTGATCAAACAAGGTGATGCTGAAACACAACATTTGACCCTATCAATGCCTGTCGAGGCTCACGATACTGTAAGACCTGAGACCGCCCGAGTTCATGATGTCTTACAAAGTGTGCCCCCTAGAAGCCGGAAAAATGCCACGTACGTATTGGATAAAATTTCAAAATCAGGAGATGTGGTAACGTGGAACGCTGACTGGGAGTTTGTGTTTAAAGGCACCGCCGTAAGTGGCTCGCACATGTTGGACCTAATAAAGAACATAACAGCACCTCACAAGATTTCTGAGAATAGAAGACCCAGGGGTTGGGGTGAATTTATAGAGGCTATGGCTATGCTTAACATGCCTCTTTCTGTTATACCTAATCAAAATGTTCGCGACAAGATAAATCGGCACAAAAAAACACCAAATGCTGTTGTATTTACACCGATGACGCCAGAGCCTGGTCCTAGGGCTGTTTTCTCATCCCCTGTTTTAGACCATTCAGTGTGGTTAGATTTCTGAAGCAGAGTGTGTACTTGTGGGTGTTTTAAATGATGAAAATGTCAAATGTCAAGTTTAACATGTTTTTATTTTACAATAAAGTAAAAACCAAACGAAACATGCTTGTTTTTTTTTTTTCAACAACCGTGACAGATCTTAAACATTTCGCCACAGCATGCCGTCTGTACGCAGTTTAACATGTTTTTAAGACATTTATTCAAATATATTTTGTCAACATATTTTTAAACCATAGCGTCGTTCTTTTTCAAATTATCAGAGTATAGGTCTATAATGTGGCTAAACGGAACCCCTTTGGCCCTGTTGTGTAGATAAAATATGCAATGCTGGCCACACTTTGCGCTGAGCGGGTCTTGCACCTGTACAGTGTTGTAAATAATCCTTGTGCAGTTCTTTTGCAGAAAAGTGTTGATGCTCTCTGGGAAGTAAATGTCGTCAGGTGGGTTGCCGTAGGAGTCGAAAAATTCGCCTGTCTTATCCGCACACACATACAAGGCCAACCAGTGCTCTCCAGGCTTATTTCAAGGGTGTGTATTCACAATGTACAAGGCGGGTAAATTATTTAGTTTATTATCCGGTAGCTCATCGCAGGCCACCGTTCCATAAAAGTAATTTGCTGTGTAAGGATTGTTACCCAAAATAGCATCTAGTTCTCGGGTGTTCATGGTTAATAATAATCATACAAAACGTTCCTCCTCTGGTTCACTTCAATAATATTGTCGAAGCATGCGTAAACAATTAAATTAACGGTTCTGGGTAGCGGGGTTCTGAACCTCATCTCCAGACGTATATTACCCGTCTTGATCAGGGATAGATGTTGGCTGCACCCTTCATCTGGGGTCAGATTGAACGCATAAAGGGTGTAGCCGTTTATGTATTCTTGATGATTTATACACAATGGTGAATCTTTCAGATGTCGCCCTGTTGCAAGTGTTAAACCAGAAAATTCACGAACCGCTGAACCGGTTGTGTAATCTGGGGTAAAGGCCTTTGTTGGAATCTGAAGGCCTTCCATATTGAGCGATATATGTTCGGCGTCATAATGTTTGAAATTGAAAGGGTTCTTATTGTAAACACCTGTAAACGCGTCGTTATCTACTAAACCTATAATGACAGATTTCGGTAATTGGCCCAAAAACAAATTTTCTTGATTGCAAACTCTAAGACCAGCCGCCAAGCTGAAAGTTTTAAGACTAACACGGTCAATAGGATATTTAACATTCGATGTTAGTAGTGCCTGTGCATGGCCTAGTTTAACAGGGGGCGATACCCCGATTTATTTTACAAACAGTGTTGCAGAGACTATTTTAAGCCTGTAGTGTTGTTGTTGTGCATCATCGCTCATTAGGCAGAAATCATCATTACAACGCACCATCTTGATTTTAATATCGACACCGTTTATAAGTAGTCTCTCCTGAAAAAACATGTCTGTGTGGATGGGACCGAGCAATTCAAAAGTGTTGCTCGCCGCTGTATATAGGGCTGTTTTTCAAACCGCTGTTGTGCCCCGCAGGGTCTGTTTCGTCCATATGGCCACCAGTATCCTTATAGAATAAGCCACTCGTAAATTGATTAGACATTGTGGCTTCAGAATAATTAAGTAGACATTCCATAATTGCTCTGTAGGGATACGTATTGCTAGACTGGCTCACCAGCCTGTCACCCAGTGAAACATCCACCTGTGAAAAAATGGTCGCTATGGGGTAATTAATAATCCCAACCTTGTCTGCGGCGGTGATATTGGACCCATCTGCACGGGTTATCTGACATCGTAGGTATAATAGAGTGTTGTTTAAGTCAAGGTAATCTTCACCATTGCCGGCTATATAAAACTCTAGGGGGCCTGTGTCCGAAATGGCTGACAGGGGGGATACTTCAACATAGATGTTCTTATCAATGCTTGTTTGCGTATACGGTACTGCGAAAAGATCCAGTTCTGACTTCATACATTCCTCTGACATGTTGTGTATGTTGCACTTTTTCACCCTCCGCGTGCTTTTCGTCACTGTGGCTCGACTGTTCACTTTTTAGCTTTAGACCTGCTCGTGACACGCCCCTCTGGAGGCCTCTTACGTGTACGTCTTGTCATGACCATAAGCCCCGAGCCTTCCTGGTCACCGGTGTTCAAACGACTCATCACAGCTTTGTTGACCACATATTTGGCGATGTTCTTGGCAGCTGCTGTCAAATGTGGTTTGGCGATGTTGAAACCTTTCTTTAGTAGGGGTAAGGCCATTCGGAGTAAACCTCGAAATAGTCCTCCAAGTCCACTACCATACATAACACTAGCACCCTTATACCCCGGCAGACCATTACCAGCTTGTTCCGTATAATAGGCTATATACCTATTTTGGTCTACGTAGAGGGGTGTCCTCGCCATTTTTATTCGTGATAGCGATATTTCACAGGCCTAAAGTGTAGTTTTATGCTGGCTTTGCCGTAAGTAAAGGCTATGTTCTCGTTCTGATCTGATTTCAGCTCAATTGTCATATCGTCAATGTGTTTCTTGCTGACATGTACGTAGTGTGGCTTCTCGTAAGAGATTGTAATTACGTCGTTGCTAGATCCTGTTATATGTACACAGCGTAGCAATGGCACAAAACTATCTCCGACTCTCTGGTAGTCAATAATGTCTGTGTATACATACATTGTGTAGAACCCCGCCCGAATATCCACGGGGTGGGGTGCCACAGGCTTTGTCCCCGATAATGCAACATTTGACTCCAACCCTAGCATTCTGGCGAGCTTTCCGCTAGCCGACAGGGTTAGATTTTCGTCTGTACTAATATAAATTTGGTTTTTCATGATGGCCCCCTCAATATAGCCATTTTTTTAGCCTTTAAATTTCTATTAATCTCATCCACAAGCGCTTTCAGGTTCTTGTAATGCCCCCAGCTTACTAGGACAACATAGCTTGTGCCTTTTTTCGTATCGCTCACGATAAAAGAGTTTTCGTCAGCATTTAGCATGCGCCAAGTATAGGGGTATTGAATCTCTGCCAAAGCAACCTCCCATTGTCCTCGAAATTCGAGGGCCCGTGCAAACTTTGTTGTGTAGCTTGAAATTTTATTCCCAGGATAAATATCTAGACAAGCATTGCTCGGGAGAGTGACATAAAAACCGTCGTCTTCCATGGTGTTCCCCTGATGATTTGGTCGGGTCTGTAAACTTTTCAACTCTTTTAGAGATCGACAACACGACTTGCGGGTATCCAGCTGTTAAATTTTTCAGGCCAACCCACCCATTTTACTAAAACAAGTCTTTTCCCACTATAACTTTTTGTAATTCAGCCTCATAAAATACCCCGTCAATGTTCGTACCATCATAATCCTTCAATCTGTATACAGGCGGTCTTCTGTGCACCCTTTCAACAACCGTGAAATATTCATCTGTATATGTTTGCTCGTATCCTTTTGCAAACTTCCCACGTACTTTGGAGACCCTGACGGTGTCACCCTCCAAAAACTTAAACTTTTTCGATTTTTTTGGAAAGAGACCATACATATTTTTTAAACTTTAAAAACATTATCTTTGTTTACTTCAAGGGGTTTCATTTTAATAGTGCTATGATAGCTATTATTGTACCCCTGTACCAAGGCCTGTACAACATCTATATAACGTCTTGTATTGTGGGCTGTAAAATAACGCCACATTCTCGTTTTCAACGTTCTATTGAAACGTTCAACCACCGATGCTTTAACATCTTCGTTATCTGTGGCAAAGTGTATTATTTTGTTACGTTTCATCAGACTTTGAAACATTTTATTGAAAAACTCTTTACCTTTATCTGTTTGTATTTTTTTAGGTTTTCGACCTTTTGCGAGAATGCTTTGAAAAGCCCTGTGCACTTCGACACCTGTCTTGTTTTTAAGAACACATACCCATGCATATTTTGACAATATATCTATACATGTTAGCATAAACTTCATATTGTCATTATGTTCAGAGACATTTGACATGTCAACTAAATCGACCTGCCATTGTGAATCAATGTTACTCACTAAAACCCTGTTTCTTTTGAAATTGACTCTGATGGGTTTGTGTAATGTGTAAGCATCTTCACCAGATAACCAATCAGCAACTTTCTTGTCTGAGACTCTCAAATCTTTTGTATCACAAAGGCCCCGTTGTAAGCGCTTTTTGCCGCCGTAAGACCCAGGGTTTTCTGGAGAATAATACACATCTTTCAGATGCTTATCAACATCCATCCTTACGGTTATAGAAGTAATGAAACACAATATAAAAAACCAAAGTATTTATTATTTCTTTTTTTTAAAAACAAAAAGATTTCAGTTTACATTACAAATGTGTATATGGCAACGGCTCGCCTTCAGAACGCACGAACCACAAGTCTTCGTTCATGGACCCCTCGATTTCCCAGAAGTCTGTGTCGACCGCCTTAAAGGCCTTCTCGCTGGCCGGGTCAAGCTCCGCACGCAGGATTTCATGCAACTTGTCACGAATGTTTGGCTCCTCGCGAATTTCTGCAATAATCGTATCAACAGAACCCTGTATCCTCATAGGCTCGGGTTTAACAATGAACAATTCCATGGCTTTGACAAGCAGAGGACTTAACCAAGGTTTCTTCACTCTTGCAACGAAATTGTCAAAGTGATATGCAAAATAGTGCGAGTCTGTCTCGGTTAAACAACTGTGTCTACGCTGGCTTGGATGGTCAACTTCACAACCTTGGCATTGACTCTTCAGTTGTTGTTCAATAGCGCAGTCCAGAAGTCTCGCGATGATGGTTTTCAAAAGTTTAATCATTGGCGTTGTTAGACAACCGTCTCTTGTATTTCGAATGAACCCGCGTATAAAGCATTGTCCACAGCTTTCAGTTCGTCAGCGAGCCACGGCCCTGTAGCCGGTATGTCGTTGTGCGCTGTATAATCAGTCTCCCAAGATTCTGAACACTCGGAAACCTGTAGGGGCGCATACATTTTGTCAAAATTCTGAGACATGTTGGTCAAGAGGTTTGTACCGGCTGTATGGACTCAGTCTTTTACAGCCTGTCTTTTAAAGAGCACCTCAAGCTTATAACCACGCCTTGAAACCTTAGAGTTATGAAAGGGTGTGTTGATTGGGCTTTCGTGTTTGGGGCGTGATTTGAATTTAACATGTTTGAATGGTTAATATAACAATGATGAAGCAGGTCTTTAAATAGTCTGTAAAAGAAAGACTTTTATTTTTTGTATTTTAAAGTTCGCAAAACAATCAAAAATAACAGCGCCACAATATGTATACAGATATAATAGCGATATACACGCACACACACACACAAACTAGAACACTTTTTTTTTTTTTAAACAGCTAATTTAGGTTATACATGTTGTAAAGTTAATTATACAAAGTTTGTCTAATAATCTTCATCATCAGAGACATTTTTAAATTTATTTTAAAGTTCGCAAAACAATCAAAAATAACCGCGCCACAATATGTATACAGATATAATAGCGATACACACACACACACACACACACACACAACAAACTAGAACACTTTTTTTTTTTTAAAACAACAAATTTAGGTTATACATGTTGTAAAGTTTGTCATCAGAGACACACGGCGTTGGTGGTGGTATGTTTTCCTTATCATCCGACATGGAGGCCGTTGCATCAAATCTCGCTCGCAGATTCGTTTTCACAAATCCCATGGAGCGCAATAGCCGATAGTCCTCAATCATTTTATCGGCTTGTTCAATACAAAGTTCCAACAACGGCAGGTCATCAAAATGAAAACAAATTAGTACATCTGGGATTTCGGTTGATGCGTATTGTTCATTAATGAGCAGTTGCTTAGCTTTTCTGCGTTTTGTAACACAGACCACAGAGCAGTCGCCAGGCCAGCTTACAAAGTTACTGCAACGATGTACATTATCGACAACATCACGGTAGCAGTTTTTGAATAGTCTCCATTCCTTAGGTTCAAAAATCACAGAGTCTGTATTCTCGCCAAACAACTCGCCTTCACACATGTTAAAAATGGTAATTTTTGGTAAACCTGCCTCTGTATGAAGCTTATATCCACATTGGATATAGTCGGAACCTGTACAGGCCCAATCCTTGTAGATAACGTCTGTACGAAGTCTTGATATCGCTGCAAAGGGTTTCCTTGGTCTTTGCAGCACCGTCCTGTTAGCTGTCATAACTTCTGGAGAGTTGGGTGTGGTAAGTTGTGCGTTCGCCATTTTCTGGTTGTTTTAACAAGTTACTGCTTCGATACCAGCTTCTGCTAAATATCTGCACCGAAAAACCTGTCTTTTATGTCTGTCTTTCACCAACACCCCCACCGCCCCCACCCCCCACCCCCACCACACCTGTTAAAAAAGCTCAACCTGATTTTTGTCATAAACTCTTGGAACGCTTCTGCACCTGTGCGGGCCCGTGTGGGCCCGCCCACCGACACAAACACCCACACCATCATTATCATTGGTTTGCGTAAACGCCTGTCAAACGCCACGTAACCGGCTTATGTTGGGGGCGTATACCTGTTTGATAGACCCAAAATCCTTCTCCGTCGGAGCATTTTAGTCATATGCTATGTTGTCACACACCACACTGTGGTCTCTTCTTCTTCTTCTAACGGCAATAACTTCGCATCCCGCGGGACCCCCGGACACCTATAAAATGCCAAAGTTCTTTTTAGTTTTTCATTTTAATTTTTTAAGACGTAACATATTCTTTTATTTAAATTCTTTCTTCATAGTCTTTCTAACCATTCTAGGCGTTCTTTTAAACTCTCTATCTTGCATTTTGGACCTATTCAGTTTGTCTATTTTGGACAGTATCGTGAATTCACGGAATCCAAAAAAGTTTCTAAGTCCCCTGTCTACTGTCTCTATGTAGCCATTCACGGGGTCTCGGCTATTTTTCACGTTTTAACAACCTGCTTGAATTATTCTATTCTTTTTAACACTCTTGCATTTTTTTACCTATTCAGTTTGGCTATTTTTGCACCGTATCGCGAATTCACATAAATCTTCTATGTTCACTGGCTATGTATTGAGTTCGCCTTTCAACGCTAAGTTTATTTTTCCTTCTAGGCTTCTAACACGTCTTTACAATGTTTCGATATAGCCCTCGGCTATTTTTCACGTTTTAACAACCTGCTTGAATTATTTTATTCTTTTTAACAAGCTGTCGCTTTTTCACGATGTTTTTCTAATAAAAAAAAAGTACAACACAACATAAATTGCCAATATGTTCCCCCAAGCACCATGGTCCTCCATAAAAACAATTTACAACAATTCCCAATAAAATGACATCACCAAACCCTTGAAACGAAAACCCCACACACCCCCACCCCGAATGATAATACATAATCATAAAAATCGATTTTTATGCATAATTAAAAAATTTCATAACCTCATTAATATTCATAAAATTGACCTTTTGACACCATCAATCACTTTTGACATTTACCGAATCTTATAAACTACTCACAAGCATGACATGAACAGAAAATAAACTGTGACAAACACTAAACATGAAACATGGCATAAACATGACAGAAACGTAACATCCAGAGTATGCCCTCGACTATGAGTTGGTCCTTGCACATGCTGTGATAAACCAAAAGTTTCCAGTATGATAGTGAGTTCTTTTGCATATTTTTCCAGTGTGTTATCAATGTGGACATTAAAGTCGCCAGTAATAACTAGACAATCATATTCAGTCGAAGTGAGAGAAAGTAGCTCAGTGAAATCATCTAAGAAATTGCTGCAGTATTTTGGTGGCCTGTAAACTGTTAGAAATCAAATTTGTTGAGCATACTTTAGAAAGAATGAAAGGTATTCAAAGGAGGCAAACTCTCCGAAATGTACCTGCTTGCACTGAAATATATCTCTACAGAGAGCAGCTACTCCACCACCTTTTTTGCCATCATGGCTGACGTTGAAAGTATTAAAGTTAGGGGGGCAAGTCTCAATTAGAATAGCAGCAGTATTTTTTATATCTAACCAGGTTTCAGTTAAGAACATGAAATCAAGATTATGTGATGTGATAAAATCATTGATTAGAAATTATTTATTCCCTAGTGATCATATATTAAGTAATGCTATTTTGATTGTTATAGAGCCAGGCTTCTGAGTAGGTCTGGAGGTAATACTGACACAGATAAGATTACTTGAATGGGAGCTACTATTACGATGTCTAAGTTGTCTTTGGCCATGCCGCTGACTATTTAAAATGACAGGTATTTGTGACACAGCATGATTACAGTTATTGACATTGTTAACATCAGAAGGCAGGTGACATATTTCTTGATCATTTTTAGATCTAGCGGATAGTCAAGCAGTTTGAGCTTTTTGAATGTTACCGGACAGCACAACAGAGCCTAATCTGTTGAGGTGTAAACCATCTTGTCTGTAAAAAGCTGGTCTTAACCAAAAAAGATCCCAGTTATCAATAAAACCAATGTTGTTCTTAGCACACCAGGTAGTAAGCCACATATTCAGAGACAAAAGTCTGCTAAAGACTTCGCAGCCCCTCTTGAATACAGGTAGGGGACCAGACACAATAACCTTTTTGTTGAGACTTTTTAGTTTCTCACAGGTCGTATGGAAGTGGTTTTTCAAAGTTTCCGTTTCCCTTAGCCTTGTGTCATTTGTACCTGCATGCAGAATAATTGTATCTACCTCTTCGTATTTCTGCAGGTTTAAGACATTTTCAGCGATATTGGCGATATCAAGGACTCTAGCTCCAGGGAGACATTCAGCATGTGCTTTTACACTGACAGATGTAAAATTAACATTTAGAATAAAGGAGTCTCCAATTAACAGCACCTCATCAGTGTCCGTTTGCGAGAAGGAACAGGTCAACTTTTTAGCCATTGAACAGCAGGTATATTATCTTTCAGTAACAATTCACTTAAAATGCAATTACTATTAGTAACATTAAAAAACAGACACTGAATTTAGGCAAGGTTCACAACCAATATAAATGTGTTTAGGTCCCTGTGACAGTGGCATCTCTCAGAGCCATAAAAGATGCTGGTGATGCCCAGATTCCTGGCTCATTCCTGAGCAGGCTGCTGGACCTTGATGATCCCAGTGGTCTGGGAGCTGTCCGGATTAAGGATGAGGAAGAGAGGGAGAGGACAAGGCTAGGGGGCAGTGGATAGGGTGCAGCTTTGTCAAAGGTTCAGGGGACCGGTAAATGTATATTTTTCAAAATTTACATATTACAAGTAAACTTAGCACATGTTACCCAATTACTGCATTTGTCGCTTAATTACTAATTAGGTCATGAATCCCTACATGGATGGCCTCCAGGACAGCCTGGACAGGAGGTTCCAGCACTTGGGGGTTTTGGGGGCCTTCAGTGTGCTGAGACCTGGAGCTGCCAGTGGGGATGATGTGAGCAACATAGCCAATCTCAACACACTTACTAAGGGGTGAGGAAGTTTATACAATGCAAGTGTTATTAGGTCAGGTTTTTTACGTAAGGGTTTATCGTAACCATGCAATAGATCTTCTTAAAGAAACGGGGTCAGCTGTAACCCTCACAGGAAACTTCTAGTTAAACTGAAAAAGAAACATCCTACAGGCAGCACATTCTACTTGGGGCATTCCAGGTATCACAACTACCACATGACTTATTTTGGCGATCCAGCAGGAGAGCTGGGATGTTTTGGAGTAATGTTTGTATGTAAATCTTGTATGTTTTCAGGGTATAGACCAGCTGTCCATCATGGAGAAGCTAGCTGCCCGGAATGAGGAGTGGGGACAGCTTTACCCATGCCTGACGCAGCTGGCAGCGATTGCCTTGACAGTCCCCATCTCATCAGTCAACTGTGAAAGGGAATTTTTTTCAACAGTGAAAATAGTAAGAAATTAAAAGTGATTTAAAATGTATTTTTAAACATCTAATCCCCATTGTCCCTCCACAAGCTCTTATTATTCTTTTTTTAATTGCAGGTCAAGACAAACATGAGGAACAGGCTGCAGGGGGAGCACCTAGCTGCATGTATGCGGCTGAGCATCAACGGGCCACCAAGCACTTCCCATACAGAAGAGCACTGGAGATGTTCTATGAGAAACAGAGGAGGATTAAATGCTCGGACAAAACCTGTGAACTGTGTCATTGAGTGTGTATAAAAAAAAATATTTTTGGCACAGGTCTGATATGTGGGCCACACCCGTTACTTAAATAAAAACATTTAACACTGTTTTGTCATGTTAATTCAGTTAATTTTGGAGAAGAATGTCCCTTCAAAAATTCACAATTCAAAAAACGGATGTTTTCTTGACACAAAAAAACTTTGCCTCTGGGGAGTGGGGGGTATCCCCCTCGGATACACCCCCACCATACCAACAACTTAATTCCACAGAAATCACTGGTCCTCAGTTCCCAAAAGATTGTTGATAAAAGGTGGTAAACATGCCCCTGTCCCAACTTTTTTGGGACGTGTTGCAGGCATCAAATTTAAAATGAGCGTATTACAAAAAACAATAAAGTTGATGAGTTAAAATATTAAATATCTTGTCTTTGTACTGTTTTCAATTGAATACAGGTCAAAAAGGATTTGAAAATGCTTTCTGTTTTTATTTACATTTTATATACTATCCCAACTTTTTTGGGAATTGAGATTTGTAATTGAGGAAGTGGATTTCCTTCAAAATTTCAAAAAGAGGGCTTTAATCATTTAAAGATGGTTAGATCCAATCTGCAGTAAAGCAAATGATAATGTATTGTAATTGTATTCTATTGTAATATGTAATTTATCTTTCTGTTGTTTATGTGCAGTTCTATACTGCACATTGAATTTAAGGTACTGTATATTGGGCACAACCCAGTTTAACCATTAAGACCATGACATCTGAATGAGTTGGCCAACTTTTTTTCCCACACCATCTGTAAACATACGCTATGGTTTTTCAGGCGCTTCATAGGAATAAACTCAAAGCTTTGGTTAAGACTTAGGACATACAGGAGCCGTTCTTCAGAAGAAAGTAGTTTGGTGCTTTGACTGCCACAAACTTTGGACCCGTTGAGGTCCGTTATATTGGGGTTATTTCAAGGTCAGTTGGAGCGGATATCTACAAAACAGTTCTCAGCGAAACTACCTGGATGGATAGATAGCAATCCAGGTATGTAGAAACATATCAAAATAAAATTTTACTGTCCCTTTAAGTACTTGGATGGTTTCAGACAGATACAGCCTCATCTTAGAACAATCTTAATTTATGTTCATTTGTTTATGCTGATATGTCATTGATCATCAGTGTTTCTTATGGTTGTATTGCACTAAACATTTTCAGCACTAAAACTAACAAGCTTGGGCTTATCCAATTATAATTTGTTTTGGTAATGACTAACTTCATTCAAGTTATTTTGCCTAAATGGGCTGCTTTGTCTGTATTTTTTTCCCTTGTACATGCAAATGTTTTGCAAGTGAATCAAGACTTTGTTTACAATACAGTAAGAAATGTTTTGTAACATGCACTTAGAAACTGTGTTTTTCTCAAATCTTTAAGTCACAAAATTGAAAAGGCCATGTTTAGTTTCTTCACTGAGGTAGGACACTGGGTTATTTCAGCAAGATTGACAACCAGTAGTTTATCACGCATGCCACAAGGTTTCCCTGTTGATATGAAACAATCATTCTCTTAATTGGTTGTAATCCTAAATGTTTAACAGTGTAGGCTGTATAGGCTCCAAAGCAACGTCAAAATTGGTCACTGACCAATTGTATTCTATATTCTTGTTATATTTTTATCGTGCTGTTTATCGTGCTGTTACACAGCCAGAGTAAGATGAAGTAACGAAAGATTAAACTTTAGTATGGGGGCATTTGTGATAAAATAATACAAAAATAAATTTGAAATGTAAAAACTATTTCAAGAGTCGAACTAACAACGTATAACATCTTACAAATGTAAATGCAGCCTATACAAATGATTTGAACACTTAAACATTGTCCAGTAAGCAGTAGGCTACCGAACATGTTTATGGTGGACTGAAATTAAGCTTCTTCATTCTTAGCATAGGCTAGGATTTTAGAAATTGCGTTATTTAGGATTTTTCCAGTACAGCATGTCTTTAACAATTCCACAAACAAAGAATATACAGCATAAAATATTGTAGAATTTTGGACACAAGTTTCATTGGCTTGGTAGTCCAGGTGAAGTACAATTCTTACGTCTATCCCTGGACATGTTAATACCAGTCAGCCAACTAGTCTGCTTCAAAATGTTTGTTAATCGTACTTATAGAGTAAATACACGCACAGTCTGCAGTTCTCTAAAGTAGCTAGACCTAGCTAGATAATTTTAAGTGATGGGAGCTATAGGCTACCAGTAAAAATATGTTTAATTAAACCGATAACGTTAACTTACTCTTCAAGGGTGGGCAAAAATACCGAGGTTTCTCAACCTCTGACCCTTTGTTTACATTTCTAATAGGCTACTTGGCAGCGCTCTGTGAAATTATTGAAATTGCTGAGGTGGAAGAACTTTTAAAATGTATCCATGACAATGAATTTAGGCATTCCATCTGGCTGTCCAATCAGACTGTGCGACAACGTATGACGTTGTCTGCGACATAACATTCTAGAGGTGCACGACACTGACAAAAGTTTTTTCAGTTGTAAATATGTAATTTTCGTTATTCGACACTTGTCGTAAGGGCGTACGGTGAAGTATAAATTAGGCTTTAGACTACGTTGTCAGAACGTCGCCGAATGTCATTAGATAACGTTGTCACCACTTTATGGGGAATTACATTTCGACATTGTGACGACGAAGTCCTCTGCACTTAAAGGGTTATGAAACCCTCGGTTACATTCTCTCTCCGCCCACACCACAAATTTGAAAAATGCAATTAAATGGGCGTGGAAAGCAGCAGCAGAGGGGGAGGGGCGAGAGCGAGGAGAGAGGCTATCGCCACCTGAAGACACGCCCACAAGGGAAAAGATGGCGAGTGAAACTGAGTCTGTATCAATCGCTGACTAATTCGGTGATATCAGTCAATGGCTTCTTCGAGGTGGAGGACAGCTCTCCTCCGGAATGCTCTGGGCTTTCCACCGACCAGGAGTATGAAGAAGGAAATAGTCCGAAGCCCTATCAGTTTCAGCCGTAGAGAGAAGTTTGAGTGGTAGTCTAGCTAATTATCTTTTATCCCACTTGTGAACTCGACTATCTCATTCTGCGTAAATCGATGTTATGCCCAGTATTGTTAGTACATAATGTGAAGCACTCGAGTTGGAATGAGTGAACACAAGATTGAAATCAATGAAACCAATAACCACAACCACATAAATTGAGTCAAACTGTTTATCGACTGTATTTTGGGGAAGAGAGGTAGGGGTTAAGGTACACCGAATAATCTAATCCGCAGTCCAGGAGCGTCGTCGTGGTAGGAAAGTAGGGTTCGGTACACAGATACGGGTCCTCACGGATAGCAGGATTCGGCAGGTAGGCGGGACGTCGTACAGGCAGGGATCAGGCACGGGGGAGGTAGTCAGACAGGCGGGGGATTCGGCACACAGCAGGGTAGTCAGACGATCCGGGATATCAGCACACAGCAGGGTCCTCCTTTCAAAGATAGTCATACACAGCTTGTTAATAATACTCTTTCTCTCTCTCTCACCAAACTCCACCATTGATTTCCCCTAAGGTACTCTGCCGCTTGTGAGTGAGGTGCCTCTTCTTATGGCATTCCCACTTAGCTCCTTGATGGCTGTCAGGTGCCGCTTGATGAGCAGGAAGCCCATATAAGGACTTCCTGTACTTGTGCTGTTTCCTTTCACCTGTCTCCACTCTGGCCGTATTAAAACCAGGGGAAAAAGGCATGTATCGATGGTTTCTTACCACCCCTCTCATCTCTCTGATGGGGCGGCCGCCACAATAATAAGTCTAACCTGCCCGTACACAAACTACTTAATGAATAAAGTAAATAAATGAACAATGAATAACTAAAAACATTCTCAAACTAACTCGCTTTTTTAGCCATCTATAACGTTACATCTAACGTAGCTATGCTACACGAACATGACAATAAAATATGTAAACGAATGCCAAGTGAAACTAAACGGCTGTTAGCTGAAGGCTATAGGCTACGCTACGGGAGACTTCACAATCTGCTCAAATCGATGTTCTGCCTAGTAAGTTAACGTTTGTCAGCTAATATTCATTCTGACCTAATGCTACCTGCAGATTATACAAACATGAAAAAATACAACACGTAGGCTAATGAATGTCAAGTGAAACTGAACGGCTTTTGGCTTTTTTTACCTACGTTATGCTAGCCATCTACAAATGCACGTTTACTCGCTATCTAGCTATCCAAATAACTTGACTAAGGCATAAGTTAACATAAGCACAGGATGGGGCTTGTATCACTTTGTACCTTGTACCATTTTTATTTCAGTAAATACATGTTCCAGCCATGGGGAGTTCCAGATAATGCAGTTAACGGTTATCCATCAAACGTAACTCCGTAACTCCTGCTTCAATCCTGAAGCAGACCCCAGGCCAGTAAGATTGACAACGCAGTAGCTATCAAACCTAACGTTATAGCGTATATGCAAAAGGCAGTGAAATATCCCCGTCCAGTTAACTATGGTTAACGATACGAAAACAACTCAAGTAAATATCTTTGAGGCTACAAGATAACCATCACATTAGCAAGCCAACAAGACGCCGTAGGCTGCATTTAATTTAACAGAAATATCAGTCGGGCTTGGTCACGTTTCCGCATTCCTTTGGCTGGCATACCCCAATTCAATCTGGGCATAGTTCTCGTAACAGTCCCACGGGAATTGCTTGTTGCACACAAACTTGCCAGCAGTGCTCATCATTGGCCCCAGACCCAAAATGCCCAGTCAGAGTAGCCTACAGCTCACTCCGGATCGCTCGGGAAAGGATGTAACTGTTAACGTTAATCCGCTGATGCTCTTTGCAGCCAGAGAAAGCACTCTTGCGACCCATCAGTCATTGCTTGTAAATTTAAACTATTGGAATTGAAAAAACGAATTTACAATTGTTAATAACTAGCATAATTGGAAAAAAGCTAATACATTGAAAGAGACTAACTGTAGGCTACAACGATATTGCTTGTCAAATGGATATAGCCATTGGCCACGCCTTCTCAGGAATGTATTTATATTGGGGGCGGTAACAAAGTGCGAAACTGATTACGCGCAAGTGTACAAAAAGTACACTTCAACGTCATTTTCAATGACGTAGCCCATTTTTCATTTTCAACCCCGGAAGGAGAAGAATAGGCGAAAATTGTAGATGCAATGCATACGATTGTTCTCTTCCATCTGAGGCAATGCCTAGATATTAGTTAACATCTCAAAAAATATGTTTTAGTGTTTCCTACCCCTTTAATGATTGTCATTTTTAATAATAATAATTAAATTAAATCACGTAAAACATATTTTGAGTGTAGGTGAGGGGTTCTAGCACGCAATATCACTTGTGTTCAGTATTCAGAGTGCCGAACGTTTTAACAAGGGCATTGACTGTTGGAACCACTGGATTCAGAAAATACACATTTTACCTAATCCTCACGTACCAGACATAATTGGAGCTCCCACCGAGATAGGCTGTCCTATAGCATACTAAATTGTACTATTGAGTAAACTGTGGTAAACCCTGAGACAAGTTCAAAACTTTTTCTAATCGTCTTTGATTGATTGATTTTATTTTGGAAAAAGAAAAAAAAATCATTATTATGGCATAACAGACAAAGAGAGAGATGCCTCATTTGCCCTCCACTGCTGACCTACCAGCTTTCCCTGTCCAGTCAAGGTTGGATCAGCAGCGGTACCTCATGATCTCAGAATGGCAGTACTTGATAGCCCAGTGTCCAAAATTAGCAGAACAGCTGAATGCAATGGACCAGCTTAAGGAGGAGGCACTTTACAATATACAGTATTTGGACTATCTGATTTCTCCAGATAGTGATGAAACCGAGCGCAGGATTGTCCAAGAGATAAGGACATACCTAGAGAAAAGACAGCATTTTCTCTACCTCTGTCGATCATAGCAGGCATGGGATGAGGTAAACCAGATGTGGAAACTGGCTCGGGAGTTTCTTCTGTGGCAGTACAGCCTGCGCTGGTAGGCCCAGTGGATGGCTTCGTCCCAGCCACAACCCAGACACCACCCCCCACTGAGGACAGGGGTGCTCCCCCTCCCGTGAGGAATTTTGGGTAAACAGCTCTGTGGCTTGTTTACCCAAGCCACAGAGTCACAGAGAATGTGACCTCACAGGATGTGGAATCTGCTGCTGCAGTCCCCTCAGCTGAGCCAGTTGAGGAGACCATTGCGCCTTTGGAGGCAGAACCTGCTACTGCAAAGACAGCAGCCCAGCTTGGTGAGGAGACCGTTGGACCCCTGGAGGCAGAACCTGCTACTGCAGACACAGCAGCCCAGCTTGGTGAGGAGACCGTCGGACCCCTGGAGGCAGAACCTGCTACTGCAGACACAGCAGCCCAGCCTGGTGAAGAGACCGTTGAACCGCAGGATGCAGAACCGGCTTCTACAGGCGCATCATTTCTGCCAGGTGATGAGGTCTACGCACCCCAGCAGGTGGAGGCAGCCCCCACAGACCAGTCACCAGTCCACCCAGGCCGAGGACCCCACCACACCCCTTGTGGACTTCTCTTCCCCTCCTGCTGAATCCAGGGAACCTCTGTCTGCTGCACAGGCAGAAGGAGTGTGCTCTGTGAACTCTCACACTTCCAGAGTTCATGTGATGGAGTAGATAGGGGGGGTTTGTGTGAAACCCTCGCTCCCCTATCAGAGCTGCAAAGAAACCCTGGGGAAAACGGAGCAGGAAGCTAACCCCCAGCCGTTTTATGACCCCTCTGGCCCTCAAAGTCTCTGCCAGCGTGTTGTCTTGCACTCCAAAGCAAGACAGAAACAGCCAATTTGGAACAGCAGCTTCCCACACCCTTATCTCTCCACCCCTGAATGGACTAAGTGCTTATAACATGCTGTCCCCCCCTCTTCACATGTTGCTGTGAGTGATAAGGCCTAAGCCTTCAAATCCCACAGTCTTCTCCTGCCACTCCCTGGACCCCAACAGACACAAGTGCAACCAGACCCACACCCTGCTATGGGAAGCTAGCCTAAGCAACTGCCGTCAGCAGTCCATTCAACTGGACCTGAGCTCAAGGAGTCAAAACGGAGTCCGACAGGGAAAGAGGTGCTTCCCCGCCCATCAGAAGAGAGGTCCTGACCGCACTTTGCAACCTGTGGATCATCCAGCTGCCTGTCATAGGATACAGAGCCCCCGCACGCTGTGCAGAATTGGTAGAGACACTGTTGGGAGTAGGCTGCCTTTCACTCACGCAGTTACAACATTAATGGGAAAAAGCACTGCATGTTACCCAAAGGAAGTCCAGGGAACCTCTTCCATTGCCAGTCCAGATACCCTGACACTGGAGAAAGAAGAGGCTAAACCAGGGTGCCATGACAGCAGTAACACAAAAGATGTCGCCGCATCACACCAGATCATCGTCAGACATATGTCAGTGTGTCCATATATCTGCTGGACAGCAGATCGCAATGGGACTATTAAACTGGACATGGACTAATTGTTTTAAACATAGTCGGTGAACATTTGGACAGTTGTTTTCATGCGGCTATCATTGTACAATGATAGCCGCATTAAGACGTTGTGTAAGTCGCTCTGGATAAGAGCGTCTGCTAAATACCTATAATGTATAATGTAATGTACAATGTCCAAATGTGTGGTTTTTATGATGATGGAACGATAGGCCCTTAGCAGCTGCATGCACCTATCGTTCCAAGAGAGGGAATGGCGAGATGTTGTCTAATGTCTTTTGCTCTCTCTCTGTTTCTCTCTCTCCCTGTCGGCCTCTCTTTATCTCTGTCTCTGTCCCCCCCCACATCCCTACCACCACTTTTTAACCTAATGCCATGCCCATGTTGTTTTTAAGTCCCTTTTATAGAGTGTAGGTGCCCCCTCCAAATACTGTTCCTGGACAAGTCTGCCCTATTCATGTGATTATTTGGACTGGAAATCGCGTGGACGGTAAACCCTGTTCATAAGGTTCCCCTGCATGGACTGACAGAGCTCATAACATGCAGTGCTATCATTAATTGTTCCCCTCTTTACATGTTGCTGTGAGTGATAAGGCCTAAGCCCTCAACTCCCACAGTCTTCTCCTGCCATTCCCTGAAGGACACCCACAGCCACAAGTGCAAACAAGTGCAACTGGTCCCACACCCTGCCGCGGGAAGCTAGCCTAAGCAACTGCCGTCAGCAGTCCACCCAACTGGACCCAGGCTAAAGGAGCCAAAATGGATTCCGACAGGGAAAGAGGCACTTCCCCGCCCGTCAGATGAGAGGTCCTGACCACACTTTGTGACCTGTGGACCGGGTTCCTGTCACAGGAGACAGAGCCCCCGCACACCGTGCAGAATTGGTAGAGACACTGTTGGGAGTAGGCTGCATTTCACTCAGGCAATTGCAACATTAATGGGAAAAAGCACTGCATGTTACCCAAAGTCCAGGGAACCTCTTGTCCCTTGCCAGTCTAGATACCCTGACACTGGAGAAAGAGACTGAACCAGGGTGTCATAACAGCAGCGACACAAAAGAGTGTCTAATGGAGACATGTCTCCGCACCACACCAGATCATTGTGGGACATACGTCAGTGTGTCCATATATCTGCTGGCCAGCAGATCACAACGGGACTACTAAAATGGGCATGGACTAATTGTTTTAAAGACGGTTAGTGAACCATTTGGACAGTTGTTTTTGTTGTTAGCAGGTAACTGCATCTTCAATGTTCAAATGTGTAATGTGATTCCTATTTGGTGATGACATTACATTACAGGCATTTAGCAGACGCTCTTATCCAGTGCGACTTACACTTCTTATTACATCTTATTAGATTTATCCATTTATACAGCTGGATATATACTGAAGCAATTCAGGTTAAGTACCTTGCTCAAGGGTACAACGGCAGTGTCCTATCTGGGAATCAAACCTGCAACCTTTCGGTTACAAGTCCAGTTCCTTAACCATTATACATCACTGCCATGATGTAAGAATAGGTTTTTAGCGGGTGCATGCACCTATTCTTACAAGAGAGGGAATGTAGGATATCTAATATTTTGAAATAAGCTAACTACCCGGCTCCTCCATCTCCCCCCCTCTCCTTCTGTCTCTCTCTCTGTCTTTCTCTCACTCACTCACCCCTACAAACATCAAAGATAAGCCAGTCTATGAACCTGCGGAGAACGTTTTGTTGGTAGCGAGTAGACTAATGTTAGGCTACCAGACCATGTCGGGTGACATTCACCTAGTTTTAAGTACAGGTAATACTGTTCAATTTCTTAGCATTTGCAATAAAACTATATTCTTTAATGTGAAAATAACATTCTTGTATGAGAAAAAGTATACAAAAAATATATGAAAATTAAATTCCTGGCGGGGGATCGAACCACTGACCTCACGCATGCAAAAGCAAGATCTTTACTGCTAAGCCAAAGCAATTTAACAGGAATTGGCAGACCAAATAAGACTTTTGTCTTGCAGTACCAGAAATTGTGTACCAAAACTAAATGCTCGGATCAGGTGAGAATCAAACCAAAAATCTGCTACATGCTAGAGCAGCACTGTAACCACTAAGCTACAGACACTTTCAGAGTTTGTCTCGTAGGTAGACAGCCTCTGAAGCATGTAAATGCGACGAGGCAATTTTAAACACAGCTTCTGATAGGCGGATTAAAGGCAGTTGTCCAATGGGGAGAATTATGCCTTGAGGGTACGGACAGTGGCGCCCCCAGACATTTTTCATAGGGGGGGCCAGGGGGGGGGGGGCCACTGAAAATCTTGGGGTGGCACACCAAAACCAAAAGCCATAACTGAATTTCAGGAATTCTATTATGTTGTTGTAGTATATAAAAATATATACATTATATACAAAAAATATACATTATTGATTTAAATTAATAGTACCTAATGTAAAATATCAGATAGAAGAGGGGTTCTCAAACTTTTTGTTTATGCGGACCACTTTTTATTATCAAGGATTTTCGCGGACCACCTCATATGCAAACCGCAAAAATAAGTACGTATATTGTTACGAACCCACGGCTGTAAAGTCTAAGGTGATTGCACATTAATTTCCCTTTATTGCCATCATCGGAATTTGCTTTGCGCAATGCTTACAGGTAGGAAATTCGTGGATGTGGAGTTTGTGCGTTGGACTGCTTGGTGACACTGGACATCTCGGGACAGCGGGGGCTATTTTTAATCATGGCTGTATCGCACTTTCATTCACTTGATTGATGTAATGATTCTGTTGGATGTCTTTGTTTGATATGTTTGTTTGTGTGTTGTGGGTCCCACTGTCTATGTCTTTTTTGTTTTGTTGTTCCCTAGCGGTAAATAAAAGTTATTATATTATATTCTAATAATACCAACATAAACAAATATTATAAGGAGTATTGGGGGCGGTATACGTACGAAACAAGATGAATTACAGAGTAAACACCGGAACCCTCCCAAATCTGGAACATGCATGGACTGAAGTAAAAAGAGCTGTTCTGGGTTTTATTTGAGTTATCCAGCTAGTACTAACTCAGTAATCCTGCTTCGTAGTATACCACCTTGGTAAGTAAAGTGCTTGTGCAGTTAATATGGGAGCAAAGTGATACGTTACATGTTAAAGTATTAACGGTAGGCTACAGTAGCCTACTTCAGCAATAAAACATTTTAGCTCGATGGATAGAATATAAGAACTTTTTTTCCCGATAGGGAACTTCAGTTGTAGACACCATAAAAGGCAAATCAGTTCAACACATAAAGTACATTTACCGTTACTTTCATTATTACTTTCAAATACATTGTTATTTGGTGCTTAATATCGTAACGTTACATTTTCTTTTCGCCCTCTTCTGGGTTCTCATATTGCTCGCACCCTGCCTGGCCAGCACAGGTAGCTAATGTTTACAGTTTATCCAATCTATTTGTGAGACATCGTACAACGTAGCACCCCGAGCAATGTAATAATAGTTCAAATGAACACTGTTTTGATGTTGACAATATGCTTGACGTATCGAATTAGGTTAACATTAATGTTTCGCAGGCGTAGCAGTCGATCACACAAATGATATAGCTACTAACGTTAGCTAAACCAAGCGATTAATTCCGCGGACCACAGTTTGAGAACCGCTGAGATAGAAGCATATTATGCATATGCGACTCGCGAGCCGCGAGGGGGGGCCAGTGGGGGGGCCAGCGATTTTATCAGGGTGGCCATGGCCCCCCCTGGCCCCCCCTTGGCGGCGCCACTGGGTACGGAGGCAGGAAAACTAAGAAAAAGATGTGTGGATGTGTGAAGTTGTATCTGAATGCTGTGTGGTTACATGAGGTCAGAATGTACTAATAGAATGTTAATGTTTTTAAGGGCTGAGAGTCTGTGGTCATTGTGGTTACTTCTGTAGGAAACCAAGTGCCAAACTCTCTGGTGCTGTATAGGTACGGGGCATGCCCCACCAAGTCGTAACTTGACGTATACCTGCCATCCCAATATGCCATTTTCATATTTGAAACGAAATACATCCATCAAAGCTACAATGTCTCATAACAATCTCACAACAGCCTAAAACATTGCGAGTAAATTAAGTGGATTTAATCTAAAGTTATGCCAACTGTACCTGAGACATTGCATTCAGAAGCATTTGCTTACCTTGACTTAGTCCAGGAGCCGGACGCTGGTTTAACTGTTTGAGGAACTGCTTGTCCTCACTGAGCTCCTCAATTCTTTTCACCAGCACCAGATTTATATTTTTCTCATTCTGCAACTTCTGCATCTCCAGAGCAGCGGTGGGGGATAGATGTGATGCTCGAGGTGCAATTGCTGTGGTGGAATACACATATTCATACTCACATACTCTGTAGCATATGACCTCCCGACCATATCTATCCCTCAATTTACCAATGAACTGTTTGAAAAAACCTTAAGGAGTCATACACTTCCAAAATTTCTGTTTAAATATGCTCAAACATAAAAAGTTAGATTCAGATAAACATTACCTATTCCACCTTGTTATCATGACGATGTGCATAGTGGTGTCTGAGTCACCTAAACACCGTGGGCGGAGTTTGACATTTGAGCTGGGGGGGTGGGGGGGGGGCCACAGGAATAAAAAAAAGTGCAATTCGTAAATATACTGGCCAACGACAGCGCAGCATGTTCCGCATGGTAGTACAAGACAATATGAGCAAAGTTTACCATAAGTCCATAGAACAGAGCACAACAGAACATCCCGAAAAAGTACCACCGTCGAACAAAAAACCACATTGTTGTTCTATACTGCACATAGCCTACACGGCTAATTCGCTAGACCTGCACTCCGCACAATATCTATTGGCAGAATGGCAACCAAACTGCAACATAGTTACTTCACATCCCCTAAACTAGAGAATAATCAGAAAAATAAGAGATAAGCTAACACACGCAGAGAAAGAGAATTGTCCGTTTTTACAATACATATATGAAAATAAATAAGTGTCCTACCTATTTTTGAAGTAAACGTCTTTTCTTTCGACCCGCGTAGATATCTACAATCCTCTCAGGTGACAGCTTTGCCGTAATGTCCCCTTCAATGTGAAGCACTGCAAGTGATGAAAACCTTGATTCGCCCATGGTTGACCGCAGCCAATTCCAAATTCTTCTCATAGCTGAAAAGCTTCTCTCTGATGTGGCAGACCCAATCGACAGAGTCAATGCCAACTGTAGCAACTTGTACAGATTTGGATAGCTATCCTTCTTCACCGCATTTTGCATATGTTTAAGTGAAACGGGTGTGACAGTGGCAGAGGCCTTGACAAGGTCCATCTCTGCTCCAACGAGTGGATGAATCTGTAGTGGCCCAGCATACTTCTGTAAGGTTCAACTCCATCACATCTAAACACTGCGGCACACGCCTGGCACACTCTCCGAGTTCTGTCGCCTCTCCTGTGAATCGACTGTCCAGTTCGGAGATCAGGGTATCGAGCACGGGGAGATATAAGTGCTGATGGAATCTCATTGTGTCAGACTCAAGACTCAGGTATGTGATGTCTGTAAAGTTACATTTTGTGTGCTACACTTTCACTGATTTCTCTCTGACCTAAAGTAGTGCTGACCAGGAATCTGTCAAGGGAGGTAGGGGGTTTTGTGGCTCGCTGTCTTTTAGGTGCGAGGGGACCTAGAGCCTCAGCTGGAGCATCCTCGGGCACTGACACATTGTTGTCCCGGCAGAATTGTTTGACAGAACCCCATACATTTCTCCATGTGTCGTCTTCTCTCTGAGATATGAAATGCTTTGAGGTTTTCCGTAACCGCAGGTGCCTCAGCAAGTGTACAGCTGGTGGACTAGAGCGCCTTGTGCGTAACATGCACCACACGCAGTATCTCCTTGAATATGATGAGACATGTAACAAACGATAGCCTGCTCATGTGATCATAAAGACCACTGGCCTCGATTGCCCACTTCTCACCCTCGTTGCAAAAAATTTTCAGACAGCCTGTGACTGCCGAGTAGTGCATTTTAACAGAATCCACACACCGCCACTTGCATGCCCATCGTGTCTCACTAGGCTGTACTATCTCGGTTTGTTTCATATTCAGCACTTTCTGCATTTCAATAAACCTATGGTGGTTGGACGGCTCTGCAAATATCGAGCACAGCTATTTGTGAGGGTTTCTGTTAGCGGAGAATCAAATGCGACGGGAAGGGGATCAGAACAAGTCTCCCACAAAGAGGAGGACCACTAAAGGAGCTTAAGCCGAAAATGGGCAGAAAAGAAAAAAAAGAATAAATACTTCTGGTTAAACAGCCAAATAATAATCAACCCAGGAAAAGTAGGCGAACTCAAAAACACAAGTGAGTGAGAACAAATCAAAGTCTCCCAAGCTCAATTATTAGAGCTGACACTGGAAAAATAACAGAAAAGAAACACCTTTGGCACGTAACACTAAAACCGGTAGGAAGGTGAAATGAAAATGAAACAACAAAGGAGACTGTCTCAGGGAGAACAGCACAAAGTAAGTAGGAACAGAAATAGCACCAACGAGGAATAATCCTCAGCGTAGAAACGAACGTAGCTAAAGCAAGTCCCTCGTAAACATAAAGCAAAGCTTTACTATTAAGAGGTCGCTTGTACCTGACTATACCTGGCTCAGTGTTGAGTCGATAAGACACAGAAGCACCGGAAGATGGAAATGCGGGACTTAAATAGTCGACAGGTAACTAGCACAGGTGAAGCGACTGAGTGCAGGGAGAAAACAAAACCCTGAAACGAATAACCAGAAAAAATCCGATAGAGTGCTTTCGAGCCGCTCAGTGGACGAACAGCCGTAGAAATAACGACAGTCTGTTATGACCATGACACTATTACTGTAAATAAACCAGTGTCCTGAACTCTCTCTGCAATTTCACCACAAACTAATTCCGCGCATATGCCTATTACTTCGTTCTGAAAATCTGGGCTGGTAGCATTGAAGTAATTCGATTGCATATTTTCTAATTCTGAGTCATAATTATAAAATAATTCACACACTTTATGAAAGTTACCTCGGGAGTCCTCCTGCTTTCCCTCCCTGTGCCCACGGAAAGGCAATCTGAGATTAGACAGCAGTCTCACGATATCAACCACCTTGCACAGATAAGATCTGTTTTTGTCAACAACAGCGTTGTGGCTCCACGATAATTTCATTGCAATAGTGCCTGAAGACATACTCCGTTTAAAGTTTTCCCATTTAACCATGCAGTTCAGATGGGCCTGGGAGATTGCATGTTTGGGCAGTTTAGTGCAGTTTTTTCCAGTCACTCACACCTTTCCTAAATTAATCCTCCACCCCGCTCTCACTCTGGAAATGGCAGCAGGCAAAACAGAAGTCTTTCCCAATCGAGTACTCTACCCAGTGATACTTATAGTAATAAGTGGAAAAGGCTAGCTTCCTGTCTCCAAAAACTTTGGGAGGGAATTCTGGAAAAACAGGCTGCTTGGGACCAGAGTGTTTTTCACCAAGATCACCTGCTGCAGGCGCTAACAGTCGCTCTGGGGTAAATGGTAAATAAATGGACTACACTTATATAGCGCCTTTATCCAAAGCGCTTTATAATGGCCTCTCACTCACCCGTTCACACACACATTCACACACCAATGGCGGCAGCCACTGCTCACTGGAAGCAATTTGGGGTTCAGCGTCTTGCCCAAGGACACTTCGACATGTGGACAGGAGGAGCCGGGGATCGAACCACCAACCCTGCGATCAGCGGATGACCCGCTCTACCTCCTGAGCCACAGCCGGGCCTGCTACTCCGGTACGAGGGGGGGGGTTGCGTGGCTAGGCATGGGCATGGGTCATGTGGCATCTTTGTCTCCACATTTGGTTGGCTGTTGGCTGGGTCCGGGCACAGGTGGCTCTTGACTTACGGTTGTGACGTTGTTTGTGCCAGTGGCAGTGTCATCTGAGGGTGGACGTTTTAGAAATTGCCGGATATCCATAATTTCCAAAACAAGTAAACTGACTAGCTAATGTAGGCTATATGACAAAATGAAACTGGCTGAATCGCCGCGATACCATAGACTGTAAAAAAGCACAATACACACAAATTAGTTCGAAAAAATCAACAAGTTTAATTCAACAAAACAACAAGTTTAAAAAATAAAATCGCAGTCTATGGTTCGCTGTTGATTTGCAGGGAGTTGCAGGGCACATGTAACGTGCGAGGAATTTGCTTAGGGTGGATTTTCTTACAAGGTCAGACATAATAAACATTATTATCCATTGATTAATAGATTTACATTAGCTGTGATTTTAAAAGAAAACAAAACTTTATTTTGTATAGAAAATAACGAGATTCGAGATTTAATGTCGTAATGCCCCCCCGTTAACCCAAGATCAACACTATTTGTGGGCTGGGGCTGCTCATCATTCGTCTGTAGTACTACAAGCCGTCTGCGTTTTGTTTGTTTGGCCATATCAAAGTGTTTAAGTGATGAAACAATATAATGTTTAATGACATCAAATGAGAAAATACAGTACATTCAATGCTTGAACTTTATTGTAAAATACAGCTGTTTGGCCAATTTTGCTGCCACAATAACTTGCACAATAACCTTTCCTAGAATTTACAGACATTACAGACAAAAAATCATATATTTCAATAACAAAGCAACCCTGCTGAAGAAAACATTACAAACCATTAGAGAATTTCTAATGTTTTTTAATAGTGCTTAGTGGTCTCTACTGGTGATCTAATGGTGTGTGAATAAATGTGTACTGTGTTTTAATGGAATCTAATGGTCATTGATGGTGATCCAATTTTATCCTAATGTAGATCTAATGTTAATCTACTGGTATCTAATGGTTTGTGATGGTATTTCATGGTAACCTGATGGTATGTGATGGAAACCATTAGAAAACTTCCCTGTTTTTTTTTCAACAGGGAAGGTAAACAACTTTTAGTTTAAAAAAAAAGAATAAATACATAAATAACAACAGACCTGCCTCTGTTCATTCATTAATGTTAGCTGCGCTAATAATGGACAATGACGGTCACTGAGGTCAAATAAGAAAAGTTCCTTGTTAACGTTAGTTTAGAAAACTACAATTTAATAAAAGTGAGCAGGCTACTGTAGGTATAGCTTCAACAGTACATTTATATGACCGTGGCCTGTTTAACCACTTCTATACAAAGTAACTCAAGCTACAGACAGTTAGAAACCTAGCCTGCTTACATTAGCTAACTCGTTTACTGACCGGTAACACCATAGATGTATATGGGTTGTTGACGTGACATGACATTTTCACCGTCACACAAGATAAAAATGTATATAATTAGCATTATGGTCATTTAAACATCTAATACATGGTTATAAACTTGATTGTTTTACATAGGCCTGTTGTCATCAAAACTGCTTTTTATGAGTTTTTATTTTTATATTTAGCCAAACCTCAAAAGTGTCCTATGGTGTGACTGTCTCAAGCAAGGTTAAGTTAATTACAACTTTTATAAATAAAAAAGGAAATACATAAAATTTCTGATAAATCCCCTGGCATAATTTTACAAGTGTATATTTTCATAAATGACCACCCCCTTTTCCATCCATATATTTCTAAAAGTGTGCCAGCTCAATACATTTTGTCACTAAAAGTCATGTCCTCTGGTGTGACGCCATATCCTGACTTTAAAACGGACAATTCCGCAGACACATATATTTAGATGAAGAACCCCATTCAAGGTCATGAGACTGAAATCCCCTGTGAAGCACATGGCATGAGCAGATGGTAAGTTTTTATCTCAGAATAAATATTTCAGAAATTAAACTTTTGGAACCACTATAAAAGGGTTCAGTTTTGTCGTCCTTTAGTGTGACGTCCGTAAATTATGTTTTTAACATAAAAATTGTATGTTGAACTATATAATTATGGAGAACTATGCAAATGTTATTTGCTAACTGCTAATGAAAGGTTAGCTAAGAACAACAAGGCCACAAACTGCCAAAGAAAGCCTGAAACGTCCTTTCGTGTGACAGTACTGTCCTCTGGTGTGATACAATAAAGGTGTCACACAGGAGGACAGAGATGTCACACAAGAGGATGAGATCTCATTAGGAAGCATTTTAAATAATTTGTGACGCTGAGGTGTAAATAGCGCCAGACACTTGGAACCAACCACACAGGCTTTGGAATAAAAAATGCTTCTTTCTCATTTTACATGTATATTGATCATATTTTATTTCTAACAATGTCAGAATGTTAACACATATTTAGAAAAAAATTATGAAAGGTCAGTTTTTACAGAAAATGTGAATTGTCATGAAAATAAGTATAAAATGTGATCCTTTACGTGTTTTGAGACAGAAATAATTGAGGGACCAAAATGAATGGGGCAGAGAGGACACAGAAGTACAGAGAGAACATTTACAGAGATCTGAACAGGAAGCAGGAGATCCTCAGAGAAAGACGCAGAAAGTAAATAGAACTGAAACACTGCAGTGAAAAACGAGTGCAGCCATTATAAAAGCAAAGCACGGCACTGTTGGACAACTGGTTGAGATATTCAACTGGTTTAGAAAAAATGGGAAGCCACCAGTACAATTGGCTCCATCAGGCAACAGGATTTAGGGAAATAAAAAAAAAAGTTTCTGAAAATGAAATAGTACTTTTCGGAGAATTATGAATGCAAACTTAATTCGGAAATCCAGGCCTTTCATTTTGGCGGAAATTGGCAACAAGTAACAATTCATACTGCAGTTGCATACACATCGGAAGGATTGCAAAGTTATGCAACCCTGTCAAAATCATTAAGATATGATGAGAGAGCTGTATGGGCACACATCAAAAGTGTTCTTGAAGATCTGAAAGAGAAACATATCAAAGACATTGACACACTGCATGTAATCAGTGATGGACCGGTAACACAATACAGAAATAAAGCCAACTGCTATCTGATGAGCACAGTTCCCTTCACAATGGGATTCAAGAATGTAACCTGGAATTACTCAGAAAGATCACACAGAAAAGGAGCACCGGATGGTGTTGGGTGTGCAGTCAAACGAATGGCCGACATGCACGTACGTACAATGATTTGCAATCTCCCAGAGATGTCTATGATCTTCCAAAACCCAGACAAGCGTGCAATTCAAATGGATCGAAGAGTCAGACATTAACACTTTCGATGAAATGCTTCTGTTATGTTCTGAGTGTGTTTTTGTTATTCTGTCATGTATAGTATTGTCAGTTTCGGTAGCATACACTTTTCCATGTTTTCCGCAGCCTTGCGTTCTGTGCTGAATCTCTCGCTCCCTCTCACGGAGTTTTACTTTCGTTTCTGTACACTTCGTTTGTATTCCCTGCACTACTAACATTTATATAGGACTTATTAATTACTAACTGGCTAAACACGGGGTGGTTAACTAATCTACTAATGTCAGGGTTTAATAGAATTATTACTAACACAAACTAACAATTTAGTTCTCATCACGTTTCCACAGTTGTTTAGTGTTTCCTTACGTATCCAGTCATTGTCTTGTTAACTAATTTACTAACGACAGGGCTAGGATAGGATAATTACTAACGAATTACTAATTGCCTTGTTAAATGTCTTAGCTCTCTCGCTGTTTTCCATTTCCTGCCATTCTCGAGCTTATTGTTTGCACCTGTCTACACATGCATTTATACCTGCTGTCTTTGTTTCTCGTCGCGAGTTCGTCATTTAAAACTTACTTATTGTAGCTTGTCTGTTTCGAGTATTTTTCCCGTAGTAGAATTATCTGTTCCGAGTTTTTGTTTTCCGTGTTTCTAGTGTTATCTGTTTTTCCGAGTCTGTTCCGTGTTTCGAGTTTAGGTTAGTTTTGAGTTTGTCAGTTTTTGTAGTCTGTTCTTTTGTTATTTGTTTTGACGGATTTTCTGGCTTCGACCCCTGAACGTGTTCTCGCGACCATTCTTTTGGATTGCTATTCTGTACCACTGCCGTGTCTTCCCGTGTTCGACCCCTGCCTGTTTTTGACTTCCCCGTGGATATTGTTTTTGTACCTCTGCCGTGTCTTCCCGTGTATGACCCCTGCCTGTCTTGACTTCCCCCTGGACTGTGATTTTGTTCCTTCTGGAATTAAACATCGTTTTTGTTCACTCCTGCCTGCTATTGGGTTCCTGTTATCACCGATCATAACAGTACGAACTCGCCAGTTGGGACCCAGCAGGCCTTCCACTCTATGGAGATCGACCCATTCGGCTCGGATTCCTATGAGGAATACCTCATGGGAATCTGGGGGCAAAATCCGGAGTTTGCCCGGCGTCATGCCGACCACTACCCATCACTCCGGACTCCTCCTCCCAGCTCCCACTCCGTTAGGCTCGGAGTGGTCTCTCTCCATCCGGATAGCTCCGAGCCTAGCCACAACCCCACACCTTCTAATTTTGAAGGTACCCGTCTTGCCCTTTGCCCGAGGGGTTATGGTCCCGGGAGGAAGCGATGGGGTCCTGGCTCCCGGCTCCGTCGACGGGCTCGGCCACCCGTTGACGGAGGATCCATCACCCTTCCGTCCCTGCCCAAGCCTCCTGTCCCGTCCCGTCCAAGCCCTCCTGTCCCGTCCCGTCCAAGCCCTCCTGTCCCGTCCCGTCCAAGCCCTCCTGTCCCGTCCCGTCCAAGCCCTCCTGTCCCGTCCCGTCCAAGCCCTCCTGACCCGTCCCGTCCAAGCCCTCCTGTTCCGTCCCGTCCAAGCCCTCCTGTCCCGTTCCGTCCCAGCTCTCCTGTCCCGTTCCGTCCCAGCTCTCCTGTCCCGTTCCGCCCCAGCTCTCCTGTCCCTGTCCGCCCCAGCTCTCCTGTCCCTTTCCGCCCCAGCTCTCCTGTTCCTTTCCACCCCAGCTCTCCTGTTCCTTTCCGCCCCAGCTCTCCTGTCCCTTTCCGCCCCAGCTCTCCTGTCCCTTTCCGTCCCAGCTCTCCTGTCCCTTTCCGTCCCAGCTCTCCTGTCCCTTTCCGTCCCAGCTCTCCTGTCCCTTTCCGTCCCAGCTCTCCTGTCCCTTTCCGTCCCAGCTCTCCTGTCCCTTTCCGTCCCAGCTCTCCTGTCCCTTTCCGTCCCAGCTCTCCTGTCCCTTTCCGTCCCAGCTCTCCTGTCCCTTTCCGTCCCAGCTCCCCTGTCCCTTTCCGTCCCAGCTCCCCTGTCCCTTTCCGTCCCAGCTCCCCTGTCCCTTTCCGTCCCAGCTCCCCTGTCCCTTTCCGTCCCAGCTCCCCTGTCCCGTTCCGTCCCAGCTCTCCTGTCCCGTTCCGTCCCAGCTCTCCTGTCCCGTTCCGTCCCAGCTCTCCTGTCCCGTCCCGTCCCAGCTCTCCTGTCCCGTCCCGTCCCAGCTCTCCTGTCCCGTCCCGTCCCAGCTCTCCTGTCCCGCCCCGGTCCATGCCTCCTGTCCCGCCCCGGTCCATGCCTCCTGTCCCGCCCCGGTCCATGCCTCCTGTCCCGCCCCGGTCCATGCCTCCTGTCCCGCCCCGGTCCATGCCTCCTGTCCCGCCCCGGTCCATGCCTCCTGTCCCGCCCCGGTCCATGCCTCCTGTCCCGCGCCGGTCCATGCCTCCTGTCCCGCCCCGGTCCATGCCTCCTGTCCCGCCCCGGTCCATGCCTCCTGTCCCGCCCCGGTCCATGCCTCCTGTCCCGCACCGGTCCATGCCTCCTGTCCGGTCCCTTTCCACGCCACCAGTCCCGTCCCGTTCCCTGCCTCCTCTCAAATTGCGGGACCAGTTAACCTCCTGTCCTGAGCGGCCGAGCCCGCTAGCCTCCTGTCCTGAGCGGCCGAGCCCGCTAGCCTCCTGTCCTGAGCGGCCGAGCCCGCTAGCCTCCTGTCCTGAGCGGCCGAGCCCGCTAGCCTCCTGTCCTGAGCGGCCGAGCCCGCTAGCCTCCTGTCCTGAGCGGCCGAGCCCGCTAGCCTCCTGTCCTGAGCGGCCGAGCCCGCTAGCCTCCTGTCCTGAGCGGCCGAGACCGCTAGCCTCCTGTCCTGAGCGGCCGAGCCCGCTAGCCTCCTGTCCTGCGCCGGCCCCCTGAGCGATGCAGCCGTCGCCGCCGGCCCCCTGGGCGATGCAGCCGTCGCCGCCGGCCCCCTGAGCGATGCAGCCGTCGCCGCCGGCCCCCTGAGCGATGCAGCCGTCGCCGCCGGCCCCCTGAGCGATGCAGCCGTCGCCGCCGGCCCCCTGAGCGATGCAGCCGTCGCCGCCGGCCCCCTGAGCGATGCAGCCGTCGCCGCCGGCCCCCTGAGCGATGCAGCCGTCGCCGCCGGCCCCCTGAGCGGCCCTGTCTGCGCCGCCGTCCGCCTGACCGGCACTGTCTGCGCCTCCGTCCGCCTGACCGGCACTGTCTGCGCCTCCGTCCGCCTGAGCGGCACTGTCTGCGCCTCCGTCCGCCTGAGCGGCACTGTCTGCGCCGCCGTCCGCCTGAGCGGCACTGTCTGCGCCGCCGTCCGCCTGAGCGGCACTGTCTGCGCCGCCGTCCGCCTGAGCGGCACTGTCTCCGCCGCCGTCCGCCTGAGCGGCACTGTCTGCGCCTCCGTCCGCCTGAGCGGCACTGTCTGCGCCTCCGTCCGCCTGAGCGGCACTGTCTGCGCCGCCGTCCGCCCGAGCGGCACTGTCTGCGCCGCCGTCCGCCCGAGGGGCACTGTCTGCGCCTCCGTCCGCCTGAGCGGCACTGTCTCCGCCGCCGTCCGCCTGAGCGGCACTGTCTGCGCCTCCGTCCGCCTGAGCGGCACTGTCTGCGCCTCCGTCCGCCTGAGCGGCACTGTCTGCGCCTCCGTCCGCCTGAGCGGCACTGTCTGCGCCGCCGTCCGCCTGAGCGGCACTGTCTGCGCCGCCGTCCGCCCGAGGGGCACTGTCTGCGCCTCCGTCCGCCTGAGCGGCACTGTCTGCGCCTCCGTCCGCCTGAGCGGCACTGTCAGCGCCTCCGGCCGCCTGAGCGGTCACTCCTGCGCCTCCGGCCGCCTGAGCGGTCACTCCTGCGCCTCCGGCCGCCTGAGCGGTCACTCCTGCGCCTCCGGCCGCCTGAGCGGTCACTCCTGCGCCGCTGTCCTGTCATTTTTTCCCTCCTCCGGACCCCCTCCACCCACCCTGCTCAGCATCCCG
Source organism: Ilyophis sp. 1 JC-2022 (assembly GCA_022702515.1). Taxonomy (NCBI): domain Eukaryota; kingdom Metazoa; phylum Chordata; class Actinopteri; order Anguilliformes; family Synaphobranchidae; genus Ilyophis; species Ilyophis sp. 1 JC-2022. The sequence goes on from CM040395.1 coordinate 35,345,892, forward strand.
GACATTTCACCCCGAGTCCTGTTTACCCTCCCGAACTATTACCTGTCTTTCGAGTTTCCCTCCTCCGGACCCCCTCCACCCACCCTGCTCAGCATTCTGGACATTACCCCTCCTCCTGTCCCCCACCTCCCACCCTGCTTTGTGTGATGAACTGTTGGGGACGTCTGGAAGCCGTCCCTTGGGGGGGGGGTACTGTTATGTTCTGAGTGTGTTTTTGTTATTCTGTCATGTATAGTATTGTCAGTTTCGGTAGCATACACTTTTCCATGTTTTCCGCAGCCTTGCGTTCTGTGCTGAATCTCTCGCTCCCTCTCACGGAGTTTTACTTTCGTTTCTGTACACTTCGTTTGTATTCCCTGCACTACTAACATTTATATAGGACTTATTAATTACTAACTGGCTAAACACGGGGTGGTTAACTAATCTACTAATGTCAGGGTTTAATAGAATTATTACTAACACAAACTAACAATTTAGTTCTCATCACGTTTCCACAGTTGTTTAGTGTTTCCTTACGTATCCAGTCATTGTCTTGTTAACTAATTTACTAACGACAGGGCTAGGATAGGATAATTACTAACGAATTACTAATTGCCTTGTTAAATGTCTTAGCTCTCTCGCTGTTTTCCATTTCCTGCCATTCTCGAGCTTATTGTTTGCACCTGTCTACACATGCATTTATACCTGCTGTCTTTGTTTCTCGTCGCGAGTTCGTCATTTAAAACTTACTTATTGTAGCTTGTCTGTTTCGAGTATTTTTCCCGTAGTAGAATTATCTGTTCCGAGTTTTTGTTTTCCGTGTTTCTAGTGTTATCTGTTTTTCCGAGTCTGTTCCGTGTTTCGAGTTTAGGTTAGTTTTGAGTTTGTCAGTTTTTGTAGTCTGTTCTTTTGTTATTTGTTTTGACGGATTTTCTGGCTTCGACCCCTGAACGTGTTCTCGCGACCATTCTTTTGGATTGCTATTCTGTACCACTGCCGTGTCTTCCCGTGTTCGACCCCTGCCTGTTTTTGACTTCCCCGTGGATATTGTTTTTGTACCTCTGCCGTGTCTTCCCGTGTATGACCCCTGCCTGTCTTGACTTCCCCCTGGACTGTGATTTTGTTCCTTCTGGAATTAAACATCGTTTTTGTTCACTCCTGCCTGCTATTGGGTTCCTGTTATCACCGATCATAACAGCTTCCCCCATCCATTCGATCAGACAAAGGAATCCTCAACACACAGCAGGTGTTGTCATCTTCTCCAGGACTGATCCTGTACAGAGACGTGAGTTGTTTCTGTAAATATCCTGAAGTATGCTCCTGCCACAAACCAACCAAATTGGATTTTGGAAATGCTCCACAGGTTGGAGACAATGCTGCCACCCAGCTCCAACATGATTCTGGGGACTCCTGTGAGGATGAAGAAGATGAGTGCACAGAGGGGAAATTTGTGATTGTACAATATGAAGGCATGTTGTCTCACAGTGTTCTGTCTTTGCTAGTGTCTCACAGCCGTGAAACGGAAATCTCACATATTTTTTCCCCACCCTTCCAACATTTTCTGTATAACAATAAACTACGAAAGTGGGCATTTTGAGTGGGCATTTGAGACAACAAGCTTCTCAATCAGACATATCTACCCTCGGACAAATTAGGGGTGTTTGAGAACAATGTACCTATATAGCGTGATAAACATTAGCAGCTCTTTAGCTGTATTCACACCCTTTCTACAGAAAATGGTTGCGTCTGATATTGCGCAACACTTGAGTGCTCTGTTTCTCCGCTCAGCACCTGTACGAAGAATCCCGCTCTTGGTAAGCTGAAATGAATAGAATCTTGATTTATATTTTATACCCGAGATTGCGTAGGCTACGCAGCCAAAGATATAGAACATAACTCAAGATGGACGAAGAGCGGTCAGCAAAACGACCCTGTTGCGCGAGTAAATATGTTATGCATCTCAGTCTTAGTTAGCTAGTTAGCTAACATTGTCTCTAAGCTATGTAAGATGATTGGGCCACCAGGTGGCCAGTGGGAAAAAATCTTTAGTGTCTAACACTGCCAATGCACAGAGACAGTTTTCAACTTTTCTCACGGAAATAGCTAACACAACTAGCTAACGTTAGGCTAACGTTATACCAGTCTGATCTTCTAACGAGATTCAATTGTACATTGACTGTTGGAGGATTTTCTGCGTCCTGGCATGGTGCAGAATCAGGTTCAAAGTGAAACGGCTCTTTTCCCATTTGTTCCTGCTGAAAATACTCAAATTCCTCTTCTCCTCAGAACTTTGGATTTGTCAGTGTCTGCCATTGTTGTATACTGATAGGCGCTAACCAGTTTGGAGGGGACACCAGAGAGGATGGAGTTACAATAATCTAGATGAGAGGTGACCAGGGCATGGACAAGTGTTTTGGTGCTGGACTGGGACAGTGAAGGGCGGAGTCTGGAAATGTTACGGAGGTGGAAGTAGGCAGTTCGGGTGATGGAGTTGAGATGGGGTTGAAATGAGAGAGTAGTGTCCAGGATAATGCCAAGGCTTTTTACATCGGAGGAGAGGGGGACTCTTGTGCTATCAATGGTAATATTGGGATTATGGGATTTAGCAAGTGTGGATTTGGTGATGTCCAGAATACAGGTGGTTAGTTCATGGGGAGGTCCAGTGGCAGAGGGGTTGGTGGAGATGTAAAGTTGAGTGTCATCGGTGTAAGCAGTGGAAGTTAATGTTATGGCGTCTGATGATTCGTCCAAGGGGGAGGAAGTAAATGATGAACAAGATGGGGCCTAAAACAGATCCCTGTGGGACACTGTCATACATCTATGATTCTATTGTCAGCGGATTTAACAATGTTTTTTTTCAAACTTCACTAATTTTATATCATTTCCATGTAGTTTGTAAATATAAAAGTTGTCAATTATCTGGTTCTTACTCTTTAAGAAATTCAATATATTCATTTATTTATATTTTTTCTTCTTCAATATATTTAGCCTCATTCCCGGGCAACTCTCCTCACGGGGCTCAGCTGAAAAGTCAGATAGTTTTTAGGCCATGTTTGAATAAGATGGTTTATGTAGAGTCCAGCAATTGGGATAGGAGGGGCAAGGGGAGTCAGGGGAGGCTGGGGGTATGGGCAATGGGGAGGTCTGGGTTAAAGGGGCTGAGGGGTCATGGGGAAGGGGATAGGGGAGGGTCAGGGAAACAATATACAAACCCCAATTCCAAAAAAGTTGTGATTTGTAAATTTTCTTTTACATACATTTAATTGAAAACAGTACAAATAAAATATATTTAATGGTTTACCTTATCAACTAACTTTATTGATTTTTGTAACTATATGCTAATTTGAATTTGATTCCTACAAAATGTTCCAAAAAAGTTGGGACAGGTGCAAAAAAAAAAAGACTGGGAACTTCAAAAAACACCTGTTAGGAACATTCCACAGGTAAACAGGTGATGCTATCATGACTGGGTATAAAAGGATATCAAAAGACTCTTGATATCTTATATTCAGGTACTCTTACAAGCGGTACTATAACCTCTCTGCATTTGAATGGATCTCTATGGGAATTGGGGGGTGGGACTAGATTACGCTGTAAATTACACAGGAATAGTATGGAACCTATGGTTGGCTAAATGGCTGTAAATCATCAAGAGTCTGAGGTATCAAACAAGCCTCAAACCATCACTGCTGCCAGATAGATATGAATGGATCAATTTAAAAGTTGATTCTCCTCACTAATTTTCCTATTGAACAATAAATAAAATAAAACTTTTTTGGAATTGGGGTTTGAATTATTAGTATAATATCATAGGAGAGCTGTATGTGTTTTTTTTGTCTCATCACTAACTAAGCCACTAATACGGCTTAACGGTCTGGCCTTCTTCTCACAGGGTAATGTTAAGGGATGGGGAGGTCTGGGGAGAAGAGGTGGAAATGTCTGGGGGAAGGAGCCAGGGGATGAGGGAGAAACGCCCGAAGGGCGCTTTGCTCTAGTTTACTATAATCTCAGTCAGTCATGTAAAATTTATTTTTAAGTAACTTAATTTAATTTAAATGAACTTCTGGTCACATTTGTCTATATGACATGTTTTCGTATATTCAACATTCTTACATTGTTTTATCCTTAGGTGTGCTTGAAAGGCTTGCACAGCATAAGAACAAAGGACATGGCTATTGGAGGTCTTCAACAGTTTGTCGTCATAGACAAGAGTAAATTTGCCCACAAAAAAAAGGTATTTTATATAATTTTTCGACAGTATTTTATAAAAAAAATTCTATCCATTTCTGTGCAAAGTTAGAATATTAGGTTTACAATACTGTCTATATTTCAGTACAATAGGGGAAGATGTGGAAACACCTGGCATCGAAGACCGCATGGCTGTTTGGCATGCTGGAGGTTGTAGCTACCAGGAGAAGGCCTATCCTGAAGCTGCTACAGAAGCGGTCCAGAAGCCAGCTTCTTCCAATTATACAACGCTACATCAAGCATGGTAGCACCATAGTCAGTGATGAGTGGCGGGCCTACAGGGGTGTGCTTCAGCAACACGGGTATAATCATTTCACTGTGTGCCATAGTAGAGAATTTGTTGACCCTGTTACTGGGGCCCATACCCAGCACCTCGAAAGGGCTTGGCAGACATATAAGGTGGAGATATGGCATCACAGAGGGAACTACAGCCCAGAGCTGCTGAAAGCACACCTGAGAACCATCCTGAAGGTGCTATTGGTCAAGTTTTATTTTTAAACGTATAGTAAAGTGTAGCAATTGTAGCCCTTTATATACACAGCCCCCCACCCCCTCCATTTTAGGGGATGAAAAGTAATTGGACAAATTATAAAATTATACTTAAATAAAGTCATCATATTTAATATTTGGTTGCATATCCTTTGCATGCCAAGACTTTCTGATGCCTGTGATCCAACAACATCAAAAAACTAAAAACATGGCTATTTAACAAGCAGTTTAACAATGAATTGTTAATTAATGAAATACATTAGTTTGGGTCACAAAAAGTATACATTGATATCCTTGGGTGGTTGCTGAAAAAGTTTGTGCACCCCTGCACTAGCCTACAATTTAAGTTAGTCCTTTATAATAACAAACATTTAGGTGCTTGGATGTTAAACTAGATTTGAAAAATTAAATCATAATTTTTTCTACTTCATGGTAACAGGACTTAATGTGTATTGAACTCATCCACAATTCCCCAGTGTAAATCTGATGAAGCATTGTGTTAATCTGTATATTATATCGTTTTTAAATGTATTATGAGAGGTCAGATTACATTAACTACACTAAAATCATTCACAAGGTGTTATGTTCTGAGATTCTGTCTGTTCTGTATTTTTATTTTTCATTATCATTCATTATTTTCCACATATCATTGCATCCACCTCTGTTTGTGGGTTGTCCGAGTCTCATCTGTGTGTTTGTTTACCCAGGCTCGTGCATGCACTATTTGGGTGACTTCCGTGGGTTAACGCTGTATTTCCGAAGTCTCGTTTTCTGCTACTTCCTGCTTTCGTTCCTATGTATAATTGTATATATTACTAACTCGCGCTAACAACTCAAGTGCTTTATTAGTTACATGCACTTTACTAAACTCATTAACATAAATGTGTACTAACAAACGAATTGTCTGTCTTGTAGTTAGATACTAACATTTAACCAGCTTCCCCGTTTTATCTTTTCAACCTGCATTACTAAGCTGTCCTTGAGATACCTGTTAACTTGTTTCAGCTTCATATCCTTAGAGACCACGCCTCGCCTTATTACTGTGCACACTCCGCTCCTACTCAAGCCCGTTGTCTGTCATGCATGTTTTCCAAGTCCCTTCCATGTATTTGTTCTTCCCTCGTTATTGTTTTATTGTTCCTTGTTAACCCTCATTCTATGACCACTCTTTGGACTCTGTTTTTGTACCGTTGCCCTGTCCCTCATTAAACTTCTGTTTTTTGTACTCCCTGCCTGCTACTGGGTCCCTGTTTCCACCTCTCCTAACAGAAGGAACTCGCCAGTTGGGACCCAGCAGGCAGTCATCTGTATCATGGCGAATCAGAATTTTTTCGAAGACCCCTTGTTCAACAACTACAACTATGAGGAATACCTTATGGCTATCTGGGGGCAGAACCTTGAGTTCGCTCGCCAGCATGCCGACCATCACCCATCACCCCGGATTCTTAATCAACCCACCTCCCACTTCATCAAGATCTGAGTCGTAACCCTTCAGCCGGCGAGCCCTGAGCCTATTACCCAACCCCAACCGTCACCCTTCGAAGGGACCCGTCTAGTCCTGTGTCCGGGTAACTATGGGCCCAGGAGAAAACGAGGGGGTCCTGGTTCCCGGCTCTGTCGCCAGCTACCCACTTGCCCTGAGCTGCAGAGCCAGCTACCTGCCTGTCCTGAGTTGCAGAGCCAGTTACCCGCCTGTCCTGAGCTGCAGAGCCAGCTACCCGCCCCTCCAGGGCGATGCAGCCTTCGCCGCCGGCCTCCAGGACGATGCAGTCATCGCCGCCGGCCTCCAGGGGGATGCAGCCGTCGTCGCCGGCCTCCAGGGGGATGCAGCCATCGCCGCCGGCCTCCAGTGGTCCCTGTCCCTCATTAAACTTCAGTTTTTTGTACTCCCTGCCTGCTACTGGGTCCCTGTTTCCACCTCTCCTAACACAAGGCCATAATGTATACATTATGAGGCCTCACATCACTCTGCTCATTTTAAATACCACGTTGGTGTGAATTCATATTATGTGAATGAGTTAACATGATTTTAATGTGATTGTTTACTAAATTTGCTTTGAAGGAACTTTAATAGCTTACAGTTATATAGCGAACTCATTTTAACCAGAAGGCAGCAAGTCAATTAACCCCTTTGCTCCTTGAACACTGCATTTCATGATCAACTGTCACCCCTAGTATCAACACCTTAGTAATCATCAGTAATCTCAGTCACAGAAGACCATGAAAAGGCTGACTTTCAATATGTGCATCTTTGGGAGGAGACTCCATTGGGACTAGGTAAGTTCAGCACAAATCTGAGGAGGCAGTACCTCTCATGTGAACTCTTGATAGTAGGATAACTTTAGCAGGCATGGTTAAATCACATTTAAATAGATAGGTGTGTATCACCTGATCACATTTTGATCTGAACTGCTATCACTGCATACCTACACGAGTGCAAGAAATTATAGTTGCCTTTGGTAGAAAATCACACATTATTTTAAAAAATCTTTCATGAATGAATTATGTATCATTTATGAACATGGTCCATAGTCTTTACCAAACATGCTATTTAAAATTATGAAAAATTATTCATGATGCCTATGAATGTAATATGCATTATTGGGCTTTGAAGCTGTTATGTAATTGAAAATGTCATGAATTGGTTATGTAATCTCATTGAATGCACTATTGATGTGTTATGAAGGTGCAGTTGTTCTGACAAACCACTGGTGACAATATCATGTGATGTGGGCCTTATGAATCATACCTGATTGATTTATAAATGGTAAATGGACTGCACTTTTTCCAAAGCGCTTTACAATGGCCTCTCACTCACCCGTTCACACACACATTCACACACCAATGGCGGCAGCTGCCATGCAAGGTGCTAGCCTGCTCATTGGGAGCAATTTGGGGTTCAGTGTCTTGCCCAAGGACACTTCGACATGTGAACAGGAGGAGCCGGGGATCGAACCGCCAACCCTGCGATCAGCGGACGACCCGCTCTACCTCCGGAGCCACAGCCGCCCCACATTAATGGACCAAGCACAATTAGTTATGTAATGCTTGTGAATTATGGAGGACCAGAAATGCCAAAATTAGGAATTTATAAATAAATAAATAAATAATGCAATAAATGGATAAAAGTATGAGTAAATAAATAAATCAATGAATAAATACACAAAAAATGAAGAAATTAATAGATAAAATGACAATAAATGTTTATTTATTTCTGTATTTCTTATTTTCTGTATTTATTTATTTCTGCATTTCTTCATTTCCAAATTTATTTATTTATGTATTTCCTCTTTCTCGTATTTATTTATGTATTTCCACTTTTCCGTATTTATTTATTTCTGTATTTCTTTGCCCATATGATAATGTGGGGGCTGTCCACCAACTCTCATCGGTTGATAGACCCCAGTGTCAGTTCGATTGTACTTGCCTTGTGGTTGCTGGCTTGGATGATACACAAATGGCTGCATATAGGTTACGCAAGCGCAGCGAGAGAATCTCTTCTCTTGCATAAAGTGAGACTTCCAGACTTCATCATTTTTGTGTGGAGGCAGTGACTGACAGTTTGTTGGAGATTGCAGCAATAATGGACACAGATGTGTCTTAATGAGCAGGACAGAGATAATAGTAGGTTATAACAATGCGTTAAAAGTGCAGATACAATCCAGCGGCGACAAACATTTACCCGTGTAGTTACATGCTAACTGGTGCTGTCAATAGCCCTGCTATTCATCAGGCAAATATTTGAAGAAAAACCAGCACTCACAAAAAATCTTCTTAGGCAATTTGTTTTAGATAGGTAGCATGTCTGTTTTAACGTTTCGGTTACAAACTTTACAAAGCCTTCATCAGTGTCTTATTAAGCCGAAACTTCAAATCGACACGCTGTCCATCTAAAATAATTATGAATTTTTGTGAGTGCTGGTTTTCCTGTTGCATGTTTGCCACTAATAACCATGAGTAGCACCACCCTGAACTGAAGTAGGCAACTATGAACTGCTTCAGTGCATCACATCTGAGTTGCACAAGCTACTCTGGGGCAGCATAGACCCATTTCTTGTTTGTAACTAATGTGCGATGCAATCAAGACAGTAACATTAAGGATAGGGCCAAAACATACCTCACGCAAATACGTGAACGTGGACGCTTCGAGCCACACAAACTGTTTTTCTTTTGCCATGACATTTATGAAAGACGAGCCAGAGTGTTGCAGCGAGGGACGCTTTAGCAGGCAACAAACTACTTTCTTGTTCGATGTGTGGTTTCCTCTGGTTTGCCTATCATTCATATTTGCGAGCATATAATCAAAGTATATGATTGTCGCGTTTCCACAGATGACAAAAATGCTTGTGTGTCGTGTGTGTGCATTTAACTGAGCGTTAAATACTTTCTATATTTGCTATCAACATGACACGGCCATGAGCTTTGGTCCACGAAGGCTGCCCCGTCTTCTAGCCGAGGAAAGAACTCGCTCACGTGGTCATCTCGGGTAGTTTAACCGCGGTGTCAATGTGGTTTCTTGTGTTGTTTTTGGATGTACAAACAGGACAAATGCCCAGAATCGTGCCTTAATTCAAGACTAACACCACAGTTCTGTGGCCGACACTTAGCCAAGTCAGAATGCCAGATCTGGGTCAGACCCATTTGGCTAACTGGGTTGTCTGTCCCATCTCACTTTTTTTTCTCTACGATCGCATATGCAGTTTTGAAGCAAAATTTGTTTATGACTAGTTAACTATCTATGATAGAAAACATAGGCAACTGTAAGATTATTTTGACCCATGATCAAACTGAATTTTAATACGACTAATCTAAGTTACGCGAGTGACTGTGCATCTGTAGCCTACTCTAGGATTTACTTCTATGTATAAATATCAAAGCCATGCCTCCTAATTACCATATGGACGAAGAAATACAGAAATAAATAAATACACAAAAGCATAAATACAGAAAAAAAGAAATACAGAGATGCATAAATACAGAAAAGAATAAATACACAAAAGCATAAATAAAGAAAAAAAGAAATACAGAGATGCATAAATACAGAATAGAATAAATACAGAAATAAATAAAGAAATACATAAATAAATAAACTTGTATTGTGATTTTATCTATTAATTTCTTCATTTTTGTGTATTTATTCATTTATTTATTTATTTCCTCATACTTTTATCCATTTATTGCAATATGTATTTATTTATTTATAAATTCCTAATTTTGGCATTTCTGGTCCTCCATAGTGAATAGGGTTGCAAAATTCTAATAACTAATGGGTTAGGTATTAGTAGAAGCATGCACAGATCTTGATTTAAAAGGGAGGTGGGTTGTAAGTTAGTGTTAGCTGTAAGTTAGAGTAGACTCTGTAACTTTAGTTTATGCGAGGCTAATTGGCTGTCGATAGCCTGCAAGCCATGTGTAAAGTTATAAGTTAATGTTACTCTAAATACACACAATGAATACAATCAAACATGTAATTGGGGGTATGATGCGCCCATCCGCCAAGTTACGGGGGGGGGGGGCCCCCCTATACAGCAGCACAGAGAGTTTGCTTTTTTTTTTTTTTTCTACAGAAGTAACAATGACCAGCCTCTCAGCTTCTGTATGTTCTGACCTCATGTAACCACACAGCATTCAGATACAACTTCACACATCCACAAAATAAAGCCCCAATTATTTTTATTTTGCGGTTTTTCTCCTGTTTTTTCTTCCCATTTTTCCTGACTACCCAGAGACCCTCTCTACCTGCCTCCCTCCGTACCCTCAAAGAATCATTCTCCCCATTGGATAACAACATCGAATACCTGCTCTCCCAAGCTTATCACCAAATAAAAACGCTTCAAACTAATGTGGACACAACAGACAAAACCGCTATATGCCTTGGCGTTTTCCATGAAGCTGCTGTGGCCTACCGGTTGGAGTTGCTGCCTCTCACACAGAGGTTCGAGCCCAACAGGGCACAAGTTTATTTTCGACAAAAACAATGTGCAACTGTTAAATATTTCTCATTTATTAGACTGTTATTTTCACATAAACAAATGTATTTTTATTGCAAGGGCAAAAGACATTTTAAATATTAACAGACGCCACCAAGTAACGTTACGTGTTTGGTCTTGTGGTTAGCGGCAAGCCTTAGTATTCAAGAGACCTGGGTTTGATCCCCACCTGGTACTAAAGTGTAATTTTCATTTTGGACTAAATCAGTGTGCACATGTTCCGGTTTTCTCATACAAGAATGTTTTCTTATTGCAAAGGCAAAGACATGTCTACAATATTAACTGTTCACTGTTCAGCCTGTTAGTTAAACAATTCAGTCACTAGACACCATGGCAGTTAATTATGCAATAGCTCATGTTATGGGAACAGGTAGCCATTTGTCAAGCAAAGAAAACAGTTTTAATGCAGAATATCATCTAGTTAACATTGCATTGTTGCATTAATGTAAAATAAATATATATTATATTAATAACTATGCCATTGGCTACATGTTTTAATCTCACACAAATGCAGACAAAAAATGTGTCTGTGTAGAGCCTGCTGCCTAGCCTAGCCTACGCTACTCTGCAGACAATGTTGCTTACCGCAAACACTTTTAATTATAATACTAATAAGAAGAATAATCTCTGGTAGGCTACTTTTTTAGTAGTACTTAGTTTAGTAGTTTTCTTTCTAGCTAAGATTCCTGGGAAATATTCATTGTCCAATTAAGCTTGTTAGCCAACATTCGTTTTGCCAGAGAAACGTCAGTCAGTGGCTAGTCAGGAAGCGGGTACAAGCTAGGCTACTACGAAGCGAATCAACATGCCTTATACATCCATTGCACTACAGAAAACTAAATTAAACCTAGCTACATGGGCCGGTACCAAAATATTTCCCGCAGGTAACGTTAGGCTACACTACCGGAAAAAAAACTGCGATGGAATTCTGCTGTGCTTATTACATTACATTACAGTCATTTAGCAGACGCTTTTATCCAAAGCAACATACAGTAAGTGCATACAGAAATGTCATCGAAGTAACTACAGAACAGATAAGATAAAGCACATCCTTCCCATAAAGTAGCAGCTATCCCTAGTAATGAACATTGAATGCAGTTCACAGTAAACTGGGTAAATCAGCTCTACTACAATTCTATTCTAAATATTATAAACTAAAAAAAAAAACAGTTAAAAACAAGAACAAGTACCATGAGAGGTCCTAGATAAGTATCAGTCCAGGTGGAGTCTGAAAAGGGGTCTTTTCAGGCCGCGACAGAACGCAGGCAGGGTTGGCATAGAACGTAGGGGAATGGGAAGCTCGTCTACTTCGCCCAGCTGTAGACGAGCGAAGTGGTCAAGCAGGAACATAGTTCTGGATCAAGTCCTGCAGGTAGACGGGGCCTGTCCTATTGGCTGCAGTGTAGGCCAGGGTCAGAACTTTGAACCTGATACTGGCTGCAACTGGCAGCCAGTGGAGTGACCTCAACAGGGGGGTGACGTGAAAATTTCGGGAGGTTGAAGCCGGGCAGCTGCATTCTGGATCAGTTGAAGAGGCAGGATGACGCATGCTGGTCGGCTTGCGAGCAGGGCAGCTCGTAGCCCCCACATGGAAGCTTGGACTTACGCATCCGGCAAGCCAGTGTTCAATAGCCTAAAGTTTAATGTATTTCTATAGAATACTAATAGGCCTATTTTAAAACTTTATTTCCATATTTTATTTATGCAAACTATTTAGACTGTACTAACTATTTAGGCTGTATGTCTTTCTTTCAGCTAAAATATGTTTGCGTCTAGTCTAGTCATGTCTCCATATAGACTTGATTAATTGATTTATATGCTACTTCATGATCCATAGCTCAGGTGGTGCTGTTCATTGTATTTTATTAGACATTAAATACAGCTCATCTACAAACACTTTTAATGTAATTTTGTACTATCGGTAAAAGGACAAATGCTCTCATTCTGGTCAGTAGAGGGCGTTATGGTTACGCGAATGTCTGCATGCATTTATTTCGAATGCATATATTCTGTATGCATGTCTCTCTCAATGTCATTATCTTCATGCATTATTCATCATTAGTTAGCTACCAAAAATAAGTGATATCTCAACAAAAACGTCTTTGAAGGGAAAAAAAGCCAAGTTACTCACGCATAGCCTACAAAGCACTGTCTGTAAGTCCTTAATTCCAACTTGCAAAAACTAGGCCTGCTTTTAAAAGTAGATATCAAAATGTGGCCAAGTTACAACTAACAATATTGCCTATCGTAGCTCACACTAAATAAACTAGCTCTATTCCAAAGCAATGCTATCCAAACTTTAATGCTATTCTAAATTATTTAATGCAACTTGGCCCTGTGTTTCTTCATCTTAGCATGTGAAGAGAATGTGGTCAATGAAACAGTATGTGCCACATCAAACTGCAAAATGAGAATAATTTAGAGTGGAAATACTCAGATTCAAATGTGTTGCACTTAGAAATTAAACAGAAAAATTACTACACTATAGGGCATGTTTGAACAATTGTCTGCATCCACTGCTTTGGGTCTATGAAAACCACAGAATTAATAAAATATATTATTATTATTATTATTATGTATTTATTGATTGATTTATTTGGATTTCTATCAAAACCTGTGTGGTCCTACAGAGCATAGATATCCTTGTGTTCACAAAATTCAGTTTGCAAATATCATAACTACTATTATGTTAAGAAAATTTGTACTATTACTTATTTGCCATCATCTGACCCACAAACATGTCTGGATACGTTTGTAAAAATGTTATATGTATGCTATTTTCTAGGTTAAAATATTACTCATTTTTATCTGTATTTATTTATTCATCCCCCCTTTCTCTATTGTACACGATGTTTCTTGATATACATGTCACTTTGTAGTAATACAATCTGTAGCAGCAGTTAACATTTTAAAACCTATACATTTTCAAAAGTAAACTTGCGAACAAAGTACAACCGTATCCTTTCTGGAGTGTAATTATTCATTAACTGTTAAAAACATTCATTGAAATCATATGTTGCTCCATGAGGCACAATATCTTCACATGCTAAGATGAAGAAACACAGGGCCAAGTTGCATTAAATCATTTTGAAAAGTTTGGATAGCATTGCTTTGGAATAGAGCTAGTTTATTTAGTGTGAGCTATGATAGGCAATATTGTTAGTTGTAACTTGGCCACATTTTGATATCAATACTTTTAAAGGCAGGCCTAGTTTTTGCAAGTAGGAATTATGGACTTATAGACAGCGATCTGTAGGCTATGCGTGAGTAACTTGGCTTTTTTTATGTCGAAGACGTTTTTGTTGAGATTACATTGACAACAAGCATTAAACAAAAGTTTTCATAAACTATTGCCTGGATGTTTGTGTCAGTCTTACTGTACTGGAGGACACAAGGTTCAAGGTTCAAGGTTCAAGGTTCAATTTTATTGTCAACTCTACTATATATACAAGACATACAGAGGATTGAAATTTTGTTCCTCTCATCATCCACGGTGCAATAAAAGAAAAAGATAAACATAAAATACAAACACATACACAATATAAAAATATATAAATCTAGAAGTGCGTGTAAATATAAAATACATGTAAATCTAAAACTAAAATACGTATAGTGCAAATGGACACAGTGCAAGTATGGATGTAATGTTACAGTGCAAATAGCAGCAATTGTATCAAATATAATAGTACAAGTATAAATAAAAGTGGCTGGTGCCAATAGTCTGTGCATGGGGGGGCAGGGACAGATCAGGACAGGGGCCAGCGATTTTATGGGGGTGGGGTTAAAGGTGTCATAATCCAGAGTCAGTGGGGGCCAGCGATTTATGGGGGGGGGAAGGTGTTATAGTCCAGTCTGTGGGGGCCAGCGATATATTGGACAGGCTGGTTCCGTGGCTTTGATGTCTGAAAAGTTCTGTCTTTTGGCAGTGTCTCTGGGTTGGACTGTCCTTTTGCTCTGTTTTTTAAGATTTGCTGTTCCTTTGCGGTTTGCGGCGTATACTAACGCTGGCTGTCACTTTACAGCTATGTCATATGACAGTAACGTTAGCTCAATGTAACTTAAATAGACTGATCCTATAGCAGTGCGAATATATCTTGGAACTAAGCCAAGTGAGTAAGAGCGTAAAGCTAAGAAGAGGGAAGACAGAAAGTTGTTCAAAGTTTTATAGAACGGGAACTCAGTCCTGATAGGTCAAGTCTGTGGGGAATTCCACCCAGGATCATATGACTGTCGCATGCCGTTATATGTAGTCTTTCCTGGAAATGCGGTCCAGAGTGAGTGCTGCTTTCCAATGGATATGCACTACCCAGTACGTGAAACTTGAAATATACTGAATACAGTGCACTTTTCATAAGTACATTAAACACACGTCAAATTAAGTGAAAATAAAGTACACTTTAATAAAGCTTACTAATAGTGTGTTATGTAGAACTTGAAAAAGTTAATACCTGGGTATGACAACTTATAACAATTGTATGTGTATGCTTCATAGTTTTTAAGTACTCACACTCTGCATGAACTCATCTTCAGTAACATCTTTTATATCCCCATCACCCCCTATGAAATGAATGACATTAAAGATGTGCCATTATGGATATTAACAATCATGCCTCAAAAACCATAGCCACCTGCACTGCACTTCCCCATGTAATGGCAGTAGGGAAAAAAATCAGTTGGGACAAAAAAAAAGTCTAATTCATTGTTCCTAGACTGTTTAAAAGGTGCAGTAGCATAAACAACTGCATTGCTACGATCACACACAGTCTCTCATATAAAAGCTTTATGTAGTATATATAAAGCCTTCATAAACGTGACATAATGGTTTCATAGATCATACATAAGCAAATGCCATGCTTCATAAAGGGTGACATAACACCTCCTTATGCAACATGTTAAGCCAAATGCATCACAGTTAGCCTAGCATACTACATAAGCATGTTTTATGTCACCCTGTATAATGTTTAGCCATTAGCAAGGTGACATTGTTATGTCACATTTGGCATAGCATGTTGCATGTCACCCTTTATGAAGCATGAACATTTGCTTATGTGTGACCAAAGTTTCTGTACCAAACTGTATATTAAAACTCAACCTACAATTGACAACCTCCTTCATATCTATGAATAAATTCCCTGAGGTGGTAAGGGTGTAATTAAACATAAAGTGATTCAAATAAAATAGAACTGTCACTGTGAAATCATGGGAATACTAGACACCTACACTTAGAAATGAACTAAACAAGGGAGTTACAATACATTTACATGATTTACATTTGGAAACAAAAATGGCAATACTAAATATTAATTTTATTTTTTTACTTCTGTTACGTACTTGGAGATGCAACACACATTATTCAGACTTTTTACCTGTGTTGTGTGTCTGTAGACACCAAGCACAGCATACTTTTTACCTGTGTTGTATGTCTGTAGACAGCACACAAAACATTCATTATTTGTACCTGTGTTATGTGTCTGCAGATGCTACACACAACATTCATCCTTTATATGCATACTATTTACTTCAGGCTCGCTTCAGGCTAATGTCTCAATAATTTTCACTCCTTTTTCAGGTCCTTACCACAAAGGACTTGACTAATGATCCATGGACAAAATGAAGCATTTAAATTTCTTCATTAATCATTCATCTCCAGCTCATTGAAAATGTTAAACTTCCACCTAATTAAGATAGAATATTGAAAAGTGATTGAGGGAGACAGTTATTTGAATGAAAAATAAATAAATAAATAGATAAATAAAAGTTCAACACAGGAAAAAGTGCCTAGTGGTATCACAGAGACATAGTTAAGGTTACAAAGGTACAGTTTTAGTAGGCTAATATGATAGAGAAATCTGTGGAAGCGTACAGTTACTGTCAACACCTCCAGTAATTATTCTCTCTTCCAATTAATGGTGACATAGATTAATTATCAGATGAGGCAAAGCCAATTGCAATCATTCACCCAGAGCTAAAATTAGATCATTCCTGACAACAGCATGAAAGTCACCTGCTTCATTGTTATGGATTTGCTGTAAGTAGAAAGGATGGCAAAGCTTTCTGGAAGGTGAGTGAGTTGTCTGTCACAGGTGAATGTCCAATTACATTTTTATCTGAACTGTAGACTTCTTTATGCTTTTTAAATCACTATCTTGAGCAAGATACTTGTTAGCTATAGCATCATCTGTGGCAGTTGAGTTGTCTATCAAGAAATGCAGAGATGTGCTGGATGGTTTTTGATAACTCCTCCTGTGTAAATGAGCAAATGGACTCAATGAATTTCGACTAATTAAGTAACAGAGCATTATTGCTGAGTCAAACATGAATGACATTGGTGTCAAAACAATAACAATGATTTTATCCCTGTCCTTCTTGCTGTTGTTTACAACATAGTAGACTGCAGGAGTAGTTCTTTTTATTTGGAAGAGAATGAACAAAAAGACCCTGGTGAACAGTGTTTAGGTTCAGTGCACAACTGTTTTAAAAACCTCTGCAACCAGTTTTTCTATTAAACTGCCTGGCACTGTCAACCAGCTTGGGAATCTGAACCAGCTCAGCCATGCAGAAATTCTCAGACTTACAATTATATCAGGAACCAGATCTAGGATTACTGTCCCTTGAGAGCAGGGCAGTGGGCGTCTGCTCCAGTCATGACTGGCCATTCACAACTCACTACACAGCCCTCTTCTGCTAGCTATTGTCAATTATGCTATCCCTGGTGAAAACTCGCAAAATGTAAAATGAACAAGACAGAGTCTGGCAATGTTGTTTCATACTGACAGCCTGACCCCCCCCCCCCCCAATCCCATCCTAGGAAGTCACTTTGAAGAAAAGTAACACTCGCCTCAGTGAAGATTAAAGCACAAGATTGATAGACAATAAATGCTGTAGCTCCAATGGTCACTACATATCTACATTAAAAAAATATTTATTCTGACATGATCAAAGTTCACAACAGGATGGGAGTCTGCTCATCTGTATACACTTCAGTCATGTGTACATCAAATATTTAAAAAATATCAATGAAAATTGTATTGTAGTGGCCATTTTATCATACACATATCATGATGTACAGTAAATAGGGCTTGTGATTTATGCTATTTGGACTTTTACTTTATATAAAAGGTATTTTTTGTGCTGAATTGATTTTGCTGTAAGTGTTATGATTGCGGACTGGAATTTGTGTGTGTGTGGGGGGGGATTCTGATCACGTGATCACGGACCAACAGTAAATAGTAAATAAACTGAGTGTCATTCAGGGCTGAATAAAAAGTCCAAGGCTTCCAGTTGGCTACACCACTGATTAAAACTATGGCTTGAAGCACAGCATTAGAACTGTACAAAGATATTGATATTTTCATGGTCAGTACTGAAGGGAAAGAGTGGTAAATGAGCTGATTTATGCAGGTCTAATGATTTTTCAGTATATGAACAGTATTCCCTATAAGAGTTCAATTGGGAATAATTGTGTAGAGAACAGTCTGATATGTTTCTGCACAGGTTTTAGTTATATTTATATTAATGATATCTCAAATAAAACACAATTAGTTCAATATATATTTTGAACCAGAAACAGTTAGCCAAACACACAAACAAGAATGAGAATATTGCATATAACATTGCAACATACTATATATTTTTAAATTCATATCCCCTGTGTATTTGTATTTTTTTTTCTTCAAAAATTTAGTGTTTACTATGTTTATTAGCAAACTGTAGGACAAACAAAAATAATATACAGTAGATGCTATTACACATACTCTAAAACTGATTTTGTCACTGCCCTAACCCCCTCTACGGAAGCCCTGAAAGGCAAGGTGACATTTTTTTTGTTTATCTTCTACGTACGAGATCGTATCTTTTTGTAATCATATAACCTCAAAATCACATTTGGATTTTTTTCTTGTAAGATCCGGCTAAACAGGCTGTTATTGGCATGTGTCAAACGTGCTGCCCGCGGTGCTGAAGAGGCAAAGCAAAAGAGGAATCCCAGAGGATTCAAGGTAGGCTTAAAACACTTGAGCTACCTACACTATTTCCCATATTTCTTCACTGATTCCTTTTGGCAAGGAAACCAAAACCCAACAATGATAGCTATATATGAATAGGTCCTATTATCCTCATAAATATTCTGGAGGTTTTTAGCCCACAAATCATGCATATACAGTGCCCTCCACAATTATTGGCTGAGACGGGTGTGTGCGGGTTGGACCCGTAATGCACGACTCAGAACACAAACTTGATAATAAAGACCCGCAAAGGCTTTATTATGGGGAAATCCAAAAACGTAGTCACACAAGCAAAGTCCAAAAACCAATAAATCCAGCCAGACCAAAAATACAGTACCGAGGGAGAAGGCAGTCTCGAAGTCGGT
Source organism: Ilyophis sp. 1 JC-2022 (assembly GCA_022702515.1). NCBI lineage: Eukaryota > Metazoa > Chordata > Actinopteri > Anguilliformes > Synaphobranchidae > Ilyophis > Ilyophis sp. 1 JC-2022. The sequence goes on from CM040395.1 coordinate 35,364,966, forward strand.
ATCCATGCAAGTTCAGTAACCAGAGTAGCTGTCAGCGGAGCAGAAGTACAATACAGGGGCAAAGCAAAGTTCGTAGTCGTGGGGCGTAGCAGGAGTCAGACCGAAGTCCTATCCGCGGGGCAGAGGTACAGAACAGACAGCAGGCAAAACTCGTGGTCAAAAACAGGCAGTGGAAACAATAGGCAGGCAGTAACAATGGTCAGTAAACAGGCTAGATCAATAACGGTAGTCAAAACAATGGAAAACGCTCAAAAGTGACAGTAGTAAACTAAAGGCAACAATTTTGCAACAAACAGACATGAACACTGAGCTTAAATGCAGGTGTAGACAGGTGCAAACATTTAGCTTGAGAGCAGCAGGAAATTCACAACAGCTTGAGAAAATGAGACACGTAACGAGGCAATTAGTAAATCGTTAGTAGTTAACCTATCCTGACCTAGCGTTAGTAAATTAGTAATCAACATGCACGAGAAACGTAAGGTAAACATGAACACATGGTTAGATAGTTAGTATTACCCAATCCTGATCTAATGTTAGTATATTAGTAACTAGACAAGGGAGAATGAAACAATTAGGGAAGCGTGAGTGACAGCAAGAGAAGAAACAGCATGAACGCAAGGCTGCGGAAAAACATGTAAATATGTATGCAAACAATGAACTGCATCGTAACATAAACAGAACATAAACTGTGATAAACACTAAACATCTAACATGACATAAACGTAACATTGGCACTGTCAGGCCAAAATGTGTCCGTGAGCCAAAATGTGTCCGGGCCAGGCATCGGAATGCTTGGAATGTCGTTGCTATGCCAACAGACACGCGAGCATTGTGACGCGATAGCATTGCACTTGCTTTGACCTCAGAATCGCCGGGTGACAAGCTCGCGCTTGCTTTTATCCTACAAAACATGACAACAACTCACTAAATAAAAGTTAACAAATAACATTTATTGAAAACAATATTCAACGTAACAAAACATTTTTAGGAAACGTAATAATAATCGGTATTAATCGGTCATCAGAAAAACTACCAATAGGCCCACAAAAAAATAACAATTAGGCCTACTGTACGACGTGACATTAGATTAGTTTTATTGGGCTATTCAACAACGCGATTGGCCTACTTACTCTTTCCACCTCGCTGGTTTAACTTGCAGTGCGAACAGGCTAATGTTTTTTTTTTTTAATCCGGCGTTGTTAACATTATTAACGGATGCTCGTTTTTTTATAAAGCAACATTTGACCAGGAAACTGCTATGTAGTATTGCTAGCTAGTTAGTTTCAGTAAAATACTATCTACTTCAAAATGAATCACTAGCTAACACAATCTAAAATCGAAAACAATTCATATAAAGCTTAGTAGCCTATACAAAGGGAAATTATAAAGGTTATCTGAGTGATAGTGATGGTTATTTGAGTGATGTAGTGATTTATCTCCGTCCAACGATCTCCGGCGATTCTGAGGTCAAAGCAAGTGCAATGCTATCGTCACAATGCTCGCGTGTCTGTTGGCATAGCAACGACATTCCAAGCATTCCGATGCCTGGCCCGGACACATTTTGGCTCACGGACACATTTTGGCCTGACAGCACCCCTGGTAAAGATAATAAAAGGTAATAAAAAAGGTTATAAAAAATGTACCTTAATCTCACACTGAAAAAATGAGAAAAATCCATCCTTTAATTGAAGTAAATTTATTCTGAGAAAAAAAATCTCATCAAGAAATAATTATTTTTAACAAAACCATGTGTGCCACAATTATTGGCACTGTCACAACAAATTTGATCCGGGCTGCAAAATTGATCCGGGTGACGTATTCACGTTCTGAAACAGCTGTTAAAACCCTCTGTGACGTCCTTGACGTTCTAAAACAGCGTCTGTTGCTATAACGACGCTGCCTGCTCGCTAGGAGCTGTCGAGATGAAGATTCTAAGATGACCTAATCATTCCTTTGCTCAATAATTTTTATCCGGGCTGCAAAAATGATCCGGGTGACGTAATTAACGTTCGAAAACAGCTTACCGAAGCTTCCTGCTAACGTTAGTTAGGTTCTCTGGAGATAAAGATTCTAAGACGACCTAGCTATCGACAACCATTCCTCCGTGTTTATGGGTCATTTTCACGGCTAAAACGGGATCGTTTCAGTAAATAACAGCCACACATTTTGACCATATCCATGACAGAATAGTTATCTGTCGTCAGGAATACGAATGTAATGTTTTTAACCGAGATAAATATGCGAATGGCAGTGGTTTTGGCTGGAAACTATCTTGGAATAATCACCCCGAAGTGAAGCACAACGCTACCTAACTTACTAATCAACTTCGTTGTTAGTTAAGTAGCCTACGTTATCTTTATTTAAATTGTCAGCAAGTTAACGTTATATATTTTGTTTGAAGAGTTTTATAAGAACCTGCGCTAATGTTGTTAACCAAAGTTAGCTAGCTTAATAATAGTTAACATTGACGTTACTGGTAACTTTAATTTATGTGCAAACGTATGCTTGTTTGATTTGTGCACGACGACGTCAGGCAGATTGCCCCCATATCATACATCAAAAATTTTAAACCTGAAAAAGAAGACTTCGACAAAAACAATAAACATCTCATCATGCTCTGGGGGAAAATCCACCGCGACAAGGTTTTTCTAGCTAAGGTTACAAAGGATGCATTTTAAAGCTTGCAGGTAAGATGTAGCGATCACTTCATCATGTATTTTTGGATAACCATATGAATTAAGCCGTGTATAAAATGCTAAACCTTTAGATAAAATGATAGACATGTTTTTTAATCAAATGTTAGCAGTATTGATACTCTCTCCTTTGTATGCTATGCTGTTTTGGGCGGGTGTTTTCTCAGCCTCATTTCCATAATATTTCCCCCAGATTATCTATACGGTACCTACAATGGAGATTGAAGAGGATGCAAGAGCAAGAGAGGTGATATCCTTGATCAGAGTGCAAAATAAATGGTACAGTAGACTGACTGCTTTAGAAATTGTACATATCAATATGATATGCCATCTCTACCCTAAACACAGTTTTATGATACGTTGTTAGGGGGAACTAAGGTATAGTGGGACACTTTTTGGTAAATCCTCCTGGAAACCCTGGAAAAGCAGGAAAAGCAGTTTACTCACTCAAGTGATGTTTCTATAAATGATCTTATCTCTGCAACATTTCTGTGCTGAAATTATTTTGGAATATACACTACATGGCCAAAACTCTATGGGCACCTGGTCATCCAACATCTCATTCCAAAACCATGGGCATTAATAGAGCATCCACATAAAATAATCAGAGATTTTTTCACATGGACGCGCTTAGCCTCCACTTTGTGCATCCAAGGAGGGCACATACATGGGGTATATTTGGCATGCTTACAATGCAAACAGAGGCAATAATGACAACTAACATAACTCTTAATTTAGCTCTAGGACTAAAGTAGCCTTGCTAGCTAGACAGCTAGGTAGCACCACCACAAAGGGATAGAGAAGGTGGGAGAAATTAAATAGCGGGTTAAAGAAGGAGAGAGACTGGGAGAGGCATAAGGTTGGTACAGGGATTAAGAATGGAAAAATAGTAAAATAACTACAGCTAAGGATTACAAAACTATTGATAACGCAGACAAATGTTCTCTATGGCAAAACGCATGTTTTGCTCAGACTAACTATGGGAGGAGATGTGCATTAAAACATTTATTGGCCATTACGTCAGGTCCTTCATGGCGTCATAAACGACCTGTGCCCAATAGGAATGAGCCCAGTAATAATTTGAACGCCACCCATTTAATCCCCACATCGGAATAGATGGAAATGGATAGATGGATATAGATCAAGATTGAAATCTCATACTGTTGCTGATGCTTAATGCATAGCTTAATGCACAACCCCATATAATGTAGTCTGAAGCAAATTACGGATTTAAATTTACAGTTCCTTTAAAATAGACTTTTTCAATTTTTTTTAATTCTAAGGGACTGCTGTTAGTATCAATGCCATACATTAAGAAATATTTAAAGAAATGTGCAGTGTTAATTATGCAGGTGTAAATGTTACCAGTTATTTTATCAGTTGAACAAAATCATGTAAATTGGAGGTCAGCAAGGAAATGTCAATGTTGAATTACAGTACATTGATTGTATACTATGTGTATCTCATACTCCTGGAGGCTACCATTTTGTTATTGTATTTCATATGCAACTGTTTATGTGCTTAATTGTTTATTCTTCTTACACACAAGACAATAAGTTTGTACATTAATTAATATCGAAATATCTTCACAGAACCTCACAAGAAACAAATAACCATATTGTGACTCCAGAGATCTTTAGGTGGAGCCCCAGATGGAGACCACCATTAACTTGGGAGAATGACAGAAAGGTAAAATATAAAAAGTAAATAAGAAAAAAATATTAAAGTAGAAAAACCTTTCACTGAAGTAGAGCCCTTAAACATTGTTTCCTAACGGTTTATCACTAACCCAAGATCTATTTTTTCATCTAAAAATGTCAAAAATGTATGGTTATGAAAACTTATTTAGCTGATGTTTGGAGAGACTAAATACAAATTCAGCCCTCGTCTTCATCTGAAGGTTCTTGTTGAAATGACTCACAAATGAAATCTTTCAAGTATAAAGGCAGGGGTGTGGTAGGTAGATCGGTTTGTACACTGGTGCCCATTAAAGACCCCACACAATGAAAATGTACCTCTTTTAAGTGATTAAATGGTTAGCTGTAGTTTAATTACTTCAAGAAAATGATGTAGACCAAAAAGAAAAGAATAAAAATGAAGTTTGTTATTATGTTTGCGCTGCAAAATATTTTCCTAGCTTCTTCCTGTGAAACGGCTGTGTGATGTTTTGATGACGTGTACCTGCACTGTCAGGCGTAGAACAAAGTTATCAAACAATGTCTTAGTAGCAGAGGCTGTCTTTCAACTACATATCATTCATTGCATAATAAAACAAAATTTGTTAAACAAGCAGGTTAATTTGATTTTCAAGCTGAGAGGGAAGCCAGGTTTTGGTAGTTTATGCTCAGCTGTTATAACGAAATTAAATCGCATATATTTTGTAAAATAACAGCACTGATGTATATATGTATATATATGTGTATATCAAAACACGTCATAATGGTTAGTCTGAATAATATTGATCCATATAGCCTATTCCTTGCTCGCACGTTTTAACTACGCGCATGAGCATGTCTGTTTTGCTGTTTTCAGTGTCTTACTGTCCGCCATCATATTAGCAATCCACCAATGTGCAAATGCAGGTGGTTTTTTAAAGGGAATGGTATATGACATTTTGATGGGTTTATTGCATGTTACGCCCAAGACACACCTATAATTAATGAAGAGGCTAAGTTCAGCCCATTTGCACCTTACGCTCAAATAACATGCTGTCTAATGAGCAAAAGTGGACTTGGACATGCCCTAAATGCACTTGCGCCATGCGTTTTAGACCATACACTAAGATCGTCAAGATAGAGCCCTGTGAGTGGAAACGGCAGACAATCTGAAATACACACCCCTTTATAACGCTATAACGCTAATACACCATCTGAAATGTGATGCGTAAAATCCACCAGGGTGGAGTTGTTACGCATTCCAGTTCATTTTGGTTTGATTGACAACTATTTTACCCAGTAGAGGACATTATAATGTTTGCAACGGTGTTGTGCAATGATAGATTAATATTAGATGTTTTAAGATTTTAGGAATCTAAAATTGTGGAGTACAGAGCCAAATCAGGAAAATAATTATGTGTATTTGTCCCAAACATTATGGAGGGCGCTGTATCTTATCATATTTACCTTTAATGTCTTCATAAAATGATCACTGTTGTTAATGAATTCATATTATTGCATGAAGAAAAGTTTTGAAATCGAATCTACTGTGTAAAACAGCTAAATGAACCCCAATACTTCTGCCTGTGTTTATTCACATATTTGGAGTAGATCATGACACATGTCCATGAACTAACTATCTATCTCCCTATTACTTCTTTACAGATTGATGGCACCCATACAGCAAGACTGCACCTTCCTGTTTTGTTATTTTAGCCTTGTGTTTTTGAAAAGAATTTAGTCAAATAATCTGTTAATGAAAAGGAGTGCTGCATGGATACCAATGCATCACTGATCTACATTTCTATTCCATTTGTTAAATCTGACACAAGAGATAAAGACATAAACCTTATGTATCCTCTACTGTGCTGTTGTGTAGATTACTGGCTAAACTGTTGTTCAACTACAGACTGTATTCAATTTCTTATTGTGAATGTATTGGCTTATGATAGACTTTTGTGCAAATTTTGTTAATGATACCTTTTGTATCTGTCTTGGAATATGTAACTGGACCAAATAAAATGGAATTTAAACATTCAATCTCTCTGAGCCAGACATAATCTAATAAGGCTTCATTGTCAAGATGGAATCATGACATACTGCAAGTCCACTACAAAACAATTGTGCTTTGTTTCAGAATATTTAGGGACATACTAATACTTGACATACTATCTTCAGGTTAATACAGCTGCTGACCACAGCATGACTTAAAAAGACTTAAAAGCATGTGATTGACTTAAGAATGCAAGCATGTACCCAGAGGTGGCTAGTAACGAGTTACAAGTACTCAATTTAATTTACTTAAGTAGACTTGAGAAATTTTTACTTATTTTCTATAGACAATGCTTTTAACTTTTACCAAAGTAAACATTGAAGAAAAATATACTTTTTGCTCCATGCCATTTTCCAGTTCTGTTGCATCGTCTCTCTCCAGTCCATACGTTACATACCCTTCGGTATGAGCTGTGGTGGATGCACTGTCTGGAGTGTGCTGATTTTGCATAGCAACACATGAACTCTGCTGTTGACCATTCCATAGAAACTAGGAGATATGTATAACTTATTTTGTTGGGTAATCTTGATAACCCTGGCTCTGGTATTTGTGTATTTACGCCTCTTGGTTCTGTAACACTAATACAGTATTTGTGCAATACTTGCTCTCCTACAGTAAAAATTTTTTTTTATGTAGACACATATAGACTACCACATGTTTAATTTGCCAGGTAAATTATTCCAAATACAAATGTGTCTTTAATAGGGGTGGGACGATTCAATCCCATATCGATTCGATTACGATTCTTTAGGCAAAGGTTCGATGCATCTTACATTTGACCACGATTCGATAAGATTCGGTTCGATTAATTTTGATACTTTAAAAAAATGTAATAGGTATGCTAATGTGATTTGATACCGATACATTCAGCAGTAATTCAATATTCAATTAGAACCTTACGTGAAGTTCACAGAATTATGTTTATTGTTAAGGCATACCATACATTTTGCAGCTGTGCAGCAAATAATGCAGCAATAAACATGACTAACAGTGTATTTCCTAACAAGTTGCCCTATTTAGGTTATTGTTTTTCAAACAGTGTCAGACATGGTACCCTAATACATTTCCTTTATTTACAAAATGAAAATGGCAAAATGTATAACAATTACTAAACTGGGCCAAGAAAAATGAAATAGCCTATAGGTTAGTGTCATGCATAGTACTTTCCTAAATCTTAGTACGATCTAGAACTTCGGTGGAGCAAGATGCCCATCCATCCGTAGTTAAAGCTACTCTCGTAGCGTTTTGCAAGGACAGTCGAACAGTTTTCTTCACCTCTTCATACAGAGCAGGTATACCGTCTCATTGTCGCTTGATTCCTGCCTGTCCTTGCTTTCAACTCACGCTTACGTGGGGGTTGGAGCAGAAACATGGATTGAAGCTGGTCAAAACAGTTTTAAAAGCAGTCGTGTCTCAGAAATATATATTTTAAATAATGAAATGAATATTTTTTTGGAATAAATGAATACATGTGCACATTCATTTAAAATGCGATATTAATCGATGCTTATCAATTCTAATCTTACAGATCGATGCAGTTGTATTTACACATTCAGATCGATGCATCGGTGCATTGTCCCACCCCTAGTCTTTAACACATAAGCAACATGCACTTGAGTAGTTTTCTGACCAGATACATGTTTGTTCTTACATTTTTAGGAGGGCTACTTTTACTTCTACATGAGTAGATTTTTTTTTAAGTAACAATATTTACACTTGAGTAAAGTTTCCGAGTATTCTACCAACCTCTGCGTAAACTACTCCCAATCCAGGTGCGTGATGATACGCTACGAGCACCATACACATACGGTAAGCACTATGTCAGCCGAGCATCGGAGCATGCGGCTCAAATCCTGTGTGGAAAGCATCGTATATGTGATCAGAAAGTTAGGTAGTGTTGTGCTTCACTTCGGGGTGATTATTCCACTTTTACAGCTAGTTTCCAGCCCAAAACACTACAGAGATGGCCCTCTTTTTGTTGTTAATCACATTTATCTCGGCCTTTTTGTATATTTCCGTGGATAAATTCGCATATTTATCTCGGTTAAAAACATTACATTCGTATTCCTGACGACAGATAACTATTCTGTCATGGATATAGTCAAAATGTGTGGCCGTTATTTACTGAAACGATCCCGTTTTAGCCGTGAAAATGACCCATAAACACGGAGGAATGGTTGTCGATAGCTAGGTCGTCTTAGAATCTTTATCTCCAGAGAACCTAACTAACGTTAGCAGGAAGCTTCGGTAAGCTGTTTTAGAACGTTAATTACGTCACCCGGATCAATTTTGCAGCCCGGATCAAATTTGTTGTGACAGCACCCCTGCATTTAATACTTTGTACAACCTAATTTTGCCAATAAAACAGCACTTTTAAAACAGAGGCTTCTCCCGTAACATCTAATAAGGTTGGAGAATACAAAGGAATCTGAGACCATTCCTCTTTACAGAATCTCTCCACATAATCCAGAGTCCTAGGTCCTCTCTTGTGCACTCTCCTCTTCAGCTCAGCCCACAGGTTTTCAATGGGACTGAGATGGCCATGGCAGAAGCTTGATTTTGTGTTCAGTTAACCATATTTGTGTTGATTTGGACTTATGTTTTCGATCATTGTCCTGCTGGAAGATCCAACGACGACCCAGTTTTAGTTTCTAGGCAGAGGCAGCCAGATTCAGATTTAAAATTTCCTGATGCCACGTACCCTAACAAGGTTCCCAGGGCCTTTGGAGGAAAAACAGCCCCACAACATCACAGAACCTCCACCATACGTAACAGTAGGGATCAGGTTATTTTCGGTATAGCTATCCTTTATCCTTTTTATCCTATCTTTTTACGCCAAACCCACCTTGAGTGGTGTTGCTTCCCAGTGAAAGTCATGGATTACTGCTTGAAAGTTACTAAACACTCTGATCGACTTTAGAAAGTAAAATATAAATGGAAAAGATTTGGAAAAAACTATGAATATATGTATTATATTAGCCTATATGTATAGGTGAGCGGTATAAATTTTTTTATATCTATGGACTGAGCAACAAATGATCATAGCTGAACATGCCCCTTTCATGCCGACTGTAAATGTATAGGTCTACACCTTGAAATAAATGTATTATTTCACTATCTATTTCATTGCTTATTTATTTATTTAATTTAGCCACATTTGGGTTTCCATGAGTGCACAGGAGGAAGGAATAGCCTAGTAGTCACAAAATAGAGATTGGTAAATGCAGATTTGTGGGCTAAAAACACCTCCAAAATATGTTTTGAGAATAATAGGACCCATTCATATATAGCCTAGTTACCATTGTCGGGGATTCTTCTTGCCAAAATGAATCAGTGAAGAAATATGGGAAATAGTGTCGGTAGCCTGATAGCTCAAGAGTTTTGTAACTTTACCTTGAATCCTCTGGGATTTTCCTTTTGCGTTGCCGCTTCAGTGAAATGCTCTGTAGCGTTCAGATGAATGCTAAATAAGGGTTAACGTCCGTTTCTGTCCAAACATCTCTCAACCTAGATTTCCCCACCCGAGGTCTAGATTCCAGCTAATTTAGGTTGGTTTCATGAGTTTGTTTTAGGCTACGAAAATCCTGCTCCAACGGCAGAGGCCGTTCGATCTGTGCTTTCCTCTGGTTTGACTTTCACAAATGTCATGGCAAAAAAAAAACTGTTTGCGTAGCTTGAAGCATCCATGTTCGCGTATTTGCGTGAGGTATGTTTCGGCCCTAAAAGCAAATCTCAGTGCAGCGGTTGATCTGCGTGGAGAGGAGATAGGAGAGAGAGAGAGCAATATATATATAGCTATAAGCTAGCTTACAGTTTAGCTTTTTTGAATGTTCTAGTAAATTGTAGTAGCCTATCTTTGGTAGATTTTTTTATAGTTTGATAGTCCCTTGTTTTTCAGTCTAGCTTAGCAAGTAGCTAGCTCGTTTATTTAAAAAAAAAAAAACATATAAACATCGAACAAAAAGTTTGGAAATTTGTGTTTGGTAGATTATTTCTCTGTTGTAACAATGCTTCTTGGCAATACATTTTATACCGTTGGAAAGCCTGTTTATTTCCCTTTTAAATGGTGCCCCATTTCTAAGGAACATCCATTTGTGGGATGAGCAGCACAGCTGAGTATGTGGGTTGCGCCCATGAAAAATTTTCTAAATCTTCTCTGCCAATGCCAAACAGCTTATTCTACTGTTGCTATTGACTCTTGTTTTGAGCTTCCGGTACCCCCAGGTGCTGACAATCAGGTGCCTGCACCGATAGAGTAACACCTTTTGGTGGAGGCAGTGTGATGGTGTGGGGCGGCATCTCCATCACTGGAAAAACGAGGCTTGTCATCATTGGAGGCAATCTCAATGCAGAGAGATATCGAGATGAGATTCTGCAACCAGTGGCAAACCCATATCTCCACAGTCTGGGACCGAACTCCATCCTCCAAGATGACAAAGCTCGCCCCCACAGAGCGGGGTTTATCAGAGACTACCTCCAGAATTTGGGAGTAGAGAGAATGGAATGGCCTGCCAACAGTCCTGACCTCAACCCAATTGAACACTTGTGGGATCAGCTTGGATGTGCTGTTCGTGCTAGAGTGACCAACACAACCACGTTGGCTGACTTGCAACAAATCCTGGTTGAGGAGTGGAATGCCATCCCACAGCAGTGTGTGACCACGCTGGTGACCAGCATGAGGAGGAGGTGCCAGGCTGTTGTGGCTGTGTATGGTTCTTCCACACGCTACTGAGGCTCCTGTTTGTTAAATTAATAAATTGTAAAATTGCCAATATGTCTTGTTTCTTCATTGTTACTGATAGACTTCAATCATCCAATCCACCAAACAACACCAAACAAGAGTCACTAGCAACAGCAGAATAAGCTGTTTGGCATTGGCAGAGAAGATGTGTGAGAATGCAAATTTTACATGGGCGCAACCCACATACTCAGCTGTGCTGCTCATGCCAGAAATGCATGTTCCTTACAAATGGGGCACCATTTAAAAGGGAAATAAACAGGCTTTCCAACGGTATAAAATGTATTGCCAAGAAGCATTGTTACAACAGAGAAATAATCTACCAAACACAAATTTCCAAACTTTTTGTTCGATGTTTATATACACTTTATTAAAAATAAGTATATAGTATAACGCATATTTCAGCCAGGAGTTGTAGTATTATGCATGCTACACGTTTACCTTTGCAACGTCCCTCTCTCTTGTGAGAGTTCAGTGCAGTAACCAATGCGCCCATTGAAATGGAAACCAATATTGTTGATATCTTGCAGGTAGTGTGATTGCTTACAGCCTAAAATGTGTAACCTCCATGGCATCGGTAACTATTTGTACAGCGTGTGATTTGTTGTTTACTGGCCGAATCATTATAAGCTGAAACGAGGCTATGCGTGCCGCCCGCCTACCCCTCCAAAACATTGCCAAAACAACTCCATCTTATCATTCTCCACCATTGCTTCTGCCTTGGCCGGCGGCCACTACTTGGGGCTACTTGGGGCTCGACAGTAGCAGGAGCTAGTGTGTTTGTGTGTGTATGAGAGGTAACGAGAGAGTGGAACCTAGCGAGAGAGTGGATCCTAGCATTGCTAGTCAAACTACCGAGTGAATCGTAATGTTTTAAAATCATAATATGTAATTATTTGGAGTCCTACAATATTATAGCAATGTTGTGACTGGACTCCTATGTCTAAAGACAGTAACCTTTAAATGTTTGAGAATAGAGTTTAAGAATGTTATGAAAACCATGTGGAAAACTGACTGTCTAATTTATGTAACAAGAACCTAAAAAATCGATAGTAGGCTAATCCAGTAAATGCAGCTATGTTTTTTGATGAGAACATCAACACCATCACAAAGCATCAAATGCTGTCATGTAATGTTATGTTTTCTATGTTACAAAACACCACTTCATACCATTTCCACCTCACACATATTACCATCTTTCTATGCCATTTCCAGTAATTGATAACACTGTGAAGCAACCACACCTACAATTCTTTTAGGAATTGTTAATCTAGTTATTTCTGTTGTTTTATAGACCAGGCAAGAATGAACAGGAATTACAACAATCAATCTCAAGCCAAAGTTCCTGAGTGTTCTGGAAAAGTACACCACAAGACTATTGCCATTTTACAACATAAAGAGAGGCTCAGCAGACTGAAAGATAAAGAGCATTATTGAATGTCTACAGCAGGTTAGTAAATAAACCTTAGCCTATGCTCTTCTTTATGTTTTACAGGGTCACTAATTCACCTCTATTTGATGGGATTTATGAGTATGGTTATTTAACCATTTAATTTTTTTAAGTTATTGCTTTGCCAGTTGTAAAATCATTAGAAGTGCTAATGATAACACTGGGATAACTGGGAGTTGAAAACTGAGCAAGAATAGATTAAATTCTAATCTCTATTCTAAAATGTATTAATATTTTTAGCATTATGCCACTAATCAAATGCTCTTCTGTTATGTGTTCCTCGTGGGCTTGCACCATGTACTGCTGACTACAAATACATTTTCATTATTAAACATACTTGCCACTTTACAAGACACAACCATGGTTGAAAAGAGGAGGGAGGTTGCAATACAGTGCCTGATTCTGTACATGGGCAAAGAACAGGATGCTCTCATAAAAGAATTCCTGGTAAGCCCTGTTTGTCTTGTTTTATGTGTCAGACAGTGTTGGGGAAGCTACTTTGAAAGCATAGCTTTGCCATCTACCAATTACTTCACACTGGAATAAGTTGAACTACAGAAAAGCTACCCTAGGGAGAAATCTAGTTTGGTTAACTAAAGCTACTTAGAAAAAGTAGTTCCAACTACTGATCAAATTAACAATGTACATGTGATACGAAATTATACCAAAATATAATACACATGAAGTCACATGCCAGCAAAAAATGCCACTCAATTGAGTTTATTGCAAAAAGTGCCCACTTGTTCACAGGTCATACATTAACCAAAAAAATAAAATACCCCACTATTCATGGGAAAGTGCAAGGAATGTCAGCTTTGGTTTTGTATACAATGTCCATCAGTCAGATACCTGCCTTCAAGAAACTAGAGTCCAGGGTAGGGGTATTGCACCAAGCAGGATTACTCAGTTAGCCAGTTAACTTCTAAAATAGCATGCAACAACTTCTCTGAACATTTGTTAATGAATAGCAATAATCAATACTTATGACTAATTGACACTGAATATATTCAAGTTTAGTTTTAAAAATTCAGATTCAAAACATTAAAAACAAAAGCCAAATATTTTTTACAGGTGAGCTGACAATCCAGCTTCCTGGAATACCCCTGAGACCTAAACCTGTCCTAAACAAAACAATCCCATCTGGGCTTTTCACAAGGGCAAAATTTCAAGTTGTAGTTTCAGTAGTTAACAACACAAAAAATGGCAACAAAGTAATTCAACTACTTGAATCACTATGCAAGTAGTTGAACTACCAGCAAACTACTGCAAAATGTAGTTAAAGTACTAGTTTAATTACATGTAGTTCACTACTCCCTGACACTGGTGTCAGATAAATATTTTGATGAAGATCTTCTCATAGTGGGATACGTTTTAGATCTCTTGACTGAGTGTTTTCTATAATGCCCATGGTTCTCTTTTGGGAAACTGTACAAAGCCTATTAATAGAATTAACGATTGCACTACAAACCTAAAAATAACAATAGGCCTATCAATCATATTGGAAAGACGGCTCGATTGGAGAAACGAATGTACATATGTAGCCAGCGAGACCAACCGCATTTTAGACGCAAAACCTTTTACATATCGCGAAAGGGAATACTCCCCTCCCTAATGCGTTTTCTATAGAGCTTGCATAATATGAGACCGTGAAAACGAAAACTGCCATTACGCTGGGCTGCAATACATTTTTCAAAGCACAAAATAAGACGTTGCATATACCACTGCTAAGGTTATAATGTACTCTATTGGATAAAAGAGCCGACAATTAAACCAGAATGAAATGTAATGAATGAGATGGGCTTGCAGGGCATGGGAGGTATTACGAGTCAACGCTTCAGACAGTGTAATAGCGGTATAAAGTGTTGTATATTTCTCAAACGGATTGTACCAGACAATAAATGACCACTGACCACATTTTTAAAGGAACATCTCTATCTATAAAACCAATGGTAGGATTGTATATTTATTTAATATTTAGTAGCAGATATTCATTGTAGAATACGTGGTACAATGAGACAATAATTTCACGTTTATTTAGCATGAGTGAGCAGGGCTTTTCACAGCGTTTTTTGGCATACGATCAGGCTATTGTTGGGTTTATCTTGTAGCTATGACGGAATTCAAATTTTATATGATGAATAAATATATTTATGAACTCACACAAAGATGCTATTGTCCACTATGTCATGCATGGGTAGGTATAGACTGGGTGGTGGGGTGCTTGTTAAATGGACTTTACAGGAAACTAGTGACACTTAGAAACTCTCTATTCAGCAGAGTTGTCACGAATCGTCTACCAATAAAGTTAAAACACAGTGATTTCCAAGATGTGTGATAGTTTGGCTGCAGGAGCAACAAATGTCTCAGTTGAACAAAAAGGTGGCGCCGGCACCTTTTTGGTATAACAATGATTTTGTTATAACCTTATTTAACAGATCAAGGCGCAACGAATTAAGTTTCTCTTTGTGGCTCGTCAAAAAATATTCTGTACTGAAATATTTGAATATATAGTTGGAAATTCGGTCAAGGTATACGTATACCTCTACCCCTTCCTCGTTTTTGAAAAACTAGTTTGTCAAGTGGGCTTGTAAATTACATTGATAGGCTACGTTATTTCCTAAAGATGTTTTTGGAAAGTAAACCAAACAGGACTCGAGTGCTTTCGGTTACATAGTGGAAAAATGATACCCTACCACTCAGTGGCCTCAGGTCTCATTCCCTGTCTTATTCTGCCTTATTGAATCACCTGGTAAGGAACCATGCCAACTACATTATTATCAATGACTATCAAAAGTAGACTAACATTAGCATCCTGACCATAATCGAACGGTTTCACTTTGAACATACGATTACAGAAGCAACGTTAAGGGCATTAAACAAAGGTGCAAATCCACGTTTTTGAATTTAATTGCCATGCAGTAGCTAGACATCAAAAAATGATCAAACATAATTTTTTCATAATTTTGGAGAAGCTGTGATGACACAAATAGCCTCTCTGTTAAAGTGAATATGATCCAGACACTGTCTATCAATTAATCCATCTAATATTGGATTTTTTGTTTGTTTTATGACAGCTCTTTGATAATTGCAAGTTAGCTATGCAAAGGAAAATATGACCAATATTATGTTCAAATAAAACATGCACTCATTCTAATATACATTTATGTGAAACATACTGTATGTTTCATAATAATCTATTGGTGGCGCTAGACATAACCCACCTTTTTTTCGGAACAAAGTTGCAAACATGCCTCCATTTTATCAAATCTCCACCCCGCAAGCGTAATGCCGCGTACATACTGGAGAAACGTTTAAAACAGTGGATAAGTCAAATGTCTGAATCACAAATAGGCCTCAGAAGTCATGTCGTCATTTCCTCCAGATTTGTTAACATTTTCGAGAAAATAGACGGCCTATATGATAAATGAATGGGGTTTCCCTAATTCCTTCAAAATAATAAATATATGAAAAATATACCAAAAAAACATTCAGCCATTTTTTATAATCTAAAAAAAATTTGTGTAACTTTAAAAAGTGAATTGCTAGCAGCTAAGTGGTTAATGACCCCTAACCCGTCGTACAATTTCAACATGACACACTGTATAAGCATTTCAAGCTACTTGTTTGCTGTGACCAGTGTAATTAATTATACATTTTTCTATTTCGCATATAAAGATGGATTAAATTGATACGGTACGTTAGGCCCACTGTCATCCTAAACAAGCAAAAATGATAAAAAACCAATTCAATTTGTGCATTAAACCTAACGTTAACCACTCTGGCTAATGTAGCCTACTTAAACACCCAACCTGTCATATTGCAGTAGCCAGTGTTGGGGAGTAGTGAACTACATGTAATTAAACTAGTAGTTTAACTACATTTTGCAGTAGCAATAACCGTTTTTAATCATCTTTACCAGGGGTGCCAATAATAGTGGATCACACTGTATGTGTGTGAGAGAGAGTCTAATATTGGCCTTTGATTAAGTATAAAACTGCTTACCACTAATACACTTTGATAGGACTGGTGTGCATATAGAAGTGTGATGTTAATTCAAAATGTATGTTTAATCCAAGGTATGCAACTTTTAAACCAATGGAAAACACTAAATGCAGGCTTTGTAGTTTCCCAAAAGAGAACCATGGGCATTATAGAAAACACTCAGTCAGGAGATCTAAAACTTAACCCACTATGAGAAGATCTTTATCAAAATATTTATCTGACACCAGTGTCGGGGAGTAGTGAACTACATGTAATTAAACTAGTAGTTTAACTACATTTTGCAATAGCTTGCTGGTAGTTCAACTACATTCATATTTGCATAGTGATTCAAGTAGTTGAATTACTTTGTTGCCATTTTTTGTGTTGTTAACTACTGAAACTACAACTTGAAATTTTGTCCTTGTGAAAAGCCCAGATGGGATTGTTTTGTTTAGGACAGGTTTAGGTCTCAGGTGTATTCCAGGAAGCTCACCTGTAAAAAATATTTGGCTTTTGTTTTTAATGTTTTGAATCTGAATTTGTAAAAACTAAACTTGAATATATTAGGTGTCAATTAGTCATAAGTACTGATTAATTCTATTTATTAACAAATGTTCAGAGAAGTTACATGCTATTTTAGAAGTTACTTGGCTGAGTAATAATGCTTGGTGCAATACCCCCACCTGAACTCTAGTTTCTGGAAGGCAGGTATCTGACTGATGGATACTGTATACAAAACCAAAGCTGACATTCCTTGCACCTTCCCATGAATAGTGGGGTATTTTATTTTTTTGGTTAATGTATGACCTGTGAACAAGTGAGCACTTTTAGCAATAAACTCAATTGAGTGGCATTTGTTGCTGGCATGTAAGTATTTTTTTTTTGATTTTTTTTTTTGTGCTTTTTCTAAGTAGCTTTAGTTAACCAAACTAGATTTCTCCCTAGGGTTGCTTTGCTGTCGTTCAGCAATTGGTAGCTTGCAAAGCTATGCTTTCAAATTAGCTTTCCCAACACTGGCAGTAGCTAACGGTAGCCTAATGTTCTGCTATACGTTTAACGTTACCAGTGGCGTCATTTTCTTTTAGTTATTTAGTTTTAGCTAGACTACCAGTTGTAATGTCTACACACTCAGAAATAAAGGTACAGAAAGTACCTAAAAGGTACAAACGCTTGTCACTGAGATGGTATAGGTAGGCTACATAAAGTCGTACCCCTTGGCAGCAATACCTAGCTAACTAATTTGTACCTTTTTTGCTCGAAAAGGTACTAATTAGTACTCAAATCGAACATTATTGTACTTTCAGGGTACATTTGGGAAATATGTAGCCTACCTTAGCTTAGAAGAAGAATGTACCTCCACTGTACCTTTATTTCTGAGAGTACTGTTTTTGGGCTTGTTTTTAAAAAATCTGGGCGCTACGATTGTTAAAAGACATTAGCTTGCTTATCAATTTAGATATTAATTTAGCTATTCCACGCCTCCCATCCGAAATCACCCTACTCCCCCTGTTATGAACATTACCATTGCTTCGCATTGCTGAGTTAGCTACCCAGATAGCAAGCTGTTCGCGGTCCGCCGTCTTTTTATTTTATTTATTTTTTAAAATTTGTTTCTGATTTTTCCCCATTTTCTCCCAATTTAGTAGCCAATTGAACCCCTATTCTAATTCAATTCCCCCCCATGTAGCAACTGCTAGAGAACCACCGCTATACAACCCCATCAGCCGGTAGTAGGAAAGAGGCCGCCACGTCCTCAAGCTCCTGACCGTGATTCCAACTCGCCCGGGGCCTTATTTGCACAGTGATTCTCTCCGAGCCCCTCCCCCCACCCGGAAGCAGCCGCCAATTGCTGCTCCCACAGGGCGCCGGCCATGCTCGGAAATGGCAGGTCCGGGGCGCGAACCCCGATCCTCGGAGTACAACTGCGCTGACTGAAACGCTCTTACCGTTGTACCACCGCAGCGGCCACACGCCGTCTTTTTTTGAGTGGCATGCCACTTATCAGAATATCTCTTTCGGACCTCCTGCGGGGAACTGGCGACAAACTGTTGCAGTGCATGTCTATGGTGTAGCTCGCGGTCTAACGGCGGACCACTGGTCTGGCAGGCGGCTTCACAACCTCCAATTGCAGTTACACTGGCTCAGGTTTAAAAGCTAACGGACTTTTTCAACCAAGTAACATTAAACGACTAAACGGCGGTCGTTTCTGGTCGACACACTGTGGTTCAACTTCGTTGTAAATTATGTAAGTTATATTTCTTAACATTGTCAGCTAACGTTATATATTTTCTTCGAAGTTTTATAAGATCTTGAGCTAACGTTATTAACGTTAGAATCTAACTCGCTAATTTAGCTGTGGTTAGCTGTGGTTAACATTAATGTTACTGGTAACTTCTAACTTATGTGCTAACTGTCATGGATCATGCCTTTCTTTCCTTATCTCTGCGTTTTGTATTCCTTTAGTCTTTTACCGGTAATCTATCGGATTTTTCTGTGTTCCGCGACGGGTTTTGCTTTTGTCTCAGTAATTAGTGAGTTCACCTGTCCTGCATTTCCGCTCACTATTTATACCCCGCTTTCTCCGTTTCTCGTCGCTTCCATGTTATTTCACGTAACATTCGAGCCGGTAAAAAGGTATAGGAAGTTGTATTGCTATCGACCGCTTTGACTTGAACGCGGGACTTGTTTGCAGTACAATTTAGAAAAAGCAAAGTGATCTTTTTCGCTCTTATCTCAGAGCTTAGGGTTTTCGTTTCTTTGTTTTACACTCATACCTACGAGTGCTCTCACCCAAGTCTTAGGGGTCTTGAGTTTCTCTTTTCTTTCTGTTTGTTTGCTCCACAAACGGGAGTTAAATAAGCGTGACAGCTTATTTATTTTGTTTTGCTCGGATATCGAGTTCCTCGTTTTTATCGCGAGGTTAATTGTGTTCTCCTTATTTTCTCCCTTTCCACTACGGATTATTGTCCGTTTCAGTGGTGTTCATTCATTTTAAGATTCCTTATCTGTCGCACCTGGACCTCCAATATTTCCTCCATGTCTCTGGCATAGAGAACCCTTACACTAACATCAGATGTAATGTATATGTTTGTTAGATTTGTGGACGACAAGGTAAGGCAAATTCTTCCCATATGATACATCAAGGATTTTAAACCTGAAATGAAAAGACTTTGACAAAAAGAAGAAACATCTCATCATACTCTGGGAAAAATCCACTGCGACAAGGTTTTTCTAGCTACAAAGGATACACTTCAAAGCTTGCAGGTAAGATGTAGCGATCACTTCATGTATTTTTGGATAACCATGAATTAAGCCGTGTATAAAATACTAAACCTTTAGATAAAATGAAAGAAAATGTCTTTTAATAAAATAAACGGTATTTATACTCTCATATTTGTATGCTATGCTGTTTTGGGTGGGTCTCAGCCTCATTTCCTTAATATTTTCACTAACTTTCATTATAAAAGAAAAGAAAGTTATTGATAAATCAAAAAACATTTAACTATTAGGAAATTTAATGAAAATACAAAGGAAATGAAGACAGAGCTTTCAAAATGAGGGCAACTAAACATCTGTCTTCAAGAGCAGTTATTAAAGAAAACAACTGGTAGGTTTTTTCCTTTTTTCATATATAGTTAATGTCTTAATTGTTAATGAAGCTAGACTTTTTCCCTTTTGGAGAATTATAAGGGACTGCTGTTAGTACTATCTATGCCATAAATAAATAAATATTTAAGGAATGTACAGAGTAGGTGTAAATGCTACCAGCTATTTAACCAGTAGAACAAAATCATGGAAATTATTTTGGAGGTCAACAATGAAATGTCAATGTTGAATTACAGTACATTGATTGTATACTACGTGTATCTCATACTCCTGGAGGCTAACCATTTTGTTATTGGATTTAACATGCAGCTGTTTATGTGCTTAATTGTTGATGCTTCTTACACAAGACAATATATTTGTACATTAACTAATATTTAATATATTCACAGCACTCCACAAGAAACAAAAAACCATATTGTGACTTCAGGGATCTTGAGGTGGAGCCCCAGATGGAGACCACCATTAACTTGGAGAATGATGGAAAGGTAAAATATTGTGTAGGTGGCGTCTGATGGTGCTTTTTAAAACCTGGTGACCCCAAGATGCCACTAAGGCCTGCAATTTTTTCACAGTGATTCTTGGGGATTTTTTTGCTTGAGATTTTTTGCTTCTCTCAACATCCTCCTCCCTATCATGGGGGACAAAATGTGTTCCTACCCATCAGGTTTTCAACTGTTCCATATCTTTTGAATTTTTAAATAATTGTCCTTTTCAATCGTTTGTGGATCTTCCTGTAGCCATTACCATATTTATGAAGGTCTATGACCGTCTGTCTTTTTTGAACTGCGAGTTTTTTTGTTTTCTTCATGGTGCTGTATGACAAAGGGATATTGCATACGTGTTGCCTCATTTTTATACCCTAATGAAACAGGGAGTGATGTGATGACACAATATAGATAAACTTAAATAAGAGGAATTTCATTCCTGGTTTAACTTCGGTAGATTTTATTTCCAATAATCTTTAGGGGTGCTGTCAGGCCAAAATGTGTCCGGGAGCCAAAATGTGTCCGGGCACGTCATCGGAATGCTTGGAATGTCGTTGCTATGCCAACAGACACGCGAGCATTGTGACGCGTAGCTCGCACTTGCTTTGACCTCAGAATCGCCGGGTGACAAGCTGGCACTTGCTTTTATCCTACAAAACATGACAACAACTCACTAAATAAAAGTTAACAAATAACATTTATTGAAAACAATATTCAACGTAACAAAACATTTTTAGGAAACGTGCCTGATTATTACAACGGCATTTTCATTGGGTGAACGCGATCGCATAGCAAATACAGTAAAAAAATAATAATCGGTCATCAGAAAAACTACCAATAGGCCCACAAAAAAATAACAATTAGGCGTACTGATCGACGTGACATTAGATTAGTTTTATTGGGCTATTCAACAACGCGATAGGCCTACTTACTCTTTCCACCTCGCTGGTTTAACTTGCAGGGCGAACAGGCTAATGCGTTTTTTTTTTCTTTCTTTGTTTTGTTTTTTTTAATCCGGCGTTGTTAACATTATTAACGGATGCTCGTTTTTTTATAAAGCAACATTTGACCAGGAAACTACTATGTAGTATTGCTAGCTAGTTAGTTTCAGTAAAATACTATCTACTTCAAAATTAATCACTAGCTAACACAATCTAAAATCTAAAACAATTAACAATATAAAGCACAGTAGCCTATACAAAAGGATATTATAAAAGTTATCTGATATAGATCTGTCTATCTCCGGCGATTCTGAGGTGAAATGAATCACCAACACAATCTAAAATCTAAAACAATTAACAATATAAAGCTTAGTAGCCTATACAAAGGGAAATTATAAAGGTTATCTGAGTGATAGTGATGGTTATTTGAGTGATGTAGTGATCTATCTCCGTCCAACGATCTCCGGCGATTCTGAGGTCAAAGCAAGTGCAAGCTCGTTACAATGCTATCGCGTCACAATGCTCGCGTGTCTGTTGGCATAGCAACGACATTCCAAGCATTCCGATGCCTTGCCCGGACACATTTTGGCTCCCGGACACATTTTGGCCTGACAGTGCCATTAATTGTGAACTTGATTTGGAGGAAATAGATTTTTAATTAAATGATTTTGGTTGGTTCCATTGAAAAATTCATTAAATACAATATTTCTCACGTTGGCATTTTGAGTTTCTCAATAATATTATTATATATATATATTTTTTATTATAGTATTTTATATTTTAGTACATTTCCAGTCAGGGGTGCCAGTAATTCTGGAGTAATTATTAGAGGGTATTTGTATAAATGTTGGATTCACCATTTAGAAATGATAATACAATTTTTTACATAGTCCCCCTATTTCAGGCCAACTAAAGTATTGGGACAAATGAACATAATATGATTTCGTATGTTTTTTTCAAATCTGAACTTTTGGGAGTATAGAGCCAAATGAAGTGAAAATGTTTCCTTGTCCCAATACTTACATAGGGCACTGTATAATGTGTATTTTTCATTGTTAATTCATACCACAATAAATTTTTTGCATATATAGCCTACATTTTATAATGTACCATTTACATTATAATGTAACAATTTATGTAATTTATAAACTTCAATGATTTTGTGAAAATGAATATTTGAAAATGAACAAATAATTTCATTAAGAAAATATGCTTTGTGCGACATTTAAATAACAATGTCAAAATGTATGCAGTAACAGTTGATATAGTTTACATTTAATTGGAGCAAAATTTTTAATTATGTATAAATGCGAAACATATTCTCATCTAAGACTTTAATAGGTTAAATATGTGCCAGTGGTTTCTGCTCCTGCGCCGCTACTATACCCGCTGGAGAACCGAGGAGAAAAACGCCAGTGCACCCCAGCAGTTTCGTTGCTGTGCCGCCACTATACTGTTGGTGGACCGCTGGAGAACCGATGAGCAAAATGCCAGTGCCCCGCCAGCGATTTCCGCTGCTGGGCCGCCAACTATGCCACTAACGGGCTGCCAGTGGCCCACCAACTGTTTGCTATCTGGGTAGCTAGCAAGCAAACGATAGTTCATGGCAAGCCGTTTTAACATTTAACTAGCAAGCTAACGATAGCTTATGGCAGGCCGTTTTAACATTTAGCTAGCAAGCTAACGATAGCTTATGGCAAGTTTAATGAACAGTTATTCGACTTCCTTAAAGTCCTAACTAGCTGTCCAATGTCCTAGCTGGCTGGCCATAAGTTAGCTAGCTACCGTGATTGCCTAGCTAACGTTACTAGCCAACTGCTCCAACTAGCTAGGTCCTAAGAGCAGCCAGTTTAACAGATCATTTGTTTATCTAAGCTAGCTAATAATAGTAACAGTCAGTTAGCAATCCTACACAAAGAGGTTGTGTAACATTCATTTAGCAAATGCTTCTGATCTGGTGAGTTAAAACAATTTGTTAGACCCCGCCCCGTTTTGAAATTAGAAAATTGCCTAATCTGGGTGTGATAAAGTGGTAATATAGGGGCTGAACTCCAGGAATCAAACCATGCCCCAGCAATTATTTTTCACTTATTTTTGAACATTTGTGTTTATTTTATGATTATTGTATTATTTTATCTCTATACTGTGACTGCCGATTGTGGTTCAATTTGGAAGGAGACGCATTTACACCACATCGCGGCAAATGATCCATGTTTATTTTATCGATATGGATACCAAGGAACGCAAAACATCAAATCGGTTGTCAAGGAAACGTGCATCATGGAGAATTATAAAACCACAGAATGCCTGCAAGTAGGCTAATGTGTACTTTGTGTACTGCAGGTCAAGGTAGCGAAGACCTCTAAAATAAAACCCCAATGTGTAGCTACGAGGCCCAAGAGAGAATGTCTGTTGTAGGGACATATGTTGCAAAGGTAAACTTGTAGCATGCATAGGCTATAGGCTACTACAACTCCTGGCTCAACTATTTGACCAAAATCCCCTCTTTCTGCAGGGAATGCCACATATATCAATAACATACCCTAGAACATAAATTCAACAATATTTCTTAAAAGTGACCAACAAAATGTAAACAACTGCTCTAGTCCACAGCTCAAACTGAATGGTGTCATGCAGCGCGAGTAATAATTTGGTTACAAAAATATTCAACATAAACAGGCCAGCAAGGGCACAGTGTGAACAAAGTAAACAATTGATACTTTCGTTACCTCGTCAGAAACAAAATTTTGTTTTGTTTTAACATAAAAATATAGGAAATATCCACAGCTTGCATGCAACACAGAGAGTAGCTCTCCACGTCCCTGTCAGATTTTCATATGCTTTATACTATATAGTCTAATTATTTTTAAATAAAGTAGCTAGCTACTTGCTAAGCTAGACTGAAAAACAAACTATCAAGCTATCTATAAAACAATAGGCTACAACTAGAATATTCAAAAAATCTCAACTGTAAAGTAGCTATATCAATCGCTCGCTCGCTCTCTCTATCTCCTGATTCTCCTCTCCAGTCTCCACGCAGACGTACTGCTGCCCTGAGCTTCACTTTTATAGCTGCTGCATAAGCCGCCCTCGCTCCAAAATTTCAGGGTGTAGCCACAGAACTATTGGTTAAGCTTGGGTGGATCCAGAATTCTCTGAGACGGTAAAAAACAATGATTCCAAGTTAGAACCTGCTGCCCAAGACTCAGGGTATTTGCATTGATTTTGGTTGGTAAAAAAAGAAAAGTATTTAATGCTTTTTTGCAGGCAGGCCGCAGTTTGCAATGTAATTGGGTTTGGCAACAGCTACACAGGGGACTATTTTCTCTGCTGCTGAAATTAAATTCATAATGTTAATTAAAAATAGTTTTATTGAAAGTGTGCCTTGTCCTTGTATGTTATTTACAATATAGCTAACAACACCTGTTTAACTGTTACTATATTGACGATATAGTACTGCGTCTCGTACCTTATTGCTTAAATTTAGACCTATTTCCCCTAATGCCCAAACTATCAGGTGGAGTGTAAGATTCGGAGAATCAAACGTGACAGCTAAGGGTTCTAAAAGCAAATGCTGTAGTGTGCACCAAAAAGACGGGTCTGTACTAAGAGAGAGGGATATATTAATATGAATAACCAAGGAATGGATAATAGAAAACACTCCAGGCCCGAAGCCAAAACAAAACAACCCCAAATAACGGCGTACTCGAGAACCGAGTGAAGAGAAAATACCTCTCACTAACAATATGAGCAAGCGAATAACAGAGGTAAGAAAACAAACGATAAGTAAAACGGGGAAAGAAAATAATTCTCTCACTCCCAATGTGGGAGAATTCAGAAGAAAATAATAAAGAAACAAGCAATCTGCCTCAACGAGAACAGAATGCAAACCAAAGCGAGGGACAGACAGCAACTAAGAGAAAAACAATTCCACTAAGGAATAACTCTATATGCTAAAGCAAGTCCCTTGTATCTCTTAAGCAAAGCTTAAAAGAGAAAAGGTCGCTTGTAAACCTGTACCATACTGACTTTGGTAGGCAGAAGTCCTGGGCTATTTATAACCGGCAAGAAACCCAAAACAGGTGTGAGGAATAATAGCCGGGTGAAATCCAATCACTGAAACGGAGGCGGAAAAAATCCGATAGAGCGCCCTGACGACACCAAAACGAATAACGACCGCAAAACAGCCGAGGCTGCTCATAACCATGACACAAATGTGTGCGTGCTGTGCACTATGCAAGCGGCCTATGTGTGTGACTGTGCGTGAGCAGTCACTCAGAATCGGGTATTGTGTTTGAAGTTGGCTCTCCACAAGCTGGAACTGGCGATGGGGGGTACCCAGGCTCTTCACAAAAGTGGAGTCGGGGTTCCGATTCTCATTTTGGATCCGCCCAAGCCTGCTATCGGTGGGTGTAGCTGTACAGGTTTCTATTTTGTAACCGAGGAAGAAATACATAGGCAAAGACTTTTCTGGCCAATCACAGATTGAACGTGCAGTACCTAACGTTTTACCACGAGAGACACTTTTGAGCCAGATTCTCATTGACCAGGATCAATGACTAATACTTAGAAAAACCCAAATGTATCAGTTATCATCTAAAATAAGTGGTTTTAGTGCTTTGTTACCCCTTTAAGCTACGTAGAGTTTCGGGAGTAAGTCCCATTTGCGCATACTTATCTCAACTCTGAATCTGGCCCTTAGAGTGACGTCCCCCCTTTTGTTGAGAAAATGAGGAAAAGGATTCACAGTCTTTGGACTGTTGTAGTATAATAAATCAAACAATCCTTTCACCGCCCTGTCGGGAGGGGTCAGGACCATTCCACTACACGTAATTCAAACTTTCTTCCAAATATACACTACATTCCAGAGTCTGATATAACGTAATTTATTGTAAAAAGATTTGCATGAATATACATACCCAGGCTGATCGGCTAAGCATACATATGTTAAAAACACTCTCAATCACACGGTCCAGTCTAAGTCCGTCAATTTCATGCTCACCCACGAGACGTAAAAACAGGTCCGTTAATGAAAGAAACAAAACATAACAGCCGCACCATGAAGTTCAGCTGACATTTTATAGTTTATTTTCGACCCCCCCCTTTCTGGGGGGTTTTCCAGTTTCCTGGGAGATTACTTTTTCCATGGTCTGCAGCAGTCTCTGCTGGTTTTAATTAAGCATTACATATGACCCTTATTTATATGGTAGTTTTATGAAATGCCATGATTTAATTATATCAGAAACATCCTAGCCACGGTTTGACAATAGTAGTTCAATACATAGTTTTTATACTAATGTTTGTAAAGATAGAAGATAAATGTTTTCTTTGGATTTAATAAACTCTATTAGTTCTCAAACTGCACACACACACTTCCAAGGCTAGGGAGCCAGATCTTTTAACAAGCCGGCCCCAAGGAATGTTAGGGAGTCATTCATCTCATCTCTTCAGACGGGCTAGGAACATTCATCTAGTTGCCCGTGTGTGTATGTGTGTGTGTGAATGGGTCCATTGCCTCCTTTTCGAGATAACTAGATCATACTGTGTGCCTAGCTTGGGACAATCGTCCATT
This sequence comes from Ilyophis sp. 1 JC-2022, assembly GCA_022702515.1. NCBI lineage: Eukaryota > Metazoa > Chordata > Actinopteri > Anguilliformes > Synaphobranchidae > Ilyophis > Ilyophis sp. 1 JC-2022. The sequence continues at coordinate 35,392,140 of CM040395.1, forward strand.
GACCACACTTTGATACAACTAATGAGCTTGTTTTCCCGGCGTGAGTATCTGCCCTTGAATGTGAGGCCTTGACTGTGTGCTGTGTGCACATTTGGGCCTTTAGAACTGTTTTTTGCAATTCATCCTACCACAGAAAAACATATTCATATTAACACTACTTTTTCATATACACTCCTCAAAAAAAGTTCGGAAACGTTATTTCGGTCGATTATTCCTCCCCTTTAATAATACCAATTGGTATTGTATTTTATATCGTTGGAAAGCCTGATTAGTCACCTTTACAACGAGGTACAACTTGTAAGGATCGTGCATTCGTGGAATGAGCAACACAGCTAACCGTGTGGGTAGCGGCCCAAAAAAATGTGCCAAAATCCCCTGCAATATTCTTCTGTTGGTATTCACTCTCGTTTTGAGTTGCTTGGTGGACTGGATGATTGCACTCTCCCACAGTAATAAGGAAAAAACAACACATATTGGCCATTTTTACACTTTATTCATTTTACACTGTCAGGGACCTCAGTAGCGTGTGGAAGATCCATACGCAGCCACAACAGCTTGGCACCTCCTCCTCATGCTGGTCACCAGCCTGGTCACACACTGCTGTGGGATGGCATCCCATTCCTCGGTGCCAATCAGGTGCCAGTCACACACCTGTGACTGGCATACACCTGCCAGCACCTGAAGCTCAAAACGAGAGTGAATACCAACAGAAGAATATTGCAGGGGATTTTGGCACATTTTTTTGGGCCGCTACCCACACGGTTAGCTGTGTTGCTCATTCCACGAATGCATGATCCTTACAAGTTGTACCTCGTTGTAAAGGTGACTAATCAGGCTTTCCAACGATATAAAATACAATACCAATTGGTATTATTAAAGGGGAGGAATAATCGACCGAAATAACGTTTCCAAACTTTTTTTGAGGAGTATAGTTGGTAATTACAGTAGTCTGTAATGACCTGAAAATATGCGACACTGTAAACTCACCTTTCTGTAAATTGGCAATGGAGAACCATAGTCTGTAGACCTGCGTTTCTCCTGGTGATGCACAAGTGAAACGGGAGAACAATGGTCTGCAGACCGATGTCTCTCCCTTTGGCCATAAGGTGTGTGAGCTAAACGGCGGTCAGGTGATGAGCGGACAAGATGGAAAAGCGGGACTCCTCGCCTCTGCGATGAGGAGGGTTGGTTTCTACTCTCACCTCTCTGTGGTGAAGAGAGGAAGAGGATGTACGGTTTCTCTCTACCCGGTGTTGGGGAGAAGACAAAGCTAGAAACAAAGGAGGCAAAGAGTCACTGCTAATGCTTTCCGTTTTATTCTCAAGGAGAGAGGAGGCTGGGAAAGGTTTCTCCTCTACCTGCTGTTAGTGAGGAGGAGAAACATAATGAGAGACACGGTATGATGTGTGGCAAACCACGTAAGCTAACGAATAGCGTCATAATGAGAGTCAGAATCCGGAAGTGAATTATTTTTGCTAGGCAATCAGGATAGGGGCAGTCTCAGTATTCCGTCAGTGTGGTTAAAGTTCATGCAATCAAAACGTGACACTACAGCACCGCAAGTAATTTAACAAAACCAAGTGAACACTCAATATAATTCCACTTCTAGTGCAATCATTATAGATAACACGTGAATCATTTAAAAAGCACACATGAACAAGACACTCTGTGACGTCAAAAAGAGCACACACTAGTAAAGAGACTGTGTGACATGAACTGAAGTATCCCTCTCCCTGAAGCAGCAGAGGGTAGTCAGATGAATGTTCATCTGAAAAACCGGAGTCACTGTAGGACTGCAAAAAAAATCTGATTGATTCACAATCGGGAAAGGCAGGACGAGAGCTGCAAAATAAAAGAAAAAACAGCCACAAACCACTACACCACCACTGTCGCATATACGGTTCATTTAACAAGCAACCCTCCACCCAGTCCCACCTGCAACTATACCTACACATGCGTGACACAGTGGACAATAGCATCTATCTGGGAGTTCTTAAAAATATTTTATCACCAGCAGAAATTTGTATTCTGTCATAGCAACAAGATAAAACCAACAGTAGCCCAAATGTATGTTGAACAGCGCTGCTAACTCAATACCAAAATAAACAAGTGAACTTATTAATCATAGCATGAAATCATAGCATGTCATTCTACTATCAATATCTGCTACTAAATATTCAATTCAATTTTATTTGTATAGCGCTTTTTACAGAGAACTGTCACAAAGATGCTGCACAGAGAAACAAAATTTTGCCCCCAACCAGCAAAATGAAGTAAAAACTTCCCAGTGGGAAGAAAAACACAGTGGCGAGAACTCCCCAATGGGTAGAAATCTCGGAAGGAACCTGGCTAGACAGGGGGTACCCACCCTTTGCTGGCCGGCCCGGTGGGTGGAATGGATTGTAATATACTGTAATGAGGGATCTAATCAAACTAGCTGGTATTAGAAAGTCCAATGAAAAGGATGTAAAGTGTCCAGTTCAAAGGGGCGGTGTGGTGCTTCTGGGTGCTTCTGCATCAAGGCAGGGGTGAACGAAGTAATCTAGGAGGACAGTAAGGAATGAGTAAGTCACTAAGATATTCTGGAGCCAAACCATTTAAAGCTTTAAATGCTAAAAGTAAAATCTTGTAGTCAATTCTGAATTTGACAGGCAGCCAATTAAGAGTTTTGAGCACCGGGCTGATATGCTCCCATTTCTTAGTTCGAGTAAAAACCCCTAGCAGCTGCATTCTGTACAAGTTGGAGACGATTCAGGGCAAAGCCAGTGCAACCAGACAATAAAGCATTACAGTATTCTAGTCAACGTTACAAAAGCATGAAACATCTTTTCAGCATCCTACAATGACAACACCTTCCTTAATTTAGATATATTACTCAGGTGGAAGAAGGCCATTCTTGTGATATTATTAATATGGGGCTGAAAGGAGAGGTCTGAATCAATAGGTACACCAAGTTTTTTTTTTAACCCCTTCGTGCAGTGGCAAATTTGGTCAATTCTCATATATTTAGGGGGTGCTCTGTTTATGGCTTTATAACTCCAGGTGTGAACATAATTTTCATAATTTAAGTCAAAATAAAGTGCCACAAATGCAAAGAAACATTGGAAAAATGCAAAAGAAAAATGTTTTCTTTAGTTTGCAACAAAATACTGAGAGCTACATAAGTGAAACAGGTAAATAAACATTGAACAAAAAGTTCGGAAATTTGTGTTTGGTAGATTATTTCTCTGTTGTAACAATGCCTCTTGGCAATACATTTTATACTGTTGGAAAGCCTGTTTATTTCCCTTTTAAATGGTGCCCCATTTGTAAGGAACATCCATTTGTGGGATGAGCAGCACAGCTGAGTATGTGGGTTGCGCCCATGAAAAATTTGCCAAATCTTCTCTGCCAATGCCAAACAGCTTATTCTGCTGTTGCTAGTGACTCTTGTTCGGTGTTGTTTGGTGGATTGGATGATTGAAGTCTATGAGTAACAAGGAAGAAACATATTGGCAATTTTACAATTTATTAATTTAACAGTCAGGAGCCTCAGTAGCGTGTGGAAGAACCATACACAGCCACAACAGCCTGGCACCTCCTCCTCATGCTGGTCACCAGCGTGGTCACACACTGCTGTGGGGTGGCATTCCACTCCTCAACCAGGATTTGTCGCAAGTCAGCCAACGTGGTTGTGTTAGTCACTCTAGCACGAACAGCACGCCCAAATCTCCCAAATTCTGGAGGTAGTCTCTGATAAACCCCGCTCTGTGGGGGCGAGCGTTGTCATCTTGGAGGATGGAGTTCGGTCCCAGACAGTGGAGATATGGGAATGCCACTGGTTGCAGAATCTCATCTCGATATCTCTCTGCATTGAGATTGCCTCCAATGATGACAAGCCTCGTTTTTCCAGTGATGGAGATGCCGCCCCACACCATCATACTGCCTCCACCAAAAGGTGTTACTCTATCGGAGCAGCAATCAGCATAGCGTTCTCCCCGTCTTCTCCACACTTTGACCCTACGATCCAACTTCCGTAGGCAGAATCTGGACTTATCGCTGAACATAACGTTCCTCCACATGTTCAGGTTCCAGTGCAGGTGTTGCCGACACCAGCGCAAACAGGCCTGACGGTGAAGGGCAGTCATGGCAGGCCTCCTGGCAGCCCTATGAGCCCGGAGATTGGCTGCGTGCAGTCTGTTCCGGATTGTCTGGGCCGAGACCCGTGTGCCATATCGTCCTGCAAACCTTGACTGCAAATCTGTAGAAGACAGCCTATGGTTCCTAAGTGCTGAAAGGGTGAGGAACCGGTCTTCTTGGGGTGTCGTCTTCTTGGGACGCCCACTTCGCGGTCTGTCTCTGACATCCCCCGTTTCATGGAACTTGGCCTTCAGTTTGGAGATGGTACTAGGGCTCACTCCAAATAATGCCGCAACTTGCTTTTGCGGAACATCAGCTTGAAGTTGCCCTATCGCACGGGCCTTATCAAGATCAGACAAACGTGGCATGCCGATTCTTGGAGCAGACACCAATTGACCACTGTAGCAGGGCCCATGCTCACAGGTGGTGCCAATCAGGCACCTGATTGTCAGCACCTGGGGGTACCGGAAGCTCAAAACAAGAGTCAATAGCAACAGCAGAATAAGCTGTTTGGCATTGGCAGAGAAGATTTGACAAATTTTTCATGGGCGCAACCCACATACTCAGCTGTGCTGCTCATCCCACAAATGCATGTTCCTTACAAATGGGGCACCATTGTAGCATTGTTACAACAGAGAAATAATCTACCAAACACAAATTTCCGAACTTTTTGTTCGATGTTTATATACATTTCCTGGATCATAAACTCTATGTCAACAAGTGTGCAAAATCTGAGGATGATATGCAGAACTACTAAAGGTCTGTGATGCAAAATATAGGCAGTGTACCCTGTTGGCCATTAGCGTCTCCAAATGTATCCAAATGGCTAAGTTGTGTAAATTGTGCACTGCTCTAAATAAAAAGAATTATGATATATTTAAAGTGACGGTCAAGGATCATAATATGCTTATAACCACGTTATTTATGCCTATTGAGGTATGTATTGAGCACTAATAAAGCGTGAGGAATAAATTCCATTCCAATCTCGTTAAATTTCAGTCTATATATATCTCTTTATTCGTGTATGCTGAAAAAAAGGGTGGAGTCGAAATGGGTCCATGGTGACGTAGATGTGAAACCTCAACCAAGACATACTTTGAGCTAATTACATAACTCCTCCCATAGTTTGAGGTGAATAAATCAGTCCTGTTCCACTAAGAATTCCTGTCTGAAGTCTGAACCAAATGCTTCAGTACTTAGTTGCCATGCATGCCATGTTCGATTAGCAATCGAAATTAATGAATGGGCCTTTAAATACATTTTAAAAACTCGATAAAAACTACCATTATTTAATGATTTGTGTGGAACATGCATTTGGTGAAATGTCGCCTTGCAATTCAGATTGCTTTAAATAGACTAACGTCTTGATAGCAGCCGCACTGTATTTTACTTTGAATTGATTGCATTAATTCCTCGCCGGGTTCAAACCTATGGTTCAAACCATAGAACTGTATAAGAACAGTTCTGTGGTTCTAACATGTAGGGTTGAGGGTGTTGTAGGGACAACAGACTACATTTCCATTCATTCCACAGGAAACCCAAAGGACATTTACAACACAGCCACAGTGTAACGTCCGTTGTTATTGACTCAATCATGTCACTTGGAAATACGAGACACTAAGGGTCATAAAAGTAAACCTGATAAAACTGAAGACATTCCAGTCTGTCGAGCCCCACTTTTGGTAAATGGTAAATGGACTGCACTTATATAGCGCCTTTTTCCAAAGCGCTTTACAATGGCCTCTCACTCACCCGTTCACACACACATTCACACACCAATGGCAGCAGCTGCCATGCAGGGCGCTAGCCTGCTCATTGGCAATTTGGGGTTCATTAGATCCAGTGTCTTGCCCAAGGACACTTCGACATGTGGACAGGAGGAGCCGGGGATCGAACCGCCAACCCTGCGATCAGCGGACGACCCGCTCTACCTCCTGAGCCACAGCCGCCAACTTTTTCTCTCTTCCTCCATCGTGCAGCAGCACAAGAGCAGTACTCCTTTTCTCTTCTCCCTCTTGCTAGCTACACAGCTACAAAATTTTTTGTTAAACCTGGTGTCTGTTTTGATATTGTTATGGTTCTGTTTGTTTGTGTATTGTGTTCTCTTTATTTTCTGTTACTTAGTTTCTGTTGTATTAGTTTCCTTACATGTTTGTGTTCATTAGTATTACTGGTTACGTTCCCATTTGACACTCCACTTCAGTTCCCTTGTCTGTCTACGTTTCCATGTTATCCTAGAATCCACTTCCTGTATTCGTGTTTGCACATTTCGGCACGTGCGGGTTTTCCCCTGTATTTCAAGTCTCGTTTTCCTTTCTTCTTATCTAATTATTATTGTACATACAGGTGCAGCTCAAAAAATTTGAATATTGTGAAAAAGTTAAATATTTTTTGTCACTCATTTCAGAGTGAAATATTTCAAGCCTTTATTTCTTGTCATTTTGATGCTTATGGCTTACAGCTAATGAAAACCCAAATTCAGTGTCTCAGAAAATTAGAATATTGTGAAAAAGTTAAATATTGGAAACTCATGGTGTCACACTCTAATCAGCTAATTAACTCAAAACACCTGCAAAGGTTTCCTGAGCCTTTAAATGGTCTCTCAGTCTGGTTCAGTAGGCTACACAATCATGGGGACGACTGCTGACTTGACCAGAAGACAGTCATTGACACCCTCCACAAGGAGGGTAAACCATAAAAGGTCATTGCTAAAGAAGCTGGTTGTTCACAGAGTGCTGTATCCAAGCATATTCATAGAAAGTTGAGTCGAAGGAAAAAGTATGGTAGGAAAAGGTGCACAAGCAACAGGGATAACCGCAGCCTTGAGAGGATTGTCAAGCAAAATCCATTCAAGAATTTGGGGGAGCTTCACAAGGAGTGGACTGAGGCTGGAGTCAGTGCATCAAGAGCTACCACGCACAGACGAATCCAGGACATGGGCTACAAATGTCGCATTCCTCGTGTCAAGCCACTCCTGAACCAGAGACAACGTCAGAAGCGTCTTACCTGGGCTAAGGAGAAAAAGAACTGGACTGTTGCTCAGTGGTCCAAAGTCCTCTTTTCAGATGAAAGTAAATTTTGCATTTCATTTGGAAATCAAGGTCCCAGAGTCTGGAGGAAGAGTGGAGAGGCACAGAATCCACGTTGCTTGAAGTCCAGTGTGAAGTTTCCACAGTCAGTGATGATTTGGGGTGCCATGTCATCTGCTGGTGTTGGTCCACTGTGTTTTCTGAAGTCCACAGTCAACGCAGCCATCTACCAGGGAATTTTAGAGCACTTAAACTTCCTTCTGCTGACAAGCTTTATGGAGATGCTGATTTCATTTTCCAGCAGGACTTGGCACCTGCCCACACTGCCAAAAGTACCAAAATCTGGTTCAATGACCATGGTATTACTGTGCTTGATTGGCCAGCGAACTCGCCTGACCTGAATCTATGGGGTATTGTCAAGAGGAAGATGAGAGACACCAGACCCAACAATGCAGACGACCTGAAGGCAGCTATCAAAGCAACCTGGGCTTCCATTACACCTCAGCAGTGCCACAGGCTGATCGCCTCCATGCCACGCCGCATTGATGCAGTAATTCATGCAAAAGGAGCCCCAACCAAGTATTGAGTGCATAGAAATGAACATACTTTTCAGAAGGCTGACATTTCTGTTTAAAATATCCTTTTTTATTGATCTTATGTAATATTTTAATTTTCTGAGACACTGAATTTGGGTTTTCATTAGCTGTAAGCCATAATCATCAAAATTACAAGAAATAAAGGCTTGAAATATTTCACTCTATGTGTAATGAATCTATATAATATATGAGTTTCACTTTCTGACATGAGTGACAAAAAATATTGAACTTTTTCACGATATTCTAATTTTTTAAGCTGCACCTGTATATGCAGGTAATACATTTGTAACGTCTTGTCAAATTGCATCTGTTCACCAGCCTATGGCAATGAGTAATGGAATGCATAATGCTGGAGAACATGGAGGACACACAACGAGACGGCATCAAAGCTCAAAATAAAAATTTCCCGAAAATCCAACTACGAAAGTAAAATTTCACATGTATCGATTAAAGACTTGTTTTATCAATAGTCTACTGTTTGTGATGTGATTTGTGTTCTAGCGACCTGTGTCCTCATAGCCATTACATTGTGGGTCTATTACGTTGCAGTATCATTGCATTTAGTTTTGCATTGCCAAGTTTGTATTTTGTGTCCAAAGGATAGCGTTTGGAAACGCATCTTCCATCAAGAATGAAACGTGGGCCTATAGGCTGTGTACGAGCTCGATTCAGCTGATAGTTGTCTTGTTCAGAATTAGAAAAATATTATTGAAGATGGCTGAACTATTTGGCTGTATGACCAATTTGTCAGTTCAAGTTATATGGGGGATCGGTTGTTGAATTTAGCAATTGACTAAAGTAAAATTGCATAAGTGTAGCTACTGTGATAAAAAATAGCAAAAAAACATGTGTGCGCCTATACTGCTGTTGCCGCACACCACTGATTACATATTGTCATTTAGAAAAATGTGCGAGGGACAGTTCAGTTGCCTAGTTGCTCAAGTTGCTGACCGTCGCTCAGCTTCATAGAAAATTTATGGGCTTCCGGCAACTGGGCGACGAAGTCGCTCGATGTGAGAACGCAGCGTTACAGTTATCAAGAAGAGACAGCATAGATTGATCAAAGAAACTGACCTTGTTCTCTCTCATTGCATCTCCATGTTTTATATGGCCAAACCAACCAATCAGATATTAGAGAAATATATTATTTCGATGTGGCGTTTTTATGATTTGCCGAATCGTCTGTAGCTGTAATAGCCTACTGGCAGCGCTACGGGCGCCAACGTCATATTGTTGGATTCAATTTTTTCTGTATTTGGCTTCAAAATGGCCAATAGGAAAGCAGTGCATTTTTGATGACCAATGACAAAATTACAGAAAACTATGAACGCTCAAAACAATAGCTATAACGGTGATTTTTTCTGAGTTTTCATTGGATGGGCAAGGCTTATCTCTGGGTTGGCAATTCCCACCCCAGCCCACCCGTAGACACACCCCTGGGACCAATTACCATGAAGGCTTATGTGGTCTATATTGCGAGATCAGGACAGCTTTTAGAGGGTTTATTCGTTTTGGTCATTCTAATTTCTCCCCGGCCCAAATATGTTTTCTATGCCAAAAGCGGTGCTGAAAATGGGTCTGCAGCCTAATTTAGCCCCATTCACAATACCAGTAGGCTAGCTAAGCAAGTAGCAGAACCAGTAGTAATGCACATAGCCAAGCTAGTAGCTAAACAAGTAGCAAAGCCACTCATAAAGCCACTCGTAAAGCCATTTGCCAAGCCACTCGTAAAGCCATTCGCAAAGCCACTCGTGAAGCCATTCGCAAAGCCACTCGTGAAGCCATTCGCAAAGCCACTCGTAAAGCCATTCGCAAAGCCACTCGTAAAGCCATTCGCAAAGCCACTCGTAAAGCCATTCGCAAAGCCACTCGTAAAGCCATTCGCAAAGCCATTCGCAAAGCCACTCGTAAAGCTATTCGCAAAGCCACTCGTAAAGCCACTCGTGAAGCCATTCGCAATGCCACTCGTGAAGCCACTCGCAAAGCCACTTGTAAAGCCATTCGGAAAGCCACTCGTAAAGCCATTCGGAAAGCCACTCGTATAGCCCACCAAGTAGCTCAGCAAGTAACAAGGCAAGGCAAGGCAAGGCAGCTTTATTTATAGAGCGCATTTCATACACATGTGCAATTCAATGTGCTTTACATATACAATAACAAGATTAAATGAGGAAATCATTAAAATTCATAAAATAAATAAAAAGATAAGGCAATAAAAGAATAAAGAATCTAAAAATAAATAAAAAGATAAGACAATAAGATTTGCAGCAGAAAACAGAAGTAACTGAATAAAAACAATAATGGATAAGACAATTAAAATTACACCTTTGTGGGGCTACTCTTAGTAAAGCAAGTCAGTGTTCATAAGCCCTACAAAACAAGAACGTTTTGAGCCTGGATTTAAAAGTTGCCACATTTGGGGCGTATCTAAGTGTTTCTGGGAGTTTGTTCCAGGTGTCGGAAGCATAATATTTGAATGATGCTTTACCGTGTTTTGTCTTAGGTCTATAAACAGTTAATAGTCCCTTTCCAGATGACCTAAGGGTTCTTGATGGTTCATAGGGTATAAGAAGATCTAGGAGATATTTTGGCCCCAAGCCATTTAGGGTTTTATAGACCAATAAAATAATTTCTGGAAACTCTCTGGTACAATGGAAGCCAGTGTAAAGATCTGAGGACTGGTGTGATGTGGTCGTATCTTTTAGTTTTTGTGAGTACCCTTGCAGCTGCATTTTGAACACGCTGTAGTTTTTGGAGTTTTTTTTTAGGAAGGCCGGTATAAAGCCCATTGCAATAATCTAGCCTACTAGAGATGAAAGCATGGATAAGCTTTTCCAGGTCTGGTTTGGATAGTAGGCCTCTAATCCTTGCTATATTTTTAAGGTGGTAATATGCTGACTTGGTTAAGGAGTTAACCTGGTTTTCAAAGTGTAGATCAGCATCTAAAATAACACCCAAGTTTCTGGCCTGATTTGTAGTCTGTAGTGATAGAGATTTTAGATAGTCACTGACCTTAATTCTCTCATTTTTATTGGAACCAAAAACAACTACCTCTGTTTTGTCCTTGTTTAGCTGAAGAAAGTTCTGGCACATCCAGTCATTTATCAGTGAGACACAATGACATAGGGAATCAATTGGACTATAATCAGAGGGTGAGAGGGCAATATAAATTTGTGTATCATCAGCGTAGTTATGGTAGGCAGTATTGTTGTCCCGCAAAAGTTTTCCTAAGGGTAGCATGTAAAGATTAAATAAGAGAGGGCCAAGGATTGATCCTTGAGGAACTCCACACGTCATGTTAACCTTCTGAGAGACGAAGTTGCCAATGGAGACAAAGTAATCTCTATCTTGCAGGTATGACCTGAACCAGTGAAGGACCGTATCAGATAGTCCGACCCAGTTTTCTAGTCTATCTAATAATATAGAATGGTCAACGGTATCAAATGCAGCACTTAAATCCAATAAAACCAAAACTGATATATTACCAGAGTCAGAGTTAAGACGAATGTCATTAACCACCTTAATTAGTGCCGTCTCAGTACTGTGGTTGGGGCGAAAACCAGACTGGAAGATGTCAAAACAATCATTAGTTTTAAGGAAACAACTAAGCTGGTGATAAACAACCTTCTCAATTACCTTACCTATAAATGGTAGGTTTGATATCGGTCTGTAGTTATTTAGAACAGACGAATCTAGAGTGCTCTTTTTTAGTAGGGGTTTAATAACTGCCGTTTTTAGACTCTGCGGGAAAAGGGCAGATGAAATCGAACAGTTAACAATTTGTAGCAGGTCTTTGGATAAATAATTGAAACACTTTTTGAGAAACACAGTAGGCAAAGGATCTAGACAGCAGGTAGATAAATTTAATTGCAAAACTATTTTTTCAAGGGTATGAGAGTCAATGGTCTTAAATTTAGACATTCTTATTGAGGTCATTCCAGCTGGATAAAAAGGTAATATGTTCTGTGCTGGCTGATTTATAGAACTTCTAATTGTTTTAATTTTATCTCTGAAAAAGTCAGCAAACTCATTACATTTACTGGCCGATAAATGGTCAGGGGAGGTTGACACTGGAAGACTAATCAGCCTGTCAACAACTGAAAATAAAACACGAGCATTGTTAGAGTTATTTTTTATCACGTCAGAGAAGTAGGATTGTCTTGCGATTTTTAACACAAGGTTGTAGTTATGCAGGTTTTCTTTATAAATGTCGTAGTGGATGTAGAGGCCTGATTTTCGCCATTTGCGTTCTGCTTTCCTACATTCTCTTTTCTGTGCTTTTACAGAAGCTGCCTTTCTCCATGGTGCTGCAAGCTTGGGGGAGATCAACTTTTCCTTTACTGGGGCAATTGTGTTAATGATATCTTCCATGTTTGAATTAAAATTATTTAAGAGTTGGTCCACAGAGGTTGACGTTGAGGGAGGGATCAGCGAAATAGCCTTAATAAACATTTCAGTAGTCTTCTCATTAAAATGCCGTTTTTTAACTGTTGCAGGTTTAGTAGGAGTCTGAAGAATAGTGGAGATATGAAAGAACACAGAAAAATGATCAGAAAGTGCAACATCAACAACAGATACACTAGAAATATCAAGGCCCTTGGTGATAACTAAATCCAGAGTATGCCCTCGACTATGAGTTGGTCCTTGCACATGCTGTGATAAACCAAAAGTTTCCAGTATGATAGTGAGTTATTTTGCGTATTTGTCCAGTGTGTTATCAATGTGGACATTAAAGTCGCCAGTAATAACTAGACAATCATATTCAGTTGAAGTGAGAGAAAGTAGCTCAGTGAAATCATCTAAGAAATTGCTGCAGTATTTTGGTGGCCTGTAAACTGTTAGAAATAAAATTTGTTGAGCATGCTTTAGAAGGAATGAAAGGTATTCAAAGGAGGCAAACTCTCCGAAATGTACCTGCTTGCACTGAAATATCTCTCTACAGAGAGCAGCTACTCCACCACCTTTTTTGCCATCACGGCTGACGTTGAAAGTATTAAAGTTAGGGGGGCAAGTCTCAATTAGAATAGCAGCAGTATTTTTTATATCTAACCAGGTTTCAGTTAAGAACATGAAATCAAGATTATGTGATGTGATAAAATCATTGATTAGAAATGATTTATTCCCTAGTAATCTTATATTAAGTAATGCTATTTTGATTGTTATAGAGCCAGGCTTCTGATTAGGTCTGGAGGTAATACTGACATGGATAAGATTACTTGAACGGGAGCTACTATTAAGATGTCTAAGTTGTCTTTGGCCATGCCGCTGACTATTTAAAATGACAGGTATTTGTGACACAGCATGATTACAGTTATTGACATTGTTTACATCAGAAGGCAGATGACATATTTCTTGATAATTTTTAGATCTAGCGGCATCTACATCTTCTTGGTCAGGCTGCTGTTTAGACGTGTCCTTAGTGTTCTTAGACGAACTGGGGGAGGGGGGGGAGCGCGGGTCCGTTGCTGGAGTTTTGAAGGTAGGGGCTGGTGGGAGTTGGGTGTGGGGGTCTGGGGGAAGGGGATGGGTGTTGTAGAGGCTCGCGCCGTCCTGCGGGGTGGGGGAGGGGGGGGAGGGCGGGTCCGTTGCTGGAGTTTTGAAGGTAGGGGCTGGGGGGAGTTGGGTGTGGGGGTCTGGGGGAAGGGGATGGGTGTTATAGAGGCTAGCGGCGTCCTGCAGGGTGGGGGAGGGGGGGGAGGGCGGGTCAGTTTCTGGGGTTTTAAAGGTAGGGGCTGGGGGGAGTTGGGTGTGGGGGTCTGGGGGAAGGGGATGGGTGTTATAGAGGCTCGCGCGAGGCCAGGTCTAGTTAGTATTGGAGTCCCTCTCTCCACCACTTTCTCCATCGCCTCTGAGAATGGCAGGAACTGGAGGGGGGAAGGGGAGCTCGGAGAGGGAAAATGAGGTTGAGGAGGGGGAGAGGGGAGGATGGGGGGATGCATCTGGGCGGGGGCTGGACAATGAGGTTGAGGAGGGGGAGAGGGGAGGATGGGGGGATGCATCTGGGAGGGGGCTGGAAAATGAGGTTGAGGAGGGGGAGAGTGGGAGGGGGGTGGTTGGAGCATCTTGCAGGGGGGGAACCTGAGGGCGAGTGGAGGTCTCTGCTGGTTGCTGGTGAGATGTAGTGTCCCCTGGAATGGCAGAGGCGGAGTCCGATGGCGTCCGATGGCCCTCCTTCGTGGGGTCCCCGTATGCCTCTGTGAGCTGCTGGTGAGGGGTAGGGTCCCCTGGACTAGCAGTGGGGGGAGTCCGATGTTAGGATGGGAGAGGCCTCCTCCGCCTCCCCCGCGTCAAGGCCTTCGCTCTGTGGTGCTGAGCTGGTGCTTGATTGCGGGGAGGGGGAGGTTGCCTTTAGTCTGTTTTCGTTCAGTGTCTCCTTGCGCTTATCTCTGGCCGTCCTTGTGCTGTCCTTGTGTTTGATAACAGTCGGGTGGTTAACGGCGTGAAGTAGGTTAAAGGTGAACAGTGTCTCTCCGGCTCTGTTAAGCATTCCATTTCTGAAGAGATCTTTGCGCTCCCAGAACAAATTGAAGTTGTCTAAAAAGTTTACTTTATGATGGAAACACATAGTTGCTAGCCACGTACTAATCCCAAGTAGCCTGCTGAATTTGTTGACTCTCCATTCATTTGGAGGCAGAGGACCGCTGATGAATGCCTCAGCGTCCAGGGAGCTTAGCAAAACAAAACCAATTGCATTGCACAAAACAAGTAGCTGAGTAAGTAGCAAAGCCAATTGCATTGCACAACGCAAGTAGCTGAGTAAGTAGCAAAGCCAATTGCATTGCACAACGCATGTAGCTGAGTAAGTAGCAAAACCAATAGCACCACACAATGCAAGTAGCAAAACCATTGGTATTGTACAAAGCATATGTAAAGGTTTTGGCCCTAACCACCCCCCCATAGTAAGGCTAGTAAGGACCACACACAGAAGAGTTGATAAAGAAATACTGTTATAGCTAGTTAGTTAGCTACCTAGCTCCCTAATTTATCATGGACTGCAAGCACTGTATATAAACAGGAATAGTGTTACTCAATCATCTAAAATAGTATCTGTATAGATTGTACCATATTTTGTATTTGGTTGCATTAATCTCATTCAATATAAAATATTTGGTCAGATCTATTTACATTTCACACTTACCTTTTAGCATGATGTGGAGGAGAACGAACCTTGCTGATTGAAAATCAGTGGGAGTGCGGAAAGGGCAATCGGGCGACATAGTGATAGGGTAACAATAGCAGGGCCATGAGCCAGTCATGAGGGTGCCATGACGTGCGCATTACAAGCAGCCTACATAACATCTGGAACATTCTAGGAGAATTCCATGAAACATCAGGGGAACATTCTATTTAACATGAAGGTAATGTTCTTGGAACCTTCCTCTGGCATTCTAAGAGCATTCTATATAACAGCAAGGGAACATTCAAGGAGCATTCCATAAAAAATCAGAGGAACATTCTATGTAACATGAAGGTAACAGAGTGGGAACCTTCCTCTAGCGTGCTACGAACAGTCTACATAACATCTGGAACATTCTAAGAGCATTCTATGTAACATCAGGGGAACATTCAAGGAGCATTTAATAAAACATCAGATGAACGTTCTATGTAACATGAGGGTAACATTCTGGGAAACTTCCTCTTGTGCTCTACAAACAGTCTATATAACACAGAAAACATTATATGAATATTCCATGAACCATCAGGGGAACATTCTATGTAACATTTTGGGAACCTTCCTCTGGCGTTCTAAGAGCATTCTATATAATATCAGGGTATTCTCTGGGTATTTCATAAAACATCAGGGGAGCATTCTATGTAACATGAAGGTAACATTTTGAGAACTTTCCTCTTGCGCTCTACAAACAGTTTATATAACATCACTGAAACATTCTAGTAGCATTCTATGAAACATCAGGGGAACATTCTATGTAACATGAGAGTAACATTCTGGAAACTTTCCTCTGGTGTTCTAAGAGCATTCTATATAACATTAGGTGATCATTCAAGGAACATTCCATGAAACATCAGGGAAGCATTCTATGTAAAATGAGGGTAACATTCTGGGAACCTTCCTCTGGCGTTCTAAAAACATTCTATATAACATCAGGGGAACATTCTCTGGGTATTCCATAAAACATCTGGGCAATGCTTTATGTAGCATGAGGGTAACGTTCTGAGAACTTTCCTCTTGCGCTCTAAAAACAGTTTACATAACATCACGGGAACATTCTAGGAGCATTGCATTGAATATCAGGGCAATGTTCTATGTAACATTCTGGGAAGCTTCCTCTTGCACTCTGTGAACATATTATAGAACATAAAGGGAACATTCTAGTAGTATTCCATGAAACATCAGGGGAGAGGTGTTTCATCAGGGGAGGACAGGTGCTACTAGGTGATACAGATTGAACGGAATACGAAGAGGAGGGGGGAGGAATGGACATGGGCAAGTTTCCTAGTTCCCCTGAATTTCAGCGACTAACCTTGAGGAAATAACACAGTCAATGGAGCCTTTACTGACAATTTAAACCAAAGTGATTTGCTGGCCTATCAGCTGCGTTGTATTTGCCAGTATTCTACTCATGGGATCGTCAGTTCAATTAAATCAGTGCTTACTATATTTGGCATATATGCATTTGATGCATTTGGATTCTTCTGGTGTTTTTAGGCATTTGAAATATTTGAAAAGTATCAGCTGAACTAAAGGCAAATGAGCATTTTATGATTATGCTGATCCTGCGTGACAGGGAGAAAGCACTCAGCAATCTTAATATCTGAAAATTAGCTTTTACATTACGTAGATTGACACTAAACATTACCTAAACAAATAATGCAGAGATACATAATTTAATAGGCACGATCTTTCAGCAACATGTAAGATCTGCGGTGAACAGGTCTGGTCTAACCTCGATCATCATTGATTGGGTGGTGGAGCAGGCAGGTGGAGCTTAATATTTTTTAATGCCATTTTAACAAGCTGAAAACGGCAAAAAATACTGTTCTGTGAAATAAATAAACTCCATTGGCTTGTCTTGAATGTCATGTTAGATTACGGAAACTTGTTGGTTGGTCACTCGCGCTGTCAGACTCTCATTTGACATACTGCGTGTCCAATCAGAAGGAAACTACAATATCCCGTCATGTAGGCTTAGTACATACCCTTTCCGTAATATACCCTGATTTTGTAAAGTGTTTTGGGTTGTGTTTTCTGTCATTGTGTTGTGTTTTATATCTTGTTGGTTTGTTTTCCGAAATGTCGTTGTGTTTTATAACTTGTTGGTTTGTTTTCCGAAATGTCGTTGTGTTTTATACCCGTCGGCTTCCGTAGAATAAGCTTTACTTGAACAATCGTAAAGACAGGTTTTGTTCGACCGTAAATCAATTAGCAGGTCCTCATGGTCTCTCATTCAAGAGTTGGACATATTTGTGTGTAACATTATCTGTGTAGCTACAGATAGCTGTGCGAAGTTGTAGGCTATGTTCTGACTTGTAGTCAGTTTTGCAGGGCAGCCTATTAATATAATTATTAGGCCATTAACTGTATCTTAATTTGCCTACCGTTATGTTTTCATAGCTAATCCAAGAAGCAATGGACAAGTATAGCTCAGTCACCTACTGCAAAATCCATTGAGCCAGATCCAATTATTAGCATCAGGACAGTTGCCAGGCTTTTGAGGATGAAAGCTGAAGGAACTATCGTGTAATTTTATTTTACAAATTTGACACATAGGCTACTGATACAATGGGTTAGCCATAGGCCTACATGTGTCAGTAGACTGCTACACTATTCAGGGCTCTCCTCGCTGCTTCCAGGTGACTTGTGCATTCGTTTCAACAATAGCAACAGGCAATCAGTTGGCCAAAAGCCATTTCCCGAGATTACTATGATTTACTCAAAGTTGCATAGCCTACACATTGTATGACCAGTACGGAAATCACTGTGCTGATGTTTACATATTGCCTATTCCCAGCCAAGCGAAACAGGAAGCATGAATTGTGATGCAATTCGATCTAGTAGTTCTCATAAAATAACGGCCGTTTATTGGCTGGAAATCGTTCTACCAGTTTTTGTCAGTTTTATCCCCGGTGCTGTTACGATCGGTGGACAGGGACACAAAAGCAGGCAGGGGTACAGAAAACCGAAGTTTAATGTTCAACAAAGGTACAAATCCAAAACCAAAGAGAAGTCAAAAACAGGTAGGGGTCAGTAACGGGAAGGCACGGCAGAAGTACAAAAACAGAATCCGGAGACAGGGTCGCGAGAACACGGACTGAGGTCAAGGCCAGGAAATCAATCAGATGAGAAAACAATAAACAACAGAACAGACCACAAAAACGCACTAACTCGGACACTAAACACACAGACTCGGAAAACAGATATGCTCACTCGGGGGGGGGGGGGGGGGGGTTGGGGAACAGGCAACAGACTAACGCGTATAATTTCAAATGACGAACTCGCAACGAGGGACTAAGACTGCTGGTATAAATGCATGTGTAGACAGGTGCAAACACTTAGCTTGAGAATAGCAGGAAATGGAAAACAGCTTGAGAGAACTGAGACACGTAACAAGGCGATTAGTAATTCGTTAGTAGTTATCCTATCCTAGCCCTGACGTTAGTAGTTAGTTAACAAGACAATGACTGGATACGTAAGGAAACATTAAACAGCTGTGGAAAACGTGATGAGAACTAGATTGTTAGATTGTGTTAGTAATAATTCTATTAAAGCCTGACGTTAGTAGATTAGTTAACCACACCCGTGTTTAGCCAGTTTAGTAATCATGCAAGTCCTATATAAGAATTAGTAGTGCAGGGTAATACGAACGAAGCGTACAGGAACGAAAGTAAAACTCTGTGAGAGGAAGCGAGAGAGACAGCACAGAACGCAAGGCTGCGGAAAACATGGAAAAATGTATGCTTCAGAAACTGACAATACTAAACATGACAGAAATACAAAAACACAGACTCAGAACATAACAGGTGCACACTGAAAATCTGAGTCCATCTAAGACTGACTGAGATCCAACATGTTCAATCTTCAAATATGAGAAAATCTCAGCAAAAAACTGGATTTCTTTCAGATTTTCTCCGTTTTTTTGCATGCACACAGACCGACTGAAAAAAACCCAGTTGAGATGAGTCTAGATTTGTTCAGTCGGGCTGTGTGCGCCGGGCTTTATACTTGTGTCAGCTCAGCTTCTCCAAAATTATTAAGAAGCGCAAATTAACTCCACGTAGTGTAGCCTCCCATCGCTCCATGTTACAATCCATCTCTTTTTCCTGGCCACATCCTTCCAGCGTGTGACAGTGGTTGCATGTAATATTATTATTATTATTATTATTATTAACTATATATGACTTCAACTGGTTAAGTTAAAGAAGTTACATATATAGGCTACTTAATAATATTGTGTTCAACCACCGTACATAATTTTATGAGGTAAAGAATAATTTGCCAGGAGAAACAACCTTCCAAGTGATCCATCCATATCTACTGCATATCTGGCAGCAGAGTAATGGTTTGAGGCTAGTTTGATACCACAGACCCTTGATCACTTACAGCCACTCAACCAACCATGGATTCCATACTATTCCCATGTAATTTACAGCTTAATCTAGTCCCACCAAACAATTCCCATAGAGATCCATTCAAATGCAGAGAGGTTATAGTATCGCTGAAAATAAAATATCAAGTCTTTTGATATCCTTTTATACCCATTCATGATAGCATCACCTGTTTACTTGTGGAACGTTCCAAACAGGTGTTTTTTTAACTTTCCAGTCTTTTTTTTGGCCCTGTCCCAACTTTTTTGGAACGTGTTGCAGGCATAAAATTCGGAAATAACGTATATTTACAAAAATCTATAAAGTTGATAAGGTAAAACATTAAATATATGTAAAAGAGAATTTACAAATCACTGCTTTCTGCTTTTATGTGCATTTTACATACTGTCCCAACTTTTTTGGAATTGGGGTTGTACATAGAATGTGACTAAAAAGAGGAATGCTCCTAGAATGTCACTGGAATGTTAAAGGGACGTTCCTCAGAAACGTTGTGTGAAAGTTCATTTAGAGCAACCTTAATAACATACAGGGAACATTCCTAGAATGTGATTTTGTTAGCTGGGTACTCTGGTCACACAGTAAGGGAGCATTTAATCCAAGTGTTAGAGAAACCCAAAGGGAATATTTATTCTAACATTCCTAGAACAGTCTCCTAATGCTACATAGAATGTTCCTGTAATGTTAGTGGAATGTGAAGGGGGTGTTCCACGGACAAGTTGTAAGAATCAACATTATGACATCCAGGGAACAGGTGTTGCAACTGTTTGGGCATTTTTTAGGATGTTTGTGGAATGTGATTTTGTTATATTGGTGTAACATTCCCCAGAATGTTCCCAAAGTAATGTTTTGTAATGACGTGGCAAGGATGTATGGGGAATGTTAGTAATGTACTCCGGTCTCACAGTAATGGAACGTTAATTCCAAGCGTTAAAGAAACCCAAAGGGAATGTTTCTACTAACATTCCGAGAACATTCCCCTGACGTTAAATAGAATGTTCTTGTAATGTGAAGGGAAGTTCCACAATCAAGTTTTAGGACTTGAAAAGAACTCAACATTATGACATCCATGTCTGTGACATTTATGGGATGTTCCTGGAATGTTATTTTGTTATCTTGGAGTAACATTTCCCTATACACCTATCTCGGGAGGAACCTGAGAGGGGGAGCCCATCCTCCGCTATTGAGGGGTCTATCATAGCAAATGGGCTGAGCAGTTTAAAGTCTGAGATATTAAACTAGCTGGCAAGTTAGAAACAGGAGAAGGTTAGGCACTTACAGAATTAGGGGAGTAGGCTAACTGCAAATGTGGAGGCCATAATATAGTATGGAAATCCCCAGGGCATTATGCTATAGCAGCATAACTAAAAGGTGTGAAGAGAGGGGTGCACACAACCACGAGAGTGATCCTGGGCTGACAGCAGCCTATACCCCAACACTGCAGAGAACAGCAAACCTGAGCGTTCACGTGCATAAGCATAATATATTTTGCACACACATTGAGTCTGGTACCCTCTATTGCGTCTGGTTCTTCTGGTCCTTAGCAGAAGGGAATTTCATACCAGACAGTAGTCATGGTAATTTTTTACAGTTTTTTGTGTGTGTCAAACCATTTTTTGATGCACTGTTCACATCTATACAAAATTAATTTTAACATTGAGGAATTTGCTATTTATTTTATTTTTGTTGTCTTATTTAATATATACATCTGACAAAAAGTCAACAGGATGAATTTAAGGGGGGCTCTAAAAACAGTGCTGTTGCTATATATATTCCTGCAAATGCTCTTTTACAGCATTTTTGGTGCTTCCAATTGTCATAAAGAAGCATATGAGAGAATGGGGGGAAAGATTCTAACAAATCACATTACTCTGTCCTAAAAACCTTTCATTTATTTATGCTGATAAATGAAGTATCTCTTTAGGTAATAAATGAAGTATCTCCCTAACTTATCTTTTGTCAGCAACATTCATTTTAATGAGTGAGTTTACTGGGTTACATGATTGAAGTACTGAGCCTAGCCTGTCATGGTAGATGATGGACTAAATTATTGATGTTCCACACTAATGCACTCTGATGAAAAATAAAACATATGCATTATATTTCAACTGGTTTGTAATTATTTTGTACTTTAAATGCAATCTTTGTGCCTAAATTCTCTAAAAAATGACTCAATGCCAGCACTTTTAATTAAGTAATAACCATGTTTTTCTTCTTGTATAAAATATTCCACTCAGAAGTATGAAATGTCTTTGCAGTAATTCATATTTCAATTCTGCCTTAAATACTGTATTTTTCATTCAAGCAGCCAGGCTGGATGATTTCTCTGGGCGGTGTCAACATATAAATGCTCTTTGATGTAATTCATATTTCAATTTTGCATTAAATACTGTATTTTCATTCAAGCAGCCAGGATGGATAATTTCTCTGAGAAGTTTCAGCCCGTAAATACTAGGACGTAATAGGGTCTCCATGTTAGAAATTAATGTTAAATGCCAAGCCCCTCAGAAGTTCTTTAAAAACTTAATCTCTGCAAATAATACTGTCATCAAGTATACCGTTTTTCAATTGTATAGATCATCTCAACAAAAAACATTTTCAACGTACAAAAATGCTACTTACAAAAGTTACTCACACATAATCTACAAAACAAAGTCTGTAAGTCAAAACTGGCAAAAACTAGGCCTGCCGTTAAAAGTATTGATATCAAAATGATGCCAAGATACAACAAACAATATTGCCTATCATAGCTCACACGAATTAAACTAGCTCTATTCCAAAGCAATGCTACCCAATCTTTCCTAAATCATTTCATGTACAGTCAAGCCGGAATGTCTGCACACCCCTTTCACCTTCTCCACGTTTTATTACGTTACAGACTTATACTACAATAGATTGAGTTCATCTTTTGCCTCAAACATCTACACACAATAGCCAATAATGATGAAGTGAAAACAGGTTTTTTGAAAATATGCAATTTTATTTTACTGACAAAAATAGGTTATTTAGGGCTTACATATCTGTACACACTAGGGATGCAAATTTTAAGGAATGTCCTTAATCGATAGTTGTTAACCTTAACAAACAATAGTCGATTAATTGATAACATAATATACTAAATATAGCTTATGATATACAGAATACAAAATGCATGTTATATTCCTCAATTAAAGATTTATTGTAACATTTGAGAAACAGGCATTATTGCAGCGTAACAAAAATAGAATATGAAGGCGTGTATAGGCTACTTCAACAGAAAAGAAATTGCCCTCCGTCTCATCAGTTGCAAGCGAAACCATTGCTGCGCTAGCCGCTAGCAGCATTAACATAATCTCGCTTGAAATTGAAAGACGACAGTTAAACTAGTAGACCTAGCCTAGAACAGTCAACTTAAATCATAGGCTATTATGTTTTGAATAGGCTCCTCATATGCATACTAGATAGACCTACGTATTTTTATTCAAGAACATTTAAGCTACGTGGTCGGGAGCGAGTCGTGTGCGCAGCCCGTTTATTAGCTCTCGAAATCTCTCACCGTCAATGGTGCTTATTAGCATCATGTCCTTTTCAACCATCAACCTCAGTGAGTCCTACTGAACTGACTAGCCTATATGAACTGCTGACTACCGCACCGCAGTAGCCTACATAATTGTCAACCGAATCAGTTACTCTGCATAGGCTACAGGCTACTCAATAGCCTAATAAATTAGTTAGCAACAAATGGCGGGGGTATTAGTAAAATAATATAGCCCGGTCAACTGTTTTTTGGTACAGTTTCACATTTTAAAAATATAGCCTGCAATCTTGATCGGAACCTGTAGCCTACCTACTGGCATCTGACGTCCACCCAACTTAACGTTACCGAAAGCAAAACGGTTCAAGCATTTCTAATCAAAATCGCATAATGTGACTATATTGCACATTTTCCATGTAGGCCTATTCTGTATCTATCAAACTAAGAGTTAATGAAAGTCTGCCCGTTATTAAACCATTTCAAATCTGTAATAATGATATTGATTAAATGAAGCACATTCGTGTTTTCTTTTGTATCGAAATAGCACAATAAATGTAGGCTATTTTAAGAAGGCCTAATATGCTATAACCATGTTTTATATAGGCTACACAAATATAACCAATATGTGGCTATACGTTTGTTTCTTCTTTCCACTTGAAATTCAGTAAGAAGTTTAGCTAAAGCCATTTTCTTTATTTGTTGTCAGGTAATTTGAGTCTAGATCACGCACTGCGTGAATGATTGCTATTTTAATCTAGTAGCCTACTGACGAACTGGGTGATTACTAGCACTATGCTACATCAGTGCACCTAGCTCAACCCTTTGTATAAGGGCTCCCCCCATAGATGACTGAACATCGACATTCAATTTGGGAGAAAAGAATCATCTGCTTTAAAAAAAAAAGAGGATAAACTATGGCCCTTGTCACCCTTTTGACAACTTTACCATTTGAAAACGCAATGTTTTACAATAGGTTACTTACCACGAAATGGTCAGAACACACAAATTGTCATATATTTCCGTAGTTTCTAATCCATATTTAAAACGCTCACCTGGAGCGACCATATAAGCCTAATCCATAAAACTATATAACTACAAGGAAAAAATACAAAAAGTTCATACGAGGTTTATAGAAAAAGTTTATATTTTTTACTTGCAGTGCTTTTGACTGGAATCATTTTGCACAATACCTACGAATGATATACTGATCTACGAGTAGCTATTGTGAACTGATCATGCATGCTGTTGGAATATTCGTGCGCTTGCGCAACTGACCTCAGTGAACAAATCACATAGTGACTAGAATCTTTGTACTGAACTATTCGAATCAGTAGTGAATCGAAGTGATTAGTAATTTCCACCACTACTCCGCTCGTCTATCGTCACATACCCTCTTTGCCAACACTGAGGTGATGGTAGGTTGCGATCCACTTTGCCTTGACAGCACGGTTGGAAGTATGCTTTTCAGGTGGTAGGCTACATTAACTTCGTGTGTAGGCTCAACTTCACGGCTTACACTAGGCTGAATTTGGCGCCCTCGCGTGGAGACCTTAAACCATGATTACATTTCACACAAAAACTCCCGTTGAAACAAGACCGCAGATTGTTCAGTTAATTGTTTCATTTGAAATCTTATCGATTCAATTCTTATTAGCAATTAATCGATAGTCGATTAACTGCTAACATCCCTAGTACACACCCTTAGCCTAATACTTGGTTGCTGCACCTTTGACAATGATTACAACTTCAAGGCATCTTGGGAAAGAAGCTACGAGGTTGGCACACTTGTTTCTGGACATTTTTGCCCATTCTTCTTGGCATATCCTGGCAAGCTCCGTCAGGTTGGATGGGGAGCGTCGGTACACAGCCATTTTCAGCTCTTTCCACAGATGTTCAATTGGATTCAGGTCTGGGCTCTGGCTGGGCAACTCAAGGACATGCAAAGACTTTCTCCGAAGCCACTCCTTTGTTCTCTTGGCTGTGTGCTTCGGGTCATTGTCATGTTGGAAGGTAAACCTTCGCCCCAGTCTGAGGTCCAGAGCGCTCTGGAGCAGGTTTTCTTCAAGGATCTTGGTGTACTTAGCTGCATTCATCTTTCCCTCTATCAGGACTAGTCACCCCATTCCCGCTGCTGAAAAACATCCCCACATCATGATGCTGCCACCGCCATGCTTCTCTGTAGGGATGGTATTAGCCAGGAGATGAGGGGTGAGTGGTTTCCTCCAGACGTGACGCTTGGTATTCAGGCCAAAAAGTTCAATTTTGGTTTCATCAGACCAGAGAATCTTGATTCTCATGGTTTGAGAGTCCTCTAGGTGCCTTTTAGTAAACTCCAAGCGGGCTGTGATGTGCCTTTTACTAAGGAGGGGCTTCCGTCTGGCCACTCTACCATAAAGGCCTGATTGGTAGAGTGCTGCCTGGATGGTTGATCTTCTGAAAGGTTCTCCCATCTCCACAAGGATATGCTGGAGCTCTGTCAGAGTGACCCTCGGGTTCCTGCTCACCTCCCTGGCCAAGGCCCGTCTTCCCCGATTGCTCAGTTTGGCCGGCCGGCCAGGTATAGGAAGATTCTTGGTGGTTCCAAACGTCTTCCATTTACGAATGATGGTGGCCACTGTGCTCTTTGGGACCTGTAAAGCTGCAGAGATTTTCCATACCCTTCTCCAGCT
Organism: Ilyophis sp. 1 JC-2022; assembly: GCA_022702515.1. NCBI lineage: Eukaryota > Metazoa > Chordata > Actinopteri > Anguilliformes > Synaphobranchidae > Ilyophis > Ilyophis sp. 1 JC-2022. The sequence goes on from CM040395.1 coordinate 35,417,626, forward strand.
CTATGCCTTGACACAATCCAGTTTCTGAGGTCTGCAGATAATTCCTTTGACCCCGTGGCTTGAGTTTGCTCTCATATGCACTGTCAACTGTGGGACCTTATATAGGCAGGTGTTGGCAATCCCCAATCATGTCCAATCAATTGAATTTATCACAGGTGGACTCTAATTAAGTTGTAGAAACATCTCAAGCAGTATCAGTGGAAACAAAATGCACCTCAGCTCACTTTTGGGTGTCATATCAAAGGGTGTACACACTTCTGCACTAGTAATAATAATAATATAATGTAATAGTTATAACATTGGCTAAAACCGTCATCTATATATAGCCTATACAGTCGGTCGACTGGTTTCTCACGTTAACTTACAGCTAGCTAATTAATAAGCCTAGCTAGCTAAATTCGTATTCCAAACTGAATAAATACTGCACCTCAAACCACAAATAGCCTATGCTCAATGTTTTCTGTTCACTCCCCCTTACTTTTCAAGCATTTATTTACAACATTCCCATCTCCATTATTCTAGCAGAAGTATAAAATATTGCTGTCGATCATTGATTGTAACGCTAGATATTACATGTAAGAACAGACATTGAATGGTTAGGCTATATTTGCGTTTATTAGTCTATGCAAATATAAATCTTATTTTTTATCAGATCCTAGAATCCAGTAACCTACTGAAGATGTGGTGGATGGATGGCTGTGTAGGAGAAATAGACAGCCAGATCTTGATGCATGTGTGTGTGTGTACAGGAGCCCGTTTCGTTTATTAGTTTTTCACAAAATTTATCTGTTCACTATTGTGTTGGTCACAAGTTCTAATGCCACCACTTTAAATAAGAAGTAGCCTATTTGCTGAACACAATCGCTTAATTCTGTTTTATACTGCAATTCGGTTGCAAACAGCCATATGTAATAATTTCGTAATAAAAAGTAGGAGTCTCGGACTATCATTAGATATAACAGAATACTTTTGTAAATGTTTCTTGTTGATCCGACGCTGAGTAGGCTAAACCCGATTATTAATCATGTAGGCTGCAGCAGGACTTTGGTTTGTTTCACGGCTCTGGAGCCGTGGGATATTGCCGCGGTTCACGGCTCTGAGTCGAGTTGGGTAGGAGGCGACTGTAGGTACATCTTTTAACCATTAGCAGTAACCTAATAATAATCACTTTGGAACGAGCTGGGGCGATTATCTAATTCACAAAAATGTGTGCAATATTGTTAGATCAAATTAAAATGTATTCTTAAATGATTATAAAACAGATTTGTGCAACCTATTTTGTTGGGCGCATCACTACTGTTGCTCAACCTAGGTTACAACTAGTGACATGGCTCCCGGCTGTAGTAGAAAGCAGGCAGAGTCAGAGCCAGAGCTAAGAGCCAGAGCCGTGGTAAGCACGATTCCTGAGTCAGACGACTCAGCATAAAGAGTTGTTCAAAAATACAGATTTGTTCGCGAACTGCACATAACTAGTCACCAGGGCTCACGGCTCTTATGTAGGAGCCGGCTCCAACACGGGACTCGGCTCTCACAGAGAACTCGTTATCTAGTGCTCAGAAGTCGGAACTGACTTGTTAACAGTACCCGGTTTTCAGCAAGGACCGCGATGCTGCGTTATCATGAATGGGATACCCAATAGACACAGGCCTTAGCCCACCATAGTTATGCATGGTGCCTGGCCGAGTTTATGTTGGCGCTTGTGCAATAAAAAAACAACCAAGCTCTGACAAGCATACCAGTACACATTTAGACACGACGATTCCATTTGTATTAGGTTTAGGTGATGCGTTTGATTTTCTGTTTGAAATGTTAGTTTAATAATTATTTTCAAGCAAAAATAATTCAGAAGGATGCTTTAAATATGTGTTACAAATCCAATTACATTCTTTAAATCCTTTTGTTTTATATTGAACCTTTTCTTTGAATCTTGTTCTAACTCGGAATCATGGTTTTTAATTGGAACCGGAACCAGCTGGATCCACTCAAGCCTACTTGAGAGATTGTGTTGACTTAAACTAACAACAACAAAAAGTCTGCCTGTCTGCAAATAACTGGATTCCTAAATGCTTCCGAAGATAATCCCATATTCAAAAGGTCTGTAACAATCTTATAAAAATCACATATGCCATATCCAAAACTTATAAAATAAATATGTGGTAGAGCTAGCATGTACATTTCATACTAAAATTAAATAGTTCCCTAACATACATGGTACTCCTTATAAAAATAAAGATTGAGAGATTGTATAAGAATTGTATAGGAATATATAATATAATACTAATCAACATGCTTTTTATAAAACTTTGCAAGTAGGATAATATAGGATTTTTACAGACCTTTTGCATATGGGAAACCTTGGTTTTATGAATGAAGTTCAACCATCGATATATAAGAAGAACTGGAGACAGCTTCCGCTTACCTATTCCATTGATTCCTATGGGAGCTGCTCATTGGCGCATGAAGCCAATTCAGAGTTATACACGTTACATATCTGGCAATACACACAGACAGCGCACAGAATCATGGGAATCGCAGATCATTACAGAAGTTAACGGGAGATGCGGTTGTTTCTATTACAGATCTGCTCGGTTTTCTCATGTTACACATCTCAAAAGAACCGAAAATGACACGCTCTGATGGCTAGCTCACAAGCTAAATCCATTAATAATCATACTGCAGCCTATGCACTGATCTGAACAGATAATGTAAGTAATAGCCTCTGACTCGGCACAGCCTATAAATAATCACCCACACAGGTAAAGCAGAGACAAAGAAGCTCAAGAATTATACATCATATTGCATTAAAATGCAATTACGAAATAAGAAAGGTATTCTATGAATGTACTATAACTATAAGCATAAACTATAAGTACAATACTGGCGGCTTACTCACTGGCTTTATTTCGCCGTGAAATAAAAATGGTGGAACTCTGATTTGTCTCGTAATTCATCTGAAAAAAGTAAAGTCACGTGGTATGGAATCCATGATACCGTAAGATTTTTACGGTACTGCAATTTCGAAGGCCTATAGGAATGCATTGGATACAAATTTGTGGTGGTGGACACGATAATTTCACTGACATTGTGTCCACCACCACGATTTCATAGATTACCTTTCGTGACTATGACACAAGATTGTGTGATACCGGGTTCGCGGGTTGGTGTCACTTAACTGCTAAGGTTTGAGTCTGCTTTTCACAAGCCAAATGCTGCTGGCTTATGCAAATGCGGAAGCGTATAGACAATTGAAGCAATATAAGTTTTTTTTAAAGTAAATACTTCAAGTACTATATAAATCGGACATTCAGAAGAAGCAATGTAACAATACAATTAGTTGTTGTGGGTTTTTGCCTGTTGAACTTTTTTTGTACGTTGAAAATGTTTTTTGTTCAGATACAGATTAGATTAACATTTTTTATTGTATTGCTTTTCATATACAGGTGCAGCTCAAAAAATTAGAATATCGTGGAAAAAGTTCAATATTTTTTGTCACTCATGTCAGAAAGTGAAACTTATATATTATATAGATTCATTACACATATAGTGAAATATTTCAAGCCTTTATTTCTTGTAATTTTGATGATTCTGGCTTACAGCTAATGAAAACCCAAATTCAGTGTCTCAGAAAATTAGAATATTACATAAGATCAATAAAAAAGGATATTTTAAACAGAAATGTCAGCCTTCTGAAAAGTATGTTCATTTCTATGCACTCAATACTTGGTTGGGGCTCCTTTTGCCTGAATTACTGCATCAATGCGGCGTGGCATGGAGGCGATCAGCCTGTGGCACTGCTAAGGTGTAATGGAAGCCCAGGTTGCTTTGATAGCGGCCTTCAGGTTGTCTGCATTGTTGGGTCTGGTGTCTCATCTTCCTCTTGACAATACCCCATAGATTATCTATGGGGTTCAGGTCAGGCTAGTTTGCTGGCCAATCAAGCACAGTAATACCATGGTCATTGAACCAGCTTTTGGTACTTTTGGCAGTGTGGGCAGGTGCCAAGTCCTGCTGGAAAATGAAATCAGCATCTCCATAAAGCTTGTCAGCAGAAGGAAGCATGAAGTGCTCTAAAATTTCCTGGTAGATGGCTGCGTTGACTGTGGACTTCAGAAAACACAGTGGACCAACACCAGCAGATGACATGGCACCCCAAATCATCACTGACTGTGGAAACTTCACACTGGACTTCAAGCCACGTGGATTCTGTGCCTCTCCACTCTTCCTCCAGACTCTGGGACCTTGATTTCCAAATGAAATGCAAAATTTACTTTCATCTGAAAAGAGGACTTTGGACCACTGAGCAACAGTCCAGTTCTTTTTCTCCTTAGCCCAGGTAAGACGCTTCTGACGTTGTCTCTGGTTCAGGAGTGGCTTGACACGAGGAATGCAACATTTGTAGCCCATGTCCTGGATTCGTCTGTGCGTGGTGGCTCTTGTACAGCTTTTCCTACCACACTTTTTCCTTCCACTCAACTTTCTATGAATATTCTTGGATACAGCACTCTGTGAACAACCAGCTTCTTTAGCAATGACCTTTTGTGGCTTACCCTCCTTGTGGAGGGTGTCAATGACTGTCTTCTGGACATCTGTCAAGTCAGCAGTCTTCCACATGATTGTGTAGCCTACTGAACCAGACTGAGAGACCATTTAAAGGCTCAGGAAACCTTTGCAGGTGTCTTGAGTTAATTAGCTGATTCGAGTGTGACACCATGAGTTTCCAATATTTAACTTTTTCACAATATTCTAATTTTCTGAGACACTGAATTTGGGTTTTCATTAGCTGTAAGCCGTAATCATCAAAATCACAAGAAATAAAGGCTTGAAATATTTCACTCTATGTGTAATGAATCTATATAATATATGAGTTCTGAAATGAGTGACAAAAAATATAGAACTTTTTCACGATATTCAAATTTTTTGAGCTGCACCTGTATAGTATGTCTATATTTTTAGGCTTTTTTTTCATATTCTCTACCAGCTCTGGTATGTTTGTGTTTTTTGTAAATTCACAAACAAGTATTTCTCAGGTTCTGTCAAAATTATCATAATGGTGTGGGTGGAAAAACATAGCCAACAAATGCTGTTTTCAATAATCTGAAACTAGTGGACCCCTGTTCAGTGAGTGAGTTGAAATCATATGCTCCATTTCAATTGTATGCTCTACACTCATTATGAACTTAGCCATATGCTAACTGCTATGCTAAGTGTTAACTCAAACCACATTCTCACTGTGAGTTGAAACCACAAACTCAGTTGTGTTGAAGGTAGACATTTTATTTAGCTGTTTCCTGTGCTTCCCAGTCACTGTAAAAACATTGTAGCTCTTTTGTCCTTCACACTCTGCCACTCCCTCATTGCTCCTCCCTGCCCATCCACAGCCTCACTGCACTCCTCCTGCTCATCCCTCGTTCCACACAGATCCTCCTCTGTCTGGGTCAGTTCCTCCAGTGGCCAACTCGCTGCTGCTTCTATCTAAAATCCTCAGAGACCACCCCCAATGGGACAATTTGGTGTCATTCTTCTTTGGCTCCCCAAAATCAGTCGAATCAAGATGTGTTTATAAAGCACATTTTTTAAACATTTGCCACAATATGGTTCACAGCATCCCCTGGCCTGAAGCCCCCACAAAAGCAAGTTTAGAGTGCAAATGACAAAGAAAAGCTCCCCATGTGGCATATATACTGTTAACCATCGTATGAAGCTAAACAGTATAGTATGAAGAGTGTGAGGTCAGTGGACTTAATGTTTAACTCTTGATCAACCAATGTTCACATAAGGAAAAATTTGTTGTGCTGATGTACATAGAAAAGTCATTAACCCCTTTGCGCAGATCGCAAATTTGGTCAATTCTCGCCTATATCGGGGGTGCTCTGTTTAAGGCTTTATAACTCCAGGTGTGAGCATCAAAGAAACTTGGCAAATGGCTTAAATGAAACAAGACAATTTTACTATTCACAATACAAACCTTGTTTATTTTCATAATTTAACTCAAAATAAAGGTTTTTTTCTTTAGTTTGCAATGAAATACAGAGAGCTACATAAGTGAAACAGGTAAATCTATACAATCTAACTATTTGACCACAAGTTTGCAAAATCTGATGATGATATGCAGAACGACTAAAAATCAATGATGCAAAATATAGGCATTGTACCCTGTTGTCCATTAGTTTCTCCAAATATATCCAAATGGCTGTGCACTGCTCTAAATCATAAAATAATTATATATTTAACTACAAAAACTCATAAAACACTTTTCCATCATTTTCAAGTGGGAATCTTTTCATCCGCATAGGGGGGTAGATATACAGGTGCAGCTCAAAAAATTAGAATATCGTGAAAAAGTTCAATATTTTTTGTCACTCATTTCAGAAAGTGAAACTCATATATTATATAGATTCATTACACATAGAGTTAAATATTTCAAGCCTTTATTTCTTGTAATTTTGATGATTATGGCTTACACCTAATGAAACCCAAAATTCAGTGTCTCAGAAAATTAGAATATTTTGCTTTTACATATTTTTAAAGTATCTTATTTAATATTTGGTCGCATATGTCATGGATCTGACCTTTCTTCCCTTATCTTTACGTCGCCTTATTCGTTTTTATCGTTTGCCGGTAGTCTATCGGATTTTCCTGTGTTCCGTCACGGGTTTTTGCTTTCACCTTGTCATTAGTGAGAGCACCTGGTAGGTATTTCCGCTCACTACTTATACCCCGCTTCCGGCCTCTCTCGTCGCTTCTATGTTATTTCCACTTAACATTCGAGCCGGTAAAAAGGTATAGAGAATTAGTTAGTAAGCTAGTTTAAAAAACGAAAGGGTTTAGAAAGTAGGGTTTTAGAAAGAAAGGAAGGTTCTTTTAGCGCTCAGTTCTGAGCAGAGGCTTTCTCGTTTTTCTTTCGTGATATACTCTAACTTACGAGTGCTCTTCCCCAGGAGAAGTTTGGGTTGTTGAGTTCTCGGTTTCCTTTAGAATAGAATAGAATAGAATAGAATAGGCTTTATTTGTAACGTCCCGCTCCCTTCCTGTCCGTTCTCCTGGTTTTCCCTTTCCTCCCGTGTCATGGTGGATTCCCTGTGTCCGTGTTTTCCCTGTCGCTACAGGCTGGGCGTGCCCCTTCTGTCTGATTCTCTCTGTTCCCTCACTTTAGGTTCAACCTATCTCCTTTCCCCCTTCCTGCATGCATTCCGCACCAGTCAATTAGTCAATCACTCTCGGTTACATTCCTCATGCTTTTGGTGATTGGTTTCAATTTCACTCCCCTACTTATACCTCTCGCTGGCTGCTATTCGGCACCAGTTCGTTAACGTTGTTCGTGCGTGTCATGGTCTCCTGGGTTCTGGTAATACTTGACTAAAAGCTCTGTTGTGGTGTTTTCCCTGGCTAACTCCTTGGTTCCTAGTCCAGTGTCCTGTAATATCCAGCCTGTAGCAGTCAAGTCTCCCCTGTTTTGTGTTGCGGTACCCCTGCTCCCAGTTAACGTTGCCTGTGCAGTGGGGTGCTCTGCCTCCAGCCCAGTTCCTGTTGGACCCCCCGGTCCAGATCCCGTTCCCGTGATCCAGTTCCTGTTGGACCTCCCGGTCCAGATCCAGTTGTCTGCGCAGTGGGGTGCTCTACCTCCAGTCCAGTTCCTGTTGGACCCCCCGGTCCAGAGCCCGTTCCCGTGATCCAGTTCCGGTTGGACCTCCCGGTCCAGATCCAGTTGCCTGCGCAGTTGGGTGCTCTGCCTCCAGTCCAGTTCCTGTTGGACCCCCCGGTCCAGAGCCCGTTCCCGTGATCCAGTTCCTGTTGGACCTCCCGGTCCAGATCCAGTCCAGTTCCTGTTGGACCCCGCGGTCCAGAGCCCGTTCCCATGATCCAGTTCCTGTTGGACCTCCCGGTCCAGATCCAGTCCAGTTCCTGTTGGACCCCGCGGTCCAGAGCCCGTTCCCGTGATCCAGTTCCTGTTGGACCTCCCGGTCCTGATCCAGTCCAGTTCCCCAGTTCCGGTTGGACCTCCCGGTCCAGATCAAGTCCAGTTCCGGTTCGGAACAAATCTTCGTTCCCGTGATCCGGTTCCAGTGTGGGCCTCCAGGTCCAGTACAAGTCCAGCTCCGGTTTGGAGCAGTTCGCTACTTCCTGGACCCTCTGACATTTTGTTAAGTTTGTGTTGAGCTTGGGACTACCCCAAAGCTCCTAATAAACCCTCATTTCTGTTTCCCTGTCTCTTGGTCGTGCATTTGGGTTCAGCCCGTGTTTGGTTCGTGACAGAACGAACTGGTCTGAAACATGGACCCAGCCGACCTCGAGCAGGGTCTCCACGCCTTCCACTCTATGGAGATCGACCCATTCGACACGATTTCCTATGAGGAATACATCATGGGAATCTTGGGGCAAAATCCGGCGTCTGCCCGCCGTCATGCCGACCACTACCCATCACTCCGGACTCCTCCTCCCAGCTCCCACTCCGTTAGGCTCGGAGTGGTCTCTCTCTATCCGGATAGCTCCGAGCCTAGCCACAACCCCACACCTTCTAATTTTGAAGGTACCCGTCTTGCCCTTTGCCCGAGGGGCTGTGGTCCCAGGAGGAAGCGATGGGGTCCTGGCTCCCGGCTCCACCGACGGGCTCGGCCACCCGTTGACGGAGGATCCATCACCCTTCCGTCCCTGCCCAAGCCTCCTGTCCCATTCCGACCCAGCCCTCCTGTCCCGTTCCGACCAAGCCCTCCTGTCCCGTTCCGTCCAAGCCCTCCTGTCCCGTTCCGACCCAGCCCTCCTGTCCCGTTCCGACCCAGCTCTCCTGTCCCGTTCCGACCCAGCTCTCCTGTCCCGTTCCGACCCAGCTCTCCTGTCCCGTTCCGACCCAGCTCTCCTGTCCCGTTCCGACCCAGCCCTCCTGTCCCGTTCCGACCCAGCCCTCCTGTCCCGTCCCGTCCCAGCCCTCCTGTCCCGTCCCGTCCCAGCTCTCCTGTCCCGTCCCGTCCCAGCTCTCCTGTCCCGTCCCGTCCCAGCTCTCCTGTCCCGTCCCGTCCCAGCTCTCCTGTCCCGTCCCGTCCCAGCTCTCCTGTCCCGTCCCGTCCCAGCTCTCCTGTCCCGTCCCGTCCCAGCTCTCCTGTCCCGTCCCGTCCCAGCTCTCCTGTCCCGTCCCGTCCCAGCTCTCCTGTCCCGTCCCGGTTCTCCTGTCCCGTCCCGGTTCTCCTGTCCCGCCCCGGTCCATGCCTCCTGTCCATGCCTCCTGTCCCGTCCCGGTCCATGCCTCCTGTCCCGTCCCGTCCCGGCTCTCCTGTCCCGTCCCGTCCCGGCTCTCCTGTCCCGTCCCGTCCCGGCTCTCCTGTCCCGTTCCGTCCCGGCTCTCCTGTCCCGTCCCGTCCCAGCTCTCCTGTCCCGTCCCGTCCCGGCTCTCCTGTCCCGTTCCGTCCCGGCTCTCCTGTCCCGTTCCGTCCCGGCTCTCCTGTCCCGTCCCGTCCCGGCTCTCCTGTCCCGTCCCGTCCCAGCTCTCCTGTCCCGTCCCGTCCCAGTTCTCCTGTCCCGCCCCGGTCCATGCCTCCTGTCCCGCCCCGGTCCATGCCTCCTGTCCCGCCCCGGTCCATGCCTCCTGTCCCGCCCCGGTCCATGCCCCCTGTCCCGCCCCGGTCCATGCCTCCTGTCCCGCCCCGGTCCATGCCTCCCGTCCCGCCCCGGTCCATGCCCCCCGTCCCGCCCCGGTCCATGCCCCCTGTCCCGCCCCGGTCCATGCCTCCTGTCCCGCCCCGGTCCAGGCCTCCTGTCCCGCACCGGTCCATGCCTCCTGTCCCGCACCGGCCCATGTCTCCTGTCCGGCCCCTTTCCACGCCACCAGTCCCGTCCCGTTCCCTGCCTCCTCTCAAGTTGCGGGACCAGTTAACCTCCTGTCCTGAACGGCCGAGCTCGCTAGCCTCCTGTCCTGAGCGGCCGAGCCTGCTAGCCTCCTGTCCTGAGCGGCCAAGCCTGCTAACCTCCTGTCCTGAGCGGCCGAGCCTGCTAACCCCCTGTCCTGAGCAGCCCAGCCTGCTAAACTCCTGTCCTGAGCAGCCCAGCCTGCTAAACTCCTGTCCTGAGCAGCCCAGCCTGCTAAACTCCTGTCCTGAGCAGCCCAGCCTGCTAACCTCCTGTCCTGAGCAGCCCAGCCTGCTAACCTCCTGTTCTGAGCGGCCCAGCCTGCTAACCTCCTGTCATGAGCAGCCCAGCCTGCTAACCTCCTGTCCTGAGCAGCCCAGCCTGCTAACCTCCTGTCCTGAGCAGCCCAGCCTGCTAAACTCCTGTCCTGAGCAGCCCAGTCTGCTAACCTCCTGTCCTGAGCAGCCCAGTCTGCTAACCTCCTGTCCTGAGCAGCCCAGCCTGCTAACCTCCTGTCCTGAGCAGCCCAGCCTGCTAACCTCCTGTCCTGAGCAGCCCAGCCTGCTAACCTCCTGTCCTGAGCAGCCCAGCCTGCTAACCTCCTGTCCTGAGCAGCCAAGCCAGCTAACCACCGCCGGCCCCCTGAGCGATGCAGCCGTCGCCGCCGGCCCCCTGAGCGATGCAGCCGTCGCCGCCGGCCCCCTGAGCGATGCAGCCGTCGCCGCCGGCCCCCTGAGCGATGCAGCCATCGCCGCCGGTCCCCTGAGCGATGCAGCCGTCGCCGCCGGCCCCCTGAGCGATGCAGCCGTCGCCGCCGGCCCCCTGAGCGAGGCAGCCGTCGCCGCCGGCCCCCTGAGCGAGGCAGCCGTCGCCGCCGGCCCCCTGAGCGATGCAGCCGTCGCCGCCGGCCCCCTGAGCGATGCAGCCGTCGCAGACGGCTCCCTGAGCCGGTCTCCTGAGCGATGTAGCCATCGCAGTCTGTCCTGTCTGCGCCGCCGTCCTCCTGAACGGTCCTGTCTGCACCATCGTCCTCCTGAGCGGTCCTGTCTGCACCGGCGTCCTCCTGAACGGTCCTGTCTGCACCGTCGTCCTCCCGAGCGGTCCTGTCTGCACCGCCGTCCTCCTGAGCGGTCCTGTCTGCACCGCCGTCCTCCTGAGCGGTCCTGTCGGCGCCGCCGTCCTCCTGAATGGTCCTGTCTGCACCGTCGTCCTCCTGAATGGTCCTGTCTGCACCGCCGTCCTCCTAAGCGGTCCAGGATTAGGATTAGGCCTTCAGATACGCCAGGTGGCGTTCTTTGAGGGGGGGGGTACTGTAACGTCCCGCTCCCTTCCTGTCCGTTCTCCTGGTTTTCCCTTTCCTCCCGTGTCATGGTGGATTCCCTGTGTCCGTGTTTTCCCTGTCGCTACAGGCTGGGCGTGCCCCTTCTGTCTGATTCTCTCTGTTCCCTCACTTTAGGTTCAACCTATCTCCTTTCCCCCTTCCTGCATGCATTCCGCACCAGTCAATTAGTCAATCACTCTCGGTTACATTCCTCATGCTTTTGGTGATTGGTTTCAATTTCACTCCCCTACTTATACCTCTCGCTGGCTGCTATTCGGCACCAGTTCGTTAACGTTGTTCGTGCGTGTCATGGTCTCCTGGGTTCTGGTAATACTTGACTAAAAGCTCTGTTGTGGTGTTTTCCCTGGCTAACTCCTTGGTTCCTAGTCCAGTGTCCTGTAATATCCAGCCTGTAGCAGTCAAGTCTCCCCTGTTTTGTGTTGCGGTACCCCTGCTCCCAGTTAACGTTGCCTGTGCAGTGGGGTGCTCTGCCTCCAGCCCAGTTCCTGTTGGACCCCCCGGTCCAGATCCCGTTCCCGTGATCCAGTTCCTGTTGGACCTCCCGGTCCAGATCCAGTTGTCTGCGCAGTGGGGTGCTCTACCTCCAGTCCAGTTCCTGTTGGACCCCCCGGTCCAGAGCCCGTTCCCGTGATCCAGTTCCGGTTGGACCTCCCGGTCCAGATCCAGTTGCCTGCGCAGTTGGGTGCTCTGCCTCCAGTCCAGTTCCTGTTGGACCCCCCGGTCCAGAGCCCGTTCCCGTGATCCAGTTCCTGTTGGACCTCCCGGTCCAGATCCAGTCCAGTTCCTGTTGGACCCCGCGGTCCAGAGCCCGTTCCCGTGATCCAGTTCCTGTTGGACCTCCCGGTCCAGATCCAGTCCAGTTCCTGTTGGACCCCGCGGTCCAGAGCCCGTTCCCGTGATCCAGTTCCTGTTGGACCTCCCGGTCCTGATCCAGTCCAGTTCCCCAGTTCCGGTTGGACCTCCCGGTCCAGATCAAGTCCAGTTCCGGTTCGGAACAAATCTTCGTTCCCGTGATCCGGTTCCAGTGTGGGCCTCCAGGTCCAGTACAAGTCCAGCTCCGGTTTGGAGCAGTTCGCTACTTCCTGGACCCTCTGACATTTTGTTAAGTTTGTGTTGAGCTTGGGACTACCCCAAAGCTCCTAATAAACCCTCATTTCTGTTTCCCTGTCTCTTGGTCGTGCATTTGGGTTCAGCCCGTGTTTGGTTCGTGACATTATTGTCATTGCACAGTTCCTCATACAACGAAATTTAGAGTGCTTCAGCTGACAGTGCATTAAAATCAGACGTAAATAATTAAAAACATTTAAGAAAAACAAAACAACAACATTAAGAACAGATAAGGACACATGACGCCTAGACGGGGGGCAGAAAGCAGGTACAAAGCAATAATAAATACAAATAAAATACTGCTGAGGTAGTAAAAAAAAATATTGCACGTTGATATAATAATGTATTGCACAAGTTGATGTATTGCACTAACGGAGAATTAACGGCTGCTGCTGTGATTGTTTAGAGTCCGGACGGCCCATGGGAAGAAGCTGTTTTTTAGTCTGTTTGTGCGGCTCTTGATGCTCCTGTACCTCCTGCCCGAGGGCAGCAGGCTGAGCAGGTGATGACCAGGGTGGAGGTGGTCGCGGATGATCCGCTCTGCCCTGGAGAGACAGCGGGAGTTGGCTATGGCATCTAGGGAGGGGAGAGGACAGCCAGTTATCCTCTCGGCTGACTTGATCACCCTCTGTAGCCTCGTCCTGTCAGCTGCGGTGGAGCCAGCGTACCACACTGTGATGGCATACGCCAGTACGCTTTCGATGGTGGATCGGTAGAAGGTTACCAGCAGCTTCTCCTCCAGATTGTTCCGTCTGAGTACTCTCAGGAAGTGGAGTCGCTGCTGGGCCTTCTTTACCACCGCTGCGGTGTTGACTGACCAGGCGAGGTCCTCTGAGATGTGTGCCCCCAGGAACTTAAAATGGGGGACCCTCTCCACACAGTCCCCATTGATGTAGAGCGGGGCAGGGGCAGTCTTGTTCTTCCTGTAGTCAATGACCACCTCCTTGGTTTTCTTGATGTTGAGGGAGAGGTTGTTCCTGGCGCACCACTCCACCAGCCGCTGCACCTCGTCCCTGTACGCGCTCTCATCGTCATTTGAAATGAGCCCCACCAGGGTGGTGTCATCCGCAAATTTGATGATGGCGTTGGTGGGGTGGGTGGGAGTGCAGTCATGGGTGTAGATGCCATACAGGAGCGGGCTCAACACGCGGCCTTGTGGGGAGCCGGTGCTGAGCATCAGGGTGGAGGAACTGTGTGTCCCGATTTTAACAGATTGTGGGCAGTTTGTGAGGAAGTCTTTGATCCAGGCGCAGGTGGATGAGGGGAAGTCCAGAGCAACCAGCTTGTCCACTAGAATGTCAGGAAGGATGGTGTTGAATGCCGAGCTGTAGTCGACAAAGAGCATCCTGACGGAGGACCCTGGATGTTCCAAGTGGCTCAGGGCAGTGTGGAGAGCTGTGGAGATGGCGTCGTCGGTGGATCTCTTTTCCCTGTATGCAAATTGATGTGGGTCAAAGGCAGGGGGGAGGCAGTCCTTGATGTGGGCTAACATCAGTCTCTCAAAACATTTAGCCACCACAGGTGTAAGTGCGATGGGCCTGTAGTCATTGAGACACGTGATGTTGTTGCTTTTAGGGACCGGGATTATAATGGCCGTCTTGAGGCAGGGTGGGACAGAGGCCTGTGCCAGGGAGAGATTGAAGATCTTGGTAAAGACCCCCGAGAGCTCATTAGCACATGCCTTGATGACACTGGCAGGGATCCCATCCGGCCCTACAGCCTTCCTCGTGTTGACAGACCTGAACACGTGTCTCACCTGATGTTCCTGTAGGGTGAGTGGGCTCGTGGACTGTGGGGGCAGAACGGCTGAGTGAGGTGGTGTTGTCTCAAAGCGGGCAAAGAAATGGTTCAACTCCTCTGCCCGACTAGCATCGACGCTGCCCGCCGACGAGGTGTTATAGTTTGTGAGGTGTTTTAGACCCTGCCACACCTGTCGTGGATTGTTGTCAGCAAGGTGGTCCTCCACCGACCTTTTGTACACCTCCTTGGCACCTTTAATGCCTCTCCGCAGGTCTGCTCTTGCCGCGCTGTACAGGGCCTGATCTCCTGACCTGAATGCAGTGTTGCGGGCTCTCAGGAGTGCCTGGACGTTGCTGGTCATCCAAGGTTTCCGGTTAGGATAAACCCGGATCCGCTTGTCGACCGTGACCCTGTCAATGCAAAACTTGACATAGGCTAGAGTGGAGTCAGTGAAGCCCTGGAGGTCCTGTTGTTCGAACATGCTCCATTCGGTGTTAGCAAAGCAGTCCTGTAGCTCAGCGAGAGCATCCACTGGCCAGGTTTTAACACACTTAGTGATGGGCCTAGTTTTCCTCCTGAGAGGAGTGTACGCAGGGATGAGGAGTAGAGATAGATGGTCAGATAGGGCCAAATGAGGGAGGGGGACTGCTCTGTACGCGTGCTTCAGGTTAGAATAGACACGGTCCAGTGTATTATGCCCTCTGGTGGAACATTTGACATATTGTACAAATTTAGGGAGGACAGTCTTTAGGCATGCTTGATTAAAATCCCCGGCGATGATATGGGCACCTTCAGGGTGGGCTAGCTGCTGTTTGTTTACAGTGACATGCAAGTGGGCAAGAGCTAGGCTAATGTTAGCATCGGGAGGAATGTAAACAGACGTGATGGATACCACTGTTAGCTCTCTCGGCAGATGGAAGGGTCTGCAAACAACAGTCATTGCTTCGATATCCGGAGAGCAGAAGGTGCTAATGATCTTGCTGTTAGTGCACCAGTCATTATGGACATAAACACATAGACCCCCTCCTCTGCTCTTACCGGAATCTCCGTTCCTGTCGTGGCGGTGGATGGTGCGACCGGCTAGCTGTACTGTAGCATCCGGGATCAGCTGATGTAGCCATGTCTCCGTAATGATTAACACACAGCAGTCCCGAACAGAGGCATTTGCGGTGATATGTAATTCCAGTTCATCCATCTTGTTGACGATAGATCTGGCGTTAGTCAGGAAGATGCTGGGCAAGGGGGGTTTGAGTGGTTGTTTCCTTAGCCTGGCTAGCAGGCCCGCTCGGCAGCCCCGCTTCTGCTTGCGCTCTCGGCGCCTTCGGCGTCGCTTGCTCTGGCCGACTACCATCCAGGCAGAGCCCGGAGGTCTGGCTATATCCAGCGGGATGTTGTTAGACTGCTGGAAATCGCTCATGACTGGGATCTGGCATCGGAATCCAATACTTAGAAGCTTACTGTAGCTGTAGCCATGTTTGGCATGACACAAAATGCTAAGACAGACTACATGAACAAACAACGCAATAATAATACAACTCGTCAGAGAGCTAAGAGCCGCTGCGACTGTGCGCGCCGCCATCTTGAAAGAAGGATGTCTTTAGTTTTCACTCCAATAACGGGAGTAAGATAAGCGTGTCTGCTTATTTCCTTTTATTTACCGTTTCTACCGACGAGCGCTCTAACTGCGCTGACTCCAGTTATAGGGGTCTTATAGTTTTGGTTTTCATTGTTTGTTCGCTCCAACAAACGGAGTTAGATAAGCGTTAGTGCTTATTCCTTTGTTTTGCTCGTTTAGCGAGCTCCTCGTTTATATTGCGAGGTTTATTCTTTCATTTCTAGTTGTTTCTCCACTACGGATTATTGTCCGCATTAGTGGTGTTCTTACGAACACTTTAAGACTGGTCAACTACTTGCACTTGGATCTCTAATATTCCCATCTCTGTTTTCTGACAGAGATCCCTCATAGCATATCCTTTGCATGCTGTTACTTCCTGAAGTCTGTGACCAATCAACATCAAAAGACTCTCGATATCGTATTTTCAGGTACTGTTACAAGCGATACTATAAGCTCTCTGCATTTGAACTGATCTCTATGGGAATTTGGGGGTGAGACTAGATTCAGCTGTAAATTACACTGGTATAGTATGGAACACATGGCTGGCAAAATGGCTGTAAGTCATCAAGAGTCTGAGCTATCGAACGAGCCCCAAACCATCACTCTGTTGCTAGATATGGAGTAGATGTGGATCTCAGTACATCAACCATAAAACACGACTGAGCAATGAATGTTTACGCTAGTGTGTGAAATGCACTCAAAATGCAAAAATAACCATATCTAACATAGCCTACTGGAGAAGACAGTGATCGAGTGGAAAAACTAACGTACATACAGTTGTGTTAAAAAAATAGCAGTTCAACATCAGTAACCTGATGAACCACTGTTATTAGTAGTAGTGATATTTCTGAATGGCAAATAATTTACTTGTAGATGTAGTAGTGTAATAAAAAAAACAACAGACCCAACTGTCATGACATGCACGCTGCTTGTTCTGAGTAATTGACTCATTCATTGAAAGGGGCGTGTTCAAAATAATAGCAGTGTGGAGTTTAATTCGAGAATTCATTCATTCTGTGAAAAAACAGGTGTCATTAATTGTCCTTTATTAAGGAAGAAGGGAAGCAAATGTTTCACACATTGTTAAAAAATATATTTCCTTCTGAATTGCTAAGTAAAATGGGCCGTTCCAAACATTGTTCGGAGGAACAACGTAATTTGATTAAAAAGTTGATTGGAGAGGGGAAAACAAATAAAGAAATGTAGCAAATGATAGGATGCTCAGCTAAAAAGATCTCAAATGCTTTAAAATGGCAACAAATAGTAGAATATAACACAAGTTACACAAAAACCTCGCATGTTGATTTTGAGTGAGCAGGGCTTTTCACAGCTTTTTTGGCATATGAGGCTATTGTTGAGTTTATCTGGTTGCTATGACGGAATACAAATTTGATATGATGAATAAATATATTTGTGAAATGGACTTACTGCGGGAAAATAGTGACACTTAGAAACTCCGTATTCTGCAGAGTTGTCAGGAATCGTGTACTAATAAAGATAAAACACGGAGTTTAAGGTTTCCATTAATAGTTTGGCTGCAGGAGCAACGAATGTCTCAGTTGAGTAAAATCTTGGCGCTGGCGTCCTGGTCACTAGGCATCTGCGCAAAGGAGTTAAACTCAAGCTTAGAAGACAGAAGTGGAAAACACAGGTGTAATTCCATAATATCCCATAAACACTCGATTAGGTTCTGAAGTGGTGATAGGACATAGGGAAGAAGTCCAGGACATAGGGATACCCTTAATGTCACGTTCCGCCGAAGACTGGGTGACTACTCATGTTTGGTAGACGTGCATTATATGTAGGCACTGTAGCGTGCATCCATTTTGGGAACCAAAATGCGACATGTGACTTGGACTTGATTGAGATATGTGCATTCAATTACCCTTATACTAATACCTAACCCATTATATGCAAGATCCTGTGTCTGTAAACAGACGGGACTGGAATTTAGCTAGACGTAGCGAATTTCCGTTGCCTTAATACGCTCTATATGCCCAGGCCACGTGTGCACACTTCGTTTTCCTTTCCATATCATTCAACGCTCTGAGGATGTTAGTTTAGATGTGTTTGTTGTTTAATTCGGGGGACGCGGTAGCAACTTTCGCTACTTTTAAATATTTTAAAACCCAAATTTCGCCTGTCAATATCTCAGCCGTTTTAGCACAAATTACCAAGCCACTTCACAGATCTCTTCACAACTCATCTCATCAATATCTCAACATAAAACAAATATGGGAAAGATTTGTTAGGCCGTTTTCATACAATTCAGTACTTTAAAAAATTAGCATTTAGATTAAGAAATGTTTTTTTCCAACAACCTAGCTCAAATTCTAGAGCTCTAATCGCTAAAGTAGACATTGCGATATGTCGGGCGTAACATGGACTAATGCTTTTGACAGGTGACATTTCTGTTTATTGTACAGTTTTTAAATAAACATTTATAATTCTACGATACCGGAAATTAATTGTCCATTGATTTAACATTGGAGCATAAATTTGCTAGCAACCAAAGGCTAATTGAAAGTAACTACCGTTACAAAAGTCTCGTGCTATATGCGATTCTTTAGTCCTCGCTCTGTTTCTGAAGCTAGCCTGATCCTCTCATACTGCCACATCACAGAAACTAGCCGTAGGTTACTGTTCCGTTTAGAATTTTACGTATGGTTTAACATTTTTCTGAATCAAATCAACTCGAGAGAGTAAGGTGGATAACGTTAACGAACAGCTCCAAAGTAACTGTAGCTAACGTTAACTTGGCTAGCTACCATTACCGAGTGACAAAGCTAGAAAGCATACAGCTACTATCTAGAGCCTGACCGATATAGCGGGTCGATATTTGCGTTTCTGGACCATACTGTATCGGTAGTCAAGGATGACATGTGGCCGATATGAATAGACATTTTTATTCAAAAATTTTTAAACTGACACGTGGGCGCTCCTAGCACTCCATCTAGTGATTCTCGCTACCCTCAACATGTGTCATGTGACATAGAATCTTCACTCAGTCAGAGAGCAGCGCTGCCGCTGGAGGAAGACTCACTGAATGAAAAGAAGGAACAAGTTTGAATATTGAATATTGTCAATAATAATAATGTATTAACACAACACTAATGCAAGTCATTCTTTAATGGTGGTCTTAATAAATGTTTGCTAACTGCCACTGAATGTAAACTACGATAACATTGCTAGCTATCGTCAAGCTAATCAGCTACCAGTAACGTTAACGTGAGATGCACCCACTGACCTCGTTGTGCTCTTTTACTTAGCACCATTACTTAGCTAATGTTATAATTCATGAGTAGGCTACCAATTGAGATAACATATATATTTAGGACAGTGTACATTTAGATTCACCCCTGTATTTTAACTAATTGAGGCATTTATAACTTTATTTTCATATCGAATAAATTCATTTGTTTGTTTTGAATAGCTAGCAAATGACAGCACCTGGGGCCTGTTTCACAAATCTTACGGCTGATTGATTAAAATCCGGAACCCTCCCAAACATGGAACATGGACTGAAGAAAAAGAGCTGTTCCAGGTTTTTACTCAGTGCAGGTTATCAAGCTAACTCAGTAATTCTGCTTTGTGAAAACAGCACCTGCTCAGCTAACCTTAGGATGAGAGGAGAGGAACAACCTTATTGGTATGGAATTTATGTTACAAGTCATCAAGCTAACGTGAACGAGCCATTTAGTTTGGCTTTCCCCCCCCCTTGTTAGCCAACATTATGTGACCAGACAGAAAGTGCCAATTGGCTGTAAAATAGGCCTTGTGTAACCTTAGACTACCTTTATATGGATATAGCTAACTCCCAACCTGTTTCCAGTTCTTAATTATCAATCAAGCAGTAGTTAATTAACGGAATAACAAATATCAAAGAATAGCTATAGCAAGTTTTTCTGTGCTATCATTTTTCTTTGTGTCATAAAATGTGTAGCACTTCAATAGCCTATTATTTATTCTTTATTTAAATGGTCAGTAAGTTACTTAAAGTACTGATGTTTATTTTGCTATTTATTTTATTTCTATTCTTTATTTGATCACAGTGTTCATTTCTAAAATAGCTTGATGATGTTAATCGTGTTAATAATTATAATAATTTAATAACGTCAAATTTTTTGTAATAATGTTATTTGTTTAAGAAAGCAGTTTTCTGAGTACCTTTGCATAGTCATATTGGTGCTAAATTCACGTAGAAAAGTCTATTTTCATTCAAGCTCAAAACTTCACTATATCGGCTACCATATCGGTAATTGGTGAATTCCCCCCCTCTAAAATCTGTGTAAGTATTGGTCTCTACTATTTAACTTCACTAGTGAACTAGAAACAAATTTACGTTAACTTAGCTACTAATGTTACACCTTTCAGACATGTCCACAGTATATTATCTGTAACGTTAATGAAGCTACAAGCACCACACCGTTTGAGCTATCAACTAATGTTAGCTAGTAACATTACAAGCCCCACATGGAACTATAACAGTGCCAAGCAATGTAACGTTAGGACAATTAATTAATGTTGATGTTACGTTAGTTTGTCTTTACAATAGCCAGATATTTTGCTGAATATAGTTTTGGCAGAATGTAACGTTAGACTAAATCATAACAACACAACACAGTTGAAGAGTTATAGTTTTGAGATGACATTATTAGCCAGTAACGTGAACGTTAGTATGATCGCAAATGGCTAACATTAACAACGGAAGCATGGTTTATCAGCTAAAATCAATAGCCTAACTTACTTAATGTATAACGTTACGGACTTATTTTCGGTAAAATGCAACAAAAATAATTATCTTAGCCAAGTAAAATAACGTTAGCTAACGTTATATCTTCCATTGCCATGGGGCGCTAGTTAGCCAGCTTGCTCGTTTACATTGGGTAAAAAGGGAAGAGCCTGACATTGACAGATTGTATAAGAATTGTATGTTTTGTATGTATGTTTTACGGGGGAGGTGGGGAAATGTAGCCAAATTATTACCAGAGGGTCTCCGTTTTTTTTAGTCCTGTACAATTCTTCCCAGCGTATAATTTTCCCCAAAAGTTTAGTAGAATTTTGGACAGATTAGTTGGACAAATTTTAAAAATGCACAAAATATATATATATTTTTAACTACAATATATCTGTTGTTGTTTGTCATGTTTGTGTTATGAAATATTTCATGTTATGTTGTTATTATGTTATAGGCTATGTTATTGTAATGATATGATATTTTTAATGTTATTTGGTCTTATTCTGGTCTATTAGGATGCTCTTGAGGCACATTGATTGAACTGTCTCGTGGTATGTAGCTACACATTTTCTAGTGATTGTGCAATCGTCAGTTATGTTTATTCAACTTCCAAGTGGATGTGTAACAATAGTTTTTGATATTCAACAATTTAGATATTATTGGGTCACAGACATCAGGAAGTCATGGCATGCAAAGGCTATGCAACCAAATATTTAAAAAGATTACTTTATTCTACATTGGCTGAGGTTATTGTAAGGGGGCAATTACTTTTTCACACAACGGAAATGGGTTTTGGGATTTTGTAAGTAAAAAACAAATGTGTAATTTGTTCACTCAGATTCCCTAAAATCAATATTATATTTTGTCTAAAGATCTGAAAACATCTAGTGTGATAAATATGCAACAATAGAGGAAATCAGGAAGGGGGAAAAACCTTTTCACGGCACTGTAGCTACAGAATTGTATAGCAGTCAGATATAAAAAATGGCGTACTGGAAATCTCTGACAGTGTAGAGAGCTGAAGTTTGGCTTGATGGTGATCATTTGAATTTCTTGACTTTTGCGGCCTTTGACCTAGCCAAACTTCACACTTAAAATTTTATTTTTGTCATTAATCCCCAGGGTTTTTTCTCCGGAAGGTGTACATTTCTTTAAAAAAAGAACTATTGTTTTTAATCATCTTAACAAGTGTCTTGATATTGTTGGGTCACAGACATCAGGAAGTCATGACATACAAAGGATATGCGACCAAATATAAAAAATTATTACTTTATTCTACATTGGCTGCAGTTATTTTAAGGGGGAAATTACTTTTTCACACAACGGAAATGGGTGTTGGGGTTTTTTGTTCATTAAATAAATGAAATAAGTAAAAATGTGTGTGTGTGTGTGATTTGTTCATTCAGGTTGCCTAAAATCAATATAATATTTTGTCTAAAGATCTGAAAACATCCAGTGGGACAAATATGCAACAACAGTGGAAATCAGGAATGGGACAAAAAAAATTTCATGGCACTGTATGTTGGTCAACTGTATTTCAAACAACATGTACTCTTCACTAGGCAGATTGGTTCAAACCTTCTCTCAAAGAGCCTAATTCACGCTCTTCAAAATAGGAAGTGGCCTATGACTGCTGCATTAGGCTATATAGGTCCCACTAGAGTGGGTTTAGACATAGGCTATAGATCTATAAAGGGACATTTGTACATTAAGGGCAGTACAATAGTATATATATTTCTGTTCGTGATGCTGATTGTTTTACACAGAAGACTGTACACACTTGAAAACTGTCATGGATCGTGCCTTCCTTTTCTTATCTCCGCATTTTGTATTCCTTTTTTCTTTTTACCTGTAATCTATCAGATTTTTCGCTACGGGTTTTGCTTTCGCCACGGTGAGTTCACCTGTCCTGCATTTCCGCTCACTATTTATACCCCGCTTCCTCCTTTTATCATCGCTTCCATGTTATTTCACATAAAATTCTAGCCGGTAAAGGTATAGGAAGTTGTGCTGCTATCGACCGCTTTGCTTCTCAATGCGGGACTTGTTAGCAGTACAATTTAGAAAAAGTAAAGTGCGCTCTTTCGCTCTTTTATTTCAGAGCAGAGGTTTTGGTTTCTTTGTTTTCCACTCAGTGCTCTCGCCCTAAGGTTTAGGGCTCTTTTATTTTTCTCCTTCCTTTCTTTTTGTTCACTCCACCATGGGAGTTAGATAAGCATGACTGCTTATTTCTTTTGTTTTGCTCAGATATCGAGTTCCTCGCAAGGTTATTTGTGTTCTCCTTATTTTCCCCATCCACTACGGATTATTGTCCGTCTTAGTTCGTTAGAACACTTTTAGATTCCTTATCTGTCGCACCTGGAACTCCAATATTTCCTCCGTGTCTCTGGCATAGAGATCCCCTACAGAAAACTAAATATAAGTTGCTGCTGGAGTGCATAAATGCAGCTGTATTTAATTTTTACTCATACCATCATAGACTCTACTGTTTATCTGTTGATTAGAAATTGAATCATCCATACAAGGAGGAACCTATACTGTACATGTAACCTTGGCTTATACCACCACCCATGAAATCACTTACATGTATGTACACCTAAGTAGTATAAAATATATGAAAAAAACATACACTGTTGACATACACAGTAGTAGTCGATAAGATTTCAGTCATAGCATAACATGTAGGCTGAATTGGCCTGATATGTCATACATAGTGGATTTCAAAGGGTAGAAATAAAAAAAATTGGTGAAAGTATACATTGAATAGCCTAGTGCAATCACAGCATACAATTATACATATATTCATATAGCTTTAGAATACTTCTAAAAAGGATTTGAAATGTAAACAGATTGAAAGATTTAGATCTACCTTTCAAAAGCTACCTACCAATAGTGTTACAGCTATCGATATTGGTATAAGAGTAGGCATAAGAGGAATGGAGAAATAGCCTACACAAAAATGCAGTAGGGAAATACAATGCCTTTTTGTACAGGTCACTATCATGGGTGGCAGCAAATATTCTAAGAGTATGAATTAGGCTCTTTGAGAGAAGGTTTGAACCAATCTGCCCAGTGATGAGTATGTGTTGTTTGAAGTACCCTAGACCAACATAGCTACAGAACTGTCAGATATAAAAAATGGAGCACCCTCGAATTCCCTGATAGTGTAGAGAGCCTAAGTTTGGCTTGGTTGTGCTCATTTGAATTTCCTAACTTGTGCGGCCTTTGACCAAGCCAGACTTCACACTTAAAACATAGTTTTTGTTATTAAAATGATGGACAAGGGATTCTAAAAACTTAAAATAAAGATATCACAGAGGGATGTATCCACTACACACCCACCAAATATCTTTTCAAGAAAATGTCAATAGGTATATTAATATACATCTCAAAGTCAGCTAATAAACTCAGTCTTGAAAGGACTCAGGATTGTAGGGGTGTGGTCTAAATTCACGTCCTCAACCCGAGTGGCATCAACGTCATCCAGCCCCACATGTTTGAACAACAGAACTGTTCTTCTACAGTTCTGTGGTTTGAACCCGGCAAGGAATTAATGCAATCAATTCAAAGTAAAATACAGTGCGGCTGCTATCAGAAGATAAATATCATACGCAAGGTCGCAATCAAAGTAAGTTAGCTTAAATGCTAAGCAGAGTATTGCAGCTGTTTGATAAAGTTAGTCTATTTAAAATTAACTTAAACTCTAAGCAGAGTATTGCAACTGTTTGATCTAACTATTTAAAGCAAGCTAAATTTCAAGGCGACGTTTCACCAAATGCACGTTCCACACAAATCATTACACAATGGTAGGTTATATTGGGTTTTTAAAATTTATTTGAAGGCCCACTCATTAATTTCGGTTGCAAATCAAACGAAAATCACATGCATGGCAACTAAGTACTTCAGTGGATCATGGTTCTCGTAGTTATTTTTGTTACTGTAACCAGCCACTGAACAATACGACAAAAGCATTTCCAAGGCATGGTTTATTTGGAAAAATCTTAGCCATCTATTGTTTTCGAATGAGCAGTGCACCAAGTAAAAACGACGTGTGAGCGATTAGTTTGTTTTCATGATTATGAGCTGTGTGAGGAGCAAGCTACTGTTACTAGCTAGCACCACAGAGGGATGGATAAAAAGGTGAAAGAGATTGGGAGAGGGATAAAATTGGTATAGGGATAAGGAGAGTGGGAAAAAATAAACACTTTAGCTTACTATTCCAAATCCAAACGCTGATAACGCGGACAACTATTCTCAAAGGCAAACAAAACAAGTGTTTGGCTCAGACTCAGAGGATTTCTTAGTGGGACAGGACAGTTTTATTCGCTTCAAACTATGGGAGGAGTTATGTAATGAGATCAAAGTATGTATTGGTTTTGCGTCTACGTCACCATGGACCCAGAAATAAAGAGATATTGATAGACAGAAATTTAACGAGATTGCAATGGAATTTATTCCTCACGCTTTATTGGTGCTCAATACATACCTTAATAGCCATAAATAACATGGTTATAAGCATATTACGGATTTTCCTTGTCCTTTTCTGTTGATAAATATATATTTTGTTAAACCTGGTCTTCGGTCTTATTCATTATTTAGATAAATATTTGAGCCTACCACTTTAAATAACTTACGCCTTATTGTATTGTTATTGAAATTCATAATAATGATTTAATAATGAGACTGATTATACTTTTGCACCATTTGGTCACCGTATGAGGTTCTATGATGTATATTCTGAACACTAGTTGGCACTTGTGCAAGGGTATGCATGTATATTACTGACATAACTGGTAACCCAGTGTGAAGCTATATAGATTTATATTTATATATTCTGCGCATTCATTGGTGCCTCCATGTGTGGACTGTTAAGCGTATACATTTTAATTATCTGTCCTCACTAGTACCAAATTCTTATGTAAACTAAACTACAGCAGTATCTTGAAAGATACCACATTTTGCAGGACATAATTATATGCTTTAATACTGGGTGAAGCATATATATCACTCAGTACCATTAAGTAGTAATTGACATCGACCTTGCCTTCCAAAGATATGAGTGCATCCAAACCAGACCAAGAAATAAGCCCCACACAATTGCAGATCCACCAAAACCCTTCAATGTTGGAGCATTGTTAATTTGAAAAGGAAAATTATTTATTTGCAGAAAGGGAAATCATTCAAGAGAATGTCCCTGTCTAGCTGTAGCAGTCCCCATGCAATCATACAACATGTACAACAGAGGAACAGCCTGGCAGCCTTCCATAGATAATACTGAGTAGTTAGCACATGAATGTGCATCAGTTTTATATGTATTCTAAAATATGTATTTCTGCTTCTGAGGCATTTCAGGACATTGTACAAATGGCCAAAATAGGAAAGAAATTGAACAAGAGGCTAGAATGTTCTTTGCAGGTTCAATAAAATGTGAACTTGCAGGTTTATTAGTTTGTTTTTTTCTGATTAGAGAGGGCCTGTAACTTAGCCAGTCCATCTTGGCTGTATAGGCCACATTGTTTGAGGTATTTCATGAGAGCTTTGTGTCTCCTCTTCTGCAATAAAGCAAGCTGAGGGTAAAAAAGACGGAGAGAAAAAATGAGTCGGAAGGGCAGGAGAGGAAATTAATGGCAGTGTTCAAGAAGAATGATAGAGGGAAATAGAGAAAGCAGTCAATAGCCCATTCTGCAGTGCATGGACCTGACAGGAATTTCACAGTCTCTTGGTTTTTCCGCCCACTCATGTGCATTCATCAGAATCCAGGCACATCTGGCTGCCAGGATGGGGGGTTAATTTTCTCTAAATGCTTCAGCAGTTTTGTTCTAGCTGAGGCAAACTCTGTGACTGCAAAGCTGATGAGTAAAATATTTCTACTTCACCCAGTTTAACTTTATACCAATCGCCTCAGGACATATTGCACTTCTCTCTCTGTTTTACACATACACAAAGTGTCATGAACCCCCGCTGTAACAAGAAATTATTCCTAGTCTATCAGAACAACGTAGAGCTAACTTCATTATTTGAACATGGTTTCAAGCAAAGGTTTAACTTCTATAGGCATTCCTACTTTTTTCTTTTTCTCCTCTCCCCTTATAGAGCTTATCATAGCCGTGGAACCGTGTGCTCCAGAGCATTAAAATTGGCCAGTGCCATCATCAAAAGGAAAGAAAAAACAACAGCCTTTTAATATGCCTTGCTAAAGCATGTGAAAGGGATATTGTATGCCCATTTAATGTAGAAATGTAATGTAAGATATATTGAATCAGGGCAGAAAATATACAATGTACTGTATAATAAAATTCACTATGATGGTGGGAGGGTGAGGAATAATATTATTCTGATATTTGTTCATACATAGTCAATACTTCATTGACTACAATACTTCATTCATAGCGATAGTTTTTCTGAAAAGACCATCTAGTCCAGCAGACCCCTGACCCCCAGTTAGAGGATGTGTGTTTGTGCAGTTGCTTATGTGTCCCTGTTTCAAACATTCAGCTGCCTTTGAAGATTAAAAAAACCTTGCACACATATGAATGCAGTAGTCACAAGTGCAGATTGGTATTCTGAGCTGGCACAAACACATACAGTGCCCACCAGAATTATTGGCAACCCTGGAAAATATGAGCAAAAAAGGCAATGAAAAATGTGATTTATCAGCATGACCTTACACTCAAAATATGAGAGAATTTTAATTTAGATAAAATTATTCAAAGAAAAGAGCTAGATTAGAGAGGGCCTGTAACTTATTCAGTCCACCTTAGCTTTGTTTGAGTTATTTCATGAGAGCCAGAGGTTGAACGTAACGAAGTACAAATACTCCGTTACTGTACTTAAGTAAAGTACAGATACGTGAAAAACGTACTTGAGTATTTATTTTGTATGGGACTTTTAAATTTTACCCACTACATTTTAAATAAAAAATTGGTACTTTCTACTTACTACATTTCTAAAACAGTGTCGTTACTCTTTGCTTACAGCATTTTTGAAAGAAAAAAAAACATTTTCATCCATTCGTTTTCATTTATTTAAATGCAAAGGAAGCGGAACCAAGTTGACCAATACGCGCACCTTCAAAAAAAAAGATTTTTTAAAATGCGCGTCGTCTTCTCGGATCGTTGCTAGGCTGCTCGGTGCTGAATCTCTTGTAGCTGAAAAGAGCGCAGACAAGGACCATCGTCATGTTGCAGTGCAGTTAAATATTTAATCTTATATGGATGAAGCCATTCACCATCCATGGCCTTATTTAGGCAAACTGTTTTAAATTCTTGGTAGAAAAAATTATTCATACAGATTACGCTGTCTCCTGTGCCTGCCTGTCTCCTATCGTTCAAGAATTTGTCTTCGAATCTTAAAACACGTCGAGGGAATTTATTAACTAACATGAGGCGTGCTAGCTCGCGCAATCCCAAAATTCTAACAAGCTGTTCATTTTTCATTATTAGGTGGTTTTCATGTTTAGAGGGATTATTTACCCTCTTAAGCCACATCATGTCAGAAATATCTATGCATGCCATGAAGAATACAATTCCCATGTTCCTACTGTGCTTATTGGGCTATATTGCAAATAGGTAACAATATTTTTAAACTGATAAAAATAAAGAATGGGGTGAATCAGTTGGCTCCTAATTAGGTAGTTGAACACGTGTGGTTTTAAGTTCCCTCATAATTTTTTCTTTAAATGCATAAACACAGTGCAGGTTTGGCTCGTTATCATTTGCTTTGTCTTTTCTTCATTATTTATAAAATGGTTCATTTTAGTGACCATGTGTCCACAATTTCATCAATTAGGAGCCCGGCGAGACCTTTTTGCTCAACTGAGACATTCGTTGCTCCTGCAGCCAAACTATTAGTGGAAATCACAAACTCTGTGTTTTAACTTTATTTGTAGACGATTCGTGACGATTCAGAAAAGCCCTGCTCACTCAAATGCAAAATAAACATGTGAAATATATATATATATATAAATAATATATGCTACTAAATATGAAATTAATATACAATCCTACCATTGGTTTTACATATCGAGATGTTCCTGTGGCTCAGGCGGTAGAGCGGGTCGTCCGCTGATCGCAGGGTTGCTCCCAATGAGCAGGCTAGCACCTTGCATGGTGGCTGCCACCATTGGTGTGTGAATGTGTGTGTGAACGGGTGAGTGAGAGGCCATTGTAAAGCGCTTTGGATAAAAGCGCTATATAAGTGCAGTCCATTTACCATTCCTTTCAAAATTCAGTGGTAATTTATTGTGTGGTACAATCGGTTTGAGAAATATACAATACTTTATACCACTATTACATTATCTGAAACGTCAACTCGTAATACTCCCCATGCGCTGCAAGCCTGTCTCGTTCATTACAGTTCATTCTGGTTGAATTGTCGGCTCTTTTATCCAATAGAGTACATTATACCCTTAGCAACGGTGTATTCCTTGTCTTCCGGGGTGCTTTGAACAATGTAATACAGTCCAGCGTAACTGCAGTTTTCGCGGTCTCATATTATGCAAGCTGTATAAAAAGCGCATTAGGGAGGGCGAGTGTCCCTTTACCGTTATGTAAAAAAAAGTTAAGTAAGTTAGTTTTTCCACTCGAGCACTGTCTTTCCAATATGATTGATAGGCCCATTGTTATTTTTGCATTTTGAGCGCATTTCACATACTGTAGTGCGATGGTTAATTTTATTTTTTATGGAGGGTACCGATTCTCATTGAAGATAGAACATTTAGCAGCATTTTGCAGATGGTGGCAAGCGCTCATTCCAATTTTCTGTGCGCTGATATGTGGTAGATTAACCCTTTGACACGTACGGTCACACCGGTTGTACAGCGCTAGAGTGGTCCCTGAAGCGTACGGTCACACCGGTGTGATTAGAACACAGGATTAGAACGTCTATTTACGTATGACGCAACAGTGGTTGAACCGCATTCTTTCTAGGACTAAACGCACTTATGTTCCACAAAACAATTGCACCATGTAAAGTCTTTACAACCCCAGTCGTCATGTCCTCAATGTGAACATTTATTTTTTATGCAGATGTGCACACCGTCTCAGAAGTAGCAACAGTTTATGCAGAAAAAATATGCTAGGCTACTGAGTTAGCCAACGTGAGACTGCTGAGCTGACAAAATGAATTAACTAAAGCGGACATAAAACACAATATAAACAACCAATTCGCGATTATATACGATGCATCCCATCACAGGTAAACTCACTAGTGATCAAAATAATTGACTAAACACGACAAACGTTAGTAATATAACGTTAGTCTTACGGCGCTGCCATCTTGTTTTTCCGCAATCAACCAAAGATAATTACTACTATCAAGATGCTCCACTTACTCACCCATATCAATTTCCTAACAATGTTTCCGGAAAGTACAAAACAAGTAGGTCTACATAAGTAAGGTATCTTGTCACGATATGATCTTTGTTTAGACCAGAGATGACGTTATATGGCTGCGTCAGTGTTATTAGCTCTATTTTAGCATCGTGATCAGTACAAGCTTCAAAAAAGTACTTCACAAACATCATGGGTGGCCATTACAATTTTTGGTAGAATCGGAATACATCATTTATAACAAGTATTTGAAAACATGCAAAAACTATTACAAATAAAGAAAATTTTACCACACGAACCATTAGCTTTTTATTGGTACAGACTGTACTGTTTTAGCGTCTCATACTGACAGTGCACGTAGCGAGTCAGACGATCCCCTCGCGCTTGGCACACACAGAGCAGAGCGCCATCTAGAGTTGTTGTATTCGTTTCGTTGTAGCCTATATTTATATACATACATACATATATCTATATTATATTATATATTATACATTATATATATACATATACATTATACATAAATATATAAAGATATAATATATATCAGATAAAATATATATACAGTATGTTTGGCAAAAGGAGGAGACAACTCGGCAATGAAGAAATTATGGAGATCTTTTTTAATTCTGATAATGAGTCAGAGTATACAAGCGAGGAAGAGTCTGACAGTGAGAGCGAACAGCTGCCTCCTAACCTAGCGGCCATCCTTGAGCCTGAGAGGCCCTTGCCTGAAGTACCAGGTCCTTCTGTTGAAGATGGAGGCAGACAGATTTTAGGTGAGGAGGTCAGCAGGACCACCTGGAAGGCTGCCAGCCATTTCATCCCCCCTGGGCCTGGTGTGGTGTTTGATCAGTCACAGTCAGGAGTACAACACCATCAACCATCTATTTCTGAGGCAGAGTGCTTTACAATGTTTTTCACAGAGAAGCTGGTGGGAGACATTGTTGAAGAGACAAATCTTTATGCCAGTGAGCTGCAG
This sequence comes from Ilyophis sp. 1 JC-2022, assembly GCA_022702515.1. Classification (NCBI taxonomy): domain Eukaryota; kingdom Metazoa; phylum Chordata; class Actinopteri; order Anguilliformes; family Synaphobranchidae; genus Ilyophis; species Ilyophis sp. 1 JC-2022. The sequence continues at coordinate 35,448,313 of CM040395.1, forward strand.
GAGAAGATTGAGCCAGGATCGAGGGGGAAGCTGGCTAAGTGGGTAGCAACCACCCTGAGTGAGCTCTACACCTTCCTGGTGGCAGTCCTAATGATGGGGGTTGTGAAGAAGCCCTCACTACGGGATTACTGGAGCACAGATCCCATGCTGGTTACCCCCTTCTTCTCCACCCTCTTCTCCCAAGACCGCTTTCTCCTCCTGCTCCGATGTCTTCACTTTGCTAACAATGCTACTGCCAACCTCCAAGACCCACTTTACAAGATCAGAAGTGTCCTAACAAGCCTCAGGTCTGCATTTCACCGGCTCCATGTCCCTTACAAGGACCTATGTATTGATGAGTCCCTGATGCTCTGGAAGGGTAGGCTGGCATTCCGCCAATACATCCCCTCAAAGAGGAACCGTTTTGGGGTGAAGTTTTTTATCCTCTGTGATGTTAATACCGGGTTTGTCCAGGACATTGTCATATACACAGGAGCCACCACTGACATCACTCATTATGACGGGCTGGGGCTGTCCGGGTCGGTGGTGATGACCATGCTGGCTCCTCATCTGGGGAAGGGCCACACCCTCTTTGTGGACAATTGGTACAGCAGCCCCACACTTTTCCACCACCTGCTGACCAACAACACTGGGGCTTGTGGAACAGTCCGGCAAAACCGGAAGTGGATGCCCACCTTCTCCGGTAGGAAGATGCAGAGAGGGGACGTGGAATTTATGGAGAATGGAAGCCAGCTGGCAGTGAAGTGGCATGACAAGAGGGATGTCCACGTCCTCTCTACAGTCCACACAGCATCAATGGTGCCCGCTGGTAAAACCAACCACCTAACAGGAGAAAAAAAAATAAAGCCTGAATGTATTGCTGAGTACAACCTGAAGATGGGGGCAGTGGACAAGGCCGACATGATCAACAGCTTTGTGGCCTGTGTGCGAAAGACCACAAAGTGGTACATTTAAATTTTTTTCCACCTGGTTGACACGGCACTTTATAATGGCTATCTTGTCCACCGCCAGCTGACAGGTGAGATGATCACATTTATACATTTCAAACTATATATTAAACTATATATATATATATATATATATAAAATTAAATACAATTATATTGACAATACCCCCCTGCCCTCACCCATAGGTCAGAATCTCACCTATCAGGTGTACCGGGCCAACGTGATGCGGCAGCTGGTGGAGGAGCACCACACCCCTCGACGTCCACCAACTGGAGGCCGCCCTGCAGCCGATAACCCCCTGCGCCTTACTGCTAGGCACTTCCTGTCTGCGGTCCCTCAGACAGAGGCCCAAGGCAGCCGCACGCGGAGGCACTGTAAGGTCTGCCTGTCCTCATCCAGGAAGAGGAAACAGAAGCGGGCCACAAAGTTCATGTGTGCACCCTGCAACACACCCCTGTGCGCTGTGCCTTGCTTTGAGGAGTACCATACTTTGAAGCACTATTAGGCACCTTCGCTTCCTGCTGTAAAAAAATTATTAGTTAGTGGTGATGTAAAAAGTTCTTAAAATAATAAGTTGTTAATGTATAGCATATTACTATAATATTATATTTGTTGTTATTTTGTAATTAATCAATCAGTTTTATTTCCAAGGTGTTAGTTAGGATATTTACATGTTATTAGTCTTCAGTTAGTGTTTATATTATATATTCTAAATATTCTAACTTTTAATAAAAATGATTAAGACCTATCTGTTATTTGTCATTATTCAATCGGTTAATTTCCAATGTGTTGTGATATTATTATAGTCGTCCGTTGTGTATTGAACTTTCTAGTGTGTAGCAGTAATCTTTAGGCTATTTGAGAGAAGGTTCATGGTATGCATAGCTATATCAATGCTATTCAAATTCGGTCTTGGGGGACCCCTGTGCATGCTGGTTTTTGTTCCAACCGCAATTGCAATCCTAGAATTTTAAGAAGCCCTTACTAATTCTTGCTTTTCATGTCCTCTTAAACCACATTGTCAGAAATTGATATGCATGCCATGAAGAATAAAAGTACCATGTTATGCTATATTATATACAATAACAGGTACATTTTTTAAAACAAAAATAAAAACTGGGGAATCAACAGGCTCCTAATTAGGTTGCTGACCACTTGTGTTCATCTTTCATAGTAAATGCAGGTTTGGTTTATCGTTTGATTTGTCTTTGAATTCTTCATATCTACCAAATTGTTAGTTTTAGTGGCCAGGTGTACACACGTTTACCAATTAGGAGCCTATTGATTCACCTCAGTCTGTATTCTGATCAATTAAAACATTTTTCTACCTCTCCATGTAATCGTTTGCAGTATAGCACAATGTGAACATGATACTTTAATTATTCAGAGCGCGCATAGCTATTTCCTATGTAATGTCGCATAAAAGGGTAAATAACCCCTTTTAAGAAAAATAAACAAGCTTGTTAAAGGGATTGCAATTGTTGGAACGAAAACTAGCATAAACAGGGATCCCGCAGGACCGAATTTGAACGTCACTGCTCAGATATGTATCGGCGAAAAGACATACCACGTGTAGCTAGTTTGCTAATCCCCTTGGTTTTTTCGTTGTGCATGGCCCGTGTCGAAGTTAGAAGTTAACTCGTCCCAATTGCAAATGCAAACATCTAGAAAACGTTACTCACCTACTGATGATGACAGCTGTCTTGAGATAAATTATCCGATGTCCATACGTGGCAAAATGGAAGATTAATAAAATAACAGCGGCTGCTTAAAAAAAAAAAAAAAAAGTGCAGAGGCAAGTGGTCACGTGGTGACTAGGGAGACGCGAAGGTGGCAGGTATCCGCTGATGTGGGATCAGTTTGGAAATTTACACACTAATGTAAAGGGTAAGGTTACAATTCGGGTTAGGTGATCAGATATCAGCACTCAAACTAAGCAACTTCAACCTTCGGAAGGCTAGTGTGACGTAACAGTCGAACTCTAGAACAGCTGGTGCGCATGCAGAAAAAACTCACTCTTTGGGGCCGTTGGAAATATTTTAGAACTTACGTGCGAAAGGGTTAAGGTCAATATTTTCCTTGGAATCAAAATATATATAAAAATATATTTATATATTTTTTATATAATATAAAAAAACTACAGAAAAATGCAATCCCGGGGCAAAAGTATACATACTGTACAGTACAGGGAAAAGTGATGTTTTATTGAGGTACAAGAGTGAATAATTAGGCTACATATTTAGGTGTATGTAACAATGTGATATCAATATTTTTATCTTAATCCATCAGAAGAAGCAAATGTATATTCTTTATAATGAACAAAACAAGTTTTATTCATTTTATGACATGTTTTGCATAGAGGTTTTGGACCCATAGATATCTACCCCCCTATACTGAAGAAAATAGAGTAATTCCCACTTGAAAATGATGCAAAAGTGAGTTTTATGAGCCAAAACTGTTGATTTGTAGTTAAATATATCTTTTTTTTAATTTAGAGCAGTACACAATTTAGCCATTTGGATAGATTTGGAGACACTAATGGACAACAGGGTACACTGCCTATATTTTGCATCATAGACCTTTAGTAGGGCATATCATCCTCAGATTTTGCACACTTGTTGACATGGAGTTTACGATCCAAGAAATGTATATATTTACCTGTTTCACTTATGTAGCTCTGAGTATTTCATTTTTTTGCATTTTTACAAAGTTTCACTTGCATTTGTGGCACTTTATTTTGACTTAAATTATGAAAATAAACAAATCTAAGTTCATACTGTAAATGGTACACCTGTCTTGTGTCATTTACGCCATTTACCAAGTTTATGTGATGCTCACACCTGGAGTTATAAAGCCTTAAACTGAGCACCCCCAAAATAGATGATAATTTACCAAATTTACCATCTGCGCAAAGGGGTTAAAGGGTAACTACACCCACTGTTTCAGCCTGTCTCCGCCCACGAAACAATTTACAAAAATATTTTGTGGGGTGAGCGAGGGAGATCGGTGGGGGCGGAGGAGCTGTGTCCATCGTCATTTGCATAAATTCACGTACATTGTACAAATGATTACGTATAACTCGGATCAAATTGTCAAACTAGACGTTGCACATCAAATATGAATCAAGATTCAGCAACTGCATTACTTATTTCTCAACTCAAATATCTTCAGAAACATATTTTAGTGGACTATTTAGGTGGAATAAGTTCCGGTTTAAAAACGTGGAGCCGAAACGAAAGTAACATAGTGGGTCTAACCAATCAGTTTCCGGCTGTTTCCATTGTGGGTGACAACAATTATCCATATGACATAGAGGCACCTCCAAAGAGGTACTCTGACATCACGATTGGGGCGGGTATTTTTTAAATACAGATAGAAATGAGAAGTATTTTGACCTAGAAAATAGCCTACATATTGCATTTTACAAACCTATGCAGACATATGTTTTCTTCATTAATGTAGCCTACTGTAAGTTTGTGGGTCAGATGACGCCAAATAAGTAATAGTAGCCTACTAATTATGTTAACATGTCAAATAATAGCAAATGTTATTTGTGAACACAATTTTGTCAACACAAGAATGTCTAAGCTCAGTTGGACCACACATGTTTCTATTCATATACAAATATTTAAAACATTAAATAATAATAATAATAATACATTTTATTCATGCTGTGCCTTTCATAGACCCAAAGCACTGGATGCAGACAATTGTTCAAACATACCCTGTAGTCCAGTCATTTATTTTAACACATCTGAATCACAGCTTATTTCCACTATAAATGATTCTCCTTTCACAGTTAGATGTGGCACATGCAGTTTCATTGACCACATTCTCTTGAGATAGTAAGAAGAAAAAACACAGGGCCAAGTTGCATTAAATCATTTAGTAAAGATTGCATAGCATTGCTTTGGAATAGAGCTAGTTTAATTAGTGTGAGCTGCGATAGGCAATTTTGTTTTTGTTTTAACTTGGCCACATTTTGATATCAATACTTTTAAAGACAGGCCTAGTGAGTGCAAGGTGGAATTAATTACTTCCAGACAGTGCTTTGTAGGCTATGGGTGAATAACTTGGCATTTTTTAACGTTGAAAATGTTTTTTTGTTAAGATACAATTTACAATAATAACACATACCACTAGGATCAAAACAAATCCAACTGTTTCTCAGCTGGGGACAACATCAGTGGGGTATGTGTGAGCATTCATATTTAATTAACATAATAATACTGTACTGATATTTACAATTGTTCCTTATGGCTGTTATTCACTTCAATGCTAACTTAGTTTCATTATTATTTTGGGCATAGTTAGCCATTCTTGCACAGGTCCTAAGTGAGCTAGAAAGCATAAGCTTGTTGCTGTCTCCTTCCCTTTCTATTTTGATGTAGATGCTCAGTCACCTAAACCTCTCCTCTTTACACCCCGTCATCTATTAGGTATAGGCTTGAGTAGTATGTGCAGGGCAGTATGGTCAGCCTACAAATACAATGGGTGCGTTTACATGCACTCAATATTCCGATAATATTCGGAATATGGCTGTTATCGGATTTTTCAAATTGTCATGTAAACGCAATATTCCGAAAAGCTTTTTCGGAAAAAAGCAGTTATCGGAATATGAGAAATCCGATAACTACACCTGGATTTCTGCCGTGTTTTTCGTTTTATTGGTTGCGTGTAAACGCTTATTCCGATCTCGGTCGTTTTTTTAAACCTGCGCATGTGCGTGTTTGACAGCAACAGCCACTCCGGATATTGTTAGTAACGTAACGCTAACGTCAAAACAGTTGAGAGAGGTCAGAGAGAGATGTCAACCAACCGGAGAAGTCATTTCTGGAGCGAGGAGGAAACCCTCCTAATGTTATCCGAAATAATAAAGAGGAATATGCTTCATCTCATAGATGGGAAAAAGGTTAGAAACGCGGAAATAATGAGCACGTTTACATGCACTCAATAATGCTCTTATGGGTTTCGTCGTCATATGGTAAATTAATTCACCGATTCAGAATGGAGAGGCAACTTCAGGATGGCTCGGAGATTATTTATGAAACTTTGTGGTTTGGTACAGAACATAATGAGCCCTGACGAAGTGACCGTGCGTCCAGCTGTACCTCTTCAAATGCGAGTCGCAATAGCGCTGTACAAAGTCGGTAGCTGCGGGGAGTACAGGCTGATAGCGAACCAGTTTGGTGTCCACAAGTCTACGGTCTGAATCGGTGAATTAATTTAGCACCACTCTCTCCCACCAGTCCTTGCTCCTAACGCGCATCCAGCACGACCGGGTCCTTAACAGTGCTGGAGGAAGGCCTATTCTGGGTCCAATAATCAGCGCTTGTTGTAGCGTTAAAGCTCTTCGTCGTCTTCTGCTCATAACACAGAACGCTTGAAGGACAGTGTTCCATAACATCTGCCATATGACGACGAAACCCATAAGAGCATTCCTGTCTAACGTTACCATGTTTAAAGTTACTTTCTTATACGTTATAGGCTACTGTTCTTTCTTATGTAACTAACGTTAGGCTATAGTTAATGTGTTTACTAATTTACGGTTACGCATACCAACCCGCGTGCTGTTTCTAGCAACCCAGCAGGAAGTATAATCAGGTTATGTAAAAACGTTAAAATATGTAAGTTATAATATATAACATTAGGCTAATATGTGTTTCTAATTTACGTTTGAGTTGCACATCGCGTTCAGGGAAAGAAATAGGAATATTGACAGAATCATGTAAACCTGGATTTTTCCCATTATCGCATTACTTAAGTGCATGTAAACGCATTTATCATATTATTGCCATGTTCGGATTACTCCCAGTTATCGGAATATTGAGTGCATGTAAACGCACCCAATGTTGCGTGCAGCTGATGTCTTCATGTTGTTTTTTTATGCATGCTGTAGTTGCGGAGATTTTAGGCTTTACTAATTGTCATGGGTGCATGGGAACTTGAACTTGTGTTGAACTGAGTTGTGTTATTAGTGATTACAATAAATACATGGGGGGAGTTGATAGGTCTGACCAGGTTATTAAAATGTACGAGGTACTGCAGAAAACACAAATGTGGCGGAAGACTCTTTTCTTCACTTCATCGATATTGCTGTTAATAGTTCCTTGCTCTTTCAGGATTGACAACAGTGTCACACAGCATCTGGGGATGAGAGTCGCTTGTAAACTACTCTGATAGATTTCAGATCGTGAAACATGATGCTGTCCATCAGCCCAAAGTTATTAGTGATCATAATAAGCACATGGGGGGGTTGATATATCTGTGGCAGTCAGTTGCCGCCTCATGGGACCGCATCATGTCACTGAAGCGGTCCATCACTGCAAATAAATAAATAATAATCAAAGAAATATATATATATATAGTGCCCTACACAATTATTGGCACCCCTGGTAAAGATGAGTAAAAAGAGTAAAAAATTCAGTTTGGTGAATTAGTTTAATCTCACACTGAAAATTTTTAAAGTAAATTTATTCTGAGAAAAAAATCCCTCATCAAGAAATAATTATTGTTAACAAAACCACGTGTGCCACAATTATTGGCACCCCTGCATTTAATACTTTGTACAACCTCCCTTTGCCAATAAAACACTGAGTCAACAAGGTTCCCAGGGCCTTTGGAGGAAAAACAGGCCCACAACATCATGGTTATTTTCGGTATAGCCATCCTTCTTCTTACGCTAAACCCACCTTGAGTGTTGGTTGCCGAAAATCTAAATTTTCATTTCATCTGACCATAAAACATGGTTCCAGTCAAAGTTCCAGTAGTGTTTAGCAAACTCCAGGTGCTTACCTTTTGTGGTGAAATGACAGAAAAGGCTTTTTTCTGGCATGCCTTCAAAATAATTTGTTGGCATGGAGGTGACGTCTGATGGTAGTTTTGGAGACTTCATGAGATAAAATTCTCCAATAGTGATACTTGGGGATTTTTTTTGCCTCTTTTACCATCCTCCTCACTGTGTGTAGGAGCAAAATAAACTTGAGTCCTCTTCCAGGCAAGTTTGTAACAGTTTCAGTTGCAGTGAAACAGGAAGTCATGGATTTTTGATTGAAAGTTCCCAAACACTCTGATCAACTATATAAATGGAAAAAATTATTCAGTTACATTTTGTTCAGAAGAATTTATAGCGATGGCAATAATTGTGGCACATGTGGTTTTGTTAAAAATAATTATTTCTTGAGGGATTTTTTTTTCTGAGAATACATTTACTTAAATTAAAGGTTGGATTCTTTTCATTTTTTCAATGTGAGATTAAGCTAATTAACCAAAAGGTGAATTTTTTATTTAAAAAAGTTCCAAAAAAGTTGGGACAGTAGTAAAAAACACCAGGGGCCCTATCTTACACCCGGAGCTAACCCAAACGCAAGTGTCTTTGCTATCTTACACCTGGCGCAGGGTTCATTATAACGCCTAGCGCCTTCGTCGTTTAAATACCAAGTAGTCTTGCACCATTGTAAGTGAACTGGGCGTGTTGGTCTTAAGATGAGGAGTGGCCAGGATAGTTTTTGGCGTATTGCTATCTTGAGCCAGCAGAAAGTGCTTGCTCTAAAACCACCACAAACCTGTTTACATGTTGTAGCAAGATCGAGTGCCACCGCTCGGGAAGAAGTGGAGACCACACCGTATTTACACAAACCCGCTTGGGTATATTTAATTTTCTCGGAGCTTTTACTTCCTCCGTCTCCAGCCAGCCCCGTTTGTCCGCCCGTCTCTCCCTTTTCAAGCCCCGGCTCACTGTCATAGCAATCAGAAACAATTAAACCATTATTCAATTACGTTTCTGCCTGATGCTGATTAACTTATGACAGCTGTGGCTCAGGGTCCGAGAGCCGCTCGGTTCACTCTCTCTCTGCACGCAGAGGCTAACCACGCCCACCCTGCCACATACCCCCACCGCCCGACTTAGGCCGGGGACCTATCCGGCCGATAACCAACCCCCCCACCTCCTAGGCGAGAGAGGAAGTCCGCCACCACCATCTGCGGCCCCGGCCTATGGATCACCTTAAAATTAAACGGCTGTAATGCCAGATACCAACGGGTGATCCGCGCGTCGGCATCTTTCATGCGGTGGAGCCACTGGAGGGGGGCGTGGTCCGACCAGAGGGTGAATGAGCGGCCCAGCAGGTAATACCGGAGGGACCCGACCGCCCACCGGATGGCGAGGCATTCTTTTTCGATGGTGCTGTACTTCGCCTCCCGCTGTGACAGCTTGCGGCTTATGTACAGCACCGGGCGATCGACTCCCTCCACCTGCTGGGTCAACACGGCCCCCAGCCCTCTGTCCGACGCGTCTGTCTGCAGGGTGAACGGGAGAGAAAAGTTAGGTGTGAACAACAGCGGCTCCCCACAAAGTGCTTCTTTTACTCGCTCAAACGCCCTCCGGCACGGCTCCGTCCACTGGACCGGCTCTGAGGCACCTTTCCGAGTTAAATCAGTCAAGGGGCTGGTCAGCTCCGAAAACGCAGGAATAAACCTCCTATAGTAACCGGCCAACCCCAAGAACCTCCTCACCTCTTTTTTTGTCTTGGGCCGGGGACAGGTCGCAATCGCCGCGGTTTTGTCCACTAGAGGCCGCACCTGTCCACTTCCCAAGTGGTACCCCAAATACCGTACCTCCGCTCTGCCAATTGCACACTTCCTCGGGTTAGCCGTGAGCCCCGCCCGCCTCAGAGACTCGAGTACCGCCCCCACATGCCGCACATGCTGCGCCCAGTTCTCACTGTGGATGATAACATCATCAATATAGGCTGCAGCATATGCAACATGCGGACGCAGCACCCGATCCATAAGGCGCTGGAACGTGACTGGAGCCCCGAATAGCCCGAACGGAAGTGTACGAAATTGGTACAAACCGTCCGGAGCGGAGAAAGCAGATTTTTCCTTAGACTCTGGCGACAAGGGAATCTGCCAGTAGCCCTTGGTCAAATCCAGTGTCGAGAAAAAACAAGCCGTGCCCAGCCGATCCAAGAGTTCATCGACCCTAGGCATAGGATAGGCATCAAACTGTGAAACCTCATTCACCTTTCTGTAATCCACACAGAACCGGATAGACCCATCTGGTTTCCCTAGCAGGACAATGGGGCTACTCCAGGCACTGTGTGACTCCTCTATTACGCCCATCTCCAGCATGGCCTTTATTTCTGCCTGCACCAATTTTTTTTTGTGTTCTGGCAGCCGATAAGGACGGGAACGTACCGTCACTCCTGGGGGGGTTTCAATATGGTGGTGTATGAGATTCGTGCGTCCGGGTAGGGGAGAAAACACATCCGCAAACTGCTTTTGCAATAGAGCAAGGTCTGCCTGCTGGTTTGGCGAGAGATGGCTATCAGAAAGGGGCGGGGTCTGATTGGGTGAATTTGGTACCTCCGGCCCCAGCTCATCTTTCTCCTTATCTACCGTCACCAGCGAGACAGCCACCACCTCCTTCCAGGCTTTTAATAGATTTAGATGGTAGATCTGTTTAGCTCCTTCTCTATCCGACCGCACCACCTCGTAGTCTACCTCCCCTATTCGCCGTGTGACCACAAAGGGCCCTTGCCACTTGGCGAGTAATTTTGTGCTGGAGGTTGGAAGTAATACGAGTACTTTATCTCCCGGTGAGAATTGTCTGAGTTTTGTCCCTTTATTATAGTGCGCTTGCTGCCGTTCCTGGGCCTTGAGCAAATTCTCCCGTGATACCCTACCCAGTGTATGGAGTTTTGCTCGCAGGTCCATGACGTACTGTATCTAATTTTTACTGGGGCTTGGACCTTCCTCCCAGTTTTCTTTAACTAGGTCCAACACTCCCCTGGGTTTTCTACCGAATATTAATTCAAAGGGAGAAAATCCCGTGGAGGCCTGGGGAACCTCCCGCACTGCAAATAATAAAGGGACTAACCATTTATCCCAATTTCGACTATCATCGTGAACGAACTTCCGAATCATCGACTTCAAAGTCCTATTAAATCGCTCAACGAGCCCATCCGTTTGGGGGTGGTATACGCTGGTTTTAATAGACTGAATGCCCAATAACGCGTACAGTTCGTTTAATGTCCGTGACATGAATGATGTGCCCTGGTCCGTCAGAATCTCTTTCGGGATTCCGACGCGGGAGATTATTTGAAACAGTGCCTGCGCAACACTCTTAGCTGAGATATTGCGCAATGGAACTGCTTCGGGATACCGGGTCGCATAATCCACCAGAACTAGTACGAATCGGTATCCCTGAGTGCTCCGTTCAAATGGCCCGATGAGGTCCATAGCCACTCTATCAAATGGGACCTCTATTAATGGAAGTGGCTGCAACGGCGCTTTTGGGGTGGCCGGGGAATTCACTAATTGACATTCCGGGCAGGCCGCACACCACCAACGTACGTCGGCCCAGATGCCCGGCCAATAAAATCGGGCCATTATACGGTTGAGTGTTTTGTCATATCCCAAGTGCCCCACCATGGGGTTATAATGAGCCGCCTGGAAAACCATTTCCCGGCGGCTTTTAGGTACCAACAACTGGGTATTTTCTTCTCCTGTTTGAGCGTCCCGACACACTCGATATAACTCTAATAACAGAGAAATACGGGTGAGAGAGAGCTGTCTCCGGACGCACTTGCTGACCATCAATACGCATTACTTGTTCGTAAGCAAAGCGTAAGGTGTCATCCCGAGACTGTTCGAGTGGGAAATCCTCCGTGGGGTGAAAAACCGGAACCAGGGGAGTCTCCCCTCGAGGCTCCCCCGGCTCCGCCCCCCCCTCGACCGTGTCGGTTGACCCTGCGTCATCGCCGTCAACAGCACACACCTCCCCGGGCCCTACCTGTCGGGATCGCACCTCCCACAGCTTCCCTGACACTTTACGAAACCCCGCCCAATCAATGCCCAAAATCAGGGGGTGCAACAGCCGGGAGCTAACCGCAGCTTTGATAATATAAATTCTCCGTTGAAAATAAATTTTTACAGGCACTACCGGATATTTGTGCACATCACCATGCACGCACTTAATCGATACCCAGGATGCCTTCACCAATGCCTCTGGCCGAACCAGGCTTTGCCGAATCATGGACTGCATCGCCCCTGAATCCAACAACGCCCGGTGTTCACTCCCTTGCACCCTTACCGGGATGCAGTATGCTCCCTCTGGATCGTGAGCAGGAGTGGGCGGACCGACAACCCGGACCACCTGCCCCACCTCCATAAGTGGACAGTCGCGGCGCAGGTGGCCAAGCTGCCCGCATCGCCAACAACCCGGTCCGACCGTCTGAGGAGCCCTATGTGGGTCGGACCCTCCCGCCACCGAGCCTGGGCCTGGAGAGGGAGAGAAAAAAGAAGGGGGATTAATTCGGGGATAGGTTGTAGCGGTGTCGCGGGACAGAGAGGAAGGGACCGTGCGAGGAGGGGGCCTCCTCCTAGGAGCTGGTTCCGGCGGCTTTTGCGGCGGGCTGCTGGGTACCACGGCCAGATGGTCTTCGGCCAGGATAACTGCCAGCTCCAGATCAGTGGGTCGGTGGCAGCGCACCCAGTTGGCGGTCGCCTCTGGCAGCCCGGCCACAAATTTCTCCAGCACCACCTGCTCCACTACCCCCGCAGCGGACCGGATTTCTGGCTGCAGCCATCGTCGGGCCATGTCGGTGAGCCGCTGGGCGAACGCGAAGGGGCGGTCCCCCGGAACCAGGTCTTCGGTCTTTTGGGCTATAGCCAAGCCGATCCAAGATTGCCTTCCTGACGGTGTTGTAGTCCGCCCGGGCTGCGGCCGGCAGCCCATGTGCCGGCTGCTGGGCTTCCCCCGTTAAAAGGGGCAGGAGGCGGACTACCCACTCCTCGCTGGGCCACTGACACGCCTCCGCGGCCACCGTGAAACTGTCCAGGAAGGCCTGGGCGTCATCGTCGGCCGTCATTTTGGGCAGCTGGATCTTCATGGGGGCTCGGACGTGCGGATCCCGGGACCCTGCCCCCCTGCCATTGGCCAGCTGCCGCAACGTCTCCATCTGTAGGGTGGACTGCACCCGTAGCGCCTCCATCTGCTCCTGGTGTACGGCAGCCTGCCGCTCCTGCATCTGGGCCATCGCCTCCAGCATGCGTGCGAGCGTCAGCACCGGCTGCCCCGCTTCAGGTCGCTCCTGGCTGGTCTCCATTACTTCTAATGGGTTTTTTCAAAATTGCTCCCCGTACTGGCCACCACTGTAGCAAGATCGAGTGCCACCGCTCGGGAAGAAGTGGAGACCACACCGTATTTACACAAACCCGCTTGGGTATATTTAATTTTCGTTTTAATTTTACTTTTCCGGCTCTGGCTTCTCGGAGCTTTTACTTCCTCCGTCTCCAGCCAGCCCCGTTTGTCCACCCGTCTCTCCCTTTTCAAGCCCCGGCTCACTGTCATAGCAATCAGAAACAATTAAACCATTATTCAATTACGTTTCTCCCTGATGCTGATTAACTTATGACAGCTGTGGCTCAGGGTCCGAGAGCCACTCGGTTCACTCTCTCTCTGCACGCAGAGGCTAACAACGCCCACCCTGCCACACATGTTATTTTAACGGCGCATATAAGTGCGTGTACATAGGCGTGTGCATAACGCGCGTACACCCTCCTGTCTGTTACACACAGGGGTGTGCACAAGCATGACTAAAATATCAAGATTACAATGTGAAATATTATTATTGTGTAGGCTATATCAAAACATTTATAATAAAAGTGTCAATAGGTCAAAGACTACATGTTCCTCAGTGAAGGGGAATGCTTCATTAAATTGCTTTCAGCCCACTACATCAACATCCAGGCAATGTGCGATGGTACGTGTAAGGTTACATGTATAGACTATTCGCAATTACCCTGGATCAAGGTACATTTGCCGATAGTTCCTGTAGCCTAATCTTCCAGGGGGGACAATCTTCTCTTACAGGACAATGGCGATCTATTGAAAACTTTGCTGATAACACCTATATCAAGCCTAATGCGAGAATGATCATTTACACCTAATGAGTGAATGTCATTCAATGGAAAACCTGCGGACTGCAATAGACAGACATTTGAGTTCTGAAGATGTCATTACAATACAGCTCTCTAGGCCTACAGCATGTATTCAATGGTTTTGACAGAAAAATGTCAAAATCTTGTCCAGTGAATATTGCATTTATTGTTTTTCAAATAGCCTAGGCTATTGGCTACAGCAGGTTCGCTGTGCATAAGGTTTTTTCCATAGCCTACGGTTAAAAAAACAGAGATAAATGTCACCATGTTAACTGAACCTTATTCTTCGTCCTTCATAGCTATTAAATTACAGTGACCAGGTTTCCATACTCTCAGCTTATTAAAACCCTGCTGATTTCACCTGTTATACCATAACTAAACAAAATTAATTGTAATGCCATTCTCTGCATGTTGTTGCACCCGCCCCTTATTCCCTGTCCCCCAGGGTGTTTGTGTGTCTCTGTGTGTTTCTTTCTCGCTTTCCCGCTTGTCTCTCTATGATGTAGAGAGGGTGAGGGTGACCCCTGCTGGAGGGGTGGCGTCGGTTCTCTGTCAGGTGAGTGTACAATCACTTGATTGGGAAACCGACACCACCTGTGAAGCCTGGATGAAGAGGCTGCTCCTACACACCAATGTGGCTGCTTCCCTCTCACACATCCAGCAAGGCCCCGCTCGCGAGACGGGGAGCTTATGCTGACCCTTTTTCTATTAATAAATTATTGTTAAAACGTATGTCCTGTATGGTCTCCATTTGTTTATGTCCTGTTTTCCGGCTGGGCATAACAAATGGTGGCAGCGGAGGGATTGTCTGGTGAATACAGCTGGTTTATCGGACAAAACCCATTTGTTGGAATTCGTTTGAGTACATTTTGCATGGAGACATGCAGGAGATAGGATTTGGATGTGTGGAGAGAGGAAGCAAAGGACGTCACCCGGATTCTGTTTGTTATCGGGGCGACGTGTGCTGAACCTGTTTTCACGGTAGGTAAGTGAACCATCCTGCACGGGCATCGGTCAATTTTTGAGTATTGCCGTATTCCCTGGTAGGTAAGCGACGGGTTCAGCAGAAGCCTGTTTGGCATTTTATTAATTTTTGTGGTATTAGCGGCTGAAGCTACGTGCTTGGGTACCTGTCATGGCGGTGTTGACGGATTATTAAATGGTCTGCTCATACGCCAGCGAGCTTCGGGTTTAAAGTGACCCACCGCAAATCCACGGGGGGGCCTGATAGGTTAGCAGTGCGGGGAAAGGGAATTTTGTTACGTTTATGTCATGTTTATGCCATGTTTCATGTTTAGTGTTTGTCACAGTTTATTTTCTGTTTATGTTACGATGCAGTTCATTGTTTGCATACATATTTCCATGTTTTTCCGCAGCCTTGCGTTCATGCTGTTTCTTCTCTTGCTGTCACTCACGCTTCCCTAATTGTTTCATTCTCCCTTGTCTAGTTACTAATATACTAACATTAGATCAGGATTGGGTAATACTAACTATCTAACCATGTGTTCAGGTTTACCTTACGTTTCTCGTACATGTTAATTACTAATTTACTAACGCTAGGTCAGGATAGGTTAACTACTAACGATTTACTAATTGCCTCGTTACGTGTCTCATTTTCTCAAGCTGTTGTGAATTTCCTGCTGCTCTCAAGCTAAGTGTCTGCACCTGTCTACACCTGCATATAAGATCAGTGTTCATGTCATGTCCTTGCGAAATTGTTGCCTTTAGTTTACTACTGTCACTTTTGAGCGTTTTCCATTGTTTTGACTACCGTTATTGATCTAGCCTGTTTACTGACCATTGTTACTGCCTGCCTATCGTTTCCACTGCCTGTTTTTGACCACGAGTTTTGCCTGCTGTCTGTTCTGTACCTCTGCCCCACGGATAGGACTTCGGTCTGACTCCTGCTACGCCCCACGACTACGAACTTTGCTTTGCCCCTGTATTGTACTTCTGCTCCGCTGACAGCTACTCTGGTTACTGAACTTGTGCATGGATACCGATTTCGAGACTGCCTTCTCCCTCGGTACTGTATCTTTGGTTTGGCTGGATTTATTGGTTTTTGGACTTTGCTTGTGTGACTACGATTTTGGATTTCCCCATAATAAAGCCCTTGCGGGCGTTTATTATTACGTCAGTGTTCTGAGTCGTGCATTACGGGTCCAACCCGCACACATCCGTCTCAATTTACTCTTAACCTTGGAGGTTGACCGGGTGCTTGTCCATGATCGTATCGCTTCCTACTTGTGGTATTCTAAAACGGGGTGCACAAATAGCGTTAGTGCAATAAGTGTACTCCTTAGATTGGGCTAGTCTCGACGCAGGAGAAATAAGTTCTGTGTTTCTGACGTCTGTTATATATCTTATTCGGTAACTGTGTGTAAGCGTGGAAGTTTCCGATAAATGTGTTCTGTGGTGGCGTTGACCAATAGGAGGTGACTCCTGTTTAATAGCAGATTTTGTCAGGGTGTGGCCTGGAGAAAGGCGCACTGTTTGTATTTTGTAGGACACAGTTGTTGCAAAACTGTAGGATGCAAGGTTACATTGTTGTGAAGTAGCATTGATACATTGTTGCACGGGATAAGTGCGCTGTGAGGTGTTCATGCAGAGTAGACGCGGTGGGTTAGTAGGCTTGCATACCGACCCAAAAGTAAATTAATTCTTGTTGCGTCCCTCCCCTACCAGTTTCTATCTGCTAAATTGGAGTGAGCTGTGCTTGCTTGCGGCTTATTGGGAGGTGTCGTGGATAGAAAATGTACCTATCTCGGCACTTGTTGTTTGCTCTTGCCATAACCAAAGGTTTAATAATCAAAAAGATGTCTGAGATAGAAGATAGCTACAGGTCCGGTTGGCAGAGATAGAGCTGGAGAAAGAAAAATTTAAATGGCAGACTGATCTGGAGCGTGACCGTATGAAACAAAAACATGAGTTGGAGCTCGCTAAGTTGCAGTTAGAGGAAAACAAATTGTCCCTTGAACGAGATAAACAGCGAGAGTCAGTAAGGTTTTGTGAGTGGCAAGAAACATTGCCCGCTGAGGAGCGCACAATGAATGAGTTTTTCCGCTGTGTCTAGATCAGAACAAAATTGTGTAGGCCTATCTTCTAACCTTCGTCTAGTTCTAAAATTCAACAAACGTGATCCTGAAACCTTTTTAATTTTGTTTGAACGTTTGGCGAGGAATAGAGAGTGGCCGGATAGTGATCAAATATTAATGTTACAATGTGTGTTAAGCGGAAAGGCTCAAAAAGCGCTTTCCGCCCTGGATACGGAGGTGTCATCTTATACGCAAGTGAAAGAGGCTGTGCTAAGGGCTTATGAACGTGTTCCCGAGAGTTACAGACAACGCTTTAGGAAATGGAAGAGAGGCGACAAACAAACACACGTTGAGTTTGTGAGGGAGTTGGCATCTCACTTTACTTGGTAGTGTAAAGCGTCACAGATGGAGACGTTCGATGGGTTATGCGAGTTGATAATTATTGAGCAGTTCAGGAATTCAGTCACTGAGTCAGTCGCAACCTACCTCAGTGAACGGGCTCCTAAAACTGCTGCTATTGCAGCTGTTTTGGCTGATGAATTTGTATTAACCCGTAAAAACAGTTTGACTGGCTCCCGCTTTCGGGGTCAAGAGCAGCGGAATTCTCCTCGATTTAATCGGCTTCCGGTTGTAACTGATAGCGCGCCCCAAATAAGATCTGTTCCCAGTACAAATGGCAAGTATGACGCTTCCCGTATTTGTCATTCGTGTAAAAATTAATGTCATTGGAAGGGAGAGTGCACCGTGCATAAAGACGCGAAGTCTGTTCCTGGTGTAACCCCAGTTACTAAATTTGCTGCTTTTGTAGCACATGCAATTGATACACCCAACCCGGCTGTTTTTCATGTGAAGTTGTCCGGTCGACCCTCTTTTGAGGATAACGTTTTAGTAAAAGAGTACACTCCATTTGTCACTGATGGCTTTGTCTCTTTAATGGGTAACTCCACTAAATGCCCTGTGCATATTCTCAGGGACACAGGAGCTGCCCAGAGTTTTGTGGTGGGAACTGTTCTGCCTTTTTCCTTCACAGTTGGCTACTGGGGACAGTGTGTTGGTCCACGGTATCGGGTCGATGCAGCTAAATGTTCCCTTGCACTGCGTTAAACTGGAGTCTGATCTCGTTCGGGGCGAGGTAGTGGTTGGTGTTTTGCCTGAGCTGCTCGTGGAAGGTGTTGATGTGATACTGGGAAATGACTTAGCTGGTGCGTTGGTGTGGGGAGAGGCATCTGTGGTGGTTACCCCGAAGCCCACGTTGTCTGGGGAGCTAGACGACGTGGCTAAGCGGAACCCTTCGGTGTTCCCAGCGTGTGCAATTACGCGAGCGATGGCCAAAAAGCACCGAGAGTATAGACCAGATCACAGTAATCCCAGTATAGATCTTAGCTTGCCTCCACAAACCTGTGCCCCTGAACCACCACAGGTAAAAGACGAATATTTACCATTCATTGAGCCATTGGTCTCAATTTCCCGTGAGAAAGTGATCGCTGCGCAAAAAATGGACGTAGCTGCTTTTTGTAAAGCGTATCATGCTTGTCAGATCTCCGGTAAGAATAGTCAGAAAATTTGTGCCACTCCGTTGTATCCCTGTGGTAGGGCGGCGTGGTTTTAGGCACTGCCAGCAAGAGAGAGAGTGAACTCGGGCTGGTTTATGGAACGGCACAGCTGTCGGTAATCAGGTAATTGTTGACAAATTATTGTTTTATTGTTTGTATCAATTTACCAATTGCCTTGATTATTCAACAGTGAGCCTGAGAACATTCAAAAGGAGCCTTCTGGGAGTTGAGAGAGGAAGCGGAAGACTGATGTCTGGCGGTCTGTTTGTTTTTGTTTGTGTGTTAACTAAATAAGGTGTTTACATAATGTGTCATCCACATACCACCCCGAAAGTCAGGGCACATTGGAATGTTTCCATCGGTCTTTAAAGTCGATGTTAAGAACATACTGTGTGGAATTGTCACGCGATTGGGAGGAGGGATTGCCGTGGTTGCTGTTGGCCATTAGAGAAGTGGCACAAGAAAGTACCGGTTTCTCTCCAAATGAGCTGGTATTTGCGCACTCGGTGCATGGTCCGTTATCCGTGATCGCTGACAATTGGAAAACTAGTGATCCTCCGCCTAATGTAATTGACGATGTAAATGATTTTCGGTTGCGACTGTACCGAGCCTGTAAGACCGCTAGAGACAATATTGCTCTCTCCCAAGACAAAATCAAACGTCTGTTTTATCGCCGCACTGAAAGCCGCCGCTTTCAGCCTGGAGATCAAGTCCTTGCTCTGTTGCCGGTTATTGGCTCTCCATTTCAGGCCCGGTTCTATACCGTATAGAAGTGTGTTTCTAAACGAAACTATTTGATTCGGACTCCAGATAGGAGAAAACGTTTGCAATTATGTCATATTAATTTATTGAAGCCATATGTTTCGGCCACCTGCTCGGCAGTGCCGGACACGGTTGACCCATCTATATATTCTGATTCGGAGGACTTGAAGTCTGTACTCTTGGCTGACGTGGTGCAGTTTACTGCGTGTGAGTCCCCCCCCCCCCTGTAAAACAAGAGGATTTTCCGGTCCCGTCTGACTGTGTATTTCAGGGAAGGCTGAATAATTCTGAAATTCTGCAAGAGCAATTTTGCGACACTTTGTCTTCTGAATATTTTAAAGATATGGTCAATTTAATTTATAATCACAGGAGTTTATTTCCAGACACACCGTCTCGCACCATGTTTATTGAGCATGACATCGACGTCGGGGAAAACCCTAGTATCTCCCAACGTTTTTATCGGGTCTCGAATGAGTAGAGAAAGCATATTACTGCCGAGATCGATTACATGCTCGAGAATGGGATAGCTGAATCAACATTGTCCCCGTGGTCTAGCCCATGTCTGCTTGTCACCAAGCCCGATGGAACTTTTAGATTTTGTACGGATTTCCGAACGGTAAATTCGGTAACGAAGCCTGATCGTTATCCGCTTCCTCGTATGGAGATTGCATAGACTAACTTGGAGGTGTGCTGTCCGTGACAAAATTGGATTTATTAAAAGGCTATTGGCAAGTGCCGCTTAGGGCTAGGGCACGGGAGATCTCTGCTTTTATTACACCCGACGGCAGCAGCATGTATTACACCTCGAATCCAATATCAACTGGGTTCCGCGGGTTTGACGGTCAACCTGGCAAAATGTGAATTTGCCAGGGCGACAGTCACCTACCTAGGAAAGGTAATTGGTCGGGGAGAAGTGCGTCCGGTTCAGGCTAAGGTGGAAGCGATTCTGAAGTACCCCATTCCAGCCGACAAAAAATAACTTACGCGGTTCTTAGGAATGGGTGGATATTATCGTGCTTTTTGTCGTAACTTTTCCACCGTCGTTGCGCCTCTTACAAACCTGTTAGGGAAGAAAGCCCTATTTATTTGGTCTCCGGAGTGTGATCACGCATTTGAGGCAGTTAAACTTTTATTGTGTAATGATCCTGTTCTCTCTGCTCTGGGCTTTGATCGTCCCTTTAAAATACAGGTTGATGCCAGTGATGTGCGGGCTGGCGCTATATTGCTTCAGGAGGGGGAAGGTGCTATTGAACATCCAGTGTCTTTCTTTTCTAGGAAGTTTAATTTGTACCAACTTAATTATTCAGTCATAGAGAAGGAGGCACTGGCGTTGATCTGGGCACTTCAACATTTTGAGGTCTATGTCGGTGTTGGGACGGAGCCAATTGTGATCTACACAGACCATAATCCTCTGACGTTTTTGCATAATATGCAGAACGCGAATCAAAGGTTAATGCGCTGGAGTTTATTCTTGCAGGGTTACTCGCTCCAGATTCGGCATATATGGGACCGGGAGAACGTGGTGGCGGACGCGCTCTCCCGGGCGCCTATGCCTTTCATGGCTGATATTTAGTGGGTCAGGTTATTGCTCTTTAGTGTATGAATTACTATACTGTTTTGTATTCCATGAGCTATGGTGCTGGGTAAATGAGTGTCCTACAGTGTACATTATTGTGTCCTGACTAGCAGTGTTGAGTACTATTGTTGACTATCGTTATTGGAAATGTTGTGTATATTGGAATATTTATAGATTTTATTGTATAAGGTAAGAATGAAGTTTATTGTATAGGGTAAGAATGTGAAGCATGGTGGTTCCTGCCTAATTGTATGGTGCTGCTTTCTGTTACCAAGTTTTGTGTTCTAGGTGGTGTTGAAGCCGGTCCGGACCAGGTCTCCTTGTCGTCGCTGACGTCCTCTCAGGGCCTGAGATGGGTTGGTGTCGAACGGGGAGCCTGGGACGGGCCGGTAGAGCCACGAGATACCATAGAGTGGTAAAACTAACATCTGACATCATTTAATGGCTAGGAGTGTGCTCCTTGTGCTTGGGTGTAATGTATTAGTGTATGGGTGATTGTGTTATGTGCCCTGCTTTGGCTCTGTTTACACCTGTTGATCTGTTCAACAGAGTTTCAGAACATCATGACTGAACTAAAAACTTGACCTGAGTGATAATTGTAGACATGATTGTTTGAGTGTGTGTTCCTCTCGTCCAATGAGATAATATAGAGCCATTATTTCTGGCTATTAAGGTGACCCACCAGAACATAATTTGGACAACTTTAAAGTCACATCTCAGTTATGAATTTCAATAAAGAAGAAGAAAAGGCGAAATGGTGATTCAATGTATGGTTTAGGGATGCAAATTTGGGCTATTTTTTCTAATGACCATTAATCGGTCATTATCAGTTAACCAATATATGGAGGTAGATTTCTATCAAAAATAAACAAACACAAAAATATATTCCACAATTATATTTACCATCCACACACACACACCTCTCAATTTGTGTTCGTAGGTATAATCCACAAATGTGTTTTTGCCATCCACACGCAAACACCTCTCAATTTGTGTTTCGTAAAAATAATCCACAAGTTATGTGCTTGTCATCCACACACAAACACCTCTCAACTTGTGTTTCGTAAATCATCATTTGGATGAATGCAAAAATTATATTCACAAATGCAAATAACATTTTCAGATATGTTTCCAATTTTCACGTTTACAAATCAAAAGCTTGGCTTGGGAACTGGCGAATCTACATTTGGCGATCGAAGGATACGCTTGATCTGCTTGGATTTACGTACGAAATTTTGAGACAAATATTCCGCTGTTTTTTCCCGTGTCGATTCACAGGCAAAACTTCTTCTTCAGTGCTACCTGACACGGCGATGTGTGTTTTCGGCTCATCAGCGCCACTTTTAGAACAAGTGGCCAAAATTGCACATCTTTAAGAAGTGGATTAATGGTAAATTAAAACAACTGAGTTTTGAGTTTATTTAGTTTGTAAAGTTAACCCCACGCTAGTCTTGCGATGGGAAGTTTTTTTAAACAAGCTGAATTAAGAAACTTTGCTGGCCTTGTCTGAGTGAAAATGTTTTTTTTTACCGGCTTGCCGTAACCAATTATAAGCTGCCTGTGTTGTTCGATTGCCAGTGTTGGGGAAGCTACTAAATCACTGTGATTTGCTGACAATGACAGCAAAAATGGCCTCTTTTCAGACTAAAAATAGCTTTTTTCACCGTTAGGTTATTTAAAAATGTTCATGAATAGGCTAGCCTAAACTATAGCGGTCTTATCGGAATAGCGCGGCAGGGTAGACAGCCTATGTCTGAATATGCGGCTGTATTTTTAATGGTTCCTAGATTTAGCTAGCCATTCCATTTTGGTAGGTCTATGGCTTTGAAAGCGTGTTCCACCGGCAGACTTTGTTATATCCGTTGCAGTATGGGTAAAAATGTGGCTAGAGCCGTAGATAAGAGTAATGTTATTGTAGGCTAGATAAAGGCTACAGCAGCGCTACACCACTTCTTCAAAGATCTCAAGAAGGGAGCTGAAATCGTAGCCTCTAAACAGTTATGAATAATTAACTTTACAAAACAAATTAACCGAATGATTTTTCTTATAGCGTATAATTATCATTTTCCCTCAAGCAAATGGGTCAAACGCAAGCACATGGCTTTAAAATCTCCACTCGCACAGCATAGATTCTGCTATTATCGGTTTTTAACTTTTAACACTAGGCTAACGTTATAGCAAGGCCAGTGGGTGAAAACTGTTTTTTGTAATAAGCATGTCTGCACTTTGTTTTAGGGGAAATTGATTGCGCAGGTATAGGTTTTGATTAAACCGAACTCCGTTTTGCTCGCTTTATTGTGTTCTCTGACTCCGTGAGAGCTAACGTTGCCCAACTAACATAGCCATGTGAAAGCTAAGGAAACGAAACGTAGGCATCTGCAAGTTAACGAAACGAAACCTAACCTAGCCGATATCACGTTATGGTAGCACCCTCGTGTTGGATTTAAGAACTGTTTTCCCCCACACCTGTTGATATGCATGTAAATTCAAATCGCCAATATTATGCTGCAATTTGTTTAAAATTAACTGTTTAACTGGTAAGTCAAAATCGGTTAAAATTCCTATTGTCTGTAACAGTTAGTCGGTTAACCATTTACATCCCTAGTATGGTTACTGTTAAACATGCTGCACACTCATCATACCCAGTTATCCAAGGATTTGAGGGACATTTCTTAGTCATTCTTCCTCATTGAATCTGATGATTGATATCTGAAAAACGGGTGTAAATTTGGGCCATTGGGTCTTTGCAAATAATTATGAAGTCAATTGCCACCTAGTGTCCAATATGTGTAGTACATCATACTGGCCTAATGTAGGAGTTGAAGGCATTTCATAAGGATGGTGGCTTTCTGTACACATTAGCTACATGACACAACGCTTAAATTGTGAAAGTTTGAAGATTCTACTAATATGCCCACATGTAACTTTTTATCCTTGAAGACAAACCACAAAATATTTTTTTAGAAGCCCTGTATAGATTATTAATATTTTCATAAATATGTGTTCTATGAGTTGTGAAATTATCCCTCCAAAAATAAGATTTGAATTGGCTGTATTACCTACACATAAATGGGGGGCCTATTCAGACCCCACTATCTCTGCAACTATGCAGAATATCATAACCAAAATCCAGCTTTATTCATTTGGATGGACAAGGATTGTGTGAAAATAATATGAGAACAATTTGAGACCTAAGCATGCAAAATCAGCAAATCCTCATTGAAATAGCTTGGTCTGACCCATCTTTGCTTTCCATTCGGAGTTATCCAATGACAACAGAATCACGAAGGAAGAGAAAAGGAACAGGGCAAATGTCTTCAGCACCCAAACAGCTGTAGACAGTGACAGGCAAATGTCAATAAAAGGAAACACAAGGCCGCTATGCATGCTGTGGAAGGACAATAAACATAAGCTCCATAAGTGCCCAGACTTCATGAAACGTTCCCTTGAGGACCGAAGGACATATGTGAAGGACAACAAGAAAACACCCCAACTGTCTTCATGACAACAATTATGTGACAAATGTAAAGAGGGAAACTATACACATGAAACTATTATTAGGGGCGGCTGTGGCTCAGGAGGTAGTGCAGGTTGTCCGCTGATCGCAGGGTTGGCGGTTCGATCCCGGGCTCCTCCTGTCCACATGCCGAAGTGTCCTTGGGCAAGACACTGAACCCCAAATTGCTCCCAATGAGCAGGCTAGCACCTTGCATGGCAGCTGCCGCCATTGGTGTGTGAATGTGTGTGTGAACGGGTGAGTGAGAGGCTATTGTAAAGCGCTTTGGAAAAAGGTGCTATATAAGTGCAGTCCATTTACCATTTACCAAACTGCAGCAGCCCTGTCACAGAGTGTTTCCAGTGAAGGACAGATGGCTAGTACCTCAATGATTGTGCCAGTATGAGTATCATCCTTAAAAACCCATGCAAAGAGAAACTAGTCTATGCTTTATTAGACACTCAGTGACACTGCCTTCGTTGATCAAGAGGTGAGTAATGAACTGCAAGTGGAGACAATATGGTCATGAAGTGCAAAAGAGTATACGGCCTCCGTGTGAGGGACTACCGCTCCACGATGCACATCAAACTCCCACCTGCTTATACAAAGGACTGTATTCCTGTAAACCGTGATTACATACCATCCCATGAAACTGCCAAACGCTGGAGTCATTTTGCAGGAATTTCAGACAAAATACCACCACTCCTCAGTTGTGAGGTAGGTCTTTTAATTGGTTACAATTGTTCCAGGGCATTGGCACCTAGACAGGTACAGTTAGAGAAAGGTAAGCCTTACGCTGTACAAATGCGCAAATACGCTGACCAAATGCGCAAATACGCTGACTTATGGTGTATTGTTAGCTGTTCAACGCCTTGCCTGGAGTCACCAGTGGCAACTGCCATTTGTAAAGTAGCTGCCCCACATAATGCAAATGGATGCCATTTATGCTCTGGAGTTTGATTTAAAGGATGCTACAGGCAGGGGCGTAGCATGACATTCTGGGCCCCGTGCAAAGGCAGTCTCTCTGGGCCCCCTTCCCAATGCAAACTCTTTAGTACGGGCCTTCTGGGGGCCCCTCCCCACCTTGGGGCCCTGGGTGGTCAGGTCCACTTGTTCCCCCACTACGACGCCTCTGGCTACAGGTGATGACAAAACTGTTTATCAGGAGGATCAAATTTTCCTGGACAAACTGAAGGCATTTAAACAAAGACCATACCTACCTAACAAACAGTTTGCTATGGTTAGACTCAGTCACCTTAAGAGGAAATTATCCAGAAGTGAGATATACAAGGAAGACTATGTGAAATACATGAGCGACATCATTGAGAGGGGTTATGTAGAAGAAGCACAAGAGGAGGGAATTCTCAGTGAAAATTGGTATATTCCTCATTATGGCGTATATCATCCGAAGAAGCTGGATACAATAGGAGTCGTTTTCGATTGCTCTGTAAGGTATAAGTGAATCAGACTCAATGAGCACCTTCTGGCAGGGCCAGACATGATAAATAACATGACATGTGTTCTTATGTGGTTTAGACAGCATCCCATCACCTTAATGTGTGACATAGAAAATATTTCCCACCAATTTCATGTCCAGGAGAATAATTGCAACTACCTATGCATTTTGTGGAAAGATGGAGACTTAAGCACACAGCTGCAAGAGTATCGTATGAAGGTGCATCTTTTCGGTGCAGTGTCTCCTTGGCTAGGTGTTTTAGCCCATAGTTTGCTCATCCAGGAGAAGAACTGTCATATCCACTAGGACCAAGTTCATAGCAGAGACTTTTATGTAGATGATGGAGTCACAAGCACAGAAACTGTCGAAACAGCCATACAACTAGCTGAGCTATGCACTAAGGGAGGTCTCCGTTTATACAAGTTTGTATCAAACTACAGTGATGTTCTTCACAGTATACCCTCATCAGAACGTGCACCAGACACCAGGACTAAGGATCTCACCCTCAACGATCAACGATATCGCACTGGAGAGAGCACTGAGAATCAACTGGAGCATAGAGGATGATTGCTTCAGATTCAATGTCACGCTGAAGGACCAACCTGCTACACGGCCCAGCATATTATCAACTCCATATATGACTCCTGGGATTTATCTCCCCATTTATCCACAACGGAAAGGGGATCCTGCAGGAAATGTGTCGTCAGGGTAGTAGCTGGGATGATCTGCTACCAGAGGAGCTTAGGCCATGGTGGGAGAATTGGAGAAAGACTTTGCAAATCTGGAGAAGATAAGTATAAATTGTTGTTACTTACATGCCAATTTTGGAAATGTGGTCAAAACTGAATTACACCACTTCTCCAATGCCAGCACCAGCGGGTACAGTCAGTGCTCATAGCACTAAAAAATGAGAAAGGAGATGTTCACTGTGTTCTTGTCATGAGAAAATCCTGTGTTTCTCCAACAAAGGTGACCACCATACCAAGGTTAGAGTTAACATCAGTGGTGGTGGTCTCAATGTGCAACTTGCTCAGAAAACAGCTAAGTTGCATTGAAATCAAAGAGTTCTTCTGGACAGACTCAAGGATAGTTTTCGGATACATAAATAATGAAGCACGACGTTTTCACACTTTCGTAGCTAACAGAGTGCAGATAATTTGGCATGGTCCAACTCTCTAGCAATGGCATTATGTCTCCACTGATGAAAACTCAGCAGTCAGTGCCTCCAGAGGAACAACAGTAAACAAATTGCTCTTGTCCAATTAGTTCACTGGTCCCATGTTCCTGTGGGAAAAGGAAATACCGACTTCAACAGGCGAGGTTCTGGAACTTCCCATAGGAGACCTGAAGTAAGAAAGGTCCAAACTCTAAAAACAGAGACTATAGAAAAGGTGAGCCTGGTAGATCGCCAGTTCAAGTACTCATCCTGGTCTTGAGCCACTAAAGCCAATGCACGCCTTCTGCGACAAACTAAGAAAGACAAATCAGTTGCACACTCTACAGTAAGTAAAAGAGAGAAGGCTGAGCATCTCATCATCAAAGACCTGCAAAATCAGGTATATCAGGAGGAAATAAACCTACCATGTCACATGAAATTGCACCACCTTGATCCGTTTGTAGACATGGTTTGGCATACTTAAGGTGGGAGGAAGACTTAGTTACTCATCCTACTGTAATTCATTGAAGCACCCAACGGTCATTCCCAAGGAGCATCATATTACAAGGATAATTATCACTCACAACCATGAAAGGGTCAAACATCAGGGCAGTGGCTTCACTATAAATGAAATCTGGTCCAATGGCTATTGGAACCCTATCTGTAGATGGTGCCCCATGAAAATTATGCAGTACTATTCCCCCGTATCGGAGGACAACTTCATGAATGCCCAATTAAATCAAATTATTAGAGTATCTTAGTCTTTTGATAGTTTATTTTCTCATATATTTACCACCCCTTCTTAGAGGATACAATATTTTCACTAACTATATTACAAAAATTTTTTTGTTTTGTTCTCTGACCCACAATCTTACTTTCAATTTTATACACATTCCTGCAAACTACATGAGATCACAACATCAGTCTTCTGTTTATCTCTGCAAAAAACACGTAGCTACAAATTCATCCATATCAAGAGCCTCATGAGCAACAATTAAGCTTTTTTTTTTGCCCGTGCAACATGCGATATCAGTTTCACTCTCTTGCCTAATGAAGGTAATGTGATTATTAGTAGGCTACGTTTGTGCTTTTAATACAAAAAATGTAAACAAATCTACTCACTGTAGTTTGCTATGGGCCTAAATGGCATAAAATAATTTTTTTAAAAATTTTTATTAATTTAATATTTTTGTATATTATTTTATTTCATATATTTTCTTCTATCTTATTTCATTTCCTTTCTCTGCTTTTTTTGCTTTTGGATGGCAGGCTTTGATTGCGAGGCTTTTTGGATGGCTTTTTTCTTTTCAATCAATCATTTTTCAGCCATAATGTGTTGCCAGGGTAAATCCAGAATATAGGCTGCCTTCTAAACCCTTAGCTTTAAACCCCTCGGGCCTGTTAACTGGAACGTAAAAAAGTGTAATAAACCAATCAGTGGCGGAATTCCAATCACGGCAGGAAGCACGAAACACGCAGGGGGACAGCACACGTGCACGGATTTTTGACGCATTGGCATAGCTTTTGTACGCATAGCAGATAAACTGACAGAGTACAAACATTAGCAAACTGGGGATATTTTATTTACATTTTACAATTTTTAATTTAAAATTAAATAAATTAATTTTATTAATTAATTTAACTTAAATTTTATTTATTTATTTTTTTTAATTTATTATTTTTATTATTTAATTAATTTTATTTATTATTCCAGTCCACATCCCAGGGTTCTCCGGTACATGGGTCCCCATAAATGCACCACTAAAGTCCATAAAAAAAAAAAAAAAAAAAAAGAAAAAAGCATAAAAATTGAGAACATTGTGAAGCATTTTGAATTAGCTTTTTTTTTTGTTTTTTTTTCAACTTTTTTTTGCTGAGGGGAGAAGAGAGAGATTTAGAAGAGAACGATTATATTTAGATATTTTTTTTCAGAATTTTCAAAGAAGACAGAGAGAGTCAAGAAGAGAAGAGAAGCCAACGAGAACGCTAGCGAGTCAAAGTATTAGGAAGTAGGAATACATACACACCAATAAACTGTCACGCAAATAACAAATGCTAATAATGCTAATTGTTTTTGTTTTTTTTTTTTTTTTTTTGTTTTCTTTGTTTTTTTGTAGTTTGTTTTCTAAAATATGAAACTTAACAATGTGCGATTGCATGCGCTGCGACACAAAAAACTTTAAAAAGCTAACATTATTTTGGTTTTGTTAATAAAACTACTAAGACTAATAATTAAAAAAAGCTTTTTTTTTTTTTTTTTTTGACAGTCAAGCGATCTTAAAGCTGGTAGGTTAACACTCTCTAATAAAAAAAATTTAATTTTTATTATTTTATAATTTATAAAAAAATATATAAAATATGTTGTTTGACTATGTTTAAGGTGATGCAACGCCGCGGTTATACTGCGCGTTTCTGTCTGTAATGTATAGTAGAGCCAGCCATGGCGTCATATATGATGTATATTAGAGAGGTGAATAATTCAGGTAGGACTGTGTAGGACATCACTGAAGGCCTAGGTGTGAAATGCACGGCCCGCCACTGGTAGTTTGTTACTTGGCTATACCCCATAACGTGCCTATACTGCAACATGAGCTACATCTGAACTTCATATTTAAAAAACCATGTAATGAAAAATCATTCCGAAAACAGCTGACTGTTTTGAAGAGCCTACGCCCACCGCCCCCATCAGCCTACATCCCTAATAGCTAGCTGCTAGTTAGATTTATACCTTTGATTGAATAAATCAGCGCCCCCAGAAATCTGCGATTCCGTGATCGCAGAATTTTTTTTAAACTGGATGTTCTGCAGAAAATTTGAGAGGCTGCATAATCATGCAGAAAACACACAGCTTCTTTTTTTCCTGACGGTAGACCACTCTTGTTAACAACTGCATTAGCTTTCAGCACAAATTTGCAAATAAGGCTTTAACAAATTTTTTTTTTTACAAAACCTGTTCAAGATAATTACAATTTTTAAATCATTTCAGATTTCCGTCATAAATATTCTCCGAATGTGAGTGTGGAGAACGAAGAGTAATTACATGTATCCACAATTTTAAATAGGCTAATGTGTAACGGTATAAGCTCACCGTATGCCACCGGGTGAAATGAACACTGTGACAAGCTTAGCTAGTAATGTTAACAAGCTAAAAGTTGTCCCATAATAGCGAAGGTGATTGAAGGCATCTTAAATAATCTTGAACATTATTTTTGCTTATAGTTGCAGAATATTGCAGAATTAAAAAAATCCACCATGGAATTGTAACATTTTTAACATAGATTTCTGGGGGTACCTACATCAGAACATGATTTTTTTAGCATGAAGAAATGGCGCGTTTTATGTAGAGCCCGACCGATATGGGATTTGTAAACAGACACTAGGAAAAAGGACTGCATGTTACCCCTTATTTTAGCTAGGTCATGCTGTACACAATTCATAGAGAGAACTTCAAAAGATGAGAACGTATTTCCACACTTAGGGAGTAAGCTTAAGGTGGACTGATAGATCGCTGCAACACCACCCCCTCTTCCTGACTGGCGCGATACCGGAGTACTTTAAAAACCTATAGGAGACGTTTCATTAAGTTCGACATATTCACCAGGTCTTAGCCAAGTTTCAGTCACTCAATGACTTAATTAGCATGCTTTACGCTGCATGAGAGCTTGTGAGCCTTTGACCATGTTTTTGAGCACTTCATTTTGTTAAAAGAAATATACATTGGACATAGGAAGCAGGACATCCCCGAAACCGCAGTGAAAGTTCAGTGAAACACTATCAGATGAAAACTCGGCTAAATTTGAATCCTACTTTCAGATACAAGCTATTAGTGTCGACTTTGCCGTTATAGAATTGGATTGCCATTGAGATGCTTAGCAATTGCATTTTTTGCCTTTAGAAACATTTACCTTGGGAATATCGCCATTAACCCAATATTCCACTGGATATGCATAAGAGTTAGCCCAGCAATCCACCAGATATGCAATCTGAAGCAGCAAGGCACATTTATTAATTAGCAGCAGCTTTGCAATGCAGGAGCGTTGGTGAGCCTTTGAGCATGCTGGACTTTTTTTTGTTAAAACGAGCGGATGTAGGCAGCGGAAATCCCCACGTGAAGCCGGCTGTGCTGCGCCCATGATTTACTCATGAATTTTAAAACTCAAACTAAAATCAACTGCAAGCTGAAAGCACGATACGATCCTCCTGCAAACTTTCCAAATCCCAAACTTTTTGTAGCAGTACCTATGCGGAGAGAGTGTGCTTTGTAGAGGTGTCATGGTTTGTGGGTTTTTATTTTCTTTTCCGTTGCGGTTCTCGTCCTGGTTTCCCGATTGAGAATCTATCTGATTTTTTCCACGTTCCGTTCCGGGGTTTGCTTTTCCCATCATTGTTTTCACCTGTGCTTTTACCTGCGGGTATATTAAACGCTGTTTATGTTCATGGGGGACTTGCTATTAGCTTTTATTTCAGGTATAGGTATTATTCCTCCTGTTAGCGTTCTGTGCTATTTATTTTATTCTTTGCTGTTCTCTCTGACAGTTTTTCTTCGTTTGTTTCGTTTTGGTTTTACATTTTTTCGGCTGCCTGAACTGAGGTGTTCTTTTCTTTGCTAAATTTCCTGTTTTGGCTCCAGTATTGAGCTCGGGAGATTTAGTTTGTGTTTCACTCGTTATTTGATTTCGCCCTATTTTAGTGGGTTGATTTTCGTTTGGCTGTTTAGCCACAAGGAAGTAATTTCCTGTCTTTTCTTTTTTTGCATTTATTATTTTGTTATTCCCTTTATTGGTCCTCACTGCATGAATGACTTGTTCTGATCCCCCTACCTTCGCGTTTGATTATCCGCCACTAAAATCCATTACAAGAGGTCAGCAGCTCAGCAGAGTTTCGCAGCCTTGCGGTAGGCAGACCTTATTTTGGCCTTACTATTGATGATGAAATGGGGGGGATGCTCAGAAGGCTTGCATGTAGCCCAACCTAATGCTGCTTTTAGTTTTAGCCATGGAATATGAACAAAATGACTGATGTCGCCCTTGACCTCCATGGGCTTGCGAAAGCGCTTTGAAGCTGAGGAAGTGCAGTTTGCTGCCGTCATGTTGTATGAAAATTGGAGCCTTGTTATGGAACAAAACTAGTAAGTGAGCTTCATAAAACAAAGCCCAGTCTTGGCCCCTTGCATTTAGCCTAGCTCTAGAGAGCACTCACACAAACACTACTTTGCTTGCTGCAGATAATGCACATGATAATGCTGCTTTAGCTCTGCTTTTTAACTTTGGCTCTAGAGAACGCGCACAAGAACGCAATTTTAGCTTGCTACAGATAGCGCACATGATAATGCTGCTTAGCTTCACCTTTTGCTTTGGCTGTCGAGTGCACACGCGAATGTCAAGAGTATGCACGGCTTAGCATTAGCTGCAGAGACCGCTATATGCTGCTTGCTTGTTGCACCATCTGTATGCAGCCCTCCAAGCTACGAGGAAAGGCAAAGGACAAACTGCAACAGCATGTTTTTAGGCTATTTTTATATTATTAAATTTAAAAAAATAATTTCTCCATATATTCATTAATTTCTTTATTTAATAAGTTTAACCCTGAATTTTATTTTTTTTAAATTTATTCATTTAAATTATTTTATAAATCAGTAAAGAAAGACTAGAAACCGAACTCATGAGTAGACCACGAAAAGCACCGACGCCATCCACATACGCCATGGGATAGCTTTAGCTTCCACATTACATTACATTATAGACATTTAGCAGACGCTCTTATCCAGAGCGACGTACATAGTGCATAGTGCTTACGTTTATATTGTGCAAAATAAACTTTAATAAACTTTCTTTTATACCATTTAAACGGTCCACTAAAATACGTGTCTGATTCATATTTGATCTGAAATGCTTACTTTGACCGTTTGATCCGAGTTTCGCGAGCAACGGCGGACGCATTAATTTGCCTAAAGTAGGTTTGGAATCTATCCTATTCAAATTCAGAACCGGCGAACGTACCACAGTCACCACGCCACATCCATCATGCACTGCGACATCGCATCGCATCCTCTCCATAGAAAATGAACAGAACGCGTCCGATCGATGTACCTCACCGGATTTGGTGAGAATGCACCTTAATACACCCAGTATTGTGTTTTTAGAGAACACGCAATGAAATGCAAAGCAATATGTGTTTTGTTTTTAATTATGGCATGATAATTCAATCATTATGTAAAAGCAAACGCATATGCAGGCTATTACATTTCACAATGTGTCGCTAAAGCGATTGCATTTAATTAAGTCACTAAAAATCTTCCATTCTTTCCTCCCCTCCAAAACACAAACAATATCAAACTTGGATAACAATTATATCATTACAGCAGAATCCATTATAACCTGATTAACAGGTTTTACTGTTCTTAGCGAGCAATCATAATACAAGTATGATGAATACGCTACCAAAGGTATTTCAAAATAAAAGTGTTTATGAACATGTTGGTAAAATACAGAAAAAAACATTTTCATTAAGAGTGATGCATTTTGTTTTTATTATTAGATACCTTGTTATGACCCGAAACCCACCCGCGTTACAATAACCGTGGTTAAAACCGTCGAACAAGAAAATGCGTTACACACAAATAAGCCTGTAATAAATGCACAGTCAAATAAAAACCAAAATAGACTTATTTAGATGAGATCTCGGCTGCAGCGGTTAAACAAATCTGGATGAAGCTCATAAGCTAATTTACCTGATCCCTAGGCTATGTCTTTTAAAAAGCTAACAAAGCTCACCTGGAAATGTGTTGTGAATAGTTCGGAGATTCAAACGCGAAGGTGGGGGAATCAGAACAAGTCAGCTCACAACAGTGAGGAACAATAACTGGGAGAGAAAATAATAAAAGAAAAGACAGGAACTAACTAACTAAACGGGCGAATTAGTAAACTAGTGAATACCAACCAAATCTCCCGAACTCTAATAAAGAGCCAGAACGGGAAATCTAGCAAACAAAAGAACACCTTCGGCTAACTTAGCTCAGAGCCGGAAAAGTGTAAAACCAAAAACTGTCTCCTAGAGAACAGCAATGTACCAAATAAATAGCGTAGAACGCTAACAGGAGAACAATTCTATACCTGACTAATAGCTAATAGCAAGTCCCTCGTGAACATAAACAAAGTTTAATATCAGGAGGTCGCTGTCGAAAGACAAAGAAGCACCGGAGAACCGGAAGTGAGGAGCCTAAATACCCTGCCGGTAGAAGCACAGGTGAAAACACTAATGAGGACGGCAAACCCCGAAACGGAACATGGAAAAAATCCAATTGATTCACAATCATGAAAGCAGGACGAGAAAAAGAAAATAAAACAAACGGCCACGAACCACTGCTCAGGCTCGCTATGCTTCTCTAATCTACTCCTTTCTATTAAAAGGCGACACTATAAAAAAAGGTGAGAGCTTCCTCTCAAATGGACGCCAAAAGCAGGACGCTGAAGTTGGCTCCCGATTCACAGCTCCCGATCCACCTTAAATCGGTCGCGAAAAGCAATTGTATGCTTTCACGGTCATCCTTCTGCTTTTTTCTCCACTAAATCTAATTGTCTCAACATTCTGATAGCCGACTTCTATATATGAAATACCAGTTACTGTTATACATGTGAAATTATTTGGATACTGCACCGTTTTTAAATAACCCCACTCCAAACATTCTATATGAGACAATACAGTAATAGCCTATTGGCGTATTACACAAAATAATAAATCTCCTAAATTAAAATGTCTCAAAACTTTGACACTTGGGTATGACAGAACAGGTCCTCGTCTACCTCTGACTCCAGTTGGGTGAAATATTACTATAACGTTCTCAAATAATCTCATTGCAAATTTTCAATGTAATCCATGTAAATCTATAAAGTAAAGTTTTGAATAGGAATTTCTCCCCAAATTTAGAAGGTCTCAAACTTTTGAGAGGGAATTCTCCTCTACCTCTGACCTGAGTTGGGTGAAATATTACTGTAGCATTTTCAAATAATCCCATTCCAAATTTTCTATGTAATCCAATATGTATCGACTGAAAATGGTGAAATTTTGAATATGAATTCCTTGCCAATTTTCAAAGGTCTTAAACGTTTGACAGGTGGCTATGAGAGAAGAGGTCCTCCTCTACCACTGACTCCAGTTGGGTGAAATTTTGAAAAGGAGGTTTGGAGTGACAAAGTTTGAAGAAAGATTATTTGAAAATGCTATAGTAATATTTCACCCAATTGGAGTCAGTGGTAGAGGATATAATTATATTATATGATAATTAAATATTTTGACAACGCTACGCGGAATGACATTGGCCTACACTTTCCCCATAAATTCATGTTGGTAATCCTTTCTCCCTCATTGGTCTGAGAAAAATCCAACCTTTAATTGAAGTAAATTTATTATGAGAAAAAAAAATCCCTCATCAAGAAATAATAATTTTTAACAAAACCACGTGTGCCACAATTATTGGCACCCCTTATATATATACTCCTCAAAAAAAGTTTGGAAACGTTATTTCGGTCGATTATTCCTCCCCTTTAATAATACCAATTGGTATTGTATTTTATATCGTTGGAAAGCCTGATTAGTCACCTTTACAACGAGGTACAACTTGTAAGGATCATGCATTCGTGGAATGAGCAACACAGCTAACCATGTGGGTAGCGGCCCAAAAAAATGTGCCAAAATCCCCTGCAATATTCTTCTGTTGGTATTCACTCTCGTTTTGAGCTTCAAGTGCTGGCAGGTGTATGCCAGTCACAGGTGTGTGACTGGCACCTGATTGGCACCGAGGAATGGGATGCCATCCCACAGCAGTGTGTGACCAGGCTGGTGACCAGCATGAGGAGGAGGTGCCAAGCTGTTGTGGCTGCGTATGGATCTTCCACACGCTACTGAGGTCCCTGACAGTGTAAAATGAATAAAGTGTAAAAATGGCCAATATGTGTTGTTTTTTCCTTATTACTGTGGGAGAGTGCAATCATCCAGTCCACCAAGCAACTCAAAACGAGAGTGAATACCAACAGAAGAATATTGCAGGGGATTTTGGCAAATTTTTTTGGGCCGCTACCCACACGGTTAGCTGTGTTGCTCATTCCACGAATGCACGATCCTTAGTTGTACCTCGTTGTAAAGGTGACTAATCAGGCTTTCCAACGATATAAAATACAATACCAATTGGTATTATTAAAGGGGAGGAATAATCGACCGAAATAACGTTTCCGAACTTTTTTTGAGGAGTGTAGAATAAAGTAATAATTAAAAATATTTTGTCGCATATCCTTTGCATGCCATGACTTCCTGATGTCTGTGACCCAACAACATCAAGACTCTTGATATCTTATTTTCTGGTACTCTTACAAGCGATACTATAACCTTTCTGCATTTGAATGGATCTCTATGGGAATTGGGGGGTGGGACTAGATTTATCTGTAAATTATTACAGCTAAATCTAGCATTTCTGGTAGCAGAGTGATGGTTTAAGGCTCGTTTGATACGTCAGACCCTTCCATGACATAGCCTTTTAATGTGGTGGATGACTCGATTTAACGAAGCTACTATAAGTTTCATTGTAAAATAACCCGTCTAATTTAATGTTAATGTTTAATGTTAACTGTTCAAATTAAGATAAGCTAATTTTATAACCATATGTAGGCTACATTAATGCTAACGTTGCCTACTTAGGCTATCAAAGCTGTTATGTAGGCTAGTAAGATAGCAAAACTGCATTAAACTTGCATAACAACACGACTATTGCAGTTTAGGAAATTGTGGTATCTATGTATCTCTCTCCTGCACTGGGTTGTAAGTGTGTGGTAAGTGTGTCAGTCATTTGGGGTGTCTGTTTACCTGTTTTAAAATGAGCAGCTTAATGAATTTGTAGCTACACAGTCATTATTATGTGAAAAGCTAAATACAAGAATATATTCAATAAACTTGAATCAGACAAATAACTAGCGGCTAGTGATTTTAATAGATAATCTATAGATAATGTTCGATACTGTTTTTGGTGAATTTATACGGTTTTGCAGGCATGAAAATAAGGGCAGCTGTTTCCAGAGGTTGACACCTATGCATGAATTAAATAATATTGTAGCGACCGCATCTAAAGACAGACCAGGCGGATTCACTCGTTGCTTTCATTGAAAGTCAGTACATTGTTCTCAGTACACAGAGGATTACACTGACTCAAACACATGGACTTCAAGCATTTTCATACTGGACTGGTGATAATACTGCAATCTGTCATCATAAACGTAGCCTATTGCATGACCTAGCTACCTCTGCTGTGGCTATCTAGCTACACTACTGTCAACAAAACACACGTAGGCCTATGTAGTTTATACACACAATAACAGTTAGCTAGCCCTGGTGACCATGCGTAACAAACCAGCATAACAAACAGCATAACTAAACATTTAACCAATGAGTAATAGTCTCTATAATGGCGTCACATACATTGTAGTTGAATGAAGACTTTTTTATAGATTAGACAAATTGCAAGCTTTGTTCGTTTAACAATTCATAAACACAGCCAAACGAGATATCCTGTAGGCTAATTCTAGAGAGATATCTAGCTGGATAGCGCGGCGCTACCCAATTTTACATCCCGCGCGACCCAGTTGAATAGCGCAGAGATACCCAGTTCGACATCCACTGGATCGTTCGCGCTACCCAAATGAATATATGGAGATGTCCACTGGGTGGCGCAGGATGACTGGATAGGTGGTGTCTTGTTAACTGGATATATCTCGCTTAAAAACTGGGTAGCGCAGCGAAACTGGATATACGGTGTCTAGTTTGCGTCGGCTTTTGAACTGTTCAGCCTACCATAAAAAGCCCTTTAAAGGGATATTTCACCTTCTTGTGACAGAAGTAATTTTGTGGAGCCTACCCCATTATATTTACATAGCGTGAATACTACCAACGTCAGCTGTCCCTGCTGACCGTTAACAGCATTCCCGGTAGTCCCGGTTGTCAGCCTCCCCATTCACTCTCATTCATTTTCGGGACCTCACCAAAATGAATCGTTTTAAAGCACACACTAACTACGGCAGATAATACATAGATAAAAGAGAACACGATGGTGAAAAGGTACATGTTTGTTTTAAGCTTATAAAATGTTGTTACGTTAAAATTAGCTATAATAGTGGAACTATTTTTGGATATGCTACTGCGTAGAAATACAACAAGCCGTAGTTAAGATTTTTTGTTTTATTATGACGACTAACAGTAGCCTACTAAAGTTGGTGAATTGACGTCAACTTTATCGTACGCAAGGATTCTCCACTGAGTTAAAATAACAAAGGTTTTTGCCGGATCTTTCATGGTTATTTGCAGCCTCTGCTCTTTTATGTTTTGGTTTCCTTTTTGGCGTCATCAGGATGCTCCATCTGATTTTTTTCCGTCTCCGTTCCGGTGTTTGTATCTGGCCCGACAATTATTCCTGACACCAGCTTTGCGTTTCCTGCCGACTTTCGCATTTCCTCACTTCAAGATTGTCTTGGTTATGTTGACAAACAAAGTTAGTAAAACGGTATAGGGATTCGGTCACTGCATTTCTGGTTTGAATAAATAAGAAATGCAGCAAGTCCGGTTATTATTTAGGATTAGATTGGGTGTTTTCTTTCCCTTTCAATCTTTTGCTTTATCCTAATATCTCTCTACCTGTTACCTTTTGGTGTTCAGCTCTTTAGTTACTAGAGCTTACTAGGGTAGGCTCCACAAAATTACTTCTGTCACAGGAAGGTGAAATATCCCTTTAAGTTGGACCAGGAGCTGCAAATCGGGAGTCAACTTCAGCATCGTGCAAAAGGCCTATCTACACCGACGGCGCAGAGTCCCATAGAGAGCCGAAGTTGCCACATCACTGACAGGCTGCTCCGTTCCAGAAGAGAAATGATCCCCATTCATTCTCCCGTTTACTTTTCTGCTACTGACAGATATAACAAGGCGAGGTATCATACCAGCTTCTCGGTTACATACCATTATTACGTAACACCCAAAATCCAAACTGTGAAATAAACTCCAAATTTATAATGATTTAAGTAAAGGTACAAGACTGTAGGCAAGTATTTTTTATTAACAAACTAACTACACAATGTCGCCAACCATCACAGATCGAACGGTGCTTGATCCTCCTTGGCCTCGAGTGATCAATAAGAAACAGTTAGGCATATTGCCGCCAGTTTTGTAGCGTTACCTAGCATTGCATTTTCCCGCTTTTTGTACATAGCCTAATCATTTACATTATAAACATTTATTAGCTAGGTAGGAGATGGTGCAGTTATTTGCACCAAATTGTTCCCATCAGTCGGGTGTAGGCTAACATTAACCAACTGTCCTGTCAATTTATGTAGTTCCGTCTAGTTAATGTGGTTAATTCAAAATCTATGTTACGGTAGGCCTAAGCTATGTTAGGTCCACTCCTCCCAAATGAGCAAAAGCGAGAAAAACGGATTACAGTCATTATTATGTTAAAAGCTAAATACAGGAATATATTAAATGAACTTGAATCAGGCATATAACTGTTGTGGCTAGGGATTTTAAGTCGGATTCACTCGTTGCTTTTATTGCAAGTCAATGTTCTCAGTACACAGAGGATTACACTGACTCAAACGCACAGACTTCAAGCATTTTTATACTGGATTTTTAATAAACATATTGCATGACCAATAGCTTTACTGTGGCTATATACAGGGGTGCACATAACTGGTGCGCAGGTGCGCATGCGCGGCCAAAAAAAATAATGCGCTGCTGATATTGTGTCAAGAAGCGCTTTTGCGTACCATTGTTGTGGGAGACTTTTGGGAGTTTCTGCAAAAGCACTGGTAAGATATCCATGATGACAAAATTGGTTAACCAGTTGTTATTACTAGTGTAACTTTTAGCCTTCGATATTTATTTCCATTTTTACAAGTTCACGGTTAAGCCTAGCCTGGTATCGCCTAGCCACGCTCACGCTCGTTCGGCAATGCTAGCTAGGTTAGCTTAAACCAGCTCCATTAAATACTTAGCTTAACGTTACGTTACAACTAATTAGTTACATTTTTTCTCTGGTTTTAGGATTTTACATCCATTCTTCAAAATGTCCAAGAAGCAAGCCACGTTAAGTAACTATTTCGGTATTCCACCACCCGCAAAGAAACGGACTGAACCTGAACAAAAGAAACGTGTATTTGCAGAGAAGTGGCTGCAGGAGGTACCCTGGCTCCAAACGGATGACGACCGCACAGAAATGTGGTGTCAGATATGCCGGGAACATCCAAATATTGCTGATAAAAGTAGCACCTTTTATATAGGGACGAAGAATTTCAGTCATCCAGCTTTTGAAAAGCATGAGAAAAGCAAGGAGCACTTGAACATAGAAACTATCGCTAACCGCAGCCAAGATCAGAAAAAACCCAATCGTCCCCTCGACATATGGCAGGAAAAAGTCACAGAAGAACAGCGTCAAGCTCTGTGTAATATGTTTCTGTTGGCCTTTCATAAAGCAAAACATGCACGTCCTATGCGTTCATATGAGGAGGACATTGCACTTTTCAAGAGGCTTGGAGTTAATGTCTGGACTGCATATCATTCAAGAGAAGGGGGAGCCCGCATCACGGATACCATCGCACAGGCAATCAGTTCAGAGTTGAGTGAAAAATTGAAGGCAGCTGAATTTTGGGGTGTGCTTTTTGACGGATCAGAAGACATAACGAAAGTAGAGCAGGAAATTGTGTACATTGTGTCTGTGGCTAGCAACGGAGAGTTTAGCTCAGATTTCCTTGGATTAATTAACTTTGGTGTGAATCGAACGGCACAGGACATAACGAACGGGCTTGAGCAACTCTTCCATGCTTGTGGCTTAGGGAATGAGTGGAAGACAAAGTTGGTCTCGGTATGCACAGACGGAGCTGCAGTAAACGTCGGAGTTCACAACGGAGTCGTTCCCAAACTGCGTCAGATGGTGGCGATTGGGGATTCCCTTGTGCATATTCTGTGTACCGCCCACACCCTCGAGAACTGTGCCAAATCAGCTGATCGCATGGTTGCATACTGTGAGAAATTTAATCGCTCCGTTGTCAAGCTGCTAAGCTTTTATTTACAGAAAGGGGGCGCCAAAAGAACAGAACAACTAAAGAAGATATGTGACGAGAATGGCATTGCCTTTGTGAAACTAGGAAAGTTTCACAACATTAGATGGTCTGCATGGAGACAAGAGACTCTGTTGAAAATATGGAGGCTACTACCTGCCATTCAATCTCAAGTGGCTACACGTGATGACAGTGACCTAAAACATGTCTGCACAGAGCGTTTCAAGTGTTTCCTAGCCAACATGCTGGACACTGGAAACATTTTACAGTTCACCTCCCTCAGGTTCCAGCAAGAGAATTTGACTATTGGTGAATGCAAGGATGAGCTCATGGTAGCTATTGGACAGCTGACCCTTCTTCTCGACAGTGAAGGCAAGTACAGGAAAGAGACTGTTTCAAATGCTGATGCTGATAGGGACAAGGTTGATGTATTAAGAGGTCTAATTCAGGAGTTTGAAAGCAGATATGAATCCCTCAAGTCATGTGATCCATTTTTAATGTTTGATCCTTCAACTTGGCCTAAAGAAAAACAAGACCTCCACAGTTTTGGCAACACAACACTTACTGACATCCTTCAAAAATATGAGGCCAGCCTGTCTATCGACAAAGACACCACTGTACGAGAATGGATGCGTTTAAAGCAAGCAGGAAAACGTTTGGCAGCCTCCTCTGTGTATGACTTGGTCAAGATAGTGAAAACAAGCAATCCAGACAGTTACTCCAATATTCAGAAAGTCCTTCAGTTGTCCCTTACACTGCCCTTGAGCAGTGCTGCATGTGAGAGGGGATTTTCACATCTCAATATAATAAAAAGCAGGTACAGATCCTGCCTGTCACACTCTCGCCTCTCATCCCTGATGCATATCCATTTGTCTAAGATGACAACAGAGACTTTTGACCCAAAACCAGTCGTTGACTTGTGGATGCAAGCAGTGAATCACAGACTCAACCAGGGAGAAAGAAGTAGGCCTACATCATCAGCCACCATGTCTGAAAGAGAGGAAGACAGTGAGGAGAGCAGACAAGAGAGTAGTGATAGCAGTCAAGAGAGTAGTGATGACGACAGCTTGTAGGATTCCCGGCTGTGCTAAAGAAATGCATGTATCTGTGTGTTGTGTTTACCTCTGCATGTGTGTTCAGTGCCTTGGGTGTGGCAAATAAAGACCCCTCAAAAGATCCGGTTTCATTTTCTTTCCCTCAAAAGGTCCGATTTAATTTCATTTAAAGGGTGAGCACCAAGCAACATCTCCAGGTGCTCCTTTGAGAACCAGACCAAAAAAGTTATGTGCACCCCTGGCTATATAGCTACACTAGCTACTGCCAACAAAACACACGTAGGCCTACACACTTTATACACACGATACCACTTAGCTAGCCCTGGTGACCAGCCAGCTCCGCTGGCCAGCATAACAAACAGCATAACTAAACATTTAACCAACAAGTAAATAGTCTCTATGATATAATGGCGTCACATAAATTGTAGTTGAAGACTTATTTTTTATAGATTACACAAATTCCGATAATGCAATTCTTGCAACCTTTGTTTGTTTAACAATTCATAAACACGGCCTAACGAGATACACATATCCTGTAGGCTAACTCTGGAGAGATATCCAGCTGGATAGCGCGCCGTTACCCAATTTGACATCCCGCGCGACCCAGTTGAATAGCGCAGCGCTAGCACCCAGTTCAATAGCGTCCACTGGGTGGTGCAGGATGACTGGATAGGTGCTGTCTTGTTAACTGGATATATCTTGCTTAAAAACTGGGTAGCGCAGAGCAACTGGATATACAGTGTCTAGTTTTTGCGTCGGCTTTTGAACTGTTCAGCCTACCATAGGTAACAACATAGTTAGTACAGGAACAATTAATACTTAATAGTAGCGTTGCATACTTTTTACAGTACAGCCCACTCATTAGTCACATTTGAATAACTAACTATTATGTCCACCTATGTTAACAATATGATACAACATGTCGTATTTTAATTGTTCAGAATGCTAATGCCAATCTATTTCATTCATTATTTGAGAATAGATTGTTTAGAGGTGGACAATTACATTTTTTATTTCATGAAAGTTTAGGCCTGCATTAAAATGTCTTCAGCAGTAGGCTATATGTGCGCAAATTTGATACTCCTTCATATAAAAAAACTAAAATGGTTATTACAATGTTACATTTGGACTTGCAAGGAATGCATTTCATGCAACTGAAAAGCATTGACAAGCTGTTCAGAATAAACTCCATTCTTCTCACATAGCCTATGTCAGCATTTTTTTTAATGAAGGAGGGGAGAGGGGGTCGGGTTGGCCTGCCAAGTCATTTGAATCTTAGAAAATGGACTGGGTAGAAAATTAATTGGGAACATATTTACTTGTTCTCAGTTGTGGGAAATACATTCAAAGTATATTTTCTTTAATTAAAATACAGTTGCACCATTTGACATGTTTTGGGGGGTAAAATCATAAATCTTGTTTAACCCTTTCGCGCGTACCATCACAAATACGTGATCATTCCAGACACGGCCCAAACGCATACCATCACAAATATGTGATTAGAACGTATCACTGGAACGCTCCGTTGAGAATGCGGTCACAATGGTTTACTGCCGTCTAAACACGGTTTAGACACGTCACAGAGGTGTGTATATTATGGGAAATAAACCATCAACTTGCGACGATAAATGACACATTGCTGTGCATCGAATATCTTAGTTACATCAACACTGAGCTAGCTTAGCAGTTTGGTGGTTTTTAACCTCCTTAACACAAGCTAACAATTGCATCCTAATGTAAAAGTGCAAACATGATTCCAGTGCGGTACCTAGTCGTTTATTGTTGTACTGAAATGCAAATGTTACTATGTCAACGTTAGTTGTTATCCGGATAGTCATCTAGTTTTATTTGCAGTGTATGCATATGGGTTACTACATAGCTAGCTGTATTATACCGACGATCCCACATAAATGCGCATTCACAAATCTTAATAGGCTATATACATTTGCATCTTGTCCAGCACGGTCAAGTATCCGAGTACATATTTGCTAATGCAGCGCTACACATTTTCAGCCTATTGGTTCATGGATCTGAGTAGGCTACGTGTTAGCATCTTGTCCTGCGCGTTCAAATATCTACGTACATATTTGGAAATGTTACGCTACACATTTGCAATAATAAAGTCTTGGTTTTATTTTCATATTCGTGTACTCATATATT
This sequence comes from Ilyophis sp. 1 JC-2022, assembly GCA_022702515.1. Lineage (NCBI taxonomy): Eukaryota > Metazoa > Chordata > Actinopteri > Anguilliformes > Synaphobranchidae > Ilyophis > Ilyophis sp. 1 JC-2022. The sequence goes on from CM040395.1 coordinate 35,492,538, forward strand.
GTAACATCATTTTATCCAACCATGTATTGAAGCAAGTAACAAAGAGGCTTTTTTTTTGTTTTGTTTTTTACATCGGCTTGTCTGGGCTGCATGACGTTGTTCCCATGGCCCTGCCCGATGACGACTGTAAACAAACATGGCTGCATACATGACCAAACTTTATTTTTAGCATTAGCTTTTTTATCGATAACAAGATGTTGTATTAAGACATAATTCTCAAAACAAATCTACAAATATCAGAATCGGAATGTCAGACCTTTTTCATCAAATGTACTAGCATGATATAAGATGAGCAAATAAAATATTTTTTACCAGAGATGCTCTTTGCTTGCATTCATTTCTATCTAAGTGTTCCCGCTGTTATAATATGGCGTTACGTGCACCCCTCACCTCAGTTTGAACACCAGTATCAGAGAACAGTATCAGCAAGCTAGAGTACAGAGGCAGAATAAATATGTTATGAGAACTCACTGATGAGGAAATTAGGGACATTTTCTTTAATTCAGATGATGAGGGTGATTACAATACTGAATCAAGTGGGAGTGACAGTGATTCTGAGGAGAAACTACCCGCAAATTTAGTTTCCCTTGAGAGGAACCCTGAGCTCGGGGAGGGAGATGACGATGTGGAGGAAAATCCTGAGGAGGGTCCATCTGTAGTCCCCTGTAGTCGCCCTGAAGGTCCGGTGCCAGTTGAGGAGGTGAGGTCCAGTGACTGGAGGGATGCCGTCGAATTCACTCCCCCAGGGCCAGGAATTCAATTTGACGACTCAATTTCTGGTGTTAAAAATCCTCCGGAGACTCCCACTGCAGTAAACTGCTTCAAGATGCTTCTCTCTGTAGAGACAGTGGGAGAGATTGTGGAGGAGACCAACCGATACACCAGTGAGCAGCAGGGAAACACAGCTATTGGAGTAATTGGAAAGCTTTCCAAATGGGTACCTACCTGTTCAAATGAAGTGTACGCATTCCTCGCCATTGCCCTTCTGATGGGACTGGTCAGGAAATCCACCCTGAGGGAGTACTGGAGTACTGACCCGGTTCTCCTCACTCCATTTTTTGCCTCTGTTTTCTCTCAGGACCGCTTTCTAAATCTCCTGCGGTGTTTACATTTTGTCAACCCTGCCCATGCAGACACCAGAGACCCCCTCAATAAAATCCGAAATGTCTTTAATGCCCTCACCTCAGCCTTCAAGCGGTCCTTCATCCCATACAAGGACCTGTGCGTGGACGAATCCCTGATGTTGTGGAAGGGTCGACTGGGATTTCGGCAATACATCCCTAGCAAGCGCCACAGGTTTGGGATAAAGTTTTTTGTCCTGTGTGACGTGGTGACCGGGTACGTGCAAGATATGGTCATTTACACTGGGGCCACAACATCTATTAAATCCATTGAAGGACTGGGGGTCTCTGGGTCTGTGGTTATGACTCTTCTGGCTCCACATCTGGGGAAAGGGCACATCCTGTATGTGGATAATTGGTACAGCAGTCCTATGCTCTTCCAGTACTTACTCCACCAGGGGACTGGGGCGTGTGGGACAGTCCGACTGAATAGGAGGGGGATGCCAACGTTCCCAAAAAAAATGAAGAGAGGGGAGGTCACCTTCAGGGAGAATGGCACTCAGCTGGTGGTAAAGTGGCAAGACAAGACAAGTGGGAGCAGTGGACATGGTGGACATGATCACCAGCTTTGTGGACTGTGCCAGAAAAAGTACAAAGTGGTACAAGAAACTTTTTTTTCACCTGCTCGACACAGCAGTCCTCAATGCCTACACTGTCCATCGAAAACTGTCTGGTAAGAAAATAACATTTGTGTCAGGACCCACATCAACTATATACTACTAATATTACTACTGCTACTTTTATTTCTACTACTTAGAATAACAAAATGAATAAAAACAATAATAATAATAACCAACTACAGAAATAAGAATAATAATAATTAAAAATAATCATGAAACAATAAGAATAATAATAATAATACATTGTTTTTACTCTCCCATAGAGGAACGCATGCCGTACAAGGACTTTCGACTGAGGCTGGTGAAAGAGCTGATCCAGGAGCATCCCTTACCCCGGCGCTCAACTGGAGGGCGACCTTGTGTCAACACCCCACTGCGGCTCACAGGGAGGCACTTTCCTTCTTTTGTGCCTCCTACAGATGCCCAGGGACAGAGCACAAGGAGGCACTGCAGGGTCTGCCTCTACACCACCCGACGCAAAAGGGAGAGGGAATTGACACGCTACATGTGCTCCTCATGTGACACTGCCCTATGTCCAGCTCCCTGTTTTGAAGAGTTCCATACTGAAAAATTACTAGGTTGGGGGGGGGGGGGGGGGTTAGGGGTGGGTGGGTGTGTGTGTCGTTGTTCAGGTATTCTTGTTCTGCTTTTGTCTGTTACTGTTGTGTTGTTATTTACATTGGATATAATTAAATTCGATTTTCTATAAACAAGCAACATGGTTTCTGTATTTTTATATATACATAGAATATGGTATTATCATAGCATAAATTATGCCAAGTAACACTTGTTTACTCATTTAGTATAATTTGGTCAATACAAAATCAAAAATATAACATAGCTCATACTAATCTTAGACATTCTGTGTGTTTTTACTAATATAAATTCAATAAATGACAATATAAGCGCTACCCTCACAATAATCACAGTTGTGAAGCCATAGCAGCTTCTGAACACGCAGAGGCAACGTGAACATGAGTGAACTGAACTCCACGGTATCGTGGCGTGTAAAATAAATACTTCTTTACAACTGCAATAGCCTGCTAAATGTCTTAGATAAAATGCTAAATATATATATACGTAGACCTATATATTTAAAAATCTATTTCTACTTACGCGCTGGTAGTCGGGAACTTCGAAGGTAATGCAGACGGAACGGCGACTCCAAACAGTTTGGTAAGTATGTCATAGTCTTCTAATTTTTTAAATGGCGAATTGCTTCCGCACCGGCGCATTATCGCCACCTAGTTGACCGAGTAAAAGTAAACTAGTTATGTGTATTACCTTAGTTTGTTGTAAAATTGAAGATAATAAGCATGTTGTAGATGTTATTTCCTGATTTATGAGAGAAAGCGGATTTGAACTCCACATTCTTAATTTTGTCTTTCTTGTGAGTATTGTGGCCATTTAAAAAGGATGCGTAGGCTACTATTATCTCCTTTTGATGACATTTGATTCTTTATTAGCTGTAGTGTATCATTCAGGTTTGTATGCCCAACTCTCAAAGATAATACAAACAAGAATCATTACATTTATATACAGTAAGTGCTTTACAAATAAATATAGATAGCCAATCATTAACTAGATGAGGAATAATAAGGAAATAAGCAGGGGATTTTAGAGGCAGATCTGTTTGTTGCGTCATAATGACCGTTTAGAACGTCACATATTCTGAGAACACACGCTGTGCTGTCCTCCATACATGAGTGAGGTATTTTGACAGCCAGATAAACTCCTTAATTTCACCAAGACTCCATAGACAAGAATGTATTTTGCCCACAGGTTTATTGGCTAGGAAAGGGTAAAACTAAAAACAGATACAGAAAGTATAATTACTTAAACTCCATGATATCTGACGACAAGCTCTTAGCTTAGCTTACTAAGTAATCTTTTAACTAAATTATCATTTTAGCACTTAATGTACATAAACGTGAATTATGATAATGATGGAGCAATTGAATCTTCAGATTACTCTACATAAATCTACAAAACAGAGAAACCATAGCATGTAAATGGCACCGTGTATTAACTAATACAGAATGTATCTAACATATTTTTTACACTCAAAATTATGAAACAATCACAAAATGAGACTGTAAAAATACACTTATGCATTAAAGGCAAAAGATACATACAGACGATGCTGCCATACATATAAGATGTGTGCAGAAGGATGCGGATTGATAAACTGCAGGTCTGTTCGTGAGCAGTACTGTTCTCCATGAGGCTGAGCATTAACTTCCTGATTCCTGTGTCTAGTCACATGACATAGAGCAGGCAATAACAAAGGAAAATACCACAATCCACCATAGGTGGTGCTGAAACCAACAATTTAACAAACAAGTGTAACAGAACACACGCAAAAAAGAACTCATGCTGGAGGGCCAGGAATCTACGTGCGAAAGGGATAAAAATGAATTAATCTCATCTTAAAAGCTTTACAACATTTGAATGCCATCCGCCAAGTTACGGCTTGGTGGGGCATGCCCCATACCTATACAGCACCGAGAGTTTGGCACTTTTCAGGGTTTCCTACAGAAGTAACCACAATGATCACAGACTTATGTATGTTCTGACCTCATGTAACCACACAGCATTAACGTACAACTTCACACATCCACACAATAAAGGCCCAAACTTGGGTTATTCTTATTTTTCCTGCCTACCCAGAAACCCTCACTACCAGCCTGCCTCCATACCCTCAAACAATAATGATCCCCATTGGATAACAACATTGCATACCTATTCTCCCAAGCTTATTGCCCTGTGGTATATAAAATAAAACAATCCTTCCACCGCCCTGTCAGGAAGGGTCAGGACCATTCCACTACACGTAATTCAAACTTTCTTCCAAATAGACACTACATTCCAGAGTCTGATATAACTTGATTTATTGTAAAAGATACACATGAATATACATACCCAGGCTGATCGACTAAGCATATGTATATTGAAAAACAAGTCCGTCAACTTCATGTACTCCCACGAGACGTAAAACACGTTAATGACAGGAAAAAACATAGCATCCATGAAAGTTCAGATGACCTTTTATCCTTTTTCTTAACCCACCCTTCTGTGGGGTTAAGGTGTTCCCTGCCCCCTGGGAGATGTTTTTTTCCATGGTCAACAGCGGCCTCTGCTGGTTTTATTTAAGCATTACATATGATGCTGGTTTTAATTAAGTATTACATATGACCCTAATTTATATGGTAGTTTTGATGAAATGCCATGATTTAATTATATCAGAAACGGCCTGGCTATGGGTTGACCATAGTAGTTCAATACATAATAATACAATGCTCTGATGGGTTAAACAATACTAACTATAAGTTTTTCCAATGTTATTTCCACAGGTTACTATTCTCAGGTGGGTGCTTTATGAACCAAAGACAACATTTTCCTCTATAACATGAGACATTCTTTGTAGTAATATAATCCTCAATATTGATGTATATAAAGAAAAGGGAAAATGTATTCTTTGGATCTAATAAGCTCCTTGAACTCACACACACACACACATTTCCATGGCTCACTCTTTTATGTTTACGTAGACATTTTTAACGAGCTGGCGCCTAAGGAATGCTAAAGAGTGATCGCCTTATCTTTTCAGACGAGCTAGAAACAAAAGAGGTGTGTATTCATCTGGTTGCCTGTGTGTGTGTGTCTACGGATGAGGGCACACATCTGCGAGGTACATGCGCTTGTTTCGGTTTTTTTCCTCCTGTTTACTTGGACACTTCAAATAAGAAATAACTAGCCCGAAAGTTAAGGAGCCAAGCATCAGTTTGCCTGTGTGTGCGTGCATCCTTGATTTAAGTGCGTCGAAGATGAGATCGTACTGTGTGATGTATTTTATTCCGGTTTAATTAGGCACCAAATAAGACTAACTAGCTTGGGACAACTATCCATTGACCATTGCCGATAAAAATAATGAGCATGCCATCCCAACAACCTCCCGAATCCAACAACGGGACAGGATGACTGAGCCAAAAAACTCTCCCTTTGAGAGGTAAAAAGATGTCAGCCTCCTCTAACTGAACATAATCACATAAATTTTCTACGCATGATGGCGCTTGTTTAGCATACGTACACAGGACATACATTTTATAAGATTTGAGAAGTAATCTAATCAACGTTAATCAGTGTAAAGACTAAGTATAAGACATCTATTTCACAGTGAATTAGTAATAAATCACTGACAAAACACTTACAAATCACTCTTGGTTATCATACCGATTTTGATTACATGTTTTCCGTTATAGTTGATTCAGACCTCATTGACTCGCTGAGACCTAACAATCCAGCTGGCTCCTTAATGGCCTTCCTGCTGCTTAAGTGTTGCCGCGATAAAACTGATTTGCCCAAGTACCACTGACTAGTACCTGTGGGTGACTTATTGCAGTCTGCTTAAGCATGTCCCCCATCACATGCATTCTGTGGTCCCCTTCCACAGGAACTTCCGTCTTTGTTTGCTCTTGACAGAAGTGTGTTCTTTGTTACCCACATTTTCCCGAACTATGGTGGGGAGGCACATCGCAGCCCTATTTCACAACAAGATTCAGTGTGGTCTGATCATACATACATTACATTAAAAAATTATTTTACTACCATAAGTGCAGCTATATCTAGATCAGCCATGGGTTTTAGTGCACAATCAATGTTCTTAATACAAAGTGTTTGATCAATTAACATAAGATACTTTTACCGAGATGATTTCTGTTTCTTCTTCTTTGGTCCAAGTAACCTCAGCGTCGGACCAGTGGACAGAGGAGAGGTTACGAGCACATCACTCAGCCACCGGCCTTCTTGGCAGAGCGTGTAGTGTGTTTTTACTTCTGTTAGTGTGCACATAGCTCCTGATTGTGAAACTCTCACTTTGTGGTGTGTATAATCAGTGTTTGTGTCCTTCAACCCAGGTGCTTTGCACACCGTAAAGGGCCATCACTGTGGAGAGGTTGCTAGCACATTCGACGAACAGTGATCTGGCTCCGCTTTCCTCAGGCAGCATGACGCCGTGCAGACATCTCAATCCTCGGTCCAGACGTGTGCTGCATAGCTGTTCCAGAACAAGGGATCCCCCAAGTTTTGGGCAGCCTGTGGATGGTGTTTCGAGCACTCCCACCCGCATTTTCCTGGCCTCACGCCATGCTCGCAGAGTGGATTTCCGAACTGGCAGTTGATCGGGCCGCCCACAGCAATCACTGGTCTGCCGTGCTCATCTTGGTACGTGTTGGGTCCCGGCTGTACAATATTGACTATGATGTGTGTCGACGGCTGCTCACACTGTAGGGCAGATGGCTCAGCAGCAGCCATCCATGCCAAGTCATCAGCTATGCTGGCATTGTCCTTGTCATTACCTTCAGGTTCCATGGTAACCGTGAACTGCCCTGACACAATCTTGGTGACAAACGATTTGATCAGTGGGATTACGCAACATGTGGCGAACATAAATACCAGCAATATTAGTCTAATAGTCATCCCTATTTTTGCCAGTATCCCCTTCCATGAATTCATGTCCATCCAGTCCCACATATTGCTTCCGAAACCTGCATTGTCCTTGACCTCCGTTCTCAGTTTTCACAGTTTTGTCATAGCTACCGTGAAGGAACCCTCTGGAGAGGTGTTGTTTGGTATGAATGTGAAACATTGTTCTCCAAACATCATGCAGACCCCTCCCTTTTCAGCCAATATCCAGTCTAACACTTTTCTATTCTGCTATGCTCCTCTACTCGTAGAATCTAGTTGCTCACCCAGAGCTGTCAATGCCTCGTCCGTGTAGTTAATGAATTTCTGCTGGTTGTAGTAAATGTAGTTTATCCACTCCACATTTTTATTTGCTGGGATCTATATCAGTATTGATTCAAACCCTGCAGCTTTGAACTCTAGCTTTGAACTCTCTGGGTATACCACAAGGTTGGCCTATAGCATCTAATGTCACACCTGGGTCCAGCGCATACGCTCTTCTAGTTCTATGATACCCTAGCACCTCCAGAAAATCTTCATTAGTGTCTATTACGGTTATCTGCTGGGCCATCATCACTCGCACACACACACCTGACCATCCTACAGGGAGGGTAGGTAACAGACCTTTCTCTATGTCACACACCCACCGTAGGTCGGCTAAAGCCCTGGTTTGATTATATAACCGTGCAGCTAATCCCTAAGCTTCGTCACAAGGTGGTATTATCTCAGTTATGTCGCAGGGCCCCTTAAATTTGCCTACCGGTACCGTCCCATTTTTCATGTAGCATACATATGCCAGGCCAGGGAATAACACTATCCTTTTCTTTTCTATGTCTGCTGCCTGTCTATCTGTTAACGGCCATTTTCCGTACTGATCGCATCCCTCGCCAGTTTGTATTCAGAGGATCCTTGAAGTGTCATGCAAATATAAGGACAGTAGGGGGTTCTGCATGGTCTCATGCAGTTGTAATATGTATCCCTGCAACTATCAGGGGTACAAGGCAGGATCTGGTACTCGCACATAATTTGGCAATCACATTCCTGATCATCATTCCATGTGTTACATTTGTTACTGGTGTATGGCGCGGGTACTATTTTTACTATGGGCTGCACTGCCGCACATAAGTAACATTCTTTTTTCTTCATTTAAGTCACGAAAAGATAGCCCATTTGTACCACGAATTACCTTTCGCCTTGTCCCATCTGTCCTTAGTCAGTCTGCTTATTTCCTGTTTTTTTACTTTTTCCTTGTTTTTTATTCTATCTTTCGGTATTATCTGGTCTAGTTCTGCTTCCATTATTGTTTTTCCAGTCATTACAGTCCATTGCTTTCCGTCTTGTACTATTTGACTGTTTGTTAGTCTAGTTATTCTTACTGGCCGGTACCATTGCTTTACTTTGTCCTTATCTACCAACGTTGGCGTTTTGGCATTAGACTGTCTACATTTACTTTCTACACACGTTATGCTGAACTGAAAGCTTTTCCCTTTTTTCTTGCCCTCTGGTTTCTTGCAATATTCTGTCGCTTGAGCGGTCAGTTGCCATTTTATTGCGTTCTCTACCTCTATGCGACATTCTGAAATGGTTTCTCCCGTCCCTTTGTCCATACGCAACCAACGTGCAGCGGTAATGTTCCACTCTCTCTCCTCAGCTTTCCATTGCATTACAAGAGTCATGAGTGCTGCTGCGCATTCTCCAGCATTTCCAGGGTATCCGATACTTGGTGTGACTTAGTCTGCCGCATTACGTTTTTGGTTTGTCACGACCTTTGTCTTTTCTGGACGAGTATTTAGTGGAGCTGATCCCACAGGACGTGTCTCTACCATTAATAACAGCATTACCATTATTACCCTTCGTACGCCCCTCACCCGTCCTTCTCTCCCCCTACACTTCCTTATCTTCCCCACTCATTGGAGGTGCTGCTACCTTCTGCAAGTTGTCTCTAACCTGCTCGAGTGCGAGTTCTGGTCCTGGTGCCTTACTACAGTGCTTCAGGTGAAACCACACGGTCCTACCTTCTACTTTAACCGCAGTGGGTGTGGCTAGGACCACCTTGAATGGTCCCTCACGTCTGGGCTCGTTCCACTTCCTTTTAAATGACCTAATGTCCACCCAATCTCCTGGGTGTATTTCTCCCAGTTCCTTCGCAATGTCACTTGTCCTTTCCTGTGTTTCTCCTTTTACCTGTTGGAAAACGGTCTTGTGTATTACGGTTAAGTGTTGCACATAGCTTGCCAGTTCCCTCTCGAGCTGCTCAAGCGGGGGTTTATTGTATAGACCTCATACAAACGGCATGGGCATTGGCCTTCCTGTTAGCATTTCTTGCGGGGTTAGATGCGTGCTTCTGTTAGTTTGCATTCACATTCTCATTAGTGCTAGTGGTAGTTCATCTCCCAAGTTAATTTTGCCGCCTGTGCATATTTTGTGCCATGTGCCCTTTCCACCAGCCCTTGTGACTGCGGGTGGTACACGCAACCAAGTCGTTGCTTGATCCCCAGCAGCTTGGTCGTGGCTTTCATTATGTCATTCACGAAATGCCTTCCATTGTCAGAACTTATTTTATCCGGTATCCCAAATCCGGGAAACACTTCTTTGGACAAAAATTTCACGACTGCTACTGCGTAATTTTTGCTTGTGGCCGCTGCTTCCACCCAACTGCTGAATCGATCCACCATTAACAAAATGTATCTTTTGTTCTGGATGCGGTCAATCATGTCCACAAAATCTATTACTACATGTCTGAAAGGTCCATCAGGTGGTGGGATGCGCCCTATTGGCGCTGAATATGCCTTCCTGTTATTATACAAGGTGCAGATCTCGCAGTCATTTAGCGTTCGATCGACCATGCTTGCCAGAAATGGCGACCACCAGGTTGTATTTAAAAATCCTAATCACCTCCCCAATGGGACCTACTATGCGCATGTTTAATGATTATGGGAACAAGTGAAAGGGGTGCCACAAAGTGCCCTTTTGGCCCTTGCCACAGGCCCTTGTTGGGGCCATCCAGTGTTTTCACTGCCTCCCTTCTTAGCCAAACGCTCATCTGATATACGCTGGTTGCGTTTAGGGCTTCTATTAGTGAGGCAATGTCTGTTATAGGATCGGGATCTTCTGCGAGTAGAGGCACTATCAGTGTTGATTCTGTCGCAGCCTTGCGTGCTGCCTCATCAGCCAAATTGTTACCTTTGGCCACCAAAGTGTCTGTTTTCTGGTGCGCGGGGCATTTTATAATTGCCAGTGTTTTAGCCTCTAATAGGTCTGATAATGCCTCCCTGTGCACGATAGGTGTACCATCTGCCCTCTTAAACCGTCTCTGCTTCCAAATGGTACCGTAAACATGGCACACACCGTATGCATAGGCTGTGTATATGTTTTTTATGCTTGCCCAGCCGCAAGTTGGCATGCTGCTGTTAGCGCTTTAATTTCTGCCAATTGAGCGGAACATGGCTGCACAACTTTTGTGGCTTGTATTTGAGAAAAAGAAGTACCATCAGCACTTAGCTGCACTACTCCAAATCCAGCATGATTTCCATGCTCATCCTTAAAACAGGAACCGTCTACAAACAATGTAAGGTCTGCACATATTAGCGTGTTGTGCAGGTCATCACATGCTTTAAGAAAAGTCGGCATTCTCTCAACACAGTCATGAGGAGTACCGTCAATGGGCAACAACATTCTTGTTGCCGGATGAATTATTGTACATCGCTGAATCGTAATGTCTGGTGCACATAAAATTACTTCATAGCCCGTTTTTCTTGAGTTAAAACAAAGCGTGGACTAGTCAGCAGGGCATGCAATTCATGCAATTCATGAACTGTGTACTCAAGTTTATACTATTTAGAATAGAATTGTAGTAGAGATGATTTACCCAGTTCACTGTGAACTGCACTGTGTTCGTTACTAGGGATAGCTGATACTGTATGGGAAGAATGTGCTTTCTTATCTGTTCTGTAGTTACTTCGATGACCTTTCTATATGCACTTACTGTACGTCGCTTTGGATAAAAGCGTCTGCTAAATGACTGTAATGTAATGTAATGTAATGTTACATGTACAATGTCACAGAATGTCCCATTGTCAAAGTCGAGGCCTTCTGATAAACGAATACTGCTGCTGCCAAACCGTGGTAACATGGGGGTAGTCCTTGCTCCACAGTGTCCAGTTTGGTGCTGTAATAATCCAGTGGCTGCTTGCCCGTAGGCATGTCCTGCATCAAAACTGAACATGCAAACCCCAAGTGCTCAGCAACATCCAGGTGGAAAGGTTTGCTATAGTCCAGATTCCCCAAGGCTGGGGCAGACTGCATGCATTGTTTCAGAGTTTGAAAGGCATCTTCGGCCTCTTCTGTCCATAGCAAAGGGGCAGTGCTACTAGTCTGTCCTGTTGCTTTGATCATTGATCGTAATGGTGAGGTAACAATGGCGTAATCACATATCCAAGGTCTGCTGTACCCCACCATTCCCAGAAACGAAAGCAGTTGTCCAACTGTTTGTGGCTTGGGTGCCTTTGTGATAGCTTCAATGTGTGCCGGTGCAACAAGTCTTTTGTCACCGCTCAGCTGCCTGCCAAGGTAATCCACTGTTTGTTGACAGAACTGCAGTTTGTCCTTTCTAACCTTATGGCCTCCTGTTGCTAACGCTGTTAGCACTGCAATTGAGTCTTTCTCACACTGTTCCCTAGTGTGACTACATATCAGTAAGTTGTCGATATACTGTATGAGAGTGCTAGGTAGGTCTAGATGTTGTAGATCTTGTGCGAGCACTCTGTTGAACACTGTAGGACTTTCGCAATATCCTTGTGGTAATCTGGTGTAAGTGTATTGTTGATCCTTGTATGTAAATGCAAACAGATGTTGTGATTCAGGTGCAATTGGTATGCTAAAAAATGCAGAGCACAAGTCAATTGTTGTATACCACTGTGTGTCAGGTGGTATATTGGACAGTAATGTGGGTGGATCTGGAACTACGGGTACCTCTGCTTGAACGATAGCATTGATAGCGCGTAAATCATGGAGCAACCTATAATCGTCTGAGTGTGGCTTTTTAATCGGAAAGATGGGGGTGTTACATGGGCTTTTAGTCTTTATTATTACCCCAGCTTTCAGCAAACCGTCAATTGTGGGCTCGATCCCAGCTATTGCCTGCTGTTTAACGGGATACTGTTTCTGGTATGGCAACTTTATTCCTTGTTTCAGTGTGATGTGTACTGGCTGAGCTGAGTGTACGCAGCCCACATCTGTCTTGTGTTTAGACCATACAGTCTCCGGAACTTGCTGTAGCAATGTGTAGTGTATTGGCAGGAGTGGCATTTGAGTTGGAGGCCTGTCGGCCAGCAGAATCCTTGCTGCTAGCCCTTCATCGCGTGGTTTGATTGAAATTTGCATATACTGTCGGTCTGGGGAAACGGGAATGTACTTGTTCGCGGTGGGTATCCATTCTGGAATTTGTGAAGCTGTGGCTACCATTGGCCCTAAATGATGTGACTCCCATCCTTCTGCTACAAGCAAAGTCACATGTGGAGAGGAGTTCTGGACTTGGAACCACTGACGTAGAGATGGTGGCAGAGTAATTGCAGCAGCCGCTCCTTGGGGTCCTAAGTATATAGCCTGACCTTCGATCTTGAATTGTCTTCTGTTTAGGACGTCATCCCAGCAGTCTTGGTAGTCCATATGTGTGAATTGCTCGTCAAACATAAGTATGCAGTGTAGTGGCATATGTGGCTTTGCATCGTCGTCGGGCTTGGCATTTCCCCATGGTGGTCGTGGCTTTTCAACCTCGTTGAAATGGTCGCGTATCCATGGAGCCCAGAGCTTCCACTGGTGTTGCAGCATGGAGTCTTGATTTATTTGTAGCCAGTACACCATAGGCTGTACGAGTTTTTTTTGCTGCGGCAACATTGCCATTATTGAGCTTTGTAGGTTTTCGGAGACGTCCACATATAAGTGAACATAGAATCCCTTCCTGTCTAAAACTCTTGAACGAGCTGTCCATAACCAACTGTCTGTTTTTCTCCACTAGAACCACCTGCTTGACCCCCATCAGTCCGGCTTCAGAACCGGACATTCCATGGAAACTGCTCTCCTGGCCGTGACTGAGGCACTCTCCACTGCTAGAGCCTCATCCCTCTCCTCTGTCCTGATTCTACTTGACCTGTCTGCAGCGTTCGACACGGTAAACCACAAACTCCTGATCGCCACACTCTCTGAGATGGGCATTTCTGGGACTGCCCTCTCCTGGTTTGTATCGTACCTCACTGATAGATCCTACCAAGTCTCTTGGAAGGGTTCTGTCTCTGGACCCCATCCCCTGTCTACAGGAGTCCCGCAGGGATCTGTACTGGGTCCTCTGCTGTTCTCCATTTATACAAAGTCTCTTGGTTCAGTAATAAATTCACATGGCTTCTCATACCATAGTTATGCTGACGATACTCAACTCTTCCTCTCTTTCCCTCCCTCTACCTAACAGGTGAAGGAGAGGATATCTGCTTGTCTGGCCGACATCTCTAAGTGGATGACTACCCATCACCTGAAGCTCAACCTCGACAAGACATAGCTCCTCTTCATGCCATACAAGGCCTCCCCACTACTTGAACTCTCCATCACCGTTGACGGGAACATGGTGGCTGCCTCCCGCTCTGCAAAGAACCTGGGGGTGGTCCTGGATGACCAGCTGGACTTTAAAGACCACATCAGGGCGATGGCATGGTCCTGCAGGTTCCTCCTGTACAACATCAGGAGGATTCGACCGTACCTGACCACCTACTCCACCCAGCTTCTGGTCCAGACTATGGTCACCTCACGCCTAGACTACTGAAATTCCCTGCTCGCAAGCTTACCAGTCTGTGCCATCCTGCCTCTTCAACTGATCCAGAACGCAGCTGCCCGGCTTGTGTTCAACCTCCCGAAATTTTCACGTCACCACCCTGTTGAGGTCACTCCACTGGCTGCCAGTTGCAGCCAGGATCAGGTTCAAAGTTCTGACCCTGGCCTACACTGCAGCCAATAGGACAGGCCCCGTCTACCAGCAGAACTTGATCCAGAACTATGTTCCTGTTCGACCACTTCGCTCATCTACAGCAGAGCGACTCGCACTTCCCCCCCTCCGTGTCAATGGCGCTCGCTCGTCCCGACTGCGGAGCTTTTCCACCCTAGCTCCCCAGTGGTGGAACGAACTTCCCATTCCCCGACGTTCTATGCCAACCCTGCCTGCTTTCCGTCGTAGCCTGAAAACACACCTTTTCAGACTCCACCTGGACTGATACTTATCTAGGACCTCATGGTACTTGTTCTTGTTGAACTGTGTATTCAAGTTTATAATATTTAGAATAGAATTGTACTAGAGCTGATTTACCCAGTTTACTGTGAAGGGATAGCTGCTACTTTATGGGAAGAATGTGCTTTATCTTATCTGTTCTGTAGTTACTTCGATGACCTTTCTGTATGCACTTACTGTATGTCGCTTTCGATAAAAGCGTCTGCTAAATGACTGTAATTTAATGTAATAATAGATTGTTTCTTCCCAGCAGATTAACTGGGTAAACTGTGTACAATATTGGAGCAGTGACAGTTCTGCCCGTAATACACATAGTTACTGGTCTTGTGAGAGGGATTATCTGTGGTTTCCCAGAGAAACCAATTGTCTTAACTGATGAGTTAGAGAGGGGAAGGGCAGAGCCGGTTTTTCCAATACATGAATAGGTAGCATCTGTGTCCACCATGAATTGGAAATCTTGCTGATTTATTGTATGAACTGGTATGGTGGGCTCTTGTAATGGTTGGGTCGATGCTATTGGCAACATTATCTCCCCCTCTGGCTTTTCTAGGCACACCTAGTTGCGCCAATTTACTGCTGGCCCCCACTCTTCATCGATAGGCGTTAGCCAATCCGTTTGTTAGGTTGTTTTGTTCCTCTGCGAGTTGGTGGGACATTCCCTTCTGCAATGTCCAGTCCAGCCGCACCCCCAACATTCTTCCTCGTTGTCTGGAGTTTGCGGTGGTGGGCCCTGATTGGAGCGTTGCTGTTGTTCTGTTGGGTCCCTTCCTCTATTCTGATATGCTCCACCCCTCTGGTCTCCTCTTTCTCTGTATTTGCCTCTCCCCTTTTGGGTTGGAATCTTCCTGGGTTGTTAACATACACATTTATGGGCGGGGGTTGTGGTGCAGGGGCAACATTTGGGGCTCCCACTGCCATTGCTCCTGGTGCTTGTGGGTTCTGCTCCTGTGGTGTTGATGTGATCACCGGGGCTACCACTGCGGGGACGGCCACGGCCTGTTCTGTCAACACTAACTGGGCTTGAGTTTTGTTGCGATCCTTTTTTACCTTGTTGAGTTCTCCCACCTGTAATTGGGCAAGCTTGTTGTCCAGTAGTTCCTGTACTGGTTGAGGTAGGCCCTTCTTTACCATCAGTTTGAACAGGGTTTGTGTCGTGACAGTGTCATTCCAGTTTCTGTTGTCCTGGTCCTGTTGCGCCTCCTGTGGTAGCTCCCATTTCCTGCCACATTAGTCTTTGTCTGTCTTCAGAAGACTACATGGCCTTGTCCAACTCGTCTATTTGGGTCTGATGAGCTCAATGAGAGCTTGTGTCCTCCTTCGCTTGTGTCCTCTCTCCCTTGCCCGTGCGTTGCACTTTGATCCGTAGCTCCCCATTTCGATAAATAGCTCCCCATGGAGTTTCACTTGACGTTTTCTTCTGTCGAGTCATGCTCTGAGAGAGGAGAATCCCCATGAGTGGAGGTTAGCATCTTTGCTTTGGATCTGTCTGCAGGCGGGCTTTGGGTCCTCTTTTCGCATCTGTCTGCCATCTGGGCGTGTTCCAGTGGGCTTCTCCTGTGGTGGGTACATACCTCTGTTCTCTGTGTTGATGTGGAGCACTCGCTTGTCAGTGCCTTCAGCTGACGCGGAGGAACTTGCGCGCTCTAGGGCCTTCAGGTCCCGTGCTATGCTCCTGTATGGTGGGGGCTCTGGTATCGCGTCTGGGCATGGCTGGTGTTCCTGCTGAAATGGTTCCATCTGCTGTAGTGGGCTTGTCTGTTGTGACCAATTCGTCCGCTGCTGCTGGTCGGGCTCCGCTGCTTGATTACCTGTGTTGGCTTTTTGCACTGTCAGTTTTACTGTAGCTTTAGTGGCGTGAACTCTATCTGCCATTCCACTTCCATTTCTTCTGGCTCTGCTCCGCATCTGCTGTGAGGATGTATTGGCCTGCCATGGATCCTCCCGGGCCCCCTGGGTACGGTGGTGGGTTTGGTGCCAGGTATGATGTCTTCCGGTCTGTTCCCTTTTCTTTCACCTGTTCTTGTTCTTTATCTGCCCGTTACAGAATGCTTCTTATCGTTTTCAGTGATTCTCTGTACTGCTTCCCTTCCTCCTGGAACCAACCCATCACTTCATTCTCCCTTATCCTCTTGCCTATCCTCTTGTCACTTAGGTCTTTGGGTTTGTGATGTTTTATGATCGCTTCTATTTCATCACAGCAGGTGGAATCAAAAGTGCCCTCTTGTGGCCAACGGTGGATTTTTAATTCAATTTTTTCATGCATTTCTGAATGTGCATCCTCTGATCTGGGTGGCGCTTAATTATTAAGTCCTTGGGCGTCGTCGCCCTTACTTCCATAACTCTCCTTCTCCTTTTCATCTTTCCTGCCTGTACCCCCATGTAGCCTTGTCTGCTAATCAATTTAGAAATCTCTGGCCCTTGTTCTAAGTATGATGCTATTTGATAGGGTTGCTATGCTGTCTGGATTGTCACAGAGTTGGTCCAACGGTAAGCTAAGTGTTTCAGCTGTCCACAGTTGTCGCAGTACCAATGTCCACCTTACTTCTAGAAAATCTGCTTGAACCTGTTCCAAATTGACCCATTTTGTGAGTTGCCACAGTTTTAAATTTTCTTCTCCTTCTGAATCTATGTACGTGCGTGCCAAAAATGTGTTGCACTTCTTATGTTTCTCTATGTCCCATTAAGATTGGGTGTAATGGTGCGTTCCTTCAATCGCCTGTAGCTGCATTTTGTAGTTGCCTGTCATAATCAAAATTGATTGTTTTGTTCAAAACAAAACTGAAACTAAAAATTTAAATGCATGTGGGCGTACATATGTAATACACAATAAAGCAGCAACTGACCTGTTGTATCCCCTGCTGCACAGAGACACGTGTAACAAGTGTCTCGATGAACACCACTACTAGAATGCTAGAATAATTAGTGTATGAACCAGATAAGCAGAAGATAACAGATTTGTCAAAAGAAAGATGGTCAAGCACAACATGAATGAACTCACACGGAGACATAAGCTATGGTTTAAAGGTAACAGAATGGTTTTGTGTATTTCTTTTTAAAATGTTTAGTTTCTCTTTTACCCTTTAATTTATTTATATTTTAGAAAAGTAGAAAACCAGTGCACTCAACAACAGACATGCAATAATGTAGAATGATTCAATGAGAAGCTTACTGATTTCCAAATGACAATAATCAATACCCTTTTCTTTGTTTACAAGACAATCCAAGACTTCACTTCAATTACTACGTAAGTATGACCTTACTATTTATCTACCCATATAGTTGGTTAATTTAAGAATCAGGAATCAACAGGGATGTAATATTGGTTACTATAATTATCATTATTATTATTAATATTATTCACGGTTAGATTTTTATTCAAGGTTAATATCAGGGTACAATATCAGTACGACCTATAATTTGTTCAATCAGAATATCCATATGTGTTTATGCCACTGTCCTATCCATCACTATACACACAATTCACATCTAGATCTTCCCCTGATTCTTCTGTATAGCCGCTTTGGCTCAGCCAATGCAATTCCAAGTTTCCCTCAAGGTACAGTCTATTTCTCTCTTCGTGCCAATAAAAATGTATAGATGACCGTCCGGCACCACATCGCCGGGATTAAGGCTATTATAAATTCGATACAATCGGTAGAAATGCTTTTCCACCACAGTACTTGTTTCAGTATATTCAAGCTGATGATACCACAATATTCTGTGGGTTGGGCTTCCCATTACCTTTTGAATTACACACGTCTGGGTCAAACAATTTACAAGTGTGTTTTGCTTTTAAACTATTCAGCTGATTCACCACTCAAACACACCCACACAGCGCTTTTCCTCATTCGCACTTGTGCCGGCACTCGATCATTCTCTGGCCAGCACGATAAAGTTTCACAATTCAGCCCTTCTCACGCCAGAGAAGTGTTATCCTGAATATATCGTGTTCTCTGGTCCAGCGCAGTAATCACAATTCAGCCCCTCTCACACTTTCAGAGGCAGTATCCAGAAAATACTGCGTTTGTACCGCCCTCTTCTGCTGCGTTTTCGCACAACAGGTAGAGCGGTGTTTGCGGACTTTCTTGCATTCACTTCATTCATACACATAAGACATTACATTACATTATAGACATTTAGCAGACGCTCTTATCCAGAGCGACGTACATAGTGCATTTTCAAACTAGGAACAAGAACGTTTAAAAACAACCGTAAAAAGGCAAATACGGATCAAAGTACTAGGCGCAGTCAGTATGATTGGGGTTTTTTTTTTTTTTTTTTTTTTTTTGGGGGGGGTAATGACACAACATTAATAACAATAGTCACAGGGAGGTAGGGAGGGGTGGAGAGAGGTGCAGCTTGAAGAGGTGAGTCTTTAATCTGCGCTTGAAGGCGGTCAGACTTTCTGCTGTTCTGACCTCCACGGGGAGGTCATTCCACCACCGAGGGGCCAGGACAGACACACGTCGAGACCGGGTGCTAGTATGAAGAGGGGGGGGTACCAGTCATCCTGAGGAGGCGGAACGCAGGGATCTGGCAGGTGTGTAGGGTCTGAGTAGTTTTTGGAGGTATGGAGGGGCAGATCCTCGGACTGCCTGGAAGGCGAGCACCAATGTTTTGAATTTGATGCGAGCCATCACCGGTAGCCAGTGGAGGTCAATGAGCAGGGGGGTGACATGGGAGTGTCGGGGGAGGTTGAAGACCAGGCGCGCTGCTGCGTTCTGGATAAGCTGAAGGGGTCTAATGGCCGATGCTGGCAGGCCAGCCAGGAGAGAGTTGCAATAGTCCAGGCGAGACAGCACCATTGCTTGGACCAGGAGCTGGGTTGAGTGGGTGGTGAGGAAGGGGCGGATTCTCCTGATGTTGTACAGGAAGAACCTGCATGCCCGGGTTACTGCTGCGATGTTCTCGGAGAGGGACAGCCTGTTGTCCATCACGACTCCGAGGTTCCTGGCACAGGGCGTTGGGGTCAGTGGAGTGTCCCCTAGGGAAATAGAGAGATTGAGAGGAGGAGAGGTTAGAGCAGGAATGTAGATGAGCTCAGTCTTGCCAGGATTGAGCTTGAGATGGCGGTTGTCCATCCAGCTCTGGATGTCTCTCAGGCAAGCGGAGACGCGGGCTGATACCTGAGTGTCAGAGGGTGAGAAGGAGAGAAAGAGTTGAGTATCGTCAGCATTAGCAGTGGTAAGAAAGACCATGAGCAGTGATAACAGGGCCAAGGGATTTGGTGTAGGTGGAGAAAAGGAGGGGACCAAGGACTGAGCCCTGGGGGACTCCTGTGGTAAGGGGACGGGGTGCCGATACTTTACCAGCCCAGGCAACCTGGGAGGAGCGTTCCGAGAGGTAGGACTCAATCCAGGCCAGGGCCGAGCCGCCGATCCCCACTGCAGGTAGTGGGGCGATGGGAGAGTAGGAGATGGGACACATCGGTCTGAGAAAGGGGAGAAAAGGTGGAGAAACGGGGGGGACACAGAAGGGGTAGAGAGAGGAAGAGAGTGGGAAACAGTGTCTGTGAGGGGAGGGGGAGTGGGGCCGAAGGAGCTGCGGATGTCTGCGATCTTCTCATCGAAGGAATCTGCAAAGTCGTCTGCAGTGAACGAGGAATGAGGAGCAGGAGGGGGTTTGCTGAGGAGGGAGGAGAAGATAGAGAACAATTGACGGGGGTTAGAACTGTGTTTGCAAATTTTTGTGTGATAGTAGGTTACCTTGGCAGCGGTGACTGCCGTAGAGAATGCCGCTAGGAGAGTCTGGTAGGAGGAGAGGTCTGATGCGTCTCTGGATTTTCTCCACATCCTCTCAGCTGCGCGGAGACCGGCCCTTGAGGTGCGCAGGGCATCGGACATCCATGGGCAGGGAGGAGATGTGCGTGTGGGCCTAGAGACAAGAGGGCAGAGAGTGTTAAGTGATGTGGAGAGAGCTGTGAGCAGGGTGTCAGATGCAGAGTCGATAGAGAGTTGAGAGAAGGGTTTGAGAGGGGGAAGGAAAGCAGTGACACAGGGAGCAAGAGAGGAGGGCAAGAGGGAGCAGAGGTTACGGCGGACAGAGACAGTGGGGGTGTGGGGAGGGGAGGGACGGTGTGGAACAAGAGGAAGAGAGAAAGAAATGAAGTGGTGATCAGAGGTATGCAGAGGGGTAACAGTGAGATCAGAGCAGGGGCTGTTCCTCTGGAAGACTAGGTCTAGGAGGTTGCCAGCCTTGTGGGTGGCGGGGGGGAGGGTTGGAGGCTGAGGTCAAAGGAGCGGAGAAGTGGTAGGAAGGCTGCAGACTGGGAGGCGTCTAGATGGATGTTGAAGTCTCCCAGGAGGATCATCGGGATGCCGTCCTCTGGGAAAAAAACGATCAGGGTGGCAAGCTCATCGAGGAAGCACCCCAGGGGACCTGGAGGACGATAAACAACTATAATGTACAGGTTAATAGGGTGGTTGATAAACACAGAGTGGTATTCAAAGCTAGTAATAGGTCAGAGAGGGGGAAAACAGAGAATGACCATGAGGGGGAGAGTAGCAAACCAGTACCACCTCCACGACCAGACGGCCGGGGGGTGTGAGAGAAGGAGAAGGAGGAGGAGAGGGCAGCGGGAGTTGCCGTGTTGTCCGGCGTGATCCAGGTTTCAGTGAGGGCGAGAAACTGGAGGGACAGGAAGGAGGCATAGCCGGAGATGAAGTCTGCTTTCCGTGTGGCAGACTGGCAGTTCCAGAGCCCCCCTGCGACGGTGAAGTTCTCGCAGGGAGTCAGCGAGGGGTAGCGGAGGTTGGAAGGGTTGCATCGCCGTGAAGGGCCACATCGTTGGAAGCGGGTTCTGAATGGAAGAGAGCAGACGGGGATGGGGAGAACACACATAGAACACACACAAACTGGGACGGAGCGACACTAGTGTTTTTGAAGTGCACACAGCTGATTGCAATCGGCTAACAGCTGAGTGAGACACTTCGCGAGCACGGATCAAATATTATTTTCTATCAAAAAGCACAATACTCCGAAACTATCAGTTTATCCGATCTAACAAACTGAAACAGCCAATCGCAGAACAAACACAAACTAGCAATGCAATTACTTTGATCAGTGTTCAACGAGGTCTAATTAAAACCACGCAAATGGCAAACAGCGGCTAGAACACTTAAAATCAGTGTTCAACGAGGTCTAATTAAAACAGCAAACAGCGGCTAGAACACTTAAAATCAGTGTTCAACGAGGTCTAATTAAAACCACGCAAACAGCAAACAGCGGCTAGAACACTTAAAATCGATACAACCTTTCGCGGGACGGTTCAAAACGGGTCTTGCTATACAGGAAGAAAGATGCACTCTGAAAAGTCAGAGTGTAGCCTCAGTCTATATAGTTATCGCTCAGACACTAGTCTTTTTGAAGTGCACACAGCTGATTGCAATCGGCTAACAGCTGAGTGAGACACTTCGCGAGCACGGATCAAATATTATTTTCTATCGGTACAAGACGGTACAAGACGCACAACATTTATATCAGCCTGTCGTTATACCAGACTCTTTCTTACCGTAATTCTCTTTCTTTTTTAATCAGAATTTTTATATCAGAATTTAATATCTATCTAAGCCGCTGCGGTGGTACAGCGGTAAAAGGCGCTGACTTTTAGTCAGCGCAGTTGTACTCCGAGGATCGGGGTTCGCGCCCCGGTCCTGCCATTTTCCGAGCATGGCCAGCGCCCTGTGGGAGCAGCAATTGGCGGCTGCTTCCGGGTGGGGGGAGGGCTCGGATGAGAATCGCTACGCAAAATAAGGCCCCGGGCGAGTTGGAATCACGGTCAGGAGCTTGGGGAGTCACGCCCTGTAGAGGACGTGGCGGCCTCTTTCCTACTACCGGCTGACGGGGTTGTATAGCGGTGGTTCTCTAGCGGTTGCTACACGGGGGGAATTGAAGTAGAATAGGGGTTCAATTGGCTACTAAATTGGGAGAAAAATGGGGAAAAAATCAGAAACAAATTTAAAAAATAAAAAAAAAAAGAATTTAATATCTAAATTTTTTAGGTTTTCGCATGGGTGGACACACTGTCCCTCAGAATCAACAATTTACTACATTACAGATTAAAAGGTTCTGTTTACCTTTTTGTGAATGTCGCCTTGTTGACCTGAGATACAGCGGTTCCGTCCACATGTTCGTCCCCCTGAATCCACTCCTGGCTGGGTCGCCAAGTGTGGTATATAAAATAAAACAATCCTTCCACCGCCCTGTCAGGAGGGGTCAGGACCGTTCCAATACACGTAATTCAAACTTTCTTCCAAATAGACACTACATTCCAGAGTCTGATATAACTTGATTTATTGTAAACGATACGCATGAATATACATACCCAGGCTGATCGACTAAGCATACCTATATTGAAAAACACTCTCAATCACACGGTCCAGTCTAAGTCCGTCAACTTCATGCACTCCCACGAGACGTAAAACAGGTCCTTTAATGACAGGAAAAAACATAGCATCCATGAAAGTTCAGATGACCTTTTTATCCTTTTTTTTAACCCCCCCTTCTGTGGGGTTAAGGTGTTCCCTGACCCCTGGGAGATGTTTTTTCCATGGTCAACAGCAGCCTCTGCTGGTTTTATTTAAGCATTACATATGATGCTGGTTTTAATTAGGCATTACATATGACCATCATTTATATGGTAGTTTTGATGAAATGCCATGATTTAATTATATCAGAAACGGCCTGGCCATGGTTTGACCATAGTAGTTCAATACATAATAATACAATGCTCTGATGGCTTAAACAATACTAACTATAAGCTTTTCCAATGTTATTTCCACAGGTTACTATTCTCAGGTGGGTGCTTTATGAAGCAAAGACAACATTTTCCTCTATAACATGAGAAATTCTTTGTAGTAATATAATCCTCAATATTGATGTATATAAAGATATTTTATACATAACCATTTACGTAGACATTTTTAACGAGCTGGCCCCCAAGGAATCCTAAGTAGTGACTGCCTTATCTTCTCAGAGGAGCTAAAAACAAAAGAGGTGTGTATTCATCTGGTTGCCTGTGTTTGTGTGTCTACGGATGAGGGTGCACATCTGCAAGGTGCATGCGCTTGTTTTGTTTTTTTCCCTCCCGTTTACTTGGACACTTCAAATAAGAAATAACTAGCCCGAAAGTTAAAGAGTCAAGCATCAGTTTGCCTGTGTGTGCGTGGATCCTTGATTTAATGTTGAAGATGAGGGCTGCGGGGAGGTGGAGCTTGAGTATGTTGAAGATGAGATCATACTGTATGATGTATTTTATTCCGGTTTAAATGGGCACCAGATAAGACTAACTAGCTTTGGACAACCATCCATTGACCATTGGCGATAAAAATAATGAGCTTGCTTTCCGGCATGAGTGTGTGCCCTTGAATGTGAAGGCGTATATGCGAATACAGCTATTTTGCAATCCGGCCCCGACACTGTCTGCCACTGAAAACAGCCATCTGTCGAAATGTGTGAATGGATCTATTTTCCTGTGTGTGTGTATGTGTCCTTGAATGTGAGGCCATAGAAATGCGATGTGTGTGCATTTGTTTAGTTTCAAATGGGCCTTTTGAACTGTTTTTTGCAATTCATCCTAACAGAAAAACATCTTATTAACACAATTGTTTCATATAGTAGGCCATACAGTGGTCTGTAATAATATAAAAATATACCACAGCCCAATAAAAACACTTCAAACTAAGAGGCTACTGTGGCCTAATGGTTACAGTTGCTGTCTTTCACATAGAGGATTGGGGGTTCGAGCCCAGCAGAGCACAAGTTTATTTTTGACAAAAACAATGTGCAAATACTTTTTATTAATTTGACTGTTATTATTTTCACAATAACAAAAGTATTTTTATTGCAAAGGCAAAAGATGTTTCCAATATTAACTGTTCAATGTTTCACTTGTATTTCACTTGAACTACAGTGAAATGGTAAAATGGTTAAATAATTTTATTAAATGAAAAACAGTCAATTAGAATAATGACTTAAAATCATACATTTACTAATGAATGTAGGCTGTAGCCTAATTTACAAAAAGGAAGTGGATGATGCGGGGGGTGGAGGAGGATCGGAGGGAGGGCATAGCGGGCTGGAGGAGACTGGCTTTATCTGGCTGACGTGAAACACGGGGTGGATCTTGAGGGCTGCGGGGAGGTGGAGCTTGACGGTGGAGGGATTCAAGACAGTGAGGATGGGGTAGGGACCGATGAACCGGGGCTGAAGTTTGCGGGATGTGGCTTGAAGCGGGATGAAGGAGGTGGACAACCAGACCTGTTGACCCGAGGCTGCGGTTCGATGAAAGTCCGCCAGGCGTTGGTTTGCGAGACGAGGTGCATAGGAGGGCGGTGCGTGTGTCGCGCCAGACCTTGCGGCAGCGCCGGAGAGGGCCCAGACTGATGGGACGGCAACCTCCTCCTCCTGGACCGGGAACAGGGGGGACTGGTATCCTAAGGAGCACTCAAAGGGGGACATCTGGGTGGAGGAGCTCTTCAGGGAGTTATGCTCGATAGCAGGTATGTTTCCGCGGAACTGGTTCTTACTCTCTGCAGAGCTGCATAAATGCATAAATGCTCAGGATGTTCACTGTACCTGAAGAAGTGGAAAGGTGAAGAGAAAGTATGCGTTCTGTGCCTCTGTCGGCGGTTTTATTGAGGAGAGCAAGGAGTTTCTCACTTCAAAGCCAACGCCGTGCTGACGCGGTTCCTCTGGTTCTTTTCCCTGCCAGAAGAAGGTGTAGTCTTGTTCTCTGAGGCTGCGTTTTGAGGAGAGTCTCGTCTCCTGCAATGCAGCGATGTCAATATTTAGCCTCTTTAGTTCTCAGTTGATGATGGCTGTCTTTCTGGTGTCAGCGAACCTTGAGTAGGTCGTCCGAGATGCCATGACACATGGTCCTGACATTCCAGCTTGCTAAACACAAGACTGGTCCAAAGGAATGCAGAGCAGTATGTTTGGCACCAGCTTGGCTGCAGGAGTTGCCGGAAGAGTGTTGAGTCGTACACATACGAGACGTACGGTCGTACGTACATGTACGAGTCGGACAGTCGTACGAGTCGTACACCAGACCGCCTTAGGGGCTTTTAAGGATGTCTGCAAATGCGACATGAAGGCTAGTGACATCAACCCAACAAGCTGGGAAGCCTTAGCAGCAGACCACAGGAAATGGAGACAAGTTGTGAAGACAGGCATGCTCAGGAGCGATCAGAGGAGAGTGTAACAGTGGGAGGAGAAGAGGAGAAGAAGACAGAAACCAACATTAACACCACCACAGCCAAACTCAACTTTCACTTGCAAAATCTGCGACAAGGCATATCACTCAAGGATTGGACTATACCAGGGGTGTCCAAACTTTTTTCACTGAGGGCCAGATGGAGAAAAATGATGACTACCACGGGCCACAGGCTATTTTATATATATATATATATATATATATATATATAGGCTATGTGTGCGTGTGTGTAAAATAAATACAAGTGCGCTCAGACATGTGGCATACAGTTGCCAACATCACTTAGATTTCTATTTAAATTAGGCGAATAGTATTATAGCCTATTAAAAGGCGAGCTTGAAGAGATTTTAAGAATTTCACTCACCAGTGACACTTCTAATGAGAACAGTGTTGTTGTGCCTTGGACTGAAGAATCGCTGTGATGTCGGGCGTGAGGTTTGTAGAGGTAGGACATCGCAAAGGTGACTGTCTGTTATCTTTGATCGCAAACGGCTCTTGTTTAGCGTCATCAGGGAAAATGTTTGCTCACATATGTATGTGGAGCCGAACAGACTCAGCGTTCTTTTTGCGTGGCGCCTCATCTGTGGAAATTTTTACTTTTCCAAACTCTTGTAGAACTCTGGCAGTGGAAGCTGCTGGTCCCGACTGCGAAGCAGGTCATCACATTGCATCTCGATGAGTTCCAACTGTATGTCATGAAAAAAAATCATGAAAGCGCATGTTGAACTCTGTGATCAATGACGTGATTACTGTCACATATTTCCCCATCTGCTCAGGGCTGTTGGCATTTGGGAAAGTGTCGATTACCTCCTGGAGAGAGGGGAAGTGTGCGGCATTGCGTTCACTGACTTGTCTCTCAAATAGACGGAGCTTCACGACAAATGCTTTCATGTGTGAGTACATTTGTGACACGATTGTGTCTTTCCCTTGCAAGGCTGTGTTCAGGACATTCAGCTGTCCGGTCATGTCAGTTAAAAATCCCAGGTCTTCCAACCAAACAGGGTCACTCAGTTCATCGACGGACAATCGTTTTTCTCTTAAGAATTTGTCGATCTCAGATTTGAGGGAGAAGAACCGCTTGAGAACGGAGCCGCGGCTGAGCCATCGCACATCAGAGTGGTAGATCACGTCCCCATATTCTGTATCCATTTCAGACAGGAATGCCCGAAATTCTCTGTGATTGAGTGCTTTCGCACAAATTATGTTAATATTTTTCACGACTGTATTCATGACATCGCCCAGTTTCCTGACTTTGGCACATAATGCTTCCTGGTGTATAATACAGTGCAATTTAACAGCCTCGCCCCCAGACTCATGAACTTTTCTGCAAACCAGGGAAGCCATTCCGTTACGCTCACCTATCATGGCTGGAGCACCATCTGTTGTAACTCCACACAACTTGTCCCAAGGGAGATTCTGATTTTGAATAGCAACTGACACAGCTTCAAAAATATCAGCTCCTTTTGTTGTTCCAGTCAGGCTCCGAAGGTCGAGGAGCTCTTCAGTAATGCAAAAATCATCGTCAACCCCTCGCAAAAAAATTAGTAGCTGAGCCGAATCTGTTGTGTCGGTACTCTCGTCACACGCAATTGAAACAACGGAGCTTTGTCTGATATTTGCGCCTTGATGTAAGCTGATAAATCCTCGATTTGCCGGGCCACTGTGTTTCTCGCAACACTAACTTTGCAGAAGTCTTGTTTCTTTTCTGGGCATACAATCTCCACAATTTTTGTGACGCACTCTTTTAATAAAATCTCCCGCTGCAAAGGCCTTTCCATACTTCGCTATTAGCTTAGCCACCTCGTAGCTAGCCCTGGTAGCATTCTGCTGCGTTTGATTAGCACGAAAAAACTGGGTTTGTTGCAATGATAGGCTTGCCGCCAACTGCTTTGATTTCTCTTCTCTGGCTGCTCCAGTATATGCCTTAAAAGACGCACCATGTTTCGTTTCATAATGTCTCTTAACGTTAAATTATTTTCATCACCGCTACTGATTCCTGGCAAATTAAACAGACACACTTGCCTCTGTACTCAGTGAAAAAGTATTAATTTTGCCATCGTGGCTGGAATTTCCTACATTCACTATCCACCTTTCGATTCTTTGCAGTCGCCATGTTGTCGTAAACTGCTGATCTGTTTTTAGAGTTGGGCTTTTACTATGCTGCCCCCTAGTGTTAAAAAAACAACAGCATTTTTTTTTCTCATTTGTAGCAGCGGGCCAGATTGAATAATTCTTCTGAAATGTTTCGAGGGCCGCTTTAAAACGCTTCAAGGGCCGCAATTGGCCCGCGGGCCGTAGTTTGGACACCATTATACAGTCACAGCAGGCCAAATCTTGACTGACTAATGGCGCAAAACTCCATTGTCTCTCGAGACATTTTTATAATTATATATACAACACTTTACGTAGGCTAAATATCAAAACTTTTGTTTTCAGGCATTATTTACTCACTGAAATGGTTGCGTGATTAGCCGCACTTCCTGAAGGCTTTGGATACACCTACTTCTTTGAAGGATGCTGTTTATTGGATAATGTGTTTGACAGTTTAACAGAATTATCGACCAATAGAAAATAGCTTTTGGCACGCCCCCTTTGCTTTCGACACGGCCCTGCCTCTAGCCTGCAGATACCCCCGCTATTTGCCATAGATTTTTGCATGAGAAAAGAAGACAAAAAGGTAACCTACCACAGATAATCATTATGTTTTATGTTATATTATTATATAGTATTTGCAATAGACATTTTCTGCAGAAGTAGACTATGACATGTTCAGAGGCTATTGTCTTTTTTTTTTAAGTGACTAACCATGAAACATGTATTTGCTGAATTGATGTTATATAAACCCAAACCCGTTAGGATTTGTAGATTATATTATCGTAAATTCTTAATTTTCGTAGTCACATAGTGTTATCTGTGAAAAGGATAAACTGAACAGAGCTGAAGTGAAGAAATGAACGAAGAGATAATAAAGAAATCTTGGCCGAGGCCAGCGTTTAAGCTTCGGTTTTCACAGTGAGTCAGACATGACCGCAAGAGCACAGCATAAGGCTCCACCCAAGTCAAGTCAAGTTTATTTGTATAGCACATATTCATACAACTGAATGCAATTCAAAGTGCTTCACAGAATAACAAAAAAAGAAAGACTGATTTGACAGTACAACCAAAATACATTAAAAGAGGGAAGAATTTAAATAAGAACATTTAAAATACAATATAAAAGGAAATAAAATAAAAACAATAAAACAGATAAAAGGCTACAGTGCATGAATAGATAGATAGCCCCGGTTTCTGTACACCAGTATCTCTGTACACCGGTGTCTCCGCACACCAGTGTCTCTGTACACTGGTGCCCCCCTGCCCACTGGTGTCTCTGTACCCCAGTGTCTCTTTGCACACCGGTGTCTCTGTACACCGGTGTCTCTGTACCAAGAACATTTAAAAGACAATATAAGCCGCCGCGGTGGTACAGCGGTAAAGACCGCTGACTTTCAGTCAGCGAGTTGTACTCCAAGGAGCGGGGTTCGCGCCCCGGTCCTGCCACAGCCGAGCGTGGCCGGTGGCCTGTGGAAGCGACAATTGGCAGTCGCTTCCGGGTGGGGGGAGGGGCTCGGAGAGAACCACTGCGCACGATAGGACCCAGGGCGTGTCACGGTCAGGAGCTGCGCCCTGTAGAGGACGTAGCATCCTTCCTAAAGTACCGATAGACGGGGTGTGCAGCGGTGGTTCTCTAGCGGTTGCTACACGGGGGGAATTGAATTAGAATAAGGGTTCAATTGGCTACTAAATTGGGAGAAAAAGGGAAAAATCAGAAACAATTTTTTTTATAAAAGACAATATAAAAGGAGTTTAAAATCAGTCTAAAAAGATAAAAGAAAAGACAAAACAGCTTAAAAACAACAAAGATAAAAAGCCCAGACTAGAGTGCATTGCAGCACTTCAGAAACGTGATCCGCCTTCTTGGTATTCGTCAGGACTCTAGCAGCAGAATTTTTCATAAGTTGAAGCTGTCTAAGTGCCTGTTGCAGTAGTCTAGTCTGCTGGATATAAAAGCGTGGATCAGTTTCTCAAGATCGTGCTTGGACATGTAACCCTTAACTCTGGCTATATTTTTGAGATGATAGTAGGCTGCTTTAGTTATTAACTTGATGTGGGAGTTGAAGCTTAAATCTGAGTCAAGAATGACATATTAGGAAGTGAGATTGCAGGTGAGTGCTAACCCCTAGCCTCTTTTTCTTAGCCCCAAAAACAATAGTCGTTTTGTCTTTATTTAGTTGTAAGACATTCTGACACATCCAGTTATTGATTTGTTCAATGCAGTCCAGTAGGGAGTCTACTGGTGCAAAGTCATCTTGGGAAAGGGCTACGTAAATTTGTGTGTCATCGGCATAGGTATGATAGGCAATGTTGTTATTCTGAAGAATTTTTCCTAGTGGGAGCGTGTATAAGTTAAATAAGAGTGGTCCCAGAATGGACCCTTGAGGGACTCCACACAGACAAAGTTTTTTTGTTGGAATTTGTGTGAGATTAAAACATGTAGCCAATAGCAGTTATTTATATAATTTTTTAACATTAACGCAACAACGTGATGTTAACCAGGCGATATTTTGCATTAGAACTGTATTGTCTGTGCCTGAGAAATGGGATATGTGTTCCTGTACTGCGTAAATATAATCCTGCGGTGAACCTTCTGTTGGCAGCGAGTAGACTAACGTTAGGCTACCAGACCATGTCGGGTGATATTCACCTCTTTTTAAGTACAAGTGAAATAGTGAACAGTTAATACTGTTCAATTTCTTAGCATTTGCTATGTGCACACAGTTTTAGTCGAAAATGAAATTAGACTTTGGTACCTGGTGGGGGATCGAACCACTGACCTCACGCATGGAAAGGCAATATCATGAAATCAAGGCCAAAGCAATTCAACAGAAATCAGCAGACCAAATAAGATTTTTGTCCTGCGTACCTGCGTAATTGTGTACCGAAAATAAACGTTAGGATCAGGTGAGTATGCACTGTAACCACTAAGCTACAGACACTGTCACAGTTGGTGTAGTAGGTAGACAGCCTCTGAAGCATGTAAATGCGACGAGGCAATATTAAACAGAGCTTCTGATAGGCGGAAGAAAGGCGGCTGTCCAATGGGGAGAATTATTTTTTGAGAGTATGTAGGCAGGAAGGCAGGAAAAATAAGAATTAGAAGAATAAGAAGAAGAAGAAGAGGAAGGATAAAACCAGCAAAATAACCCAATTTTGGGGCATTATTGTGTGGATGTGTGAAGTTGTATGTGAATGTGTGGTTACATGAGGTCAGAACGTTCAGAAGTTAATGTTTTTAAGAGCTGAGAGTCTGTGGTCGTTGTGGTTCCTTCTGTAGGAAACCCTGAAAAGTGACAAACCATCGGTGCTGTATAGGGATGGGGAATGCCCCGCTTTATTTTATTTTTTTCACATTACTTTTACTAGGCTCTTGCAGCTACATAAAAACAATTATTTTGTTAGCTAGAAAATAGTGCTTTGTAGGCAATGCGTTACTACACTACGTCTACCGTGTAAGCAATACAACTCTTTAACCTTATTTACTTTGGCCCTCCAGAGGCAATTTCCACCAAGTTTGTACTAGTTTTATTTAAATTTCAGTATCTCAGAAAATATTCCCTGCACATCCGTGGTTTAAAATTCTAATTTTGCAACAAAATACATTTATTTCAGAATAGTCACATTCAGTATATACATAATAACCATAACATAAGTAGCTTAATGTACAAAAGCGTGTGTGTTTCTACACAATAGCAGCAATGTATTTTAGCCCTAAGTCAGATAGATGGTCACTGTGGAAATGTCGACTGTACGGGACTTTGGCGAAATGTAACAAGATAAACTGTTCAGGGTTAATCAGAAAACAGCTGTAGCTGAATATACTGGTAAGTACTTGGTTTCCTAAACGTATTTATACGAGTGATTTTGGAGAAAAAAAATTAGGTGTCTTCTAAACCGAAAGTGCATCAGGTACTGTATATAGTACAGTAAGCAAGGGAAAACGTTGAATGCTTATTTGTACATTTTTTACAAATATTATTGTTTCTATGTCAACATGATTTTCTTAGCGTGTATAAATGGTGCATTTTATGCATTTTACAGTCTGTGGCTGTGAGAGGATTGGTTCTAAGTGCTTTGGGCTATTAATAGCACCCTCCTATTTTTTTTAAAGCTGTAGTTTATCATTTCATACAAGCGTGAATACTGTAATTGAGATGGATGCCTCTTAACCACTAGGGGCAAAGTTTATACAATTCAAATAGGATATGTACCATCATGCAGTTAAAATTACTGCAAGCATTTTAATTTAGTTGTAGTTCATGGTAGTCTAAAGCACAGAATTCACACCTATGTTTTTCTTTGAGCTACAATGCAAGCGTGTGTCTGCATGTATTCTGTATGCATGTCTCTTGATGTCATTCTCCTCATGCATTATCATCATTAGTTAGCTACCAAACACATTAAATTACATTATTACACAAAAATAAGTGATATCTCACCAAAAAAGTTTTAAAAGTTAAATACAATGGCAAGTTACTCACGCATAGCCTACAAAGCACTGTCTGTACGTCCTTAATTCAAAATGTGGCCAAGTTACAACTAACAATATTGTCTATTGTAGCTCACACTAATTAAACTAGCTCTATTCCAAAGCAATGCTATGGAAATTTTTCTAAATAATTTAATGCAACTTGGCCCTGTATTTTTTCATCTTGCCATCTCAAGAGAATGTGGTCAATGAAACTATGTGCCACATCAAACTGTGAAAGGACAATAATTTATAGTGGAAATAATCTGTGTTGCAATTACTACACTATAGGGTATGTTTGAACAATTGTCTGCATCCAGTGGTTTGGGTCTATGAAAAGCACAGCATGAATAAAATGTATTATTATTATGTATTTATTGATGTCTTTATTTATTTATTTATTGTGTTCACAAAATTCTGTTTGCAAATAACATAACTATTGTCGGGTAAGTGAAGATTAGGTAAAATGTGTATTTTATGAATTCCAACAGTCAATGCCCTTGTTAAAACCTTTGGCACTCTGAATACTGAACACAAGTGATATTGCGTGCTAGAACCTCTCACTTAACCTACATTTAAAATAAGTTTTACGTGATTTAATATATTATTAAAAATGACAATCATCAATTAAATCGTCAAATTCTTTGATAGGTAAGTCGAACAGTAACCTGGTGGATCAACCAAAAAGCCAAAACAAAGTCTAAATCAGGTTTTAAGGTTAAATAATTTTATTAAATGAAAAAACAGTCAATTAGAATAATGACTTAAAATCATACATTCACTAATGAATGTAGGCTGATGACTTATAATTTACAAAGAGGAAGACATTAAACCAGACATTAATTAGAATATACCAGCAAAGAGAGAAAGAGACTAATAAGCCAGAAATTGCCAATATTATTTACCCTCCAGCCGAACAGGAACCACCACCACCAAAATAAGAGGAAAAAACTTCTCCAAACCAAATCCAAACTGAACTTCTTTCCATTGGCCCCAATAAATACCTTACTCTCCACAGGGGGGGGGCAATCTCGGCCCTGATTGGGTTAAGGTGTGGAGGAAGAGGGGTAATTTATGCCAGACTGGCTTATCTTTGATGTTTGTGGGGGTGAGTGAGTGAGAGAGACAGAAGGAGAGGGGGAGAGCAAGAGATGGAGGAGCCGGGTAGTTTTACCTATATCTAAATATTAGATATCCTACATTCCCTCTTTTGTAAGAATAGGTGCATGCACCCGCTAAAAACCTATTCTTACATCACAAAATAGGAATCACATTACACATTTGAACATTGAAGATGCAGTTACTTGCTAAGAACAAAAACAACTGTCCAAATGGTTCACCAACCATGTTTAAAACAATTAGTCCATGCCCAGTGTAATAGTCCCATTGTGATCTGCTGGCCAGCAGATACAGGTGCAGCTCAAAAAATTAGAATATCGTGAAAAAGTTCAATATTTTTAAGTCCCACAGTCTTCTCCTGCCATTCTCTGAAGGACCCCCACAGACGCAAGTGCAACCGGACCAACAACCTGCTAGCCTAAGTGACTGCCGTCAGCAGTCCACCCAACTGGACCCAGGCTAAAGGAGCCAAAATGGAAAAAGGCGCTTGCCCGCCCATCAGAACAGAGGTCCTGACCACACTTTGCCACCGGTGGATTGTCCAGCTTCCTGTCACAGGATACATGCTGTGCAGAATTGGTAGAGACACTGTTGGAAGTAGGCTGCCTTTCACTCACGCAGTTACAACATTAATGGGAAAAAGCACTGCATGTTACCCAAAGGAACCTATTCCCTTGCCAGTCTAAATACCCTGACACTGGAGAAAGAGACTGAACTAGGGTGTCATAACAGCAGCGACACAAAAGAGTGTCTAATGGAGACATGTCTCCGCACCACACTGGATCATTGTGGGACATACGTCAGTGTGTCCATATACAGGTGCAGCTCAAAAAATTAGAATATCATGAAAAAGTTTTAAAAAATTTGTCACTCATTTCAGAAAGTGAAACTCATATATTATATAGATTCATTACACATAGAGTGAAATATTTCAAGCCTTTATTTCTTGTAATTTTGATGATTATGGCTTACAGCTAATGAAAACCCAAATTCAGTGTCTCAGAAAATTAGAATATTACAAAAGATCAATAAAAAAGGATATTTTAAACAGAAATGTCAGCCTTCTGAAAAGTATGTTCATTTCTATGCACTCAATACTTGGTCGGGGCTCCTTTTGCATGAATTACTGCATCAATGCGGCGTGGCATGGAGGCGATAAGCCTGTGGCACTGCTGAGGTGTAATGGAAGCCCAGGTTGCTTTGATAGCGGCCTTCAGGTTGTCTACATTGTTGGGTCTGGTGTCTCTCATCTTCCTCTTGACAATACCCCATAGATTCTCTATGGGGTTCAGGTCAGGCGAGTTTGCTGGCCAATCAAGCACAGTAATACCATGGTCATTGAACCAGCTTTTGGTACTTTTAGCAGTGTGGGCAGGTGCCAAGTCCTGTTGGAAAATGAAATCAGCATCTCCATAAAGCTTGTCAGCAGAAGGAAGCATGAAGTGCTCTAAAATTTCCTGGTAGATGGCTGCGTTGACTGTGGACTTCAGAAAACACAGTGGACCAACACCAGCAGATGACATGGCACCCCAAATCATCACTGACTGTAGAAACTTCACACTGGACTTCAAGCAACGTGGATTCTGTGCCTCTCCACTCTTCCTCCAGACTCTGGGACCTTGATTTCCAAATGAAATGCAAAATTTACTTTCATCTGAAAAGAGGACTTTGGACCACTGAGCAACAGTCCAGTTCTTTTTCTCCTTAGCCCAGGTAAGATGCTTCTGACGTTGTCTCTGGTTCAGGAGTGACTTGACACGAGGAATGTGACATTTGTAGCCCATGTCCTGGATTCGTCTGTGCGTGGTGGCTCTTGATGCACTGACTCCAGCCTCAGTCCACTCCTTGTGAAGCTCCCCCAAATTCTTGAATGGATTTTGCTTGACAATCCTCTCAAGGCTGCGGTTATCCCTGTTGCTTGTGCACCTTTTCCTACTACACTTTTTCTTTCCACTCAACTTTCTATGAATATGCTTGGATACAGCACTCTGTGAACAACCAGCTTCTTTAGCAATGACCTTTTGTGGCTTACCCTCCTTGTGGAGGGTGTCAATGACTGTCTTCCGCATGATTGTGTAGCCTACTGAACCAGACTGAGAGACCATTTAAAGGCTCAGGAAACCTTTGCAGGTGTTTTGAGTTAATTCGCTGATTAGAGTGTGACACCATGAGTTTTCAATATTGAACTTTTTCACAATATTCTAATTTTCTGAGACACTGAATTTGGGTTTTCATTAGCTGTAAGCCATAATCATCAAAATTACAAGAAATAAAGGCTTGAAAAATTTCACTCTATGTGTAATGAATCTATATAATATATGAGTTGCACATTTTTTTAAAAACTTTTTCATGATATTCTAATTTTTTGAGCTGCACCTGTATATGGACACACTGACGTATGTCCCACAATGATCCAGTGTGGTGCGGAGACATGTCTCCATTCGACACTCTTTTGTGTCGCTGCTGTTATGACACCCTAGTTCAGTCTCTTTCTCCAGTGTCAGGGAATTTAGACTGGCAAGGGAATAGGTTCCTTTGGGTAACATGCAGTGCTTTTTCCCATTAATGTTGTAACTGCGTGAGTGAAAGGCAGCCTACTTCCAACAGTGTCTCTACCAATTCTGCACAGCATGCGGGGGCTCTGTATCCTGTGACAGGAAGCTGGACAATCCACCAGTGGCAAAGTGTGGTCAGGACCTCTCTTCTGACGGGCGGGGAAGCGCCTTTTTCCATTTTGGCTCCTTTAGCCTGGGTCCAGTTGGGTGGACTGCTGACGGCAGTCACTTAGGCTAGCAGGTTGTTGGTCCGGTTGCACTTGCGTCTGTGGGGGTCCTTCAGAGAATGGCAGGAGAAGACTGTGGGACTTGAGGGCTTAGGCCCTATCATTCACAGCAACATGTGAAGAGGGGAACACTGCATGTTATAAGCACTTAGTCCATTCAGGGGAACCGTACGGACAAGATTTATTGTCCGTGGGATTGTTAGTCCAAATAATCACATGAATAGGGCAGCCTTGTCCATAAGTGTCCAGGAACAGCATTGGAGGGGGCACCTACACTATAGAAAAGGGATTTAAAAATATGGGCATGTTATTATGTTAAAAGATGGTGGTAGGGATGTTGGGGGGTAGGGGGGGCTGCCAGTTTTACCTCCGAGAACACCAGTGTGGTTACTGGCAGTCCTTTGGCAGCGGAGGGCCACAGCGTTCAGCAAACAGGGATGACAGAAGGCATCCTGTCATCTTGCTTCTTCCCCACGCCCGTCTCATCTCTGTCCAGGGGTCTATGCCAATTTTTGCTTTGGTTTCTTCTCTGGGCAGCTGGACTGATCGTCCCTCGTAGGCCTCCAGTCCATCATTGCTCTCTCTGAACACAGACATCGGAAAGGGACTCTTGCACTATCCCTGGGTGACGTGTGTGTGCAAAGTTTGCAGATGTAGCTCGGGGGTCGAGAGATAAGGGTGTAGGAAGCTGCTGTTCCAAATTGGCTGTTTCCGTCTTGCTTTGGAATGCAAGACAACATGCTGGTGGAGACTTTGAAGGCCCGAGGGGTCGTAAAACGGCCGGGGGTTGGCTTCCTGCTTCGTTTCTCCCGGGGTCTCTTTGCAGCTCTGATAAGGGAGCAAGGCTTTTGCAGAGACCCCCCTATGTCCTCCATCACAGAAACTGTGGAAGTGTGAGAGTCCACAGAGCACACCCCTTCAGCCTGTGCAGCAGACAGAGGTTCCCCGGATTCAGCAGGAGGGGAAGAGTGGTAGGGTCCTCGGCCTGGGTGGACCGGTCTGTGGGGGCTGACTCCACCTGCTGGGCTGCATAGACCTTTTCACCTGGCAGGGATGATGGGCCTGTGGAAGCTGGTTCCGTGTCCTGCGGTTCAACGCTCTCCTCACCAGGCTGGGCTGAAGGGACTGCAGCAGCAGATTTCACATCCTGTGGGGTCACATTCTCTGTGCTGGCTGGTGTGACACAAGCCACAAAGCTGTTTGCCCAAAATTCCTCACGGGAGTGGGAGCACCCCAGGGGTGGAGCTGCATTGTCTGTGGAGGTGACAAAATCCACAGAATTGTCCAAGCCTGAAGGGGAGGGGGGATAAGTCAATAAAGAGTGGTGTATTGTCCTCGGTGGGGGGTGGTGCCTGTGTTGTGGCTGGGATGGAGCCATCCACTGGGCCTACCAGCGCAGGCTGTACTGCCACAAAATAAACTTGTTTGGCAGTAACTTCTGACGTACAGTGGTGCTTTTCCCAAGCCAGTTTCCACATCTGGTTTACCTCATCCCATGCCTGCTTTGACCGACGGAGGTAAAGAAAATGCTGTCTTTTCTCTAGGTACGACCTTATCCTTTGGACAATCCTGCACTCGGTTTCATCACTATCTGGAGAAATCAGATTCCAAAGTCCAAATACTCAATCCGTTTATTATTTCAATTAAATGTCAGCTGGGCATTCAAACTCACCATCCAAGGTAAACCATGAACCTAGCAATTCTGAGGCATGTTGGGCCATAAACTGTTTCCTGTTCTGGGTCCCCTCTGGGCTAATAAACTCAACACCCTAGGTTGCACAGACAATGGGTTGGGGACATTTCCTTTAAAGTTTGTGGGGGTGAGTGAATGAGAGAGAGACAGAGAGAGGGGGGGGAGGAATATTAAATATCCTACACATGGAAGTACAGGCCAGCCCTGTTACATGTTACTTTACATAGACTGTAAAACAATATGGAAAAAGTAACTGTCATATTACCCATTCCCTTCCGTCAGGCTCGTAAAAAACGTTTTGATGCTCCAGCCGCCATGTTGTACAAAAAGAGTCTGCGCAGTGGAGCCAGAGTTTTCGCAGTAGGGGGAGCCTCTGCCACGGATTGGTCCACAAATATATTTAAACAGTGTAAAAACAACACAATAACTTAACAAATCGGCACGTGGGGAGACATTAGACAAAGAAAAAGCACCTATTTTGAAAAATGGGCCTGAAAAACCTATAATGGAGCCAAACATACTGGCGCCAGAGAGCAACGCTCGCAACAAGACGAAGCCCGGTTTTGGCCCCTTGGTTAGTTATCATTATATAAATGTAGTTACACTATTACATGTAGTTACACTATGTAACAACAACTAGGATATTACATGTAATTACACTTTTAGCATTGCCCCATTTATTACCACATTAATAACTTCTAAATGGTTGATTGTTACATTTAACTGAATAGGTGTAGTTAGATGGTATGCTTTAGTAAAGATCAACTTGCTACAAAAACTACACCTCAACTTGCAAATATAATTGAACAAAGTTTTGAGAGCTATCTATTATTTCTAATTTAAGGCTGAGGCTAAGCAGGGCTGGGCCTGGTTAATACTTAGTACTTGGATGGGAGATCTCTAGGAAAAACAAAGTTGTTCCTGTTGGCAGACCAGTGTGGGGCAGGCTTTTCTCTGCACCCAGTTGTTGTAGCAATGTGATGGGCCTGCAAATACAATCAAACTAAGTGCACATACGCAAAGGCACATGCACAAAAAAAATCTGACATATATAGAAGTATTTCACTTTTCAGGAGGTTTTAATCTACTAAATCCAATCTGCATTTACTACATAATCGACTAGATAATAATGTTGCAATGCTTTAAGCATGGAATACAAGATCACCAAGATCCCTGAAATGGGAGTAAACTGGGAAAATGAACAGTTATATCATCAGCTGAATAACAAAAAACTGTCTTGTCTTGCTTTATATTTAATTTGTAACAGTACATTAAGATGTTCTTCTGGGCCATACAATTTGGCTTTTTGTGACATTGGCAGTTAAACATGTCTTGCAACTCATCAACTCATACAGCAGCACAGTATATCCCAAATGTGATTACACTCAGATGAATCTTATTCCATACTAGCATGAAAGTCAGTGTAATATCATTTTAGAATGATAGAAACAGTGTTGTTTAGTTACAGTCCTGTGTATGCTGAATAATATAGACTATGTGACCGATGAATTGATAAAAAACTTAGTTGTGAATTCAGGTGCCATCTGGTGGATGATGTGAGAATGACTTTCCAGTGTGAATGCAAAAATTTGTGTGATCCAGTTACCCTTCATACATTTAAATTTTACTTTTTAAATGTAATTCAAGTATGTGGATGCCCATCAATAAATGTATACATTCGCTGTGAATAGTAACATAAATATTCAAAAAAGTAAGAATTTAAACACATTGTGTAGTAAAGGGGGAATTGTCTCTAATCACCATTTTTATTGCCCATTTTGTTTTTTTATGGATGAATCAGTGGAGATTTATTTAAGTTAAGTTCACTGTAAGATCCAGTCCTTTCTGAATTCTCATTTTCTCACACTTTGCCTTTAATAAAGGGCAGGTATAGTTACAGTTAAGGTTGGTGACTGTTTCAAAGACAGATAAGCTTAAAGTTAAGCTTATTGCTGTGATGGCAGGTGTGAATGCTTACATCAAGGTCAAGTACTGTTGTGAGAGCAGAGCAGGCAAGGTAACAGATAAGGTTACAGTTACAGTTTGTTACAGTTGTGACAGGGCTGTAAAATAATTGAATAAACAGACAGATTAATGTTTGCTGTTAAAAGTGTGATTTTGGGAAAAAAATCTAAAATAAAATCTAAAATATAAATAGCAAAATAATTTTTAATTGGTGTGCCATGAGATTTTATATTTTTTGCGAAATGCACCTTGGGTGAAAAAGGATTGGGGAATGCTGTTGTAAGTAGATTGCTTAGCTAAAAATCTGGCTAGAATAACTTCCAAATAACTGGGTTTTTCTGTGAAGCGGATTGTGACAACTAGTTGTGAAATGCGCTATATAAATGAATATTGATTTGATTTGACTTTCAAAATGAGCTCCTAGTAAAAGTACAAAGCATTTGAATAAGACACATTCCCCATCAAGTCTAGCTGAGACATTATGGGGGGATAAACCATAATATCTCCCTAGTTCACCAGATGCCTTTTTCTTGTGTTAATTTATTAATCGTTAATTGAAAGAACATTATGTAGTCCTAAACTAAACAGATATGAGGTCAGAACATTATTATTTAAACCCAAACTAATTAGTAGCTGATATAATTAAATTTTTCATTCATAATTAGAAATATACAATATATCACTGATTACGCATTCTACTTGGATAAAAACATTTTATTGAACCTACTTACAGTTGCACAATATTCACTTATGGAGGGCGCTATATTTTACACCTTTTTTTGTCATCTACATGTATGAAATTAGTTTGAATGTGCCCATCTTGGTTTAACGTAAGGCACGCTCTCAAACTCCACCCCATGCACGTATCTCACTCCCCTTCACTTACGCACCATTTATGCACCC
This sequence comes from Ilyophis sp. 1 JC-2022, assembly GCA_022702515.1. Taxonomy (NCBI): domain Eukaryota; kingdom Metazoa; phylum Chordata; class Actinopteri; order Anguilliformes; family Synaphobranchidae; genus Ilyophis; species Ilyophis sp. 1 JC-2022. The sequence goes on from CM040395.1 coordinate 35,533,251, forward strand.
AAATCAAAAGGCAAGGCAAGGCAAGGCAGGTTTATTTATATAGCACATTTCATACACAGACGCCATTCAAAGTGCTTTACATAAATACAGAATAAGACATACAATAATACAGGAATAAAATGCAGGGATTAAAATCAAAGTGCATATGCGGTGCAGAACATAAAAGTTTTCAGCCTAGTTTTAAAAGTGGTCAGAGTTGGGGCGTGTCTGAGATCATCTGGAAGTTTATTCCAGCTGTGTGTAGCATAATAACTGAACGCTGCCTCACCATGTTTTGTTTTAACTCTGGGAATAATTAGTAGACCGCTCCCAGATGACCTTAAGGGTCTGGCAGGTTTATATGGTAGAAGCAGGTCAGAAATGTATTTTGGTCCAAGGCCATTGAGTGATTTGTAAACATGCAGCAGTATTTTATAGTAAATTCTCTGAGAGATTGGAAGCCAGTGCAAAGACCTGAGAATTGGTGTAATTTGCTGAAGTTGTTGAAGAGCTCTTTTAGATAAACCTGTGTGAGGAGTTGGTGTGAGGTTCGGAGAATCAAACGTGACCGATAAGGAATCTAAAAGCGTATCTAAAAGATACACCACAAAAGCGGAAATAACCGCACCAGGGAAGGAATAAACAAAAATATAGGAGAAAACCCTCCTGGCAGTAGCCAACTGAAAACTAACTCAAAAGGAGGCGGACTCGAAAATAGCAAGTTTAAACAACAAAATAACCTCACGCTCTAAATCAAAGAGCGCAGACAAGAGGTTGAGAAAACAAAAGAAAAACCCAAGCAAACTGGGTGTAAATAGGAATAAGAAAATTGTACCTGTTACCTACGCTCTGTAGCAAAACAGCTGAGCACAAAAGGCAACAGGTCGAGAGAATAAAGAACAAAGCAAAGATTGGAAAGAAAAGAATAAACCAATCCTATCCTAAAGATAACCGGACTTTCTGCGTTTCTTATTTATACAAACCAGAAATGCAGTGAGCGAATTCCTAAACCTTACCAACTTCGTTGTCAAAATAGTTACACAATCTCAAAGTGTCGGAAGGCAGAAATCCTGTGCTATTTATAAGAGGCAGGAAATCCAGAACAGGTGAAAAGGATAATTGCCAGGCGAGATTCAAACACTGGAACGATAGAGCGTCCCAATGACGCCGAAAAGAAAAACGAACATAGAAACAGCACAGGCTGCTAAAAACCATGACAACCTGTCAGAAGACCATTACAATAAGCTTTTCAAGGTCTTGTTTGGACATATTTGCTATATTTTTCAGATGATAAGAGGCTGATTTTGTTATTGAGTTGATATGGCTAATCAAGTTTAGATCTGAATCCAAAAAAGATTTCTGGCCTGGCTTTTAGTCTGCAAAGACAGAAAATCAAGGTGAGCACTGACTTTTATCCTTTCATCATGGGCACAGAAGACAATTACCTCAGTTTTGTCCTCATTTAGTTGAAGATAATTCTGGCGCATCCAAGTATTAATTTTCTTAGCATGTATTTATAATGGTCCATTTTATGCATTTTACAGTCTGTGGCTGTGGTGACAGGAGGGTCGTAAGTGGTTTGGGCTATTAACCCTTTCGCGCGTACCATCACAAATATGTGATCATTCCTGGCATGGCCCAAACGCGTACCATCACAAATATGTGATCATTCCTGGCATGGCCCAAACGCGTACCATCACAAATATGTGATTAGAACGTATCATTGGAACGCTTCGTTGAGAATGCGGTCACAATGGTTTACTGCCATCTAATCCACCCTGATGGAGTACTGGCGTACTGATGCAGTTCTCCTCACTCCATTTTTTGCCTCTGTTTTCTCTCAGGACCACTTTCTAAATCTCCTGCGGTGTTTACATTTTGTCAACCCTGCCCATGCAGACACCAGAGACCCCCTCAATAAAATCCGAAATGTCTTCAACGCCCTCACCTCAGCCTTCCTTCATCCCATACAAGGACCTGTGCGTGGACGAATCCCTGATGTTGTGGAAGGGTCGACTGGGATTTCGGCAATACATCCCTAGCAAGCGCCACAGGTTTGGGATAAGGTTTTTTGTCCTGTGTGACGTGGTATGTGCAAGATATGGTAATTTACACTGGGGCCACAACATATATTGAATCCATTGAAGAACTGGGGGTCTCTGGGTCTGTGGTTATGACCCTCCTGGCTCCACATCTGGTGAAAGGGCACGTCCTGTATGTGGATAATTGGTACCGCAGTCCTATGCTCTTCCAGCACTTACTCCACCAGGGGACTGGGGCGTGTGGGACAGTCCGGCTGAATAGGAGGGGGATGCCAACGTTCCCAAAATAAATTAAGAGAGGGGAGGTCACCTTCAGGGAGAATGGCACTCAGCTGGCGGTAAAGTGGCAAGACAAGAGGGATGTGAACTTCCTCACAACTCCTGCACCCCTCTGCCATGGCTCAATCGGGAAGGCTGGACCACTTCACCGAGGAGCCAAAGGTGAAAACTGCATCTTCGACTATAATAAGAAGATGGGAGCAGTGGACAGGGAGGACATGATCACTAGCTTTGTGGACTGTGCCAGAAAAAGTACCAAGTGGTACAAGAAACTTTTTTTTCCACCTGCTCGACACAGCAGTCCTCAATGCCTACACTGTCGATCGAAAACAATATACTACTCCTATTACAACTGCTACTTTTATTTCTTACTACTTACAATAACAAAAAGAATAAAAACAATAATAATAATAACAAACTACAGAAATAATAATAATAATAATAAAAAATTATGAAACAATAATAATAATAAATTGTTTTTACTCACCCATAGAAGAACGCATTCCGTACAAGGACTTTCGACTGAGGCTGGTGAAAGAGCTGATCCAGGAGCATCCCTTACCCCGGCGCTCAACTGGAGGGCGACCTTGTGTCACCACCCCACTGCGGCTCACAGGGAGGCACTTTCCTTCTTTTGTGCCTCCTACAGATGCCCAGGGACAGAGCACAAGGAGGCACTGCAGGGTCTGCCTCTACACTACCGACGCATAAGGGAGAGGAATCATGCTCCTCATGTGACACTGCCCTATGTCCAGCTCCCTGTTTTGAAGAGTTCCATACTCAAAAACATTACTAGGCCGGGGGGTTGGGGGATTGTACACAGCATGATTAGTACTGAGTTAGCTGGATAACTGCACTGAGTAAAACCCGGAACCCTCCCAAATCTGGAACATGGACTGGTTTTCACTTAGTGCAGTTATCCAACTAACTCAGTAATCCTGTTGGAGTAGGATAGGATGAGATAGGGGGGGTTAGGGGTGGGTGGGTGTGGGTGTGTGCGTGTCAGTGTTCAGTTAATATTGTTCAGGTATTCTTGTTCTGCTTTTGTCTGTTACTGTTGTGACTTTATCTGTTACTGTTGTGTTGTTATTTACATTGGATATAATTAAATTATATTTTCTATAAACAAGCAACATGGTTTCTTTATTTTTATATATACATAGAATATGGTATTATCATAGCAGAAATTATGCCAAGTAACACTTGTTTACGCATTTAGTATCATTTGGTCAATACAAAATCAAAAATATAACAACTCATAGACATTCTGTGTGTTTTTACAAATATAAATTCAATAAATTACAATATAAGCGCTACCCTCACAATAATCACAGTTGTGAAACCATAGCAGCTATTGAGCACGCTGAGGCAACGTGAACATGAGTGAACTGAACTCCATGGTATTGTGGCGTGTAAAATAAATACTTCTTTACAACCTCAATAGCCTGCTAAATGTCTTAGATAAAATGTTTTTTAAAAAAGTTTTATATATATATATACAGGTGCAGCTCAAAAAATTAGAATATCGTGAAAAAGTTCACTATTTTTTGTCACTCATTTCAGAAAGTGAAACTCATATATTATATAGATTCATTACACATAGAGTGAAATATTTCAAGCCTTTATTTCTTGTAATTTTGATGATTATGGCTTACAGCTAATGAAACCCAAAATTCAGTGTCTCAGAAAATTAGAATATTTTGCTTTAACATATTTTTAAAGTATCATATTTAATATTTGGTCGCATATCCTTTGCATGCTGTTACTTCCTGAAGTCTGTGACCAATCAACATCAAAAGACTCTCGATATCTTATTTTCAGGTACTGTTACAAGCGATACTATAACCTCTCTGCATTTGAACTGATCTCTATGAGAATTGGGGGGTAAGACTAGATTCAGCTGTAAATTACGGTACAGTATGGAACACATGACTGGCGAAATTGCTGTTGTAAACGTCAACATTGTTTACAACACACTGTACGTCATCTAAATTAAAATTACATATTTTTATGACTTACAGCCATTTAGCCAGCCATGTGTTCCAAACTGTACCAGTGTAATTTACAGCTGAATCTAGTCTCACCCCCCAATTCCCATAGAGATCAGTTCAAATGCAGAGAGGTTATAGTATCGCTTGTAACAGTACCTGAAAATAAGATATCGAGAGTCTTTTGATGTTGATTGTTCACAGACTTCAGGAAGTAACAGCATGCAAAGGATATGTGACCAAATATTTAATATGATACTTTAAAAATATGTTAAAGCAAAATATTCAAATTTTCTGAGACACTGAATTTTGGGTTTCATTAGCTGTAAGCCATAATCATCAAAATTACAAGAAATAAAGGCTTGAAATATTTCACTCTATGTGTAATGAATCTATATAATATATGAGTTTCACTTTCTGAAATGAGTGACAAAAAATATAGAACTTTTTCACAATATTCACATTTTTTGAGCTGCAGCTCCAAAAATTTGAATATCGTGAAAAAGTTCAATAATTTTTGTCACTCATTTCAGAAAGTATCTGGCCGCAGAGTGATGGTTTGGGGCTCGTTTGATACCTTAGACCCTTGATGACGTACAGCCATTTCGCCAGTCATGTGTTCCATACTTTTGAGTTTTAAAAATGTGCTTCAGATGTCATTACAATACAGCTCTCTTGGCCTACAGCCTGTAAGTAAATAAAATGGTTTTGATGGAAAAAATATCAAAACCTTGTCCAGTGAATATTGCATTTATTGTTTTTCAAATAGCTTAGGCTTCAGCGGATTTGCTGTGCATAAGATTTTTTTCGTTAGCCTACTGTTAAAAAACGGAGATAAATGTCACCATGTTAACTGAATTCAACCTTATTCTTCATCCTTCATATTTTTTAAATTACAGTGAAATAAATTATAAGGTTTCCATACTCTCAGCTTATTAAAACCCAGCTGATTTCACCTGTTATTCCACAACTGAACAAAACTATTTTAAAGAGAACTAAGCATCTAATTAGAAATTATAACAAATTTGCAGTACCTTGGGGACGTCCAATGGGTGGACGGGCACCTGGTGGTATCCGCGAACGAGGTCCACTTTGGAAAAGATGACCTTTCCAGACAGGTGGGCGGAAAAGCCCTGGATGTGTGGGACCGGGTGTCGGTCCGGCGTCATTGAACCGGCGGTAATCGCCACACAGGCGCCACCCACTGCCAGTCTTCGGAACAATGTGGAGGGGTGAAGCCGACAAGACTGTTGGAGCGGCGAATGGTGCCAAGGTGCTCCATGTTCTCAAACTCAGCCTTTGTGACGGAGAGCTTGGCCGGGTCGAGGTGCCGAGCCCGGGCATAAACCGGTGGGCCGGTGGTGGCGATCTGGTGTTCCACCTCGTGTTTGGTGGTGGATGACATGACGGTTGGCTGAGTGAGGTCCGAGAACTCAGCGAGAAGACAAACTCGTCCGCGATGGAGAGCATGCTAGATAGCCTGATGGAGTCTGTCCCGCTGAGTGTACACGTGTGCGAACAGAAGGTGACAGCGTCAATCAGGCGGTGATTTTTGACATCCCCCAGCAGTCCATGAGTGCACAGGAAATCAGCGCAGAGGAGGGGAAAAGCCATGTCTGCTGTGACAAAGTCCCAGCTGAAACGTTGTCCATTGAAACACATCTCTATGTGTCTCGTGCCATACGTGCGGATGGGCCTGCCGTTAGCTGCTTCCATGGGGGGGCCGTGTCTGCTGGACAGGGTGTCCACTGTTGATGCGGGCATGACGCTCCTCGGTGCGCCCATGTCGCACAGAAAACACCGTCCAGAGATGGAGTCCTGGATGAAAAGCAACCTACTTGCCCCGCCAACGCTCATAGCCACTACTGAGTCTTAGACTGGGGTGTATTCTGGGCAGGTGGGGCAGCGAAATTATTTACTTGCCTTTCGCTGAGCTCAAAGTGTCGCTGGCCGTATTTTGTGTGATAGTGTTTCGGGGGAGAGTTCTTCAGTGAGGCAAGCCTTATAGCACTGTTTCTCTCTGGGATAGGCTGTGGAGGATATTCGTCAACATTCTCCTGGTGTGCTGGAGCAGTATGACTCAGTGGGACTGCTAGCACATCAAATCTGTTTTCGAGCTCGAGAGGCTGAGTTTGCGGGAGACTGGGGGAGTTTTTTCGGCATTGATTCTTCTTTTTATCCCGGGTGGCGATCCATGTACCTTTGTTAGCATGGTCATTAGCATACCCAGGAGTGGAACAGATCACAGACTTGGGTTTAGCTCCAAGTCTAGACCAGAGGGGTATACTATGAAGTGAGATTAAGGGGATAGTGAGCTAAATTAAGCTTCAACCCCGGTTTTTCTGTATCACAAAGCCGACTCACTTTTAATCTGGGTATATTGCCACGGCAACTTACTCTAATTTAACCTACATGATGAGCATTTTTTATATTTTTTTTTTTACAAAAGCTCCTTCCTGGCTTTAGTGGTGGCAACGGTGTTGCTTTTTGCTCATATGATTGTTTCATGTTCTTGTCCGTCCATTATATCGGTCCATATCAGTCTTTTTTCCCCACAGGAGAGAAATGCGCTGCTCTAGTACAGCCCATGCTGCACCACTATAGGCTCGTTGTTGCAGACAAGCTTTTATGGGAATGCGCACGTACCTTGATTACTAAAGCCTGTGTTCACTTAGCAAGTTGATAACCACATTCGTAGTACCGGTTAAACAAGATTGGTGGTTAGGCGTTCTGAAGCCAGCTAACGCAAAGAAACCATTGCTATGTTAAACTTCCTTCATAGTATACCCCCCAGGGGTTATCACTTCCATTGTTAGCACAAAACACATTGTATCAACTTCAGCAGTATGGCTGAATATGAGCAGGGAGTCAGGTAATTGTTCGTCTTCTCTTCTCTTGTTGTAAACGAATGGAAAATAACTCCTGCAGAAAGGCTTCAATGGCTAGCCAGTTAGCTTGCTAGCACAGGCTCCAGTAACCCAGAAAACGACGAGGAATGTGTAATCCAGATTAAACAAATATTTAGGAGAAAATCCACATTAAACAGAGCAAACACAGTTCTCTAGCCAAATGTTTGTTTTCAAAACCAAGTGTCCAACCAACTTTCTTACTTTAAAATTGCTGTAGAATAAATAAATAAATTTAAAAGATAAAATAAGTAAAACAATAAAATAAATCAGCTGTAAGCAAATGGAAAGTAAGTAAAGTAAAGCAAAGCAGAGCAGCAAAGAAAATGCGTCCTGTTGTGACAAATTATAGATTATTCATTATTTATATACAATTATATATCATACTGTAGGACCAACTGTATTAAAATGTAGTGTTAATATGAATATGTTCTTCTGTGGTAGGATGAATTGCACAAAAGGCCCATATGTGCACAACAGCACATATTCAAGGCCTCAGACACTCACGCCGGAAAATGAGCTCATTATTTGTATCGAAGTGTGCTCAATGAACAATGGTCCCACGCTAGGCACCCAATATGAGCTCATCTCGACACCTGTAAATCAAGGACATATACACACACCCACATGCAGGGGAATTGAAGAAAAACTCGCTCTCAGCGGAAAACAGCCATATTGCAATACACTCCCCAAAATTTCTTTTAGTTATCTCAAAAAGAAGGCAATGGACCCATTCATTCACACACACACACACACACCCATACACACACACACCCATACACACACATACACACACACACACACAGGCAATTAAATGGTCCTAGCCCGTCTGAAGAGATAAGCATGAATGACTCCCTACACATTCTTTGAGGGAGAAAGAACATCCAGCACTCTAGCCTTGAAAATGTATGTGTGTGTGTAGTTTGAGGAACTGATAGAATTTATTAAATCCAAAGAAAACATTTATCTTCTATCTTTACAAACATTGGTGTAAAAACTATGTATTGAACTACTATTGTCAAACCGTGACTAGGATGTTTCTGATATGATTAAATCATGGCATTTCATCAAAACTACCACATAAATAAGGGTCATATGTAATGCTTAATTAGGACCGGCAGAGACCGCTGCAGACCATGGAAAAGTAATCGCCCAGGTAATGGGAACACCCCCAAAAAAAGGGGGGTCGCAACAACATATAAGATGTCAGCTGAACTTCATGATGCGCTTGTTATGTTTTGCTTCTGTCATTAACGGACCTGTTTTACGTCTTGTGGGTGAGCATGAAATTGACTGACTTAGACTGGACCGTGTGATTGAGAATGTTTTTAACATATGTATGTTAGCCGATCAGCCAGGGTATGTATATTCGTGCAAATTTTTTATAATAAATTACGTTATACCAGACTCTAGAATGTGGTGTCTATTTGGAAGAAAGTTTAAGTAAAGTGTAGTTGAATGGTCCTGACCCCTCCCGACAGGGCGGTGATAGGATTGTTCGATTTATTATACTTCAGTCCTCTCTCATCTTTGATTCAGCTTCCACTCAGACACACATGCGCAACACATCTAGCTAGCTTGCAGTCTCGCTCGGTTACCTCATCCGTATCCAATACGGGGCCGATACATCACAATGCCGACGGAACCGGAAATAGGGGGGAGTAATCTCCGCAGAGATAGCAGTCAGCTCGCAGTTCACTAAGAAGGATTGAAGGATGGACTTTGTAGGAAGCCATAGCATACATAGGTTTACCTTTCAAGCGTTGTATAGGTAGGGGTATTAGTTTGTTCTGGCCCGCCGCGGCTGCTAGCTCGGCTACTGTCTATCAATCTGCTGTTTTTATGTAATGGCCCGCTACAGCCCAAGTTCTGCTCTGGTAGGGTACTGTTTGTGTAATCATATCAAATCAATTAAAGGCTGTTTTTATGTTATGGCCAACGCAGCCCCCACTAGTGCTCAGGTAGGCTGTCTGTGAAGTAATAGCAATGTACTGGTTTGGAATGGCCCGCCACGGCCCCATTTGTGCTGATAAGTGGCTATTGTCTGCAGTTGTATCCTTCTGCTGTTTTTTTTTGTCCTGTTCCTATTATAGCCCGACTGATGGGATTTTTGAGACCGATACAGATTTTAGATTTTATTAAACAAATAACTTTATTACGAAAAGGTTTACATTATTCAATTATTACAACATCATCAAGCTATTTTAGAAATGAACACTGTGATCAAATAAAGAACAGAAATTTAATAAATGGCAAAATAAACATCAGTACTTTAAGTAACTTATTGACAATTTCAATAAAGAATAAATAAAAATAAAATAAAAAATAAAAGTTACAGGAGGCGTATTTTACAGCCAATCGGCGCTTTCTGTCTGGTCACATAACATTGGCTAACAAGAGGAAAAAAGAGCCAATCTAAATGGCTTGTTCACTGAACGACCTCGGAGCTAGGATCAGAAAAGTTTAGAAAACCCTTAACTGGTTTTAGCCGTGAGTGTGTACAGGATCGGTTACCGAAACCTACCTGTAGAATCATTTTACTTGGGTCATAAATAAAGAATGGTAGGGTACTCTCAAGTTTTGTGGGAATTTTGAACATCTCCGTAGTTAATTTGACAGATGGACATTTGTGTTTATTTTATTATTATATGGCTACCGATTGTGGCTTAACTTGAACGGATGAGGAGAAGCGTTGCATCTCCGTAAACACTTGGAAAGCGGCAAATGATCCACGTTGTTTATTTATTTTCCAACCAATGAATGCAGAAGATAAAATCGGCTATCAAGGAAACATGCTGGGTGTGCATTTCCTCTCCTCTCTTCCTAAGGTTAGCTGAGCAGGGGGTTTCACAAAGCAGAATTACTGCGTTAGCTTGATAACCTGCACTGAGTAAACACCCGGAACAGCTCTTTTTCTTCAGTCCACGGTCCAAATTTGGGAGGGTTCCGGGTTTTACTCTGAATAAGTGCAGTTATTCAGTGAGCTTTGTGAAACGGACCCCAGGAGCTGTCATTCGCTAGCTACTGTTAGCTGCTATTCAAAACAAACTTAATCGTCACCTTAAGTCAGTGACGTTAATCCCATTAATTTATTCAATATGAAAATAAATGCCTCAGTTAGTTAAAATACGGGGGTGAATCTAAATGCACACTGTCCTAAATATATGTTATATCTCAATCGGTAGCCTACTTATGAAATATAACGTTAGCCAAGTAATGGTGCTAAGTAAAACGTTAACGTTAGCTGACTGTTAGCTTGCCTGATAGCTTGCCGATAGCTAGCTAGCAATGTTATCTTAGTTTATTTTCAATTTGCAAACATTTATTAAGACCGCAATTAAAGAATGACTAACATTACTGTTGTGTTAATACACTATTATTATTGACAATATTCAATTAGCTAGCAAGAGAAACTAGTTTGTTCCTTTCATTCAATGAGTCTTCCTCCAGCGGCAGCGCTGCTCTCTGACTGAGTGAAGATTCCATGTCATATGATCTGTTGAGGGTAGCGAGAACCACTAGATAGAGTGCTAGGAGCGCCCACGTGTCAGTGTAAAAAAGAAAAGTCTATATCGTTCGTTCATATCGGCCACATGTCATCCTTGGCTCCCAATACAGGATGGTCCAGAAACGCAAATATCGGCCCGATATATCGGTCAGCTCTAGTTCCTGTTCTGACGCTGCTGCTGTCTGTAATTTTGTAGTGTGTTAGAGGGGTGTAATCCCCTCATTTGTAGTGGTGGGTGGGGCTGTATGTGCGCCAGGATGGGGGTCGGGGGTGCGGGTGTCGAGATAGCATACCCTGCGAATAGCCACTGCTATTCCTTATAGGTAATTACAATTGGCTGGCAAGCAAAAAGTCCAGGTAAAATAGTGTTGAAACTTTTGACCTACCTGTCCAGTAGAAACAATGGGAGCTCTACGTCTGTCTTTAAACTAATCTGCTTCCGAACATCTCGCCACCTTCTAAAATGAGCACCTATGTTTAGGTTACTGTAGTTTTCGAGCAAGCTTCATCCAATTCCCTTTTCTTTTTTTGTGTGAAATAGCACCAGTGTCACAGCTCGCTTCTCTGCGATTGTGTGAGGGTTTGGTTTGAACTGAAGACTCAAACGCGACAAAACAAAACACGATACAGAACAAGTCACTCACAGAAGCGAGGACCACTAAAGGAGTCTAGGTCTAGGTACCCGAAAAAGTAGAAACGAAAAAATCCCTGGCAGTAGCCAAATAATAAACCACCCACTAAACCGGGTGTGGCTCGTAGACACGAGTAGAAGGGTAAAAGATAAGAGACTCCCAAACAGAAATACAGGAGCAAAAGCTCGAGAGAGAGAGATTTTTTTTTTTTTAAATGCGTGTCTTCCTTCTGACTGTTGATAGGTTGCTCGTTACTGAATCTCTGGTAGCTGAAAAGAGTGCAGACGGGGACCATCGTGCAATCATTTGTTCCTACAGATTACACTGTCTCCTGTGCCTGCCAAAACAGCACAAGGACGATCCTATCGTTCAAGAATTCGTCTTCGAATCTTAAAACACGTCAAGGTGATTTATTAACTAACATTACGCTATTAGCTAGCTAGCTACACTATGGGTGTGTTTTTTTTTAGAACTCTATGGGGAAAAAAGTAAGGAGAAACAACCCTTAAAGGGATCCATCCCTCATCTACTCCATATCTGGCCGCAGAGTGATGGTTTGGGGCTCGTTTGATACCTTAGACCCTTGATGACGTACAGCCATTTCGCCAGCCATGTGTTCCATACTGTACCAGTGTAATTTACAGCTGAATCTAGTCTCACCCCCCAATTCTCATAGAGATCAGTTCAAATGCAGAGAAACCTGCCCTCTTTCAGCCTCTAAAGCAGTGTTTTTCAACCTTTTTTGAGCCAAGGCACATTTTTTACATAAAAAAAATGCTGAGTCACACCACCAACCAAAAGTGTTACTAATTAAGTGAAGTTAATAGGATAAGATAATTTCCCACGGCACATCTGACGATCTCTCACGGCACACTAGTGTGCCGCGGCACAGTGGTTGAAAATCACTGCTCTAAAGAACAGGGTAGGTATACAGTTCTGTGGTAACGCCAGCCTTTCTTTACTTAGCCTAATAACCTCTATCACCACAGAGTATAATTACGAGCAAGTGGAGAGTTCATGGCTAGCCAAACTGGCTATGTTAAATGTGCTGTGTCAGGGCACTTTTAATCTTTCCAACTACAATAGTAAGCGCTTTGACGTTTACAGCTTTAACCTTAGCCTTTTCTGCTTGGCTCTTGACGGAGGCGGTCGCATTTTCTCTCTCTCCTCTCTCCTCTCCTCTCCCACCCGCTCGGAGCCACTCTTTGCACGGTATCTTTGAAACTACAAAATTATGGAATTGATAAGCTGGTCTCTCAACGCAATTGACAAAATGATCTCAACAAGAAGCACTGGTTCGGGGGAACCTACTTGCCCAGACGGGACTTTCGCTGCGGGCTACATAATGGATGCGTGGGAGAACTGGCGGGTTCTTTGCCTGGCGGTTCTCTCCGTGGAAGACGTGGAGGACGTCTACCTATTTGGATTTATGATGGCAGGACAATTGCTTCTCGGACTGAGCGTTGCCCTGGTCTATCAGAAAACTGGAAAGATGGGAGCTATTCAAGAAGGCCAAAGGCTGATTAACGAGGTGGGCAGAGCAGTGAGTACTCAGACTGTTGCGATATGTGACCTAAATCGCAAGATGGTTAACGTTTTGGAGGAAATCACTGTTTTGCGAGGAGAAGTGGTCAAGCTGAGAGACCCAGAGTAAAGAGGAGTAACGAATTGGAATGCTGTTTTCCTCGCTATAACCCAAACATCTAATCTTGTTTTCGGAGCCCCATCGCTTGTCGGCCCGGCAAGGCCGCTTGCAGAAATCTCCCCCAGAAGACTCACATGCAAAGAGGCGCTCCTATGCACCCATCATCCCTGGACTCCTGTTGTTTACTTCTGGACAGGGCAATCAAGGATATCTCCATAGCAACCTGCTGTGTTATCGCGAAAAGACCTACGGACTAGTTACATCGAGGATATCTCCATAGCAACTTGCTGTGTTTCGTGAAAAGATTCTACGGACTTGAGTTATCAAGATTGCTGAGTGCCAGAATGTAACCTTCAGTCTTACGCACACATAAACACGGACTACTCACAGATATACACACTTGCACACACATGCATGCATTCACCCGCCTACGGACATATGGGTTTTTTTCCCCAGATCATATACCTTGCCTCCTAGAGACATGGTATATGATTAGTGTTTTTTGCCCGCTAACTGTAGCATCTAGCTTTCAGTCTTAATAGAAACAAGGATTTCAATTAGAAACTCGGATTTGAATTTAGAAACTCGGATTTGAATTTAGAAACTCGGATTAACTTTTAGAAACTCGGATTAACTTTTAGAAACAAGGATTTAATTTAGAAATAAGGATTTTGTTTTATAAATGAAGATTTACATTTAGAAATAAGGATTTTGTTTTAGAAACGAGGATTTACATTTAGAAACAAGGATTTATTTTTAGAAACAAGGATTTCTGTTTAGAAATAAGGATTTATTTTTAGAACAAGGATTGTGTTTTAGAAACGAGGATCGTGTTTTAGAAACAAGGATTGTGTTTTAGAAACGAAGATTTACATTTCGAAACAAGGATTTCTTTTTAGAAACAAGGATTTAATTTAGCAATAAGGATTTCTATTTTGAAATAAGGTTTTTGTTTTAGAAACGAGGATTGTGTTTTAGAAACAAGGATTTCTTTTTCGAAAAGAGGATTTCTATTTAGAAACAAAGATTGGTTTTTAGAAATGTGGATTGCACCTCTGGGCCACCGTAGATAAGTCCTTACTGCGAACAGTTTGACCTTTGTAAAGACCATGTTCCTTACTCTCACTATGTACCTGCTTGCTGCTGCACCCATATTTTTATTGTTTTATCTCCTTCTCCCGCTTTTATCATTCTATGTTTTATGTATTTCCCTGTTGTAAAGCACTTTGAGCTGCATTCGTTGTATGAAAGGTGCTATATAAATAAAATACTTACTTGCTTACTTAGTCTATAGCTCTCTAGCTCTTTTGGTGCCACTGTAAAATACAATGCACGAGCTTTCGATTGCTAACGTTATTTAACGACGGCTCAGTCAGTGACCACAGGTAGCCTACAGTTAGCAAGCCAGCTAACGTTAAACTTGGTCAATTTTATAAAAGCGAAACTGTCTAAAGTGTGGCTGTATTTTACCCAAAATTATTCAGACGAATGCTTAAAAACAACACAAGCTTGCAAAGAGGGGAACACGTCAATAATGTCGCATTTGTTGACCTATAGGATACATTTGAAAGCATGCAGGGATGCATCTTCGACTGCTTGAAAAGTAACATTAGCCTACAGGCTAAGTATAATTTAAACAGTTAAGAGATAATCGCTATATTGTATATGTATTTGCCTTTGTATTTTCCTTTAAGCATTGAAGGGTGTTCTCCATCGTCTGGTTAGTTCTCTCAGTCTGCCGGTTAGTTTGCGGGTGAAACCCCGAGGAAAGACTAACCGATGCACCCAACTGAACGCAAAGAGAACGCCAGAATTTGGCAATAAATTGAGGCCCTCGATCGGACACAATATTCTGCGGTAAACCGTGCACTTGGAAGACGTGTGCAATGACCAACTGCAAACTCCATCACTGATGGTAATTTTTCCAAGATGAGAAAATGTGCCGCCTTGGAAAATTAGTCAACAATAAGAGAGTCAGGTAATCCCGTGACAAAATCTAAAGCAATGTGACTCCAAGGTCGCCTGGGTATGGGTAGGGGCCGCAACAACCCCGAAGGTAAAAGTCGAGAACTCTTACTCCGGGCACAGATAGGACATGCAGCGACAAACTCGCAAACATCTTTATCAATGCCTGGCCACCAGAACCGTCTGGACAAAAATTCCTTAGTCCGATGGACACCAGGATGCGCCGCAAACTGAGAGGAATGGCCCCACTGCAACACCCGCAACCTGACCTCAAGTGGCACAAAAAGACAACCGACGCGACCCCCAACTGGATACAGGGTACGCAGCAAAGCCTGCTGAACCGCACCCTCAACACCGGAGCCACTATTTGGGAACCAGGCACAATGTGCTCCAGAACCGCAGGACCATCTGATCACTCAAAAAGCCACGACAGAGCGTCAGGCTTAACATTTTTAGTACCGTACGGTACGTTAAAAGAAAGGTAAAACGTGTAAAAAACAGTGCCCAACGCGCCTGTCTAGGGTTACTTGTCTTGGCCTGCTGGATGTACTCCAGGTTCCTATGATCAGTCCAAACTGTAAAAAGATGCTCCGCTCCTTCCAACCAATGATGCCATTCTTCTAATGCCAATTTAACCGCGAGCAACTCTCTATCACCTACATCATAATTCCTCTCGGCCACAGTAAGGGCACGAGAGAAATATGCACGTGGATGTATCTTACGGTCAATAGGTGAATGTTGAGACAGAATGGCGCCTGCTCCCTACTCAGAAGCATTGTATTTCTGGCAGCAGAGTGATGGCTTGTTTGATACGTCAGACCCTTGATAACTTTGAGCCATTTAGCTAACCATGTGTTCCATATTGTTCCAGTGTAATTTACAACTAAATCTAGTCCCACCCCCCAATTCCCATAGAGATCCATTCAAATGCAGAGAGGTTATAGTATAGTTATAGTGTCGAGTCCATTGATGTTGTTGGGTCACAGACATCAGGAAGTCATGGCATGCAAAGGATATGCGACCAAATATTTAAAATGATTACTTTATTCTATACAGGTGCAGCTCAAAAAATTAGAATATCGTGAATAAGTTCAATATTTTTTGTCACTCATTTCAGAAAGTGAAACTCATATATTATATAGATTCATTACACATAAAGTGAAATATTTCAAGCCTTTATTTCTTGTAATTTTGATGATTATGGCTTACAGCTAATGAAAACCCAAATTCAGTGTCTCAGAAAATTTGAATATTGTGAAAAAGTTAAATATTGGAAACTCATGGTGTCACACTCTAATCAGCTAATTAACTCAAAACACCTGCAAAGGTTTCCTGAGACTTTAAATGGTCTCTCAGTCTGGTTCAGTAGGCTAGACAATCATGGGGAAGACTGCTGACTTGACAGATGTCCAGAAGACAGTCATGACACCCTCCACAAGGAGGGTAAGCCACAAAAGGTTATTGCTAAAGAAGCTGGTTGTTCACAGAGTGCTGTATCCAAGCATATTCATAGAAAGTTGAGTGGAAGGAAAAAGTGTGGTAGGAAAAGGTGCACAAGCAACAGGGATAACCGCAGCCTTGAGAGGATTGTCAAGCAAAATCCATTAAAAAATTTTGGGGAGCTTCACAAGGAGTGGACTGAGGCTGGAGTCAGTGCATCAAGAGCCACCACACACAGACGAATTCAGGACATGGGCTACAAATGTTGCATTCCTCGTGTCAAGTCACTCCTTAACCAGAGACAACGTCAGAAGCGGCTTACCTGGGCTAAGGAGAAAAAGAACTGGACTGTTGCTCAGTGGTCCAAAGTCCTCTTTCGAGATGAAAGTAAATTTTGCATTTCATTTGGAAATCAAGGTCCCAGAGTCTGGAGGAAGAGTAGAGAGGCACAGAATCCACGTTGCTTGAAGTCCAGTGTGAAGTTTCCACAGTCAGTGATGATTTGGGGTGCCATGTCATCTGCTGGTGTTGGTCCACTGTGTTTTCTGAAGTCCACAGTCAACGGAGCCATCTACCAGGAAATTTTAGAGCACTTACATTACATTACATTACATTACAGTCATTTAGCAGACGCTTTTATCCAAAGCGACATACAGTAAGTGCATATAGAAAGGTCATCGAAGTAACTACAGATCAGATAGGAAAGCACATTCTTCCCATACAGTAGCAGCTATTCCAGTAATGAACACTGAATGCAGTTCACAGTGAACTGGGTACATCAGCTCTATTACAATTCTATTATAAATTTGGATAGACAGTTCAACAAAAACACATACCATGAGGTCCTAGATAAGTATTAGTCCAGGTGGAGTCTGAAAAGGTGTGTTTTCAGGCCACGACGGAAAGCAGGCAGGGTTGGCATGGAACGTAGGGGAATGGGAAGTTCGTTCCACCACTGGGGAGCTAGGGTGGAAAAGCTCCGCAGTCGGGACGAGCGGGTGCCATTGACACGGAGGGGGGGAAGTGCAAGTCGCCCTGCAGTAGATGAGCGAAGTGGTCGAGCAGGAACATAGTTCTGGATCAAGTCCTGCAGGTAGACAGGGCCTGTCCTATTGGACTTCATGCTTCCTTCTGCTGACAAGATTTATGGAGATGCTGATTTCATTTTCCAGCAGGACTTGGCACCTGCCCACACTCCCAAAAGTACCAGAACCTGGTTCAATGACCATGGTATTACTGTGCTTGATTGGCCAGCAAACTCGCCTGACCTGACCCCCATAGAGAATCTATGGGGTATTGTTCAGAGGAAGATGAGAGACACCAGACCCAACAATGCAGACGACCTGAAGGCCGCTATCAAAGCAACCTAGGCTTCCATTACACCTCAGCAGTGCCACAGGCTGATTGCCTCCATGCCACACTGCATAGAAATGAACATACTTTTCAGAAGGCTGACATTTATGTTTAAAATATCCTTTTTTATTGATCTTATGTAATATTCTAATTTTCTGAGACACTGAATTTGGGTTTTCATTAGCTGTAAGCCATAATCATCAAAATTACAAGAAATAAAGGCTTGAAATATTTCACTCTATGTGTAATGAATCTACAGTCCCGGCCAAACGTTTTGTCGCATGAGTGGACAAAAGTGACAATTGCTAATTACCCAACTCTTAATTAGCTATTAAAGTTAAGAAACAACACAAATGAATCATAAGTGTCTAAAGTTTATTAGAAGCTAGCGAAATGACATTTAAAAATTGTTACTAAATGTTACAGCTTGATAATGATCAACAGGCCAGTTTTGGCTGGACAAAAGTCTTGTCGCAATGGCCAACTCCAATTTCTAGGCCACAGTGAATAAGGAAGAAACAAACAAGGAGCTTGATTAGTCAGCTGTAGGTAACTTTGAGCTATAAAAGCAGAAATTTGACACTTTAAGCCAAGTTTATGCTCAACATTGCTTCTGTCAACATGCCCAAGATCAAACCAGAAACCAAAGTGCTGATCATCAAGAATCTCAAGTCCAAGTCTCCTGCTGAAGTTTCAGACATCTTCAATGTGTCTAAACGGCAGGTGGAGAGGAATCGCAAGCGCTACCAAGAGACTGGCGACGTCCATGACAGACCCAGGTCGGGCAGACCGCGCAAGACAACTGCTCGAGGCGACAGCTTGCTGGTCCGACGGTCAAAAGCCAGCCCCATGTCAACCGCCTCACAGCTCCAGGAGGAGTGGACGCCAGCAACGCCTGCTTCGTCAAGAACTGTACGTCGGATTCTTTCTCGCAATGGTCTCCACGGTCGTATTGCTGCCCAGAAACCAGCGCTAAACAAGAGACAGCTAAGAAACCGTGTTGCGTACGCCAAGGCCCACAGCCTGACGGAAGGTTGGACAGCAGAAAAGTGGCGAAAAATAGATTTTTCAGATGAATCGTCAGTTGAGCTCCATCCCAAGCGCCGCTAATATTGTCGACGACCCTCTGGGGCCCGTCTGGACCCACAGTTCACCCAGAAGACAGTCAAATTTGGAGGTGGAAAGATTATGGTTTGGGGTTACATCCAATACGGAGGTGCCAGGGAGATCTGTGAGGTGGATGGTAACATTGACAGTGCCAAATATCAACAGATTCTTGCCTCCCAGTACATTCCCAACTACAAGAGGGGTCAGATTTTTCAACAGGATGGAGCTCCTTGCCATAGCTCAAGTTCCACTATGAAGTTTCTCAGGGGGAAGAAGAAGGTCCTTCAGGGATGGCCAGCACAGTCTCCAGATATGAATATTATTGAGCATATCTGGGGAAGAATGAAGGAGGAAGCTTGGAGGACCAAGCCGAAGAACTTGGAGGAGCTTTGGGATGCCTGCAAGGTGGCCTTTCATGCCACCCCCGACGACTTCATCAACAAGCTCTACGACTCTCTGCCAAACCGGATGGCAACTGTTGTGCAGGCCAAAGGAACCCATACAATATATTAATTTCTTAACTTATAGTCCATGATGAAATACTAGACTGATTTTTCATTAGGTATTTTATTAACTTTTTGAGAAAGATAAAATGTATTGATTATAATTTGATTTGCGACAAGACTTTTGTCCAGGTAGAAACTGGCTTGTTCATCATTATCAAGCAATAAACCATATAAGCATCTATGAAATTTTTGTAAATAAACTTTAGACACTTATGATTAATTTGTGTTGTTTCCTAACTGTATTAGCTAATTAAGAGTTGGGTAATTAGCAATTGTCACTTTTGTCCACTCATGCGACAACTTTTGGCCGGGACTGTATATAATATATGAGTTTCACTTTCTGACATGAGTGACAAAAAATATATAACTTTTTCACGATATTCAAATTTTTTGAGCTGCACCTGTATATAAATTCAGGGGTGCCAATAATTGTGCCACACATGTTTTTTTAAATTATTATTTTAATATTGTTATTATATATTATTATTTCTTGATGAGGGATTTTCTTTTCTCATAATACATTTACTTCAATTAAAGGAGTTTTTCAGTGTGAGATTAAGCTAATTCACCAAAAGGTGAATTTTTTATAACCCTTTTTACTCATCTTTACCAGGGGTGCCAATAATTGTGGCCGGCACTGTATGACGGCAACTGGTTCCCTTGGATATTCCCCTTTTTACCAACAACTGAACTTTTCCCTGTCCAAAAGCCAGAGGAACAGAGGACTCCAGAGAAGGCCTGGATCCCCTACTTGTTCCAACCAGCGCACACCACAGAAACAGACAGGCCCTGTTCACCAGGCACGTGCACACATAGACCTCAAAGGGGGCTTGAGCACCTGCCGTTTGGCCTCCTATAGAAAAGTGCCCTTTTTCTGTTTAAAAAATATATATTATAATTTTTTTTTTAAATAAATAAATAAATTCTTGTTTGCGCACAGCCTGCCCTGCCGAACAGATATATTGATTGAATCAAAATATCAGGTCAGAAGATTGGTGCTCCAGCGGCGAGCGCTGTGTGGGCACCAAGCCTTTCTATGGTGAAAGAACACACGCATGCAAAATTGCATGCATAGGCACTCGACAGTCGTGAGTCAGTCATGAGTTTCTTTGAGGCAGACATCAGGTATGTGGCCAAACAAAGTATAAATATACTGTTAATTTTCGTTTTATCAAATCAAATCAATCAAATCAATATTTATTTATATAGCGTATTTCACAACAAGTTGTCACAATGCGCTTCACAGAAAAAACCCAGCCTAAACCCCCACAAGAGCAAGCCAGAGGCAACAGTGGCAAGGAAAAACTCCCTGGTGTAATTAGGAAGAAACCTTGGGAGGAACCAGACTCAAGGGGGAAACCCATTCTCCTCAGGTCGGCTCAGGGTCTAGATCTTAATGACCAGCATGGTCAAAACTGACTGGCAATATCCATGATAGTGGAGATTGCAGCAGCTAGATGGCAGTCCAGATGTGGCGGCAATGATGATGGGAAAACGGGTGCCGATGGCGGCAGGATCGGCTGGCAGCGGTGGTGGGGAGGGAGGGGCAAGCGGCGATGGACAGGAAGCTGGACATTTATATTTATATTGATGCGCTTTAGGAATTTCTTGACACTATTTGGCAAGTAGGGTCTATATATGCTTGAACTATTTAGCAGCTCAAAATGTGCAAACTAGCTATCCTTAGACTTTTGCTAGTAATGTGATAATCAGTGGAATATGGTTGAGTTCTTGTGTCCCATCCACTTAACCTAAAATAACTGTCCAATCGCACCACAGCAGTTTTAATGTTGTCTAGATAGCTGGTTAGCTAATGTAATACGTTCAGGGATTAAAGTTCTCCGTCGCTATGATGATGCAGCACAGCACTTAAAGGCGAATGAGAATTGCGTTTAATGAGATGTTTAACTGTAGCATAAATATATGTATAAATTTAATGGGCTATGTTTTGTTATCCTTTACATTTCAATAGGCTACATTATTGAAATGGGATTTCATGTAATTCATTGTTTGATGAGTTGAAGTGTTAATAATTTGAACGTTAAAAGCAATAGCGTATTTAACCTATTTCCACGAATCCACACTGACTGAGTGTGAAAACCCTATATTTAATTTGATTAGCTTTTCATATTTGTCAATGTCGTTTTAAAAGCAACATTTTGAACACCCTGTTACTAGGTTTATATTGTCAATTGAAACGAGCTGAACACGTTTAAGAAGGTCAATTAAAAAGGCTATTTTCCATATGTCTTGACTCTTTGTTGAATTAATCTCAGTCAACTCAATGTTAACGTAAAGCGCCCTTATAAGGATTTTCACAAAAGTGCAAAGCATTGTGAGAATGCAAGAACGAATACGGGTAGACTTTTATTTTATCGGTTGCTATTAGGGGTGCAACGGATCACAAAACTCACGGTTCGGATCGTATCACGGTTTTGAGTCACGGATCGGATCATTTTTCGGATCAGCAAAAAAAAAAAAGGGAGACAAGTATATCTTTGCTTTCCATTTATTCTGTAAAACATTTAAAGCAAGGAACTTTTGCCCATGGTCTTAAATGAAAACAACATTCAAGATGTCCAATGTTTAAGTAAAATCTTAAAATATATAAAATATTCAATACTCAATTGTTAAATCAAAGTGCAATATGAGGCATGATACCTTCTTCCTTTAAACATGGTAGTGAATGAAAAAATAGCCTGTGTAAACGTTGACGTTAATATTATACTTTAGGTGAGTCTGGCTTGGTTAACATTAGCCATAGCCTTGGATCAAGACGGTCAGGCTTGTACCAACAAGGCTAGTTAGCCATATATATAACGTTATAATTAATAATTAGAACAGTGGTGTTAACATCACTAGCCTTGCCTTATCCATATGAATAACAAAATTAAATACCCCGGGCTCCATTACATATTGTTTGACGAGGCGAAGCACAGACTGGAAAGTAACATAGCGTTAAGGAGACGCTCCTTCTAACGCTATGGACCAGAGATAAATTGTAATCATAAAACTCCGTTTTTTTAAAAATAGTCATGCACACATTTTTACAGTGCATACGGCAGGCCTTGTTGACGGATTTGGAAGAGATTTCGTAGCTCTGGTTCCAAAAATGAACGAGTATTTAATGTGTTAAATCCGTGAAAATTACATTACAGTGGGTGAGCTGGCTCTCAAACTGTCTCCCCCTGCGAAGAGGGGCGGGGCTTAGCGATAGGTCCAATGCGCTTCAGAGTAAAATACAGCACGCATCTGTCTTTTCACTGCAACTCTGCATCGAGATTTAGGGAATTATTACTTTAAAAAGTACTAGCGGCAGTAAAACTGTAATTCACTATGATGGTTAAATTTTGCAATTAATCCGCGGTTCACATGCGTGCCGAACCGTGGGGGGCGATCCGTACGGATCACGGATCAACTACGATCCGTTACACCACTAGTTGCTATAGGCCTACTGGCTAGGAAGGTGATACATTTTTAAATCGTTTTGTAAAACAATCTACAACATATTTGAACAACATTTTGGAATTAATACGTAAGGTTAAATGATCCTAATCATACTTCTGAAAGGTTAATAATTTAACACTGATTTAAGTGATTTTATGACAGCGTAATGCAAAGTAATATAACGCATTACCTTAATTGTATAGTATATAATATAAGCTTTACTTAAAAAAAAAGTAACTAGTAATATGTAATATATTGCAATTTTCCAGTAACGCCCCAACTCTGCCCACAATACATATAAGAATAATAATCAACGTGTGATTTTACTTGACACAATTCGATAACAAAGTTATAACCCAGTTGTTTTACTCATCGGAGAGTCAACACTTGAATCCCTGCAACGAAAAACCATATAAACGCCATTTTTTTCAAAATTGAGATAAGCATAATTTATAGTACTTTTATATCCACTTTGTATAATGAAGTGGTAAATTCAATATTTCACGCGACTTCTTCCGAGTATTTTAAAATTCAAAATAGCTTCACGCGGAAAAACCGTTTATATCCACAAGCAAAAATGGACGGCCAAACTCTAACTCTAACTGCTGCTGATCAGAGGAGGAGAAATATTGGTAAAAAAAGAAAGACTAAAATGAATACATGGAAAGATGTTCAACGTAAGACCCTGAGGGATGCAGGGAAACCTTACATCAACAGGAAGGGAGACGTGAAAAGGGGGAAAAGTCCGCCCAGACAGGTATGTGGAAGAACCGTATATGTGATACATTGTAACTGCCGTAACGTTGCCGCGCTAGCGCAAGTTTCACTGCCCTACCCAACGTTATAGCTAGCTAACGTTAACGTTACATGTAGCAAGTTTTGTATATGCCTAATAGATCATTAATCATCCTTCTGCCTGTAGGGGTTGGTGTGTGTCTGCACGAAAGACTGCAGTAAGTTAACGGAGGAGCGCAAGTTGCAGCTGTTTACTGAGTTTTATGAAGCTAGTTACCAGAAGCAGCAAGCTATCATTCTCTCTGGGTTAGAGCAGGTGAGATAAAATGATGTAGGCTATATTGTGTTTATGATAACAAACAATGCTTCTTGTCTAGTCTCCATGCTAAAGATTGTGGCTAATAAACTGTGACACCCATAGGCTACAATATGTTTTTTAATCTGTTGCTGTATTCTGAACGTTAATCATTTTGAATAGGTTTGCGATAGCTTGCCATACACACAAGTTAGTAGGTGTTGATAGTAGCAATCTATTCAGATGAATGCTTTATTAGTGTGATTCTCTATCTCCACCTCCCAATAAAAAATCAGAATCAGACGAGATGTATTTCCATGTAGGCTAAGTAGGGGTGGGACAATGCACCGGTGCATCGCGATGCATCGATCCGAATGTGTAAATACAACTGCATCGATCTGCAAGATTCGAATCGATAAGCATCGATTAATATCGCATTTTAAATGAATGTACACGTATTCATTTATTCAAAAATTATTTAAAATATATATTTCTGAGACACGATTACTTTTAAAACTCTTTTGACCAGCTTAAATCCATGTTTCTGCTCCAACCCCAACGTAAGCGTGAGTTGAAAGTAGCGACTATGAGACGGACAGATCTGAGCGAAATGGCTAGCTGCGTGCTCGCTGAGTGCGACAAAAGAGACAGAAACTCAGAATTTGCGATGTTCCGAACAGACAGTGGTATGGAAGCATTTCGGGTTTAGAAAGAAGGAGGGTGTACTTGACAAAACCGCTGCAATATGCAAGATCTGCCAAGTAGAAATCAGATACACAGGCAACACCACAAACATGATAAACCATTTGAGCCGACGATACACAATTGACGTGAAGGACAGCAAGCGCGTTAGCAAGCTGGTAAGCAAGCTAAACTCGGGAGTCATTGATGAGTTTCCTGGAGAAATGGCCAAACAGTTCTATTTTTTTGTATAATTGTTTTTATTCGTTTTTATACACATACCGTGTCCAGACAGTTAATTGTAAAGTGCTTTCTGATATTTAAATTTAAACCATTTTCTATTCAAAATCTAGTAGACGTTAGAGACAAAAAACAAAAATAGTAAGACTATTTCCAATGTCTTACGTTCAATTAATTATTACTACGTTAACTGTCCGATTCACAAAATGAATGTCGTGGAACCTAGATACACCATACCATGCAGAAAATATTTGAGTGAAAAATGTATACCTGCTCTGTATGAAGAGGTGAAGAAAACTGTTCGACTGTCCTTGCAAAACGCTACGAGAGTAGCTTTAACTACGGATGGATGGGCATCTTGCTCCACCGAAGTTCTAGATCGTACTAAGATTTAGGAAAGTACTATGCATGACACTAACCTATAGGCTATTTCATTTTTCTTGGCCCAGTTTAGTAATTGTTATACATTTAGCCATTTTCATTTTGTAAATAAAGGAAATGTATTAGGGCACCATGTCTGACACTGTTTGAAAAACAATAACCTAAATAGGGCAACTTTAGAAAATACACTGTTAGTCATGTTTATTGCTGCATTATTTGCTGCAGACAGCTGCAAAATGTATGGCATGCCTTAACAATAAACATAATGCTGTGAATTTGGTGTAAGGTTCTAATTGAATATTTAATTACTGCTGAATGTATCGGTATCAAATCACATTAGCATACCTATTTAAAGTATCTAAATTAATCGAACCGAATCGAATCGAATCGAATCGTGGTCAAACGTAAGATATTATGATGCATCGAACCTTTGCCTAAAGAATCGGAAACGAATCGAATCGTGATGGGATTGAATCGTCCCACCCCTAAGGCTAAGCCTACTAGGAATTTGTTTTGGGTCTATTGGTGCAGTTACATTAATCAATAAAACATACAGGGCACCTTCAGTAGCCTACAGTAAAAATCACAATCAAATTTGCATCAGCCTCTGTCATATTGATGCCCTTGTTTATACATGTGAGTAACACCTTTACGAATACAGCAATATAATAACATTCATGCTGGTATGGTTAGGTATTGTGGATTAGGCCTACTATGACTAGAACATGTTAGTCATGTTTTAGATGGATGGAGGAAGTGGGCCACAATGCTCATTACTTAGAAGTATTACCATACTTTTCTTTCCCTCCAGCACAAAGTGAGTCGCAGACGGGTGCAGGCAGCTGAGCCGAAAAGGAAATACACATTCAAGTATCACCTACAGCAGGGAGGCCAGAGACTGAGCGTCTGCAAACGCATGTTCATGTCAGTATTTAAACTGACAAACAGTCGCCTCCAGGCAAGTTAATGTCTGCAGAGCTTTATTCCAATGCAGTGTCTGTGAAGTTTTCAAATAGCTACCCTTGTCTAATAGATTCATTGGTTTGTTCATTATTGGACAGGTTATTCAGGAGAAACTAGGCACTCAAGCTGAGGCAGGGAATGCTGATCTAGAGCCCCCAGAGCAGGCTACTAAGACCTGGTCTCCTCTAGAGGATGGACGAGGAAAGCATAGCAATAGGTAATAACTATTTAGGCTACCATCAGTAATTGGAGGGATTACCTAGGGTCATGTCCAGGGGGTTTAGGCTACTTTGGTCATGTCCAGGGGGTGTAGGCTACTTGTACATCAAGCCGCCTCACGCTATGGAAACAGGAGATAGGCTCCTGCCCTATTCATGGGTTTGTAGTCCTAGACCTGCCATGTTATAACAATACAATACAATACATATCTATACAAATATAATAAATAAATAAATAAATAAATAAATATGAATATAATAAATATGAATATAATAAATTAAACATTATTTAAGTCATAAAGTTACTTTCTTTTCCAGGCCCCATCGTGTACACCATACCGTGAGAGAAGACATTAAACAGCATGTCTTGTCCTTTCCACGGCAACCCAACCATTACTCCCGGATGAAGGGGGATGTGGACCGGGAATACCTCAGCCCTGATCTGAATCTCCTGCGTATGTACAGGCTTTACAAGGAGAAGCATCCCATGTCCACTGCAAAGTTTTGGCTGTACAGAGACATTTTTAAGCAGCAGAATCTCAGCTTTGGTCAGCCCAGGAGTGACACCTGTCACAAATGTGATGCCTTCTTCACTCGACTTACAGCAGCAACATCAGAGGGAGAGAGAAAAAAAATAACAGCTGAGAGTGAGCTGCACCACAGAAAGGCAGAAAAGGCATACGCCCTGCTGCAGTGTGACACAGAGTGGGCCAGAGCCAATGAGGACTGCCACACGATTTGCATTGACATGCAAGGTGTCATGTACACACCAAATCTGACCCACTCCAATATTTACTACCAACGACAGCTGGCCAACTACAATGTCTGTATCCAGGAAATGGGGACTGGAGATTCGCCTACGATGTATGTGTGGCATGAGGGCATCGCCCACCGAGGGTCCGTTGAAATTGGCAGTTGTTTATTGAAGTGGGTCCAAACCAACTTCTCCAATCTAGAAAAGCCAAAAGAACGCAAACTCATTATATACAGCGATAGATGCTGTGGCCAGAATAACAACTGGAGGATGCTGAATATGATGTCCCTGCTGGTGTCCTTGGGCTACTTCACTCAGATTGAACAGAAGTTCATGGTGTCCGGCCACTCCTTCCTGCCATGCGATCGGTCTTTTGCTTCGATAGAGAAGAGACGCAGGGTGTCTACGCTGCATACTCCTGATCATGTGATCCAGATGATCCTGGAGTCTCGGCAACACAATGCATTCAGGGTCATGAAGATGAACTGTGAGGACTTTAGGAGGTTCCCAGACGCAACACTAAAGAGACCAGCTGGGCTACTAATCACATCTATGATGTGGCTTAAAGTCACAGGTACCATTTCGAAGTTTCCATACAAACATGTCCATGTAGATCAATGCAGTAAAATATATTGTATACTGAACTTAAATACTGTTTATTAGTTTGTGTCTATTGAAATGCTGTTTATTAGTTTGTCTATTGAAGTTTTTGTTCTATGTACTTTGTGATTTCAGCTGCGGAACCCTGGATCCTCTACACCAGACATACTCACAGTGAGTACGAGGGCTGGAAGTCATGGCTGGTCACAAAAGCAAAGAAAGGAGCAAGACCTCCAGCTCCATCTTTCCTCAA
This sequence comes from Ilyophis sp. 1 JC-2022, assembly GCA_022702515.1. Classification (NCBI taxonomy): domain Eukaryota; kingdom Metazoa; phylum Chordata; class Actinopteri; order Anguilliformes; family Synaphobranchidae; genus Ilyophis; species Ilyophis sp. 1 JC-2022. The sequence goes on from CM040395.1 coordinate 35,561,168, forward strand.
GACCTACCCCAGGGCCTATGAGAGTCCTCTGCCAATAAAGAGAGAGAAGTACCAAGACCTCATGACGATGCTTAACTATCTCCCTGCTGCTGCACGATCCTTCTATGAGGCACTTGAAAGCGAAGCCTAGGGACATTTTTTACCCTTTTTGTGGGGTGGGGGGCGGGTCGGTTAAGTCAACACATCTTATTTTTTTAATTGCAATTACTTCAATTAATTCAGTTTTTAAAATGTTGTTTTCTATTGTTAGATGAATGGTAGCCACTATGGCTGTGTGTGTGTGTGGGCGGGGGGTATTTGTGTGTGAGTGAGTGAGTGAGTGAGTGAGTGAGTGAGTGAGTGAGTGAGTCAACACATCTTATTTTTTTAATTACAATTACTTCAATTAATTCAGTTTTTAAAATGTTGTTTTCTATTGTTAGATGAATGGTAGCCACTATGGCTGTGTGTGTGTGTGGGCGGGGGGTATTTGTGAGTGAGTGAGTGAGTGAGTGAGTGAGTCAACACATCTTATTTTTTTAATTGCAATTACTTCAATTAATTCAGTTTTTAAAATGTTGTTTTCTATTGTTAGATGAATGGTAGCCACTATGGCTGTGTGTGTGTGTGGGCGGGGGGTATTTGTGAGTGAGTGAGTGAGTGAGTGAGTGAGTGAGTGAGTGAGTCAACACATCTTATTTTTTTAATTGCAATTACTTCAATTAATTCAGTTTTTAAAATGTTGTTTTCTATTGTTAGATGAATGGTAGCCACTATGGCTGTGTGTGTGTGTGGGCGGGGGGTATTTGTGAGTGAGTGAGTGAGTGAGTGAGTGAGTGAGTCAACACATCTTATTTTTTTAATTGCAATTACTTCAATTAATTCAGTTTTTAAAATGTTGTTTTCTATTGTTAGATGAATGGTAGCCACTATGGCTGTGTGTGTGTGTGGGCGGGGGGTATTTGTGAGTGAGTGAGTGAGTGAGTGAGTGAGTCAACACATCTTATTTTTTAAATTGCAATTACTTCAATTAATTCAGTTTTTAAAATGTTGTTTTCTATTGTTAGATGAATGGTAGCCACTATGGCTGTGTGTGTGTGTGGGCGGGGGGTATTTGTGAGTGAGTGAGTGAGTGAGTGAGTGAGTGAGTGAGTGAGTCAACACATCTTATTTTTTTAATTGCAATTACTTCAATTAATTCAGTTTTTAAAATGTTGTTTTCTATTGTTAGATGAATGGTAGCCACTATGGCTGTGTGTGTGTGTGGGCGGGGGGTATTTGTGTGTGAGTGAGTGAGTGAGTGAGTGAGTGAGTGAGCGAGCGAGCATGTGTGTGTGTGACCGAGCGTGTGGGTGTTTTGCAATAAATCTGTTTCTATCATAACTTGTTTCTATCCTTAATTTCCATAATTCAGTGAAGAGAAACACAATATTACAATAGTCACTTAGAAGACACACAAAGCGAAGGTCAGGGTAGTAGCCTACTTCTTGAAGAAGTGAATGTTCGGCCTGCGGCAAAAGAAGGCTTGACCATTGCTTGGAGGTAAGAAGGAGCTGTTCCTGTCAATGCCCTGTAGGCTAGCACTAGAGTGTTAAACTGGATGCAAGCTGCTACAGGTGTAGGGTAAAAGTGTAGGGAACAAAGTAGGGAAGTTGTGTGGGTAAACTTGGTGCAGTTGATTGCCGATGGCATCAGAGGCAATACTCATGATCGGACTAATCTTACTAAATACCCTTCTTTGTAGCCAAAATATTTTCTGACAAAAGAATAATTGAAAGAAATGTGTTATCAATAATTTTTTAAGCATAATGAGGCTCAACAGTATAACGATTTTAAACTGTTGTACTGCATGGGATATATACTGTTCTTCCACAATTTCCAATGGTCACACATTTACATTTTAGGCATTTACATTACTCTTATCCAGAGAGCGACTTACACAAGCATTTTTTTTTTTTTTTTATATACAAGTATCATTGATACTGGATATATAATATAAGCAAAGCAATGCAGGTGAAGTACCTTGCTCAAGGGTACAACGGCAGTGTCTGACCTGGGAATCGAACCTGCAACCTTTCGGTTACAAACCCAGTTCCTTAACCATTATACCACACTGCCGCCCCGTCACTGGAGATATACTGTTCTTCCACATAACAGACATTAAAATGTTCCTAAAAAAACAATCATATTAGAAACATGTCACTGTGTTTTCGTGTATTGCTGGGAAAAAAAAGATTAAGTCATATATAAAATAAAATAAACTATAAATATCTGATTATCTGAAAATTGAAAAAATGGATATATATGGTTCTTCGTCTGTAAGGTAGACTTGATGAGGACAATCCAGTTGGAGCGAGCAGAGAATGATTTTCTCTTCACGTAGTTTTTTAGGTACACATAAAAATTTCATGAAATTTATGTGCCAGAGTGCATGAAAAGGCATCAAAATAGAGGTTGTTCATCAAAAATTTCTGCCCGGGGGAGGATGCCCCCAGACTCCCCTACACAGGAGGCTGAGCCCCTTACATCTTTACATCTGAAAAATTACGCTGATAGTCTCTAATATTTACATAAATGCGTAGGTTAAATTCACTGTTTTATAAATTGCGTGTTGGGACCTTAACTTAAATTTTAGTCGTGAGATTTGTTTTCAGAGATTTTTTTTGCTTTAATCCCTGTACATTAGCTAGCTAAGGTTAGCACTCTCTCTCTCTCATTAAAGAAAATAAATGTTCTCTAATATCATAATTGATCATTAAGATCACACATGTTGACTGGGGTCTTCTGGTAGGCATACAGGCTAATGGACTTAAACAGTAACTGCATAATTTTGATTGTAGGCTTCTAACTTAATAACCATTCATTCTACTGGATTGTTGTAGGGTATGTGTCATGGTTTCTCAGCCTGCTGTTATCTGTTTGACCACTTCCCTGGGGAGCGCTCGTGTTGCGTCTCTTCTCTTTGTTTCTTTGTCCGTTTCATGTTTTTGGGGTTGCTACTCAGTGTATTCACCTGTTCCGTAGTTCCCATTATTATTTAAACCTCGCGTCACCTGTGGTAGACGCTTCCATATTGCCAATCGTTTTACGAAGAAAGCCGGTATCCTAGGACATTATCCTTTCCCAGTCCCGCTCTCTTGGTTATTGGAACTCGTAAGCATTATTTTGTTTTCATTTCTTTCACCATTTATCGGGCGTTATAGTCACGTTCCGAGGGTGCAATTGTTTTTCATTATTCTTCCTATTACCATTATTGTTACTGCCCGTGTATTCAGGGCTATCTCGTTTTGCAAGAGAGTTTTTGGTTTCGGCTCTCTCGTTGTGAGCTATAGGGTTTTTTCGTTGTTATTGTATATAGTGTAAGAGTTTTTTCGCCTTTAGGGTTGCTTTCAGTTGTAGCGATATCTCTCCTGGTGTGGAGAGTTATATTTTGTTTGTTTATTGTTATTCCCTGTTTGCGGGGTTTCGCTCCCGCTTTGTGGTGTTCAGTGAGCATCCTCTGAACCTCTACTGTCGCGTCTGGTCCTTCGTTCCCACGCTACCCCTGACAGTATGCTCATAGGTTTTCATCAATGACAGCCTACAGACAGGCCCCCCTCCATCTACTGTGACAGGAAGGCATAGCAGGTACATAGTTATATATACAGTGTATAGTTTTTTTTTCTATAGTTATTGTGTGTGTGTGTCACCAAGCAGTGATGGTACCATTTTATATGCTGGCTTACTTTAGGGGGGGGGGGGGGTGTAGTAGTAGTAGTAGATTTATTTGTTATATGAACTGTATACAGGTACACAAAGCAATATCAGCATCTTCTTATTGCCCGTTATTACTAAAGAAATTATGCCTTCTCTGGAGAGGTGGTAAGAGATGAATATGGAGGTCGAGAGATGCAGCCATGCAGCCAGAGGAAGTGCATCTTTGTCAGCAGTATTAAGCTGAGCTTCTGCAAGTGAGGATGTCAGTCAGAGGGCTAGGTAAGAGTTGGGTTGGTTAACATGTGAGGAGAATTTACTGAAATAGACTTCATGTCTTTGCATGTATCATTATTGAACTGTCATGTGGCAGTGTTTGAACCAACCTCAGTCATGGGTTTGTTTTAAATACATACATTTTAATATCCCTTTAACAGTGTCGCAAAAGCAGTCATTCCAGGCATATATTTATTTAATTACAAAAAAACGTAAAACATTTTTACGTAAAACGTTTTTTTTAATATAAATTTGGGCCCCTGCCCCTCTAATATCCTCTGCACGTCCCTGCTGTTCACCTTTCTGCCGACTATGAAACTTTTCCCAGGACGAAAGCCAGATGCATGGAGAAATCCAGTGATCCTGGATTCCATGTTCGTTTTGACAGTACATCCAGAGGTGACGGATCTTCCCCTTTGTTTAAAGGACAATTAAGGATGTATGTCCAGGACTGTTTGAGATGGATCTCAAACCCCAAGTAAGGCAACACCTTATGGTTATAGATTAGCATTGGCATAGTGGCTATTTATAAACCATGTCATTGTAGTGTATATGGGTCAAAGACATATAAGGTTTTCAAAGTCACAACAAAATTTTACCGCAATTACCTGACAGGCTTTTTATGTTCAATAGAGTGTCACCTACTTACTGGTATTAGGTAAATTCAAGAATAATGCCAATAATATTTTTTTATTGTGATTCATATGAATGTACCCTAGTAAAATATCATTCAGTATAACACTAAGGGCCAGATTTACTAAAGGACTTAAGTCGCAACATCTACATCGGATTTACTAAACGGTCTCTGAGTAAAAGACTCTGAGTAAAAGAATGCATAAAAGAATGTTCAGGGTGAAAGTCGTAAATGTTCTTAGAAAAGTTTTGCTTTTTCTACCTCTGCTATAATTGGGAGTTGGGTTCAGAGGACCAGATGCGACAGAAGGGGAATCTAAAGGTTATCCACGTAGTGGAATAACCACAAGAGCGGAAATGAGTCCGCGAAAGGTGCAGGGGGAAAAAAAATAAAGAATGGGTAATAAAACTCCCGGCGCAGCCAAAAGAAAATCAACCCAGAGAAAGTGGGCGAAGGCTCGAGACTCGAGCAGAGCAAAGGAAGGGAGAGAATACCTCTCACTCTCTTTTTATTTTTTTTTATTTCCCGCCACCACCCCCCCCTCTTGGGAGGTCAACTTTATTTTTTATTATTACATTTGCAACTTGTAAGAAAGAAAAGAGAGAAGAAAAAAAAAGGGGAGAAAAATATTGTGAAGTCTCTTTGAGGGGGGGTTAAGTAAGCAAAACAAACAAATAAACAAACAAACAAAAAATATACAGATTAATGCAATATGTGTGAGTTTGTGTGTGTGTGTGTGTGTGTGTGTGTGTGTGTGTGTGTGTGTGTGTGTGTGTGTGTGTGTGTGTGTATGCAAAAAGAAATTATATATTTAAAAAAAAAATACATATATATATATATATATAAATAAAGTAGAAAAACTAAGCACATTGAAACATCAATAATTAAAGTGAGAAGGGGTGACTGCTCCACAAAACATAATACAAAAACGTTGAGAAGATATAATATTAATAACAAATACCGGGATGCAAAAGATAGACAAATAACAAAAATTGATAAATACATTGGTTCATGAGCAGATAGGGGGATGTCAGTGTTATGGAAGTTGTGGGTGCATATTTACAACTTTTTATAATAATAACAGTAATAAGTATCAACAAAACATAGTTAATATTGTCAACAAAAATAACAACAGTAATAATGATAATAACAACAACGAAACAAAAACATTTAAATAAAAATAATTAAATAACTTATAAAGTTAATGTGTGTGTTGCAATATGATTTATGTGTGGGAGTGTGGGAATGTGCGTGGCATTAGCCCAGCCCCAACAAGGACAAGAATGGAGACCATCTTTCCTTGAAGACTGTGGTGATGTTGTTATTGTGAGCAGTGATTTTTTCCATAGATATATATTCTGAAATGAGATTGGTCCAATGATTAATATTTATTGCATTTTTTGATTTCCAGTTTAAGAGAATAGTTTTCTTGGCGACAGCTAGAGAAACGAGCAAGCTGTTCTTGTATTTGTTTGGGATATTGATTTCTGAAGTGTCTCCTAATAGACAGAGCTGTGGGGATGGAGGGATTCTGCAGTTCAAGATGGTGGAAAGTTTTTGTGTTACGGAGTCCCAAAAAGAGTGAACCGGTTGACAAACCCAGAGTGCATGAAAATAATTATCTATTGTGCCTATCGTGCATTGTGAGCAAATGCCTGTGTTTGCCAGTCCCATTTTGTACATTTTATATTGAGTAACATGTGTTCTATGGATGATTTTGTATTGAATTAGCTGTAGGTTTGTATTGGGTGTCATGGTAAAAATATTTTTATTGATTTCTATCCAGAAGTCGTTTGAGGGAGAGATGCTTAAATCGGTGTTCCAGCTGGCTGCTGGGACTGTTATAGAATCATCTGAGGTTAATAAAAGTCTGTAAAGTTGTGAAGTTAGTTTATTTAAATTTTTAAATTGAATTATATCATTGATTATTTTGGAAGGTTCGAGTGGGTTAGAAGAAATATTAATTTTTGTTTTGATTACGGATTTAAGTTGTAGATATTCTAAAAATTGATGTCTCCCAAGTCCGTACTTCTTTATGAGGTCTTTAAAGTCTATGAACTGATTGTTATTGAAAAGATGGTGAAGGTGTGTGATACCTTTTTGTGCCCAAGTGTGATAGTGAAGAGGGGTGCCGCGGAGTTGGAAGTCGGGGTTATGCCATATAGGAGTGTATTTACATGGTGTCGGAGAAGAACCAAATATCTTAATGACTTTCCACCAGGCTGTCAGAGTTGTGGATATTGCCGTATTTTTATAGCAGGGGTGCTGTTTGATGGTTATGTTAAGAAGAGGTAAATCTGGGAGTGAAATGTTTTTGCAATATAGATCTTCTAAGTCTATCCATGGGATGTTGTGGTCAGTTAGATGGATCCATTTGGTAAGGTATTGTATTTGATTTGCCAGGTAATAGAAAAGAAAGTTTGGGGCGTCTAGTCCACCTTGAGATTTACTTTTTTGTAAAGTGGATAATTTAACTTTGGCTTTTTTATTTTTCCAGTAGAAATGTGTAATGAGAGAGTTAATAGATTTGAACCATTTATCTGTTGGTGTGACAGGCAGCATTGAAAAGAAATAGTTAATGTGGGGGAGTATTTTCATTTTAACAGTTGCAATTCGTCCTATGAGAGTAAGAGGTAGATTCATCCAGCGCCGGAGGTTATCTTCTACTGTTTTTAGCAATGGAGTATAGTTAAGATGAAACAACTCTGACAGCCGGGGGGAAATGTCAATACCCAAATATCTAATGTTACCAGTGCGAAGTGGGAGTGATGAGTTTTGTTCTGCAGAATCCCAAGCATCTTCAGAAAGTGGAAGTATAATGGACTTATTCCAGTTTATTGTATAATTAGAGATTTTAGAGAAGGTGGCGATGAGATTAAAGGTTTCTTTTAACGAGGGTACGGGGTCCTGTAAATACAATAAAATATCATCAGCATAGAGGCTAATTTTATGTTGAAGGTTTGTGGTGTGAACTCCTTTAATGGTATTGTTTTGACGTATAGCTGCAGCAAGTGGTTCTATAAAGATAGCAAATAATGAGGGAGAGAGTGGGCATCCTTGCCTGGTGCCCCGGTGAAGTGTGAAACTCTTTGATGTAATTCCATTTGTGGTGACTGTGGCTTTGGGTGAGGTGTAGAGTGTCCTTATCCAATGGATAAACGACTCCCCGAAGCCAAATTTGTGTAATGTGTTTAATAGGAAGATCCAGTTAACTTGGTCAAATGCTTTTTCTGCGTCAAGTGATGCAATTATTGTCTTGGTTTGAGTTTGTTGTGAGAAGTTGATGATATTAATCAGTCTTCGTACATTATCTGAGGCATGTCTTCCCTTGATAAAGCCTGTCTGGTCGGGGTGTATTAATGTGGAAATGACTGTTTCTAATCTGATGGCTAGGGCTTTTGTAATTATTTTTAGATCGGTGTTTATTAATGACAGAGGGCGGTAGCTGGTAGGTTGAGTTGGATCTTTATTAGGTTTAAGTAAAACTGATATAACAGATGTATTCATGTGTGTAGGAATTTGCGATGTATTTTGTATTTCTGATGTTAGTTTGTAAAATAGTGGGGATAGTATGTGCCAAAAGTGTTTATAAAATTCAGGAGGGAAGCCATCGGGTCCGGGTGACTTATTATTTGGCATCTGAAGTAGAGCTTTGTAGAGTTAATGGCGCATCTAGGGTGTCTGCATCTTGATTAGATAGATTGGGTAAATCTAGATTGTTAAGGAAGGACTGTATCTCTGATGGGTCAGGGTCTGTATTTGAAGAATATAAATTACTGTAAAAAATTTGAAATATTTTATTTATTTCTTGTGGGTTTTGTGTGGGTTCGCCTACTGAATTCTTTATGGTTGAAATTATTGCTTTTTCTTTTTTGCGTTGCAACTGACTAGCTAAATATTTGCCTGACTTATTGCTATTTTCAAAATTATCATATTTAAGTTGTTGAATCATAAATTGCGTTTTTTTGTTTATAATTTCGTTTAACTGGAATTTGGTATTTTGTAGCTCATTTTGTATTTGTTCATCGGGATTGTTTGAGTATGTATCTGTAAGTTGTTTAATCTTCTGTTCCAGATGTATTTCTAATTCCTGTTCCTTTTTTTTCTTGTTTGTTGAGTATGATATTATGTATCCCCTAATTACTGCTTTACCTGTTTCCCATAGTATTGATGATGAGATTTCTGGGGAGTCGTTCAATTCCATATAGGATGCCCACTCTCTCTGTATAAAGGCAGTAAAATCAAAATCTTTGAGCAGTGAGGTATTGAAGCGCCAGCGTGAAGAGTGTTTGGTAGTGGTAGAGGATTTAATGTTTAAAGTGAGGGATACTGGTGCATGGTCACTAATAATAATTGGATGTATGATGGTTTCGGATACCTTAGTTAGAAGTATATTATTGATCAAAAAAAAGTCTAATCGGGAGAATGATTGGTGTAGTGGGGAGAAATAAGAATATTCTCTAGATGATGGGTTTCTCAATCTCCAACTGTCGCCAAGACCAAAATCTCCCATATATTGTTTTAATAATTCTGTAGAGTGCCAGTTTCTTAAATTACCGGCTGTACTTGACCGATCAATTGCGGGATTGATTACTGTATTGAAGTCACCGCCAATTATGATATTTGTTGATTCTTGTAGTGTAGAGAATAATGTGTCAAAGAAAGATGGATTGTCGCTGTTGGGACCGTATATGTTGGCAATTGTGAATTTTGTGTCATAGATGGATGCAGTAATTATAATATAACGTCCTTCAGAGTCGGCAATTGTGGAATGGTGAATTAGAGGTATTCTTTTGTTTACTAAAATAGAGACACCTCTTTGTCTGCTGTTGTAAGTTGCTGAAAAAACTTGATTAAATTGTTGAGATTTAAGGTTATGTAATTCAGAATGTGATAGATGTGTCTCTTGTAGCAAACATATGTCTGCCTTTAGTTTAATAAGATGGTTTCGAATTTTTGTTTTTTTAATCTGAGTACGAATGCCACGGACGTTCCATGTTATTAAGTTAAGTGTTTGTGTCATGTTAGTGTGAGTGAACCTCTGTTAGAGTTGATCTGTGTGTGTGATTGATTTGTGTGCGTGTGCGTGAGTCTTTTTTCAGTGAGGCAAATACAATACCACATATAACTGCACATACATAATATAAAGGTGGATTGGTGTGAAGACATAAAGTGAGAGAGTAAGCAAAAGTAGAAAAAAACAGACATAGGGAAAATAGCAAGAGGGAAGGGAGTGTGTGTATGTGTGTTTATCTGTATGTAGGGCGACAGTAGGCCTATGAGTGTGTATGCTAGCGCACGCAAATGTGTGCGTGTATGCATTGAACGGAGCCGGTGCGCACATAGGCGTGGGGTGAAAAGAAAAATAAATACCTCTCACTCTCAATAAGAGAGAGCACTAATGGAGGTAACAGAAACGGAGGATAAATAATAGCGACCCAGACAATTGGGTGAAAAAACCCGTAGGCTCGAGTAGTAAAAAGAAAAGGAGAGAATTACTTCTCGTTCTCAATACGAGAGAACACTAATAAGAGAAGTAAAGAAAAGAGGAAACAAAGGCAGCTGTCTCAGCGAGAACATTAAGAAACCAGAACACGAAACTGAAAGTTCAAAAGAGAAAACCAAAATCCTATAAAGGAACTCTAATGCACAAAAAGCAAGTCCCACGTAGGAGATTGTTAGATTTGGCGTGGGCACAGGAACATGCCGCCACAAACTCAGCTGTTTCTTTTTTCATATCGGGCCACCAGAATCGGCGGGACTGGAGGGCCAGGGTTTAGGCAGCACCAGGGTGGCATGCCAACCGAGAGGCATGGGCCCAGGTAAGCGTTTGGGAGCGCAACGTCTCTGGGACGAACAGATGGTTCTCGGGAGTGTCGCTGCGGCCCGGATTGGGCTCCACTACCCCCACCATGTCTAGCTCGGCCGTGGCCAGAATGTCGTCCAGGTAAACAAATACAAACTTGGAGATCATGTCTCGGAGCACTTCGTTAACCATCACCGGGGGTGTTAGTGAGCCTGAACGGTATGGCCAGGTATTCATCGTGACTGAGTATTGAAGGCTGTCTTCCACTCGTTCCCCACTCGCACCAAAAGATAGGTGTTGCGGAGGTCCAGCTTTGTGAACACATTACAGCCTTCTAGGGTGGAGAAGGCAGACAAGATCAGTGGTAAGGGGTAGCGGTTCTTGATGGTAATGTCGTTCAGCCCACGGTTATCAATGCAGGGGCATAGCGAGCCATCCTTCTTGCCCACGAAGAAGAATCCGGCTCCAGCTGGAGACGAGGTGCAAATGATTCCTGAAGCCAGGGACTCTGTGATGTACTTCTTCATGGCCTCGGTCTCAGGAACGGAGAGGGAATACAGGTGGCCTCTAGGGGGCGAAGTTCCCGGTAGCAGATCAATGAGGCAGTCGTAGCAGCGGTGAGGAGACAGAGAGCAGGCTCGGGAGCGACTGAACGCCTGGTGGAGGTTGTGATTGACACTTTGGAGAGATTGATAGATTGATAGCTTCTTTAAGAGGAGGTTGAGCCCCCACGGAACTGGCAGCAGAACTGAGGCAGGTTAGGTGACACTTGGGGCTCCAGCTGGTAATAATTCCCCAGGACCAGTCAATTTGAGGATTGTGCTTGGTGAGCCATGGCGATCCGAGCACAACAAGAATGGAAGGCGATTCCATAACATAAAAAGAAATCTCCCGATGATTGATCTCCATAGGGCTGGTCACTTCTCGGATCACTGCCAGAGGCGCCCCGGTAAGAGTGGTAGTGTGAAGCGGCGTCTTCACAGGGGCGGTGTGAATGCCCATCTGCCAGACCAGGGCAGGGCAGATGAAATTAGCATCCGCTCCAGAATCAATGAGAACTAGTACAGGAAACTGGACACCATTCCAGGTGAGCAGAGCATGATGAGTGGGTCGGGATGTGGAAGAGGTCAGGGAAACAACCATCAGGACCTCCTTTCTCACATGACTGGCATTGCCTTTAACTGGATTGTTGTGGATGAAGTGATCACATGAGATAATTAGTTAAGAAGGAAGTGCACGACAGAGGAAATACAGAGAAAAACCGCAATCACAAAAGGCTGCCGAAAAGTGTGGCGAAGACAGGGGAGTGACGGCAATGCAAACACGGAACAGTGAAACCATAAATGAAACTGCATGCATGATGAGAAAATAATAAATGAGAACATAATCAGAAACATAAATACACAAATAAACAAACAAAATACAGAATCCTGACATATACTGAATTACATTTTTACACTTTAACCCTTTCCAGCTTGAGAGAATATTGGGTCAACATTCTATTCCATTATATTTCTTAACATGTGTTGCAAAAATGTTTGTGGTATGATATTACATCAGATACCTAAACTTTATATGCCATTGTAAACAGGATAACTGGGGCTTTCAACTGATATAAAAAAACAATAGGATTACTTGATGGCAATATCATCAATTATGGAAAGACATTCACCAACTAAATTTATAAAACGTTCTAAATGGCTATTTTCTAATGAGAAACCCCGTGTAGACGCCGCATGACACTAGCACTCTTACCAGGGCGCCTCTGGCAGTGATCCATGGATTATTTGCAACTATATTTTTATTTTAACCCAGCCATAGTTCAGATCTCCCTCCATTTCTCTCTCTCTGTTCCTTTGGCCCGTGTGTCCACATGTGCAGCAGAGGAGGCTGGTCCATAGAGGCGGAGGAGGGAAATCAAAATATAAAAAAGAGTAATTGGTTGAAATAAACCATGACCAAAACACGTAAAATGATGCTCCAATGGAGGACATCCTCCCTAACCAATCAACAACCAGAATACAATATTGACATCGTGTTGGTCCATTGATAATTTCCAAATTTCATCTTCAATTCTCGACTACTGTATTGTATGTGAGTGTGACGAACTGTGGTAAAGCGATAGATAGATTATACAGTAGCATATTATAAAATAAATTATAACAAACTACTTTTAAACATAAAATGAAAAAATTACATTTTATTTAGGCCTTTTCAACCAGAGGAGGCTGTCCAAATTTCCTTTTTTCAGATTTACGTTTCCTTTTTAAAAAATTTTTTTTTATTGCGCAGTAGCTAGTTACTTGCGTTAGCCAATGCAACTGTTAGCTTGCTGCAGCAGCCCTGAAGGACTGTTAAGCTAACGGCGAGAATGGATTTGGAGGAGAGTGGTGCTGCGGCAATTAATGGCAGCGTGAGTGAGGGGGTCACAGAGAGGCATGGGAGTGGGATGGGGAAGAACATCTTGTGGAATATTTGTTGTCACAGCCATTCCACAGTTTGGATTACGCAGCAAAGGTGAGGATTCCCACTGTAACGTACTGGGTGCTGCATCACCCCTCATTGGACTGACAGGCCAATTACAGTGACACATTACGCACACATGAGGTTCATTCAAATCCAGAGCCAGCAGTGATTAGATCTCTCGTTCACCTGGCCCCTTTTTTATATTCATCCCTTGTGTTGTAATATGATATATGATAATATGACATTTGTTAGGTTAGGTTATTATTATTAGGTTGCTAGTTGAATTTTTTCTACATTTCAACATAAGAACATAACATAACTTGAACATAAGAAACTAGAGATAAGTAGCCACCTAGTGTAAAATAACATGGCGCCGTGGGCTGGTTTTCCTCCTGTCCTCCCCAATTTTTTGAGTCACCAGCCACCATTGGTGTGCACTGTGCAGTTACACACATACACACGTATACATAGGTGAGCGCATACACTTATGTACAGTGAGCACCATAATTTATTGGACGGTGACACATTTTTTGTTATTTTGGTTCTGTACTCTAGCACTTTGAGTATGAAAGGATACACCGTTTAGAAATTATAGAACCTTTTGCACAGTCCCCCAGTTTAACATAATGTAGAATAAAGCATTTTTAATATTTGGTTGCATATCCTTTGCATGCCATGACGTCCTGATGTCTGTGACCCAACAACATCAAAAGACTCTTTTCTGGTACTCTTATAAGCGATACTATAACTTCTCTGCATTTGAACAGTGCAATGAAGTCCATCGTCCTCAGTTTAGTGTGTGTGGGTAGCAGAAGCTGTAAGTGAATCGATTACCTTGTGATTCATGCTGTAGGCCTATAAGGTTTTTAAAATGTATTTATTTTATGATGTATCCTATTTTTTCACAGAGGCTGGTGTAATGGATTTTAGTAGTGGATAATCAAACGTGGAGGTAGGGGGATCAGAACAAGTCACTCACGCCAGTGAGGCCCAATAAAGGGAGTACTACTATAAATGCAAAGAAAGAAAAGACAGGAAACAAATTCCTTGTAGCTAAACAGCCAAATGAAAATCAACTCAAGAAAATAGGGCAAACTCGGGGGGCGCCGCGATGGTACAACGGTAAGAGCGCTGACTTTCAGTCAGCGCAGTTGTACTCCGAGGATCGGGGTTCGCGCCCCGGTCCTGCCATATCCGAGCGTGGCCGGTGCCCTGTGGAAGCGGCAATTGGCGGCTGCTTCCGGGTGGGGGGAGGGGCTCGGAGAGAATCGCTGCGCACAAACGGCCCTGGGCGAGTTGGAATCACGGTCAGGAGCTCGAGGAGCCGCGCCCTGTAGAGGACGTGGCGCCCTCCTTCCTACTACCGGCTGACAGGGTTGTATAGCGGTGGTTCTCAAGCGGTTGCTACATGGGGGGAATTGAATTAGAATAGGGGTTCAATTGGCTACTAAATTGGGAGAAAAGGGGAAAAATCAGAAGAAAAAAAATTTAAAAAAAGAAAAAAAAAAGAGAAAATAGGGCAAACTCAAATATACAAGTGAATGAAACAAACTAAATCTCCCCAGCTCAATACTGGAGCTAAACCGGGAAACTTAGAAAAGAAAAGAACACCTTCGGCACGTAAGTTAAGATGGCCGGAGAATGCCAGAGAAGACCAAAACGAAACCACAAAGAAAATCTGTCTCAGTGAGAACAGCAAAGGAAAAGCGCAGAAAACGCTTACAGGAGGAAAAAAACCTATACCTGAGAATAACGCTAATAGCAAGTCCCTCATGAACATAAACAAAGTTTAATATCACGAGGTCGCTAGTACCTGGCTAAACCTGGCTCAATGTAATGTTGAATGACAAAGAAGCACCGGGGAAGCGGAAGTGAGGAACTTAAATACCCCGCAGGTAGAAGCACAGTTGAAAAGAATAACAAGTAAGGGGAAGCAAAACCCCGGAACGGAACGTGGAAAAAACCATGACAGGACCCCCCATCTAATGGACTACCCCAGACGATCCCTCAGACCGATTACTGTGGAAATCCTTGATTAGATCGGGATCCAAAATATTTCTGGCAGGAATCCAACACCGTTCCTCTGGACTATAACCGTCCCAGTCTACTAAAAACTGCCAGCCCCTACCTACCCGTCCCTCCGCTAAAATGCGGCGGACAGTATCCAGTATACACTGGACCTCCATCCACGATCTGAGGAAGAGGAGGGGGTCTCACATCAGGAGACAAAGGCCTGATCAGCAGCGGCTTCAATCGCGACACGTGAAACGTAGGATGAATCCGCATAGAGCGTAGCAATTGAAGACGTACCGTCACCGGGTTTATCCTATGGATGATCTTGAACGGTCCTATATAACGCGGAGCAAGTTTAAGCGATTCAACCCTCAAAGGCAGATCTCGCAACGAGAACCAGACTCGCTGACCTACCCGATAAGAGGGGGCTGTCCGGCGATGTCTGTCAGCCGAAACTTTTTGGGATGCCACCAAGCAGCGAAGGGTGTTTTCCATAGTCTGGTTAGTATGCTCCGTCTGCCCGTTAGTCTGAGGATAAAACCCGGACGACAAACTAACCGACGCACCCAACTGTGCGCAAAAAGAGCACCAGAACCTGGCAATTAATTGGGGACCACGGTCCGATACTACAACCTCCGGTAATCCGTGTATGCGGAACACGTGACTGATCACCAACTAACCGGTCTCCGGCGCCGACGGTAATTTAGCCAGAGCGAGAAAATGAGCCGCCTTAGAAAACCTATACACAATGACTAAAATAACCATATTACCTTGCGAATCTGGCAATCCGGTTACGAAATCGAAGGCGATATGGCTCCAAGGTCGACTGGGCACGGGTAAAGGGCGTAACAACCCAGAGGGTGGGAGTCAAGAACCCTTGCTCCGAGCGCAAACAGAACAAGCAGCAACAAACTTGGTACGGTGGGTGCCAGGATACGCCGCAAACTGTGACAAATGACCCCACTGGAGTACCCGAGACCTCATCTCGGGAGGTACAAAAAGAAAATTGACGGGACCCCCACCCGGACCCGGGTTACGTAGCAACGCCTGTGGGAAGCAGGCATAATGTGCTCTGGAATTGCGGGACTGCCAGTCTGCTGAAAGATACGTGACAATGCATTCGGTTTAATATTCTTAGTACCAGGACGGTATGTAAAAAGAAAGTTAAACCAAGTAAAAAACAATGCCCAGCACGCCTGTCTAGAATGACATTTTCTAGCCTGTTGGACATACAACAAGTTCCTGTGGTCAGTCCATACAGTACAGGGGTGTTCCGCTCCCTCCAGCCAATGGCGCCACTCCTCTCGGCTGAAGTAAGAGCTTGAGAGAAATATGCACACGGGTGCATTTTGCGGTCGATGGGTGAGTGCTGGGATAAAATAGCACCTACACCCAACTTTGAAGCATCAACTTCCACCACAAAAGAGAGGGAGGGATTAGGCGTAACAAGAATAGGCTCAGAACCGAACCTCTGCTTGAGTTCCTCAAAAGCAGACTCAGCCTTCGGGTTCCACTGAAATTGAGTCGCCAACGTTTTCTTTGTCAGAGCTGTAATGGGTGTGGCAAGCGTACTGAAATTGCGAATAAAACGGCTATAAAAATTGGCGAACCCAAGGAAGCGCTGGACCTGTTTAACTGAGTGACGAGTGGGCCAATTTCAGAGACTTTCTCGGGATCCAGACAAACCTTCCCCTCTGATACTATGAATCCCCCAAAAAAACAGTGCTAGCGTGAAATGAGGACCTCTTTGCTTTCACAAATAATTTGGCCTCCAACAGGGCTTTCAACACCTGTTTAACATATGAGTTTGTAAATCGGAAGAGAAAATTATAAACACAAATTTTTCCAACATCTCCCGTAGTACGTCATTCACTAATGCTTGAAACACAGAGGGGGCGCTAGTGAGCCCGAGTGGCATGACCAGATATTCGTACTGGCCATTATTGGTTTTAAAAGCGGTTTTCCATTCATCGCCCTCACGAATGCGCATTGCGGAGGTCTAATTTGGAAAAAATAGTTCAGAGAGCGATAATAAATACATGACCTTAATCCTCCATCTTTCTTTTTAACAAAAAGAAACCTGCGCTAGCAGGTGAAGTAGATGGCCTTATAAACCCATTGGCTAATGCCTGTCGGGACAACAGACTACATTCCCATTCATTCCACAGGCCTAGTTAGTGATCCAATCATCTCGCTTGGAAACACGAGACATTACAAGGGTCATAAAACTAAAACAGATAAGACTGAAGACATTCCAGTTTACCGGCCCCATTTTTCTTTTGCCCCACTTTTTCTCTCTTCCTTCATTGTGCAGCAGCACAACTGCACAAGAGGCAGCACTCCATTTTGTCTTCCCCTTTTACTAGCTACACAGCTACATAGGTGGATCTTCATTGCACCAGCAACACCGCTGCAGCATCAGACAAAAGGCCATGGGGAGAGACGCAAGCGACATTAGCTTGCCTATAGCAAGGGCTGTATAGGGAACATTCTTTAAAGATCTCAAACGTTCCTCGTTACCTGGGTAGTCTTTGCCCAAATTTGACCTTACCACAATGAGTTAATACAGTACATTTTTTAACTCATTATATTTTATTTTCTATATATTTTATTTTCTTAGTTATTTATTTAATGTATTTATTGGATATAATTATTTATTCTTACTAAAGATCAATAAAGTTTTTTTTCATGAAATCATCTGTAACTGAACAACACGGGTAGACAACTAGAATGCCCCGAGTAAAACTGTAATTTCACTCCTCCCTTGTCCTCCACCCCACCTCGGCCAATAAAGTTCAGCAATGAATAGCAAAGAGCAGAGGCTCTGAGCTATCCCGTCATCGTCATGGTCCGTAGTTTGTAACAAGCCACACAATGGAGTAGCCTACTTAGTTGGTTGTTAGTAGTGAGGTCAGTCGGTCAGTTGCTTAGTCATTTAGTTAAGTTTTTGTTTTAGTTTCACAGTGATTTAGGATGGTGAACTTTTGTGTTTTTAGCCTGACTGGGCACAGAGTTCACGTTTTTCCCCTCAGGAAAAGTAGCTATTTTCGTGCGTGGGTGCAATTTGTGCAGGTGAGGATCGGGACTTCACTGCGGCATCTGTGTCCAAAAACGCGGTCGTGTGCGGTGTACATTTTAGGGAGGAGGATTATGTCCCCGGAGACATGATGGAGTACAGGATGGGATGAGACTGATAAACCTACCTTTTGCTGTCCTACCCATTCACTCTCCTTTCTTCCATCGACATTAGCACCCTCTGCCACTGGCCCTGGCGGAAACACTTCTCACAGAGCCAGCACAGATTCAACTAGAGACTGAAATGTTAAATATTTATGGTAAGTGATTGCTACTAGCTAACTATGAATTAATTAAATAATGTTGCTTGCTGTGAGGCTAGGTAGCTAGTTAGCTAAACCGCCCAATCGATCTGGCATCATACCTACTGTTAGCATCAAGCAATATTTCCCCATACGTTTGGAGTGTGGTGGCATGACGTGTTGTATACATCTTATTAGGCAGCTGGGGTAACTGCAGCAAATACACTTCGTTGAGGGTGTAACGTAATGTTAATTTAAATGGTGATCATTCACCGGGGAGGGGGAGATACAACTTGTTACTTTATGATTAGCTAGAGCCTAGAGATAAAGAAAAGGTTACCTTTTTGGGTACCTTGTCGATGTGACAAATTTCCGTGGTCGTTCATCTGTCATGACAGTGCGTCTCCAAACAAGCCTCTTGCTAAATAAATCCCATTAGGGACTTTATTTACTGACTTTATTTTGTGGCTGTGCTGTGGAGGTGTAGCCTACACCACAGATGAGTTAAGTTAGGGGAAGCAATGTGAGCCAGAAGTCAATGTATTTTAAACTAGTTAGCTGGCTTGCTATGGTGAGACTTTATAACTAGGAATGTTTTTAGGATTTTTTAGGGTTTTAGGACTGTTATTTTCATGTAATGTCATAGTGACTGTTGGGGAATTATTTCAATACAGAAATATACAATATTACTGCTTTCATGTCAGTGGGTAAAATGCACCTTTTAGCCACAGGGTGGCAGTCTAAAGGACAGTTTATAGTCTAGCGACAGAGCGTCGCTGCGACCGACGATATGCCATGGATGTTGCTGGCCGCAGCGACATTTGGTTTATACTTCGAGCGACTGTCGTCCTGTAGTCGCTGAAGATGTCCGATTTCATTACAAAGATAATAAGTAATTAATTACAAATAATAATAAATAAGTGTATTTAAAAAATTATAATAATTTAAATCCCATTGCTACATCATTTCCCTATATTAATTCACTGTTGATGTTAACCCAAAGTTGCCCTTTAACTTCCCATGGTAAATTTACGGAAATTTCCCTGAAATTTTCCTTCCCTTTGCAACCCTACTTACATTGCATCAGTATAATAAAGCAACAAGTCCACCAATGCATCTAGTCATCTACTAAGTTGCACTAACAACATTACGACGTTAGCTACACCGACCAGCTCAGCTAGCTAATAACGTGGGTATGAAGGCTTATTTATGTAATGTGTAAGTATGAAGGCTTGTTTATGTTAACTTCAGAATGGACACTGACTGCCAATGATGTGTTTGTTCTCCATGCACATTAATAAAACTTTCACCAGTCCGAACCTCAGAGTGACTTTAGTCAACAACACCAGCTAGCAAGCATGATATAATTCAGTCAGTATATTGCATTGCATCACATCACAACAAACATAATATCCAGCTAAACCAATGTAAATTTGCATGCTAGTTTCATACTGGAACTGCCGGCCACAGTAGCTAGCTGCTATTAGCCTGATTGCCACAACCGCCCTAATGGACCACACACACAGCCGCATAGTGAATTGAAAACCCACTATGTTTTGGTGTTATTCATTGACGTACAAATAATGGGGAAATAACAGTACAAGTTGTGGAAAAAATTCCCAAATCACCCACAGAAAAATGCAACCGGCCAGAAAGTGTAATGGAACTGAATCTGCAAGTTAGGGGATACACTGAATCAATCATAGGTCAAGATATTGTAAACTGTAACTGGCTAGCTAGCTATGGTGAGACTTTATAAATCAAACATTTTTAGGATTTGTGACTGTTATTTTCATGTAATATCATGGGAGTATTGCTTTGATGAATTATTAAAATACAAAAATATTGCTCTCTATCAATGGGGAAAATGCACCTTTTAGCCACAGACCACAAATGAAAATGGGAGCTATTACGTTCAAATGAATGAGGCAGGAGATCTTAATCTCAGAATGAATCGGCTGCAAAAGACATTTGCTAATGAAATAATTGATGATTCCGCAAAAGCATGGAAACGGCAGATCAAGACAACTGTGATTTAATACTTTGGATTAGCAGTCTAGCCTACCGATTTCAGTGGCAATCATTTTAAGGACTTTTCTGTTCAGTTGTAGTTAGCTATATTCACATTGTGTCGATTTGTATCAATAAGTTGCTTTATTGTATCTAGTTATTGTATCATTGCAAATAGAGAACGGTAGGCTATTTTACACATTAATACTGCCCTACAAAGGCAAACCGCAGTAACTACGCCAACAGTGAAACAGAAAAATGGCCTCAAAGTTTTTTCACTGCCCAGCCAATTGTGTTGTAGGTTCATAAGTGGAAAATGCTTCATATAGCCATAGCCTACATTATGTACGATAACATGAAAATAAAATAGTATTCCACCATATGCAAAATGCTGCCAAATGTTCTATTTTCAATGGAAATCGGTAGGCTACATCAAAAATACAATTATCGATTGCACTACAGTATGTGAAATGCGCTCAAAATGCGAAAATAACAATGGGTCTATCAATCATATTGGAAAGACAGTGCTCGAGTGGAAAAATTTACTTACTTAACTTATTATATGTAGCCAGCGAGACCAACTGCATTTCAGATGCGAAATCTTTTAAATATCGGCATGGGGAATTTCCTCTCCCTCATGCGTTATTTATACAGCTTGCGTAATATGTGACCGTGAAAATGAGAACTGGCGTTACGCAGGACAGTAATAAATGGTTTAAAGCACCTCGGAAGACACTCTGTTGGATAAAAGAGCCGACAATTAAACCATTACACCAGAACGAACTGCAATGAATGAGACAGGCTTGCAGAGCATGGGGGGTATTACGAGTCAACGTTTCAGATAGTGTAATTGCGGTATAAAGTGTTGTATATTTCTCAAACCGATTGTACCAGACAATAAATGACCACTGAATTTTGAAAGGAACATCTCGTTGTCTAAAACCAATGGTAGGATTGTATATTAATTTCATATTTAGTAGCATATATTGCTAGTAGAATACATGGTATAATGAGAAAATACTTTCACATGTTTATTTTCCATTTGCAACGAATGTCTCAGCGAGACTATCTGAACAAAGGGCTTAATATTAAGCATCCCAATATACAAGATGTACCACCACTAATCAATGCTGATTGTTGCACAATTTAGCCTAATGGAGATGGAAATGGAAATATTTGATTAGGCTATTCCTCCTCAGACAGGTTTCCCTCCTCAGATAAGTTTTGCCGAAAGACTTGGTGGTTTGGGGGCATCATGGCGCAGAGCTTGGTCAGGATGTCGGCCTTCTTCTCCCTCTCCAGTTTTGCTGTGGACTGGCCTCTTCTCCGTGGCAGCAGCTCCACCACTTCAACCTTCCCAGAATTTGATGAGGCCACCACATTTCGGAAGTCCTCAAAATCCAAGACAGCCCCCCCCCTGACTGCCTCTTCATTTCAAGCTCCACCCCATGGTGGAAGCTGTCTGTGGACATGAAGGTGTGCCCCGGCTCAAAGTATTTGAGCGTCACCTCCTTCACGGCTTGGGTAGGGTCATTAACCACACTGACCAGGGTTGTCAGCAGGCACCAGTTCTTGTTTTGGGCAGTGCAGTTATCCAACCAGTAATTAACTTGTGTGACATCACATTCTTTCCATAGGGCAGTGACATAGGCTGATGCCACCTCCTCTGCCTTCCTCGCAGCGATGCCCTAATAACTGAAATTATTTTTAGTCACAGACTTATTACCGACTCATGGAAAGCATCATGGAAAGCATCCATTTTGTAAAAACTGCAGTTTTAAACCCTGGCATGCATTATTACCTTATGGAGGTCGACACTACGAATGGTGAGGTCTGCTTCCTTCCTCTCTGTATCGGCTCTGTAGTGATGCCTTCCTGCTTCTGCTCTGCCTTTGTGCTCCACCCACTTCTTGCACACAGTACAGTGACTACAGTCCTCTCCTCCTTAGCTGGTGCCCTGATGTGCTGCCTTCATGTGGATTTCCTGCTGCAGACACTGTTCACATTGCTCCTCACCCAGTTTTGTGAAGCTAAATGTTCAGCTCTTTCACCACTTTGCGATATGTCTCATATGAGACTTTTGGAATGTTCTTTCCCTCTGTGTACAGCTTGTACATAATTTGTACTGTGACGTCGCTTGGCAGATATTTGCGGTTAATAAGTAGGCTCCATGGGTCATAGACAAGTATGATGTCATGAAACAGTTTAGACATGAAAAACTAATTCAAGCAGTTGTTTCGTTATTTTGTCCACCCCTTTACTTAATTATTTATGTCAGTTATAAAATGTAATCAAAAGTGATTATGGTAATAATTGGATATCTGATTGTGGTTCTGTTCCCAGTAGGCGGTAATAGAACGGTACTTAGGGTTTGTGCAAGAGAGAAGTAAACAGCGCACACGTGTCTGAGCGAGTGAGATCAGTCTCTGTCATTTACCAACTCTGGCTGCGAGTTCACTGTCTAGCCAAGTGAGCTAGCGTATCAAAAAAAATATCACCTCAAATTACCAAGTTGCCGATTCACATGGGACTAATATTATCAGATGAACTGGGTTTCACAGAATATGGTAGGTAGCGTAATTTGTGGTGTAATTTCTATTTTACAAATTATAGACTTGGCAGATTCACATTGGATTAATATCACAGATGACCACTGCAATTTCTAGCCCAATCACCACAATCACTAGGTTTAGAAAGCGGCCTTACCGACCATCTTTGCCGGCTTTACTACTTTCTAACGTAAGATCGCTCAGGAATAAAATGGACGAACTCCTACTTTTGATCCAAACTAACTGGAATTACAAGGAATGCTCTGCCATCTGCCTTACTGAGACCTGGCTGGATCAACACATTCCTGATGCGGCTGTAACACCTTCAGGTTTCACCATCCACCGAGCCGACAGATCAGCTAATCTGTCCCGGAAATCTAAAGGTGGAGGTATATGTTTTATGATTAACGAACGCTGGTGCACCAATTCCACCATAGTACAACAGTCCTGCTCCCCTGACCTGGAGTTTCTTACCATTTTATGCAGACCATTCTACCTCCCAAGAGAATTTGCATCCATTGTGCTAACGGGTGTTTACATCCCACCGCAAGCGAATGCTAGCACTGCTACTAGCGAACTTGCACACCACATATCCACGGTTGAAAGAACACACCCAGACTCCACAACAATAGTACTGGGCGACTTCAACCACTGCAATCTGTCTGAAGAACTTCCTAACTACATGCAACAGGTGACATGTCCCACAAGGGAAGATAAAATACTGGACCACTGCTATACAACAATCACGTCAGCTTACCGTGCTTTTCTGAGAGCCCCGCTGGGAAAGTCTGACCACGCAGTGCTGCTTCTTGTACCGGCGTATAAACAAAAACTCAAATCTGTTAAACCAAAGTCCAACACCGTAAAAATATGGTCCACAGATGCCATTGAATCTCTGCGAGGTTGTTTTGAATGCACTGTTTGGGACATCTTCAGAGACACGTGTAACAACCTCGACGAGTACACAAACACAGTGACGTCATACATCCGGTTTTGTGTGGACCAATGCATTCCGACTAAAACCGTGGTGTCGTATGGCAACAGCAAACCCTGGTTCACAAAAGAACTAGCTTCGCTACGCAGAAAAAAGAATTCTGCCTTTAAAAGCGGAGACAGGGAGAAATATAAGTCTGCTAAATATGAATTGCATTCTGCAATCAGGAGAGCCAAGTCTGACCACTCAAAAAAACTGGAACATCAACTCAGTACCAATAACCCTAGAGCAGTCTGGAAAAGCCTGAAGGAGATGACAAACTACAAACAAAGGCCCGCTTCACCATCAGATGAGGACCCAAGTCTCCCCGACAGGCTCAATGATTTTTATGCACGATTTGAGGATGTTCACACCACAGCACTCATCCCTCCTCTTCCTCCCTCCCTCAACCCTCCCTTTTACATCCAGGTGGTCGAGGTGAGGAGGCTTTTCAAAAAACTAAATAAAAGGAAAGCAGCAGGACCAGATCAGCTCTCTGCTGTTGCACTTAGCCACTGTGCTGATCAATTGGCTCCAGTTTTCACAGACATTTTTAATTCTTCCTTACGTCAGTGTGCAGTCCCACAGTGTTTTAAAAAATCTACCATCATCCCCATTCCTAAGTCAGCCAATCCAACATGCCTCAATGACTTCAGGCCAGTTGCTCTCACTTCATTGGCCATGAAAGTGTTTGAGCGCTTAGTCCTGTCCTACCTGAAGTCCTGCATATTCCCTCAGATGGACCAATATCAGTTTGCTTATCGGAATAACAGATCCGTTGAGGATGCTATAAACCTGGCTCTTCACTTCACTCTACAACACCTGGACTCAACTAACACCTACGCACGCATCCTGTTTATAGATTTTAGTTCAGCTTTTAACACCATTAATCCTCTCACACTCTTCACCAGGCTTCACGACATGAACATCAACCCAGCTCTGTGCTACTGGATACTGGACTTTCTTAGAAATAGAATTCAATCTGTCAAGGTTAATAATGCTACATCACGCCCTCTGACCCTCAGTACTGGTGCACCACAAGGCTGTGTGTTATCGCCTCTGCTTTTCTCTATCTACACTAACACGCTTACATCTCACCACAGCTCAGTCAAAATATTCAAGTATGCAGATGACACCACTATCATTGGACTTATTAAAAACAATGACGAGACCCAATATTGCCAAGAGGTGAACTGGGCTGTACATTGGTGCAGGAACAACAACCTCATACTCAATCACTCAAAAACAATGGAAATAGCTGTAGACTTCAGGAGGAAAACAAACATCAAAGCCCCGGTTCACATCTCTGACCAACTCATAACCATGACAGACTCCTTCAAGTTTCTCGGCACCTACATCAGTAACACTCTGAAATGGAACATCAACTCCAACCACATCATCAAAAAGGCCAATCAAAGACTGTACTTCCTCAGGCAACTGAAAAAGTATCATGTAAAAAAACATCTGCTGGTCCATTTCTACAAAGCCATCATAGAGAGCATAATTACATCATCTCTCACTGTCTGGTATGGGAGCGCAGACAATCTAATCAAGAAGAAACTGGACCGGATTGTAAACAGAGCCTCCAACATAATTGGTTGTGACCTTCCCTCAGTCAACTCATTGTACATAAAGCGCACCTTCAACCGGGCAGCTAAAATAACCAGCGACTCCTCCCACCCAGCCCATCATCTCTTCCAGCTTCTTCCCTCTGGAAGACGTTACAGGTCCATATCAGCTCATACCACTCGATTTAAAAACAGCTTCTTCCCCACAGCAGTCAGAACTCTTAACACCCCTTGCTAGCCCCCCGTGCTACAAGATTATACTGTCCTGATTGCTTGCACTGGTACTTTGAACTTCCTGTCTGTCTGGCCATTATATATTGAATATTCACTGTATATACTTCTCACATTCATGTGTTTCACTTTTTGTGTGTGTGTGTGTGTGTGTTGTTGTAATGGTTTATGCTTTGTTTTTTTGTTCTTTTCTTCTCTTGCACTGTAACTGAGCTACCATGCTGTACTAAAAAATTACCACCAACACTGTTGCGTGGCACTAATAATAAAGTATCTAAGTATCTAAATCACACATGGTCCCCAGGTAATACTGGTCCATTGTGAATAGGGCATTAGTCTTTATGGGGGGGTTGGACAAGTACCCCCGCCAGGAGTAATTTATGGCTGCATAGCTATGAAGACAGAGTTTGAGAACCCATCCAGTCACGAGAGAGTAAACAATCCTATCCACCTCTCAAGAGCCAGTCCAGGAAGATGGGGTCACAGCTGTTGACAGGTGACAGTAAGGAAAGGATGTCACTCCGCATTACTCTATGACTAAAAGGCTTCTCTGGTCCTGTCTCCGGACTACAACTCGTTATAAGCCTGATCATAAAGGTGCATTTTTAATCTAGAGTTAAATATTGAGACTGTGTCTGATTCCCTTATAATTTTTGGAAGGGTGTTCCACAGTAGTGGCACTCCGTAAGAGAAAGCTCTACCACTCGTCAAGTTTTTAGATATTCTAGGGACTACTAAGTAGCCTGCGTCTTGGGAACGAAGGGATCTTTTCGGTTTATATGGTAAAAGCAGATTACATATATACAGTGGTGCAAGTCCATTTAAAGCTTTGAAGGTCAGAAGCAAAACCTTAAAGTGTATCCTATGCTTAATTGGTCGCCAATGAAGTGATGCTAGTACTGGGGTAATATGCTCATATTTCTTTGCTGCGGCTGCATTCTGCACAAGCTGGAGATTATTTTAGCAAAAATTTAGGACAGCCAGATAGCAGAGCATTACAGTAATCTAGCCTAGACGTAACAAAAGCATGGATCAATTTCTCTGCATCCCATTTTGATAGGAAATGCCTAATTTTAGCTATGTTACTTAACTGAAAGAAAGCAACTCTAGATGTTTTTTATGTGCGCGCCAAAGGTTAAATCTGGGTCTATAGTAACACCTAGGTCTTTCACAGCTGAATTTGGAACAACTAAGCAACCATCAATACTTAAAGTATATGTACACAATTTCTCCCTTTGTTTTTTAGGACCTAAAACCAGCATTTCGGGTTTCTTGTCCAGAACTTTAATGGATTGGCAATAGAGTGATACCTGTCAGGATTCCTTCCCAGGGAGTGGACCCAGTAGCAGGACTCAGAGACAGACTCAATTCAAGCTCTGTGGAGCACCTTTATTAAGCACAGGGACTGGAGTAGCGAATACTCTGGAACAGAGTAGGGACAAGCAGGGCTGGCTGGAAGCAGGAGGAGCTGGAGCAGGGCTGGAGAATAGCAGAGGACAAGCAGTGGGAACTGGAAGGCGATGCAGGCTTGGGAGCTTAGCAGACTGGCGGGTTTAAGGAGACAAAACTTGACATGGGATATTACAAACACACTGGCCAGACTAAAAAACACAACCGGTCAAACTAGAGTACGTAACCGCGACGAGACAGCAAACAAAGAGGGAATATCTAGTGAAGTCAATAAAAGTAATGAGTGTGTGCAGCGTCAGAATGTGTGTGAGAGTGATTAGCAGCATGTGGAATGTAAGTGGGAAATGTGGGTGATGCTCTGTCTGGCCGTTCGTCTGGGGGTGGTATCCGGAGAACAGACTCGGAGACTCGGAACGATGTTGGAGGAGATCCCATGCAACCTCACTACATGCTGCACCAGGAGCTCCGCCATCTCGGCAGCAGAGGGGAGCAAGGGGATAAAGTGGACAGCCTTAGAAAAATGGATGACCATGTTACCTTCAGAGTGGGGAGGCCGGTAACAAAATCCACCCCTATGTGGCTCCAAGGACGGCTCGGGACAGGAAGAGGCAAAAGGAGAACGGCGGAAGGCCTTGCTCCTGGCACAGATGGGACCAGGCAAGGACAAATGCATGGGTATCCCCCTAAGCGTGGGCCACCAGAAACTCCTCTTAGGACAAGGAATGGCTTCTCCGCCCCCTCCAACTAGTGCCTCCACTCTTCCAAGGCGAGCGTGATCGCCAACAGCTCCCCACGTTGTAGTTGCGCTGGGCCTGGGTCAAACGGCGAGAGAAGAAGGCGCAAGGA
Source organism: Ilyophis sp. 1 JC-2022 (assembly GCA_022702515.1). NCBI lineage: Eukaryota > Metazoa > Chordata > Actinopteri > Anguilliformes > Synaphobranchidae > Ilyophis > Ilyophis sp. 1 JC-2022. The sequence continues at coordinate 35,588,939 of CM040395.1, forward strand.
TGTACCTTCTGGTCCAGGGAGGAACGTTGGGACAGTACAGTGCTCACGCCGGTGTCGGACGCATCCACCTCAACTATGAACTGGCGGGTGGGCAGGGTGGCAGAGGATGGGTGCGGAGGAGAATCTGGACTTGAGGGAGGTGAAGGCTTGATTAGCAGCAGACGACCAAACAAACGGAACAGATAAAGAAGTAAGGTTAGTGAGAGGGGTGGCAATCTGGCTGTAACCGCGTATGAAGCGGCAGTATGGAGATGCTTGTGAGTAGTGGGAAGGGGCCACTCCTTCACTGCCTGGATCTTGGCTGGGTCGGGCTTGATCCTCCCCTCCTCGATAATGAATCCCAGGAATGACACGGTGGGAACGTGGAACTAACATTTCTCTGCCTTGACATACAGACTATTCTCCAGCAGCCTCTGGACAACCTGGCGGACGTGCAACACATGTTTCGGGAGGGTTTTAGAATAAAATTAGGATGTCATCAATATAAACTAAAACAAAACGGTTGAGAAAATCGCGGAGGACATTGTTCACCAACCCCTGGAACACAGCTGGGGTATTAGTGAGCCCGAACAGGACCATCTTGTACTCAAAGTGTCCCAGAGGAGAGGGGTATTGAATTTAATTGAATAACCCAGATTCTTGTTCGTTTGTCCCGAACACAGTTCACTCCCAGGTCCTGCAGTGGGAACACTCCTCTCGCCTGTCCTGTCACCCGGGGGTTCAGCGCAGTTTCCCTGGTCCCCGGATCATCGGATATCTGTCACAAGGGGCACGGATATCAGTATCTGGTGGACTGGGAGGGTTACGAGCCTGAGAATAGGAGCTGGATCTCTCGCCAACTCATCCTCGACCCCTCCCTCATTCGGGACTTCCACCGGGACCACCCCAAGAATATCCGGACCGGTGGCACGCCTGGAGGTGTCCGTTGAGGAGGGGTACTGTAAGATCTGCCGTTTTCCTCCAATCCACCTTCCTTTCGTTTCTCCTGTTTTCCCATTCCTCTTGTTCCATGTTTTTCTGTTCACCCTGTCTGTCTAGTTCCTTGTTTGTGCAGGCTGGGCGTGGTTCCCCATTTTGTTCCTCGTTTTTTCCTTGTTATCATTTAGCCTATCACTTTCCCATTCTGCTTACATTCTGCACACTCTCCTAATATTCCATCAGTACTCTCACCTGTTCATCACTATTTAAACTCCCCAGTTTCATTCTCTCACCGCCAGTTTGTTATTTGTCTCAGCTTCGTTTTAGACATTCCCAGGCCATTCTGTCTGTTTTGCTAAATCTACCTAACTTGTTGTTTTTTCGATTCCTCGCTCCAGCCCGTCCAGCCTGATTCCCATCCTGTTTGCTCCTGCCCTGTCCCCTGTCCAGCCCAGCTAACCCTGATTCCAGCCCATCACCTAGCCTTTCCTGTTTGTTTGCTTTGTCTTGCTCATTGGTCTGAATAAATATACTACTTGTGGAGTTTTTGCCTGAGTTTGCCTCAGAGTCCTGCTCTGAATAGTTTCTTTGATATACAATACTAATCCACCTCCCTTCCCTGACATTCTGCCTCTGCGATAACAGTCGTAACCGGGCACCTCTATAAGATCTGATACAACATTGGAATGAAGCCATGTTTCTGAGAAGGCTGAAAGGTCCAAGTTAGAGTCTGTGAGGAGTTTAAGGATTTGGTCACATTGAGGCAATAAACTACAAATGTTCAAATGTCCTACAAAAATACCTCCTGTGTCCCAGATTATTTTTGCATGATTGATTTGATGATCTGAAACACAGTGCATTGTTTATTTTTGCTATTCATGTTCCAATTATTAAATTCCTTTAGTTTAGTTATTTTATTGTAGTCATTGGGGCAATTACCTTTCTGCGTTTTCGCATCCACTGTTGTTAGCCTAGTCTTTAGGTGTTGCTTGGTGACGCGCAGCAGCTCATTCTGAGTGTAATCCCATGGTGTTGGTTGCGGCCTGCTGTTCTCACAAGCATTCAGTCCAAGAGGTGGGCCCACAGTTGCGTGGCTTGATTGTTGGTACCAGAAACACATCATTGGGACCACATGCAGCGTGGCGAGACCAAGCGCAGCTAGTTGAGATTTCAGTTGTGCGCTAGTTGGAATAAGGGAGCCCATTATCGGTCAAGTGAAGACCCTCCGCTTGTGATGGTGGATTAACATTGGCAGGATTGGCAGGGTGCCAACAATGCTCGAGCCGGCGCCAAGTGATCCCTCCGGACTCAGGTAAGTGTTTGTGTTTTGGGGATGCAGGGTTGGGCCAGGATTTTTCATGTCGTCTCCAGTGAAAAGGAATTCGCTGACTCCTGTAATGCCACAGACGGCTTGTAGCCTTTAGCTAGTTAGCTAAGATCATTGTTTTCTCCAAGAAATCGGCGTGCTGAAACTTGCTAATGGGCGAGCGAGCGAAGTTAGCTAGCCCTGCTAAAAACGCACTGTTGTTAGGGGAAGCACTGAAATGTGCAATGTTTGTCCAGACTCAACACTGGCAGAGTGGTGGACTTGCTGGGATCACGCTATCAGCACAGTAGCTTTCTGTCCGCTATCGGACTCATGGCACTGTTCTCCTTCCCTGAAGCTAGCCTGAGCCTCTCATACTGCCACATCACAGAAACCAGTGTCGTGGGAAAATATAGATTATTCATTATTTATATATAATTATATATCATACTGTAGGACTTTCTGTATGAAACAATGGTGTCAATAAGAAGATACTTTTCTGTGTTAGGGTGTCTTGGAAGAAACAGCTCTAAAAGGCCCAAGTGTGCACACATTAAATTTATGGCCTTGCATCTACGGGCAGACACTCTCTCTAAGGAAGATAAACAAACTCATGATTTGCATCTGCATGGTCAGTTGGGGCGGTTGTCCCGAGTTAGGCACACAGCATGATCTCATCCTCAACACTTGTAAATCAAAGACATGTGCACGCACCCACACGCTGAAGAATTGATGGGAAGAGCCCGCTCTCAGCAAAAAGCCATATGGTAAAACAATTCCTAATTTTCCAGAGACTATTTCAGTTACATTTGTATATTTAAATGCCAGGGTGATAAAGCATTTGTATAATTATCTCGATAAGGAGGTAAAAGGACCCATTCACACCTGCATATATGCCTTAAGGCGTCCTGAACTCGTATTTTACACTTTTCTTTTTAGCCAATTAAATAAGTTAAATACAACAAATACATGTTGTTACTGGGCAAATATTAGTCAGCAGTAATAGATGGACGATCTTATTGGTTAAAACAATTACTATGTAAAATTGGCTGTCTTTTTCTGCAGTTAGAAATACGAGCTGGCAACTTGAAAAAAAAGTAGCGAGAGGCGATATCAGAATGGCGAACGGTGACGAGAGCGTATTTGTGTTTAACTGGAATAGCAATAGTGGAGAGGAAGATAAGTAGCAGTGCTCGACATTAACGCTTGTCCGATTGTCAAAAAAGTGGTCGGACAAGCATAATACAGCTTAACTTGCCCGGACGGACAAGTAAAAAAAAACCGAATAACGTTAAGTTCGTTTACGAGCTGAAACGAACAAGCTGCTGCGATTCGCCCGATATTGCACACATAAGTGAACTTAAAAAGTTAACAAACGTATGTGTGAAGTCTAAGTTAGCTAGCTAACATTAATTGTCCTGGATGACATTCTGGCAGTTGAAAAAAGTTGTGTAGGTAAATGCTAACGTTAGTTCGCCAATCATTATCAATTCGACTTTGTCACATTATTGCAAGTCTCTCAACGAGAGAGCACACGTTATATTAGTTAACGTTAACAAAATCATGAGGTTGGGGAATTGGATTCAGAGTCAGGAGTTATTTCACAAATAGGGGAGCATCTTTAGTTGTGCATTGACTAAAAACAAAAAGAAAACCTGAAGTGAAATATTTGGCATATTCTTTGCTAAATGCTTCTTTATTGGAAAGATATGGCTGTTAAGCTCCAAAGTTGACCAAAAATGCAAGTAATAATAATGAAAAACAACAATAACTTTATTTTGTATAGCTCTTTTTGAAACACTGGGTTATAAAGTGCTGTAGGCTACAAAATAAAAGAACAAAAAACAACATGATAGAAATGAAATACAAGATAAACAAATTAAAATAAATTTAGGCCTAATTAAATAAATATTATACAATGTAGTAAAATACAATTAACTGTAATAAAAGGCTCAATATATAAAAATAGCATCCATTTATGGTAATTTATTTCCCTTTTCTAAATAGAAAATAAATGTTTAAACTGATATTTGATCTTAGGTTTGAAATTTTCAAGTCACAGTTTACCATCAACAGTCTTTGTTGTGAATCAGCTGGCCAGTAACATTATTTGAAGTAATTTCTAGTGTTTGTCCTCTTGCAGGTGTAAGTCTTACAAAAATATTTATAGTCATATCTGAAGTTAGAAACCATAAGAAGTGTTTAAAAATGTTTTATTGTAAGTTTGCAGAGTCAAAAACTGAATTTGAGCATTTAGAATGTTGGGCGGCCATATTGGCTTGGCACTCAAGGGGCACAGTGTTCCAGAATTCCGTGGCACTGAGTGAGTTAAAGTTAAGTAGTTGGACAGATTAGTTATCAAATTTGAAAAATTCTCAAAATAAAAAGAAAATGTAACTACAATATGTATTGTTTGTCATGATTCAGATTGTTTTATTTCCAATGTATTATGAAATATTTAATGTTATGTTGTTATTATGCTCTAGGCCAGGGGTTCCCAAACTTTTCCATGCCAAGGACCCCCAAATAGCCGTAGCCTCTGGCTGGGGCCCCCCTATTGCGAAATGGCTTTAAAAAGAAACTTGTAAATTACACTGGCAAATATAAAAAAATCAAACATACAGCTTCTTAATACACAACACAATACTTTTGACCCTATTTTGATTCCATAATCGGGCCGTTAGCAGCTCAACGTAACGCTTTGACTGACAGGCAGACGGTTATTTATTGGCTGCGATTGAAAGAAGGGCATGGCAAAGAACTAATTTCGATATGAAAGGATTTGTAACAATTTATATCTTATTTTAAACCGGCACAGTAATCTTATGAATTGAAATGTATTTTTTGAATAAATTTTTTTTTTTTTGTGTGCATTTTCCTCTCCCTTCCAATTGGCCCCCCTGGCGCCCCCTGGCAGCCCCCCGTTGGGCCGCGGCCCCCACTTTGAAAACCCCTGCTCTAGGCTATGTTATGATATTTGTAATGTTATTTGTTCTTATTCTGGTCTAATAGGATCCAGCTCTCGAGGCACATTGATTGAACTGCCTAGTGGGATGTCGCTATACATTTTCTAGTGATTGTGTAAATAATTTTTTTTTTAAAAGAAATGGACACCTTCCAGAGAAAAAACTCAGGGAATTAATAACAGAAAACTATGTTTTAAGTGTGAAGTTTGGCTTGGTCAAAGGCCGCAAAAGACAGGAAATTCAAATGAGCACTACCAAGCCTTCAGCTTTCTTCACTATCAGGAATTTTTAGTACTCCGTTTTTTATATCTGACTGCTATACAGTTCTGTAGCTATGTTGGTCTACTGTATTTCAAACAACATGTACTCATCACTGGGCAGATTGGTTCAAACCTTCTCTCAAAGAGCCTAATTCATGCTCTTCAAAATAGTAAGTGGCCTACGACTGCTGCATTAGGCGATATAGGCCCCCCTTTTACTCATACCATCATAGACTCTACTCTTTATTTATTTATTAGAAATGGAATCATCCATACAAGGAGTAGCCTATACTGGATATGTGGCCTAGGCTTATACCACCACCCATGAAAATCACTTATGTACACCTAAGTGGTATGAAATATATGAAAAAACATACACTGTTGACATACAGAGTAGTAGTCAATAAGAATTCAGTCATAGCATAACATGTAGGCCAAATTTGTGAGGCGTTGGGTTCAGAGGACCAAACGCGACCATGAGGGAAACTAAAAGTTATCCACAGGCATGGAATAATCACAAATAGAAGGGAAGGGGAAAAGAGGAATAAACAAAAAGGGAAGAAAACAAGTTCCCGGCGTATGTGTATGAGTCAAGCATACTCAAGCAGATAATAATAAAGAAAGAAAAGAAAGGCCTCTAGCTCAATAAATAATAAATTAGCGAAACAACGAGGCAAAATGTGGAAAGATAAACAGAGGTACTGTCTCAAAGTGATAGGAAGGAAACCGAGGACAGAAACTAGAAGAGAGAAAGAGAAAAGGTGAAAAGGTAGTCTTAAAAAACTACCGCCACTAACGAAAATCTAGTGGAAGTTCCTGCGTTACTTTCAAAATAGCAGAGCAATGCAGTCTCCCGAAGTCCTATACCATTTACCAGGCTTTTCGTGGCAAGAATAACACAAAAGCAATGGAACAGGAAATCGCTGAGCTTAAGTAGCCAGCTAACCAGGGGCGCCGGATGGGGGGGGAAAGGTTAGAACGATGACAGGGGCCCTAAAAAATTATTAGAACATTAGGTACATTTTTTTCAAGATTAAATTATTAACCTATCATCATTAATAGAATATTTTATTTACAATGTACTAATAAAACAAATGGTTTCTTTTTCTTTTCTTGTTTTTGGCAAAAAGTAAACATCCAGAGAGCCTCTGTATTGCCCAACATTCCCCCCTCCTCTATACATGAAATGGTTTGGTTCGGTTCTATCCCCAAACCAGGCGCAAATGGTACTTGCTAGCCTTGCAGTGAAAATTGCGAGTGATGAGTGCCGGTGGAGCATCATGTCTCAACTTCCTACAAAAAATCTGGCAGGTGGTGACAGTAGGCCCTATGTCACCCAATTTTTCACAAAGGAAGGTGGGTGGCAGCCATTCGATATCAGCCGATTTCCCTTCCATGTGACTCAATCGGCAGTCCATAAAATTAACGATAACCTACTCTTAACCTATATATTTATGTGCTCGTTATAGTCGAACAGTATGCCTTGTTTATAGACCTATGCTACGTCAATCTTGCAAAATAAAAAAGAAACAAAAGATTCAAGGAAAATCTTGTTGCATGCAAACGTGATAGCCTACTATGCTATCCATTTAATACTATTCGCTTTAACTTAATCTCGCCACTTTTTCAGAACGGATAAACACATTTTACAAGAAAGCAAAGGAACCGCAAATTTGTATTTTTTTTTACTCGATTGATAGACTGATCGTATGTTCCGCCTCTGTATTGAGTCCGTCTGTGTAATCAATTCCTTCAATCTCGCCATTCCATGAGCCCAAACTCGCCACGTGATTAATAAAATGAAAATATGACGTTTTATACCGCAGAATTTTTTTATTATTAAGGCTTGTCACTGTGTTCGGTTCATACTAAAAGCATATTAAAAGCTGATTAATTGCAGCCACATCCAGAGATGTTTTTGTCCATTTTCTTGAATTAAAAACTGTTCAGGTGTTCTATATAGCTTTGTTGTTACTGCTAGCTCAGAAATGCATCTTGTTGATCTTGATCTTTCGTTTTTTCATTTATAGTGTGTATTCTCATTGAATCATTAGGCTATAATCCTTAAGTCTTCTTCTTGCATTTTATAAAGCACAATAATAATAATAATAATGTATTTCTAATAAAAGAAATTGGGAATTGATATCGGCCCGAAAAATCTTGATCAGAGCATCCTATCTATTCTTTTCTTGTCTGAATTTAGATTACCACAAGTTTTAATTAATATATACACATTTAAGGTAGTTTCTGAATAAAAAATGGTTGAAAATTGGGAAAACGGAAAATGGTGCAGGGGTGGCGTGGCCTGGGGTGCTGGGGCCCAATGTGATATATTTTTTCATGGGTCCCAAACTCCCTTGTGGCGCCCCTGCAGCTAACACCTGAAACAGATGAAAGATAATGAGTCCCGGGCAGCGGCAAAACACGGCAGGAGCGCCGTCCCGCCGCTCCGAGAGGAAACACCTGCAGAACAGAGACGGCAAGCTGCAAAACTATGACAGAATTGGCCTGATATTGTAATGGTTTCAGTAGCGGCGAATCAAATGCGACGGGAAGGGGGATCAGAACAAGTCACCCACAAAGGTGAGGACCAGTAAGGGAACTTAAACCGCTAATGGATAGAACAGAAAAAGGAATAATCCTAGTAGCTAAACAGCTAAATAATAATCACCCCAGGAAAATAGGGCGAACTCGAAAACACGAGTGAGAAAAAAAAACTAAGTCTCCCGAGCTCAATACTAGAGCTTAAATGGGGAAACAATAGACAAGAAACACCTTTGGAACGTAACACTAAAACGGCCGGTAAGAAGGTGAAATGAAAATGAAACAACAAAGGGAACTGTCTCAGGGAGAACAGCACGGAGTAAGTCGAACAGTATAGCAATAAATACCATTGAACACTGGTTCACATAGTTCCTTGAGGCAAATTTGTAGGGCAAGTCCCGCTGCTCATGCCCTACAAATTTGCCTCAAGGAACTATGAAGTCTGCCATCTTCGATTTTCTACTAATTAGCATTTTTTGTTAAAATGCTGCTACTCCTACAAAATTAGACCGATTTGCATAAATCCTGTTTGAGGGACTCAGCCCACATTCCTTCATACATGCATTACTTTTCTAAGGCCTATGTCAATGGCTGAATGAGAAGCGAATTAATCTTGCATTGGGCGTGGCTTATCACAAAAATGCTAGTAATTCTAAAACCGTTTGACATAAAGTTCTGAAACTTGGTGGGTTGATTGAGAGTTTGATCAGGACTTAAGCCCTGCAGTTTTACCCAATCAATCCACGTGGTGGCGCTACAGAAATACAAATGTTGGGATGGCAGGTACGCCATCCACCAAGTACACTATCTATGCTTAACAGGGTGATTATCTACAATACCAACTGTGAAAGTTCCTGTAGCTTAGTAGTTAAGGCATTGTACTACCATGTAGTAGGTTGGTGGTTCGATCCCCACCTATTCCTAACATTTGTTTTGAGGCACACAATGTGCACGTCATGCTAAGAATGTTCTTTTAACATAAAAAAAGTTATTTTTATTGCAAAGGTTATGAAATTTCACAATGTTAACTGTTTGAATTATGAAGTCAGTAAGCCAATACAATCTGATACCGCAACATAAAAGTCTTATTTGGCCTCCAAAAATGAAGAATTTGCGGTAATACGCAAGCCCTTACGGGATCTGGTTTAGATACCATCAACAATGGCAAAAGCCCTGATTAGAAACAAATATTTGCTTTTTCGACCAACCCTGTCTAGAGTTGTCGACCATTTTGCAGTCTCTGTGTTTGACAAATGCTGCTCGCGCCGCTCAGTCCCCGGGAATTGCTGCTTGCAGCTGTATTTATTATTATATTTTTACAATTATAATACTAAAACAGCATTATTGTCAACGGTAACAAGTGTACATATAGACCAAACCTCTCTCTGTCAATGCCTTTGTCAAAATTATCTCACAGTCATACTCCTCCAAAATACGGATGTTACAGGATAATCATAATCACGCTGTGACGCTGCTACATACTGGTTTGCGTTAAAAAATGTAATAAACGTTACTGCTGCTATACTACATGTTCTCAATGTGCTGTAAGCTGAATGTGTGGTTAAAGTGGTAAGTCACCAGAGAAATGTTGATTCTTTAAAGACAAAAGGTTAATGACAACGAACTCAGAAAAACACCATCGCTTCTTCAACCATCTCAGCAAACTGACATTACTGCAGCAACACCAGCAGCTAGTAAAGAAGCCAGTTCTATCGTTGCTATCATCACTGAGTCAAGTGCTAACATAAGTAATGTTTCAGATGCTAGCTTGGCGTTGCTGCTGCCAGAAGCTATGACAACGACTGCTGCTAACAAGGGCGCTCAGCGCTGGGCAGACTGTACCTGACGAGCTCAGGCCTTTAATAAATTTCACAAAAGTCAGTCCATGCAGCACTGCAGAGTGCGAAAGGGGATTCAGCCACATGAATTTAATAATCACCCCGACCCGCACAAGGTTATTGATTGATCGGGTATAGGCCGTGATAGGCAGTGGTATCAGACAAGATATGTGACAACTTAAGATGCCATCGCTCAGCTGAAGACAGGAAAACGAGACCTGCAACAGACTCTCGCAAGGATCCTCCAGACCCACTGTACTGATTTCTTTGTTTTGAGAGCAGGAAGCATTATAGTCAGCATGAAAAGTGAGTAAAGCTGGTGAATACTCTCACATTGTTTTTATTACGGCAGTGCCACCTGCTCAGCTTGGTGTGGTAACTTAGCTACCGGTATCTTGCATTTGGTGTGTTAGTTCATGGATCCTGTCTATCTGCTATAGTTATGAATTGGGGTGATTTGTGTCGTTATGACACAATGCCATACACATTATAATACATTATGAAGACTGTTGACAATGTTAGTTTTTAACGAGTTTGTTTACATTTTCATCTTGTATTTCCACCTGGAAACAAAGCTACCCGTATACCCACGGGATTTGTGCATTGTTAAATTCAGTTTGTCTATTTGTGTGTGACCAAATAATGCGTTATCCATGTGTGATGAGGTCATTAAAATACAGCTCTCCCACTAAAGAAATTCCCACTACACCACTGTACGCAGGCATACGGATGGAGGGAAGAGGGTGCAGTTGAGTCGATCCCTCGCAAACTAGCTCTGAAAATTTTAATTCTAAGCCCTGTTCCACAAGTTGTTCAACATATTAGTGTTCCCCCTATATTCAGCAGCTGTGCATGGCTTCTTCAAGAAGGTTAGCGCTAAGAAGAGCGATATCCCGTAAAAGCCAACAGTCACATCTTTCCAATGAATGAGGGGACACATTTCTTGGAGATAAACAGAGCCAGAGTTAAAGGGATAGTTCACTCATTTTTTAAAAGTTCATATTGTTTTACTCACTCCCAAAATAGTATGTTAAGCTGTCCTGGTCTTGCCGTTGTAGCTAAATTATTGTAAATCCTGAATTGGAGCAATGCTAACAATTAGCATCTTTCCATTGGATATAATTGCCCCGAGGCAAACTTGCTTCCACTCAAATAAGGTTTAACTCTATAAACTTTGCCCCTAGTGCTTGAGACGTATCTGTCTCAATTACAGTATTCATGTTTGTCTGAAATTATAAACTACAGCGTTAAGAAAACCCCGTATATTTTGACGCAGTATTGTTTAAAAGGGTAGCCACTTGCGAAAACTTCAACTTCTCCAGTAAAACTGCTGTGCAATAAAATAGGGTGCTATTAATAGTCCAAAGCACTTACGACCCTCTCGCCACAGCCACAAACTGTAAAATACATAAAATGCACTGTTTATACACGCTAAGAAAATCATGTTCACGTATAGAATCAATAATATTTTTTTAAAACGTTGTACAAATGAGCATTCGCGGTTTTCCCTTGCTTACTGTACTATATGCTGTACCTGATTCATTTTCGGTTTAGAAGACACCACATTTTTTCCTCCAAAATTTCTCATATAAATATGCTTAGGAAACCAAGTACATACCAGTATATTCAGCTACAACTGTTTTCTTACTAACCCTGAAGAGTTTATCTTGTTTTCATTTCAAGTCCTGTACAGTAGACCACAGCAACCACCTATCGCATTTAGGCAGGCCCGGCTCCACGGTTGGGCCAGGTTGGGCCTGGCCCAACCAATCACAAGCTTGGCCCACCCTGGCGATTTGCATATTAACTACAGCGTCTCTCTCCGACGTGCGGAAGTAGAATGAGATGCAGCCCACGCGCTTGGTGTTCCACTTGGGCATAATTCAGTAATACAAATGTACAAAACAGGCAGTACAACTTTTAAAATTATGCGCTTGATCTTTATGATTGACAATGTACAAGATCCTACCTCTCATTTATAGTCTAAACCAGGGTGCGAATTGTCAGCAGCGGCTCGTCAGAGGAGGCAAGGGAGGCTACGCCTCCTCAAAATTTTGAGAAAAAAATAAAGAGGAAAGTGTATTAAAATGAACCTTTCTTTCAGACTCTGCGTGTGTGTTTTTTTGCAATTTCACTTGATCATTGGTGCCATCTGTTGCGCTGTCTGTAAGCCGACATCGGAAAATGTCACTGCTGCGTTCTCTGTGCTCACGGTGGCGGGAGGGGGGGAGGCAAGTGAAAGGAATCTGCTGTTCTAGCCTCCTTCGATATTAAACATTAGCCAATCAGCGTGGAGACATTTGCATTTTTCATAAGTTTGTAACATTGTCAGGGGAGGCTAGCCTCCCTTGGTACATCAGCCAATCACCATAGCTTACACAACACAAACGCAAACGTGACCTTACGTGTGTTCAATAAGGCGAACGTTCGCTAACATATTCAACGTTTTACCCGTTAGCTTATGTTCGCTTATGTTATCCTACTGTTGGTGTTGTTGAACGCACGTCTGAACTAAACGTTTTTCCCACACTGCACCGTCATCTGATGTTGTGCGTTGCTCAGTGCTAACTAACGTTAATTATGGAAGGGAGAGATATTGAATATCTTGTGGAAAACAAGTTTACAAAGTTACCATTCCAACAACAAATTAGAATAAAAAACGAGGGGAGACCCACGCTGCCCACATTGGAAATATTAACACATTTTTTAAATGGATCGCGCTGTTTCACCCGGAGATATTCACTAAAACGGAATGACGGTAACGTTAATGTAATAATCAGTCAATCCGAGCAGTTTTTGTTTTCAAGCAAAGTAATGTTAGGATGCAGAGAAGATTAATTGTTTCCCTCAGTATGTCATAGCTATCTAGTATTTATTTCTACTTGTACACAATGAATGATGCTTCACCAACAAATAAGTAGCTCATCAACTGGCTTTATAATACCGAAGCAGTTTCACATTTCACAGAAGTTTTCACAAGGATATTCTTCGTTTAGAAGTCGACTGCTTGTTTTTTCCAACAACCCCCCCCCACCCCTCCTGCCTCCCCTCTTACGCCACTCACGAGCCGCTACTGGGAATTGTGAAAAAACAGAGGGGGGACCGAGATTCATAAGCCCACGGTCTCGGTTCGCACAACTTTAACCGTGTGTATGCGCGCGCGAGTGCGAGTATGATGTATGAACATGGCTCTCTCATTTTAACACATTTTAATTAAAAAGAAAAAAAAACTAGTTAAGCAACGAATAGCTGTGTCATCTCGTGGCAATTGAAATTAGGCTAGATTTAGAAAAAGCTCCCTGGTGTTACCTCTAAGAAGAGTGTTCATTTAAGGGTTATTTTGCCATTTTTGCTGGCGCTCGTCTACTCACATAATTTTAAATTAGGCTACGGATGTTAAATCACTAGATTTGCCAAGCGCATATATCAAGAGACTGGCGGATTCAACAACAAAAAAAAACTTCAGCGATATTTTGATGCATAGAGAGATCCAGAAATGATTCTCCCGCAGTAATACTCTCACTTTCAAAAATGTACTCGTTAAGTAAAATAAGAAAGCCTTTGTAACATATAGGCTACATTTTCCAAAGGGGGATAGGAGCTGTCCAATAGGTAAGGTTCTGAAATTTACGCCCACAAGCACAGGCTAACATTATCGGCCTTTTTAGGCTACTTTGTAACGCACACATTTGAAAAACATTGAAGGAGCTGTCCAACATGTAAGGTTCTGAAAATTACAAGCGCGGGCTCTGTATTCAAACAAATTAAATTTAATCAGCATCATTTGCTCTTTTTTATTTTACAATTCTGCATAGGTTAGTTATAAAATCGATCTAAGGAACGACACGAATTTAAAAAGTTAATAAAAAATACTAAGTGAAATAGTTCTACAATGTTGCACACAGTCGCGAATAAAAAATGTAATTAAGATATAAGATTTAAAAAGCTAATAAAGGTGAAAGAATACACTGCACATCCACTCAACAGCCAATATGAACTTAGCCCCACCAGTAAGGAATAAGGAAGTTTTATTGTCATTGTAGTTCTACAACGAAATTCAGTTTGGCACTCTCATAAAAAGCAGCAAGGCACAAGATTAAAAATACAAACCAACACAAAATAAAAATTAGATAAACAAAGTAAAAACTACATAAAACGACAGCATACTAGATAAAATGACAACAATAATAATAAATAATAATAAAAGAAAAACAATAAATAACAGGGACAACCAAAGTGCAGTGATAAATGAATAAAAGGCAGCAGCAGCATACAGTGCAGGACAGTACATTTAAAAGTTCAAATATTATATAAGTAACTTCACCTATCGCCCGACTTTGGGACTTTAGCTCCGGGATTCGGTCACATAGGCTAACCTTTAAATATACATCTCTAATAATGGCATATAGAAATATTTCATAAACTTTTATTTGTCATTTCAGATTCATAAAACACATTCAGAATAAGAGACAAGTAACAATAACATCCCAACCAGGGATGAAAATCGGACAAGCAGTGGCAGGGAAATCCTCCCTCCCCCCCTTCAATTCGCACCCTGGCCTAAACATCGGTAACGTTATGAGCTAACATTCAGTGGCTGTCGTGGAGCTGGGTGCATCTGTCGTGTTGGTGTGTGACAAGATTTGCCCGCCAACACAACTGTCACAAGCAGTGAGTGAGTAGATGTAGCAGTTAGCTAGTCGCCGAAGTGAATTAATTATTATATATATAATACTTATACTTTATCAGTAAATTATAGCTACGCTTGCAACAAATATTTGTTATCTGTAAGGTAACCCATATTTCCATTCATTTATCATTGATAGATAGCTAAGCTAGGTAAGCCCATAGACAGTCTCCGTAGGCTCGTGATATTTAGAGCTAACTTGCTGGCTAACGAACGTTAGCTAAACGTTAGCTCTGTACAGAAACTCCGTAGAGCTAGATCACGTTATAGCTAGCTAGCTAGATCCCCATGCTAAGTAGGCTATCTATCGATAGCTAGCATCATAGCTAACAAACTTGTCTTATTTATTTAGTTTTGTTCTTTGGGGTGTGGTAATTAATTTTTGTGATAAATTATTCACGTTTGTTATTTCTAGTTAGTTTATGAAGTGCCTGTATGCTCCATGTTGCGCTTCCTTGTCAAGAAGCCGAAATCTATAGACCCTAGTAGCAGCCCTGTTAACCTAAGCCCACCCGAAACCACAGAACAGAGTGTTAATAATGATGATGGTTGTAGTAGACCTAACGCTATCGATAACGTTAGCGGCGGGGCTAATGATGCTGGTCAACCTTGCAGCAGTGGCGCTGCTAATGTCGCCGATGATTTAAGCCGAAACATGGCAAGTCGACCACTTTTAAAGTCATACCCCCGCCGACTAATTGGTGGTAGGGAGAGATGCTTTCAAGCCGCTTGGTATCAGTCCAGACCCTAGCTGGAATACTCCATCAAGAAAGATGCATGCTTTTGTTTTCCATGTCGTGTTTTTAGTAGTCCCGCAGCTTACGATAAGGATAATGTGTTCGTCTCTACTAGATTCACAAACTGGAAAATGGCACTCGAACGTGACAGGGGTCTACAAAAGCATGCATCAAGTCAGGGTCATTTGCAAGCTACTTCTGCATGGGCGGAATTTCGCAGAAGGCAGGAGAAGGGTGAAACTGTTGCGTCCTTATTAGGTCCCCAACAAATCGAGAAGAATCGTTACTATGTGAATAGTATTGGAGAGGTGGTTCGATTCTTGGCAGTAAACAAACTTCCAATGAGAGGCGATCGTGAAACTGTTACTGATGATGACGATGGTCTTGCTGCTGGGCTATTCGTTAAACTATTCCAGTACACAATGGCTAAAGACAACAAACTGGCTGAGATTGCCAAAGGAATACCCCAGTGTGCAAAATACACATCAAAAACAATTCAGAATGAGGTAATTGAAACATTGGCCAAAATTGTGACAAAGGAAATGAAAGAAAAATATGCAAATGCTATTGCATCAAAAGTGATGGTACCCGAGACAGATGCAACATTGAGAATTTATCAGTATGGTCAGATTTGTCTGTAATTCAATACCTGAGGAACATCTTATTGGATTGCTGGAGTTGCACCAGCTTGACGCAGAGTACATTTCCACTGAAATCTTGAACCACCTTACAGAGACAGGTTTCAGCACAGACAATATCACCAGCCAGTGCTACGATGGAGCATCTGTGATGAGTGGCATTAAAGGGGGTGTGCAGGCTATAATACAGAAAAGACTTGGAAGGTACATTCCTTACATTCACTGCTATAATCACCAGCTCCACCTCTCCATAGTGCATGCCATTCAGAGTGAACCATGTGCTAAAAGGTTTTTTGATTTATCCAGTTCACTCTACTCCTTCTTCCGCCACCATTACGTTACACAGAAATACAACTGTCCCTCACTGAAGAGATTGTTAGAGATTCGATGGACAAGCCATTATGAGGTGACCAAATGTGTGGTTGACAATGAGGATCTGATACTTGACATTTTGTCAAAGGTTTCAGATGATGATGGTGCCTCCGTAGATGTAGGCAAGGAAGCATCTGGGTTGATCTGTCAGATCAAGAAACACAGGTTCTTTGACAGTGGCAAATTTTTGGTGCATCTGCTTTGCATTTTGAAGCCTGCTAATGCGATTCTGCAGTCACAGTCTGTAGATTTGTGCAGAGCTAGTGAGGTAATTGAAGCATCAGTGGAATCCTTGAAAACTCTTCGCAGAGAAGAAACTCTTTTGGCTAAATATTGTGTTGATGCTACAAATGAGCCTCCATCGAAACGCCAGAGAATCATGAGTACACATTTAGCTGACTGTTGTGCTTTCTACAATTGGAAATTGTGATTCAGGGAATTCCACTGAAACCGGGAGCTGTCTGCCTCTAAGGAGGCAAATGCTGAGCATTTTAGACAGGACTTTGTCAGAGATGGAGAGCAGATTTTCAAAGAAGAGCTTGGATTTGATGAAGGCTTGCTCTTGTCTACTGCCAAATTCTAGTACATTTCTAGATGCCACTATCTTTGGCCCCTTCATGTGATTGCCGGTGTATCAAAAACGTAAATGGAGCATGAAATTCTTGTAGCAAAATTACCAGATAATGCTGACTGCTCCACTGTATGCAAATATCTCCAAGAATACAAAGATGCATTTCCAGTGCTACACAAGAACTATGTGTCTGCCCTTGTGGTTGGTGTCTCAAATGCCTCCTGTGAGAACTCCTTCTCCACTCTGTCAAGAGTTCTTACGCCCTTCCGACGCTCTATGCTCCATGATCGGAAGAAATATCTAGTGATTTTTAGTTCTCCTTAAGAAACAGAAAGTTGATGCTTTGACTTCGGCTGCATCCTTGTTAGCTGTATTCAAGCATCACAAAAGTTTGTTAGAGGTTTGGGTTGTGTAGTTAACTTGCCATGATGTAACTCCAAATATTGGCGAGATATCTTCAATAGCTGCTCCCTAGATTAAAACTTGATAATCCAAAATTGTCTCTCCATTGACTGCACAGCGAAACAGGTGTCAAAGTCACACTTTTAGCACACAAACGAATGCGAACAACGCCAATGTATAAAATAACAAAATCCGTTACAGCGTTTATGATTTGAATTTTGAAACCAAATCACTGTGTTAATACGCCCTTCGCTAGCAGGAGTTGAAAGGCGTTTTACGTATTCAGTATATCTACATCGAGGGGTTGAAGAAAATAGTACCTTTACCAATCATTGTAAACAGACGCTGTAACGGGTTTTGTTATTTTATATTCGCTGTGCAATGTAAGTCAATGGAGAGACTATTTTGGATTATCAAGTTTGAATCTACGGAGCAGCTATTCAAGATATCTCGCCAATATTTGGAGTTACATCATGGCAAGGTAACTACACAACCCAAACCTCTAACAAACTTTTGTGATGCTTTAAGATGGTCAGAGCCTTTCTGCAATCTCAAATTAACTTTGTATATTATTCTAAATTTATTAATTACTGTTAAGTTCAAACAAAAATATTAATGTTTTTTTCAAATATTAACTAAAAGTTAAAGTTTACTGTTAATCAGTGAATCAGTTCACTGTTAGAATACTGATTAAATTAATGGAAATTGGAGTCAGTAAGGGGGTATCTGTTATCATAACAACAGCATATTAAAAGCAAAACAAGAACAGCAAAATACAAAGACCATTTGATCTGTAAGTTTCTGTTATGATTTTTGTTTGTTGTAAAAATGGTTATTATATGAGAATTAAATGGATTGATGTTATATAGTGACTGGGCAGAATCCATACTTCAGACACATGCGCACAGGATTTGTGTGAAACATAACTTACATGCACGTATCTCAAGTTAGGATTTGGGCCTATAAGCACAGGTTTATTTAGGGTAAGTCATTTAAGCTAGCAGGCTGATTAGAAAATATATGATGAATGATGAATCAAGTGTGCATCTCTTCTATACAACATGATCACCTTTATGAAACATACTAATAATTATAATTCTTTAAACTTTTGTACAGGCATTTATATCTCCACCCCTTCCATCTCCTGCATGAGCTTCAGACGACCTCTGGCCTCATCCATCTCCTGCATGGGCCAGATGACGCCCTTCCATCTCCTGCATGGGCCAGCCTACCCCCTTCCATCTCCTGCATGAACCAGCCTACCCCCTTCCATCTCCTGCATGAACCAGCCTACCCCCTTCCATCCCCCTGTCTCTCCAGTCCAGGTATTGAAACTTTTCATCACAAGTTGCAGGTTATTATAAGCTAGTAAGAAAGTAGAAAATATACTGAATTATGGATCAAGTGTCCATCTCTTCTGTATAACATGATCACCTTTATGAAACATTGATTTATTTACTTTTGTATAGGCATTTTCATCTGCACGCCTTCCATCCCCTGCATGAGCTTCAGCCTACCCCCTTCCATCTCCTGCATGAGCCAGCCTACCCCCTTCCATCTCCTGCATGAGCCAGACGACATTGGTTGATAGTATTTCTTAATGGTATTTTGCCCACCCAAAATGCCACTCTGCCCACCCTGACTCAGACAGCTGGAGCCGGGCCTGCATTTAAGGCTGAAATATGTTGCCGTTGTTGTGTAAAAACACACGCGCTTTCGTACGTTTTATTTTAAAACTTATTTAAATACATTAGGCAATGTATGTTGCGGTTATTATATATATACTCTATGTGATTATTCTGAAATAAATGTATTCTGTTGAAGCTGGAGCTGTATCCCTCATCATTTGCATAAATTAACATACATTGTACAAATGATTTTGTATCACTCAGATCAAACTGTCAAAGTAGATGTTGCACATCAAATATGAATAAAGATTCAGCAACTGCATGGCCTATTTTTCAGAAATATGTTTTAGTGGACTATTTAGGTGGAATAAGAGGGTTAAACAGGGCGCCATGTTGTTCCGGTTTAAAAACGTGCAGCCGAAACGAAAGTAACTAGTGGGTCCGTGAAAGTGAAAAAAAAGTTATCTAGGGTGTACTTGTTACGTTTATGTCATGTTTATGCCATGTTTCATGTTTAGTGTTTGTCACAGTTTATGTTACGATGCAGTTCATTGTTTGCATACATATTTCCATGTTTTTCCGCAGCCTTGCGTTCATGCTGTTTCTTCTCTTGCTGTCACTCACGCTTCCCTAATTGTTTCATTCTCCCTTGTCTAGTTACTAATATACTAACATTAGATCATGATTGGGTAATACTAACTATCTAACCATGTGTTTATGTTTACCTTACGTTTCGCATACATGTTAATTACTAATTTACTAACGCTATGTCAGGATAGGTTAACTACTAATGATTTACTAATTGCCTCGTTACGTGTCTCATTTTCTCAAGCTGTTGTGAATTTCCTGCTGCTCTCAAGCTAATGTCTGCACCTGTCTACACCTGCATATAAGATCAGTGTTCATGTCATGTCTTTGCGAAATTGTTGCCTTAGTTTACTATTGTCACTTTGGAGCGTTTTCCATTGTTTTTACTACCGTTATTGATCTAGCCTGTTTATTGACCATCGTTACTGCCTGCCTATTGTTTCCACTGCCTGTTTTTGACCACGAGTTTTGCCTGCTGTCTGTTTGTACCTCTGCCCCGCAGATAGGACTTCGGTCTGACTCCTGCTACGCCCCACGACTACGAAATTTGCTTTTTCCCTGTTTTGTACTTCTGCTCCGCTGACAGCTACTCTGGTTAACGAACTCTTGCATGGATACCGATTTTGAGACTGCCTTCTCCCTCTGTACTGTATCTTTGGTCTGGATGGATTTATTGGTTTTTGGACTTTGCTTGTGTGACTCCGATTTTGGATTTCCCCATAATAAAGCCCTTGCGGGTATTTATTATCAAGTTAGTGTTCTGAGTCGTGCATTACGGGTCCAACCCGCACACATCCGTCTCAGTACTTACCCTTTAACAACAGCTTGACAGGTGTCGTTGGAAACGAAAATGCACCTATGATTACCGAGTGCACAAGGGCAATATTTTAGCTCGAATTACAGTATATGATGTCGTTTCAGATGTCGGTGTTTACATTTAAATAAGAACATCCAGTAAGAGTAGGGGTGGGACGATTCAATCCCATAACGATTCGATTACGATTCTTTAGGCAAAGGTTCGATGCATCATAACATCTTACATTTGACCACGATTCGGTTCGATTAATTTTGATACTTTAAAAAAATGTAATGGGTATGCTAATGTGATTTGATACCGATACAGTCAGCAGTAATTAAATATTCAATTAGAACCTTATGCCAAGTTCACAGAATTATGTTTATTGTTAAGGCATGCCATACATTTTGCAGCTGTCTGCAGCAAATAATGCAGCAATAAACATGACTAACAGTGTATTTTCTAAAGTTGCCATATTGAGGTTATTGCTTTTCAAACAGTGTCAGACATGGTACCCTAATACCTTTCCTTTATTCACTAAAATGTTTTCTGAATGGTAGGGGTGGGATGATTCAATCCCATAACGATTCGATTCGATTACGATTCTTTAGGGAAAGGTTCGATGCATCATAACATCTTACATTTGACCACGATTCGGTTTGATAATCGAGCTGTCTGCAGCAAATAATGCAGCAATAAACATGACTAACAGTGTATTTTCTAAAGTTGCCCTATTTAGGTTATTGTTTTTCAAACAGTGTCAGACATGGCACCCTAATACATTTCCTTTATTTACTAAATTAAAATGGCTAAATGTATAACAATTACTAAACTGGGCCAAGAAAAATGAAATAGCCTATAGGTTAGTGTCATGCATAGTACTTTCCTAAATCTTAGTACGATCTAGACCTTCGGTGGAGCAAGATGCCCATCCATCCGTAGTTAAAGCTACTCTCGTCGCGTTTTGCAAGGAGTCGAACAGTTTTTCACCTGTTCATACAGAGCAGGTATACATTTTTCACTAAAATGTTTTCTGCATGGTATGGTGTATCTAGGTTCCACGACATTCATTAAGTGAATCGGACAGTTAATGTAGTAATAATTAATTAAACGTAAGACATTGTAAATAGTCTTACTATTTTAGTTTTTTGTCTCTAACGTCTACTTGATTTTGTATAGAAAATGGTTTAAATTTAAATATCAGAAAGCACTTTACAATTAACTGTCTGAACACGGTATGTATATAAAAACAATTATACCAAAAAATAGAACTGTTTGGCCATTTCTCCAGGAAACTCAGGGGAAGTGTCAATGACTCCCGAGTTTAGCTTGCTGACCCGCTTGCTGTCTTTCACGTCAATGGTGTGTCGTCGGCTCAAATGGTTTATCATGTTTGTGGTGTTGCCTGTGTATCTGATTTCTACTTGGCAGATCTTGCATATTGCAGTGGTTTTGTCAAGTACACCCTCCTTCTTTCTAAACCCGAAATGCTTCCATACCACTGATTTTCTGTTCGGAACATTCGTAAGTTTCTGTCTCTTTTGTCGCACTCAGCGAGCACGCAGCTAGCCATTTCACTCAGATCTGTCCGTCTCATTGTTGCTTGATTCCCGCCTGTCCCTGCTTTCAACTCACGCTTACGTGGGGGTTGGAGCAGAAACATGGATTGAAGCTGGTCAAAACTGTTTTAAAAGTAGTCGCGTCTCAGAAATATATATTTTAAATAATGAAATTTATATATTTTTTGAATAAATGAATACATGTGCACATTCATTTAAATGCGATATTAATCAATGCTTATCAATTCTAATCTTACAGATCGATGCAGTTGTATTTACAACTGCATCGATCTGCGGTGCATTGTCCCACCCCTACTGTATGGTGTATCTAGGTTCCACGACATTCATTAAGTGACTAAATCCCTCTTATTCTACCGCACTGTATGGTCTAAGGTCTTTGCAGATGAACGTGGCTAGAGCAGATGTGACCTCTTTTGCCCGTTTAGAACTTTTTAAAATTATTTTATTTTATTTTATTTTTTGTCTGTGTGATATGTCGGGGGGGTGGGGGGGGGGGGGGGGGTGGTTTGGAATCGGACAGTTAACGTAGTAATAATTAATTGAACGTAAGACATTGGAAATAGTCTTACTATTTTTGTTTTTTGTCTCTAACGTCTAGTTGATTTTGAATAGAAAATGGTTTAAATTAAACTATCAGAAAGCACTTTACAATTAACTGTCTGGACACGGTATGTGTATAAAAACTAATAAAAACAAAAAAGAACTGTTTGGCCATTTCTCCAGGAAAATCTTGACTCCCGAGTTTAGCTTGCTAACCCGCTTGCTGTCCTTCACGTCAATGGTGTGTCGTCGGCTCAAATGGTTTATCATGTTTGTGGTGTTGCCTGTGTATCTGATTTCAACTTGGCATATCTTGCATATTGCAGCAGTTTTGTCAAGTACACCCTCCTTCTTTCTAAACCCGAAATGCTTCCATACCACTGATTTTCTGTTCAGAACATCGCAAATTCTGTCAATTTCTGTCTCTTATGTTGCACTCGAGCAGCTAGCCATTTCGATCAGATCTGTCCGTCTCATTGTTGCTTGATTCTTGCCTGTCGCTGCTTTCAACTCACGCTTACGTGGGGGTTGGAGCAGAAACATGGATTAAAGCTAGTCAAAACATAAATAAATATTTAGAATAAAAGCACATTAATTTACAATGCAATATTAATCGATGCTTATCAATTCTAATCTTACAGATCGATGCAGTTGTATTTACACATTCAGATCGATGCATCGCGATTCATCGGTCCACCCCTAAGTAAGAGAGTTAGTATCATTCCGCGTGAGAACAGTGCTCAGTGTCTCACGATACAGAACTAGACTGGAATATAGTGCTAGCGTTTAGTCTGCCTGTAAACAAAGGAGAAGCAGCTAGCATGTTTTCTTAGCGAAATGTCTGATTATGAAGAAGAAGACGGCGTGAAATTTGTAGTTGAACCATACTTCTAGCTGGAATATATTGATTTGGAGTTATAATTACTGTCCTCGCGTGGAGTGATACTAAAAGTTACTTTTACCGGATGTTCTTATTAAATGTAAACAATGGCATCTGAAATCTGAAACAACATCATATACAGTAATTTGAGCAAAAATATCGTCCTTGTGCACTCGGTAATCATATGTGCATTTATGCTTCCAACAACGACACTTGAAGCTGTTGTTAAACCTTGAGTGGATTTAGGCGGTTAATTTACAGCAAGTCATTTAAAGCAGAAATATAATGTTCCTATACAAATTCACTCACACTAAGGATGGCTTGAGCATCTATTGAAGAATTCAATAGGTAGAAAGAATAGGTTAAGTATCAGTGTTTCCCTTACCATAGATATTAGTAGCTGGCCAACAATCGTACCCCAGCCCCCTATATCTCTCCATATATATATATATATATATATATATATATATATCAATCATTCTAAGTGATGATATATATATATATATCATTCGAAGTGATGATTTATAAATGTGCAAAAGGTTGTGATATCTGATTTTAAAAAACTTTTTCTATGTACAGAAATGCCAAGTTACTCACGCATAGCCTACAAAGCAGTGTCAGTAAGTCATTAATTAGCAAAACTTGCAAAAACTATTGATATCAAAATGAGGCCAAGTTTACAACAAACAGTATTGCCTATCGTAGTTCACACTAATTAAACTAGCTCTATTCCAAATCAATGCTACCCAATCTCTCCTAAATTATTTAATGTAATTAGGCCCTGTGTTTTTTCATCTTACCATCTGAAGAGAATGTGGTCAGTCAAAGTTCAGATGTGAACCAGTGTTCATTTTGTCAACCCGAAAAAAATAAAAGCATTTATAAATAACAAGATTAAAACATATATTTCAAAATAAAAACGTGTCTAAATCTGTTTATGTTATCGTTGAAGTAAAAATAGATTAAAATGTATAAAACATTTAAAAATAAAAACTGTAACGAACTCTAATATTTATAAGACCTCAAAAGAGAGAGGTGACGCTAAATGATGAATATGCATTCTCGTCATTGATTGGATTCATTTAAACTTCTCTTTCTGCCTACCTGGGCAACATCCTGTTATTTGCGCGAACTTCAAAAAAGCAATGCAACTAATGTGAGGGGGTGACAGATAATATGAGCATAGGCCTATACTACACTGCTCAAAGAAATTAAGGGAACACTTAATCAACACAGTATAACACCAAGTCAATTAAACTTCTGGGATATCGATCTGTCCAGTTGGAAAGCGTAAACGATTATGAATAAATTTCACCTGCTTTGGTGCAAATTAAAGTGACAACAGATGGACAGGAGAGGCAACAGCAAGACAAACCCCTAAAAAGTAAATGGTTTTGCAGGTGGTGGCCACAGACCATTTCTCTCTCCTTATCCCTCCTCACTGATTTTTCTCTAGTTTTGTATTTTGCTAGTGCCCTTGTCACTACTGGTAGCATGAGGCAGTACCTGCAGCCTATTCAGGTTGCCCAGGATGGCACATCCATACGTGCCGTCGCTAGAAGGTTTGCTGTGTCTCCCAGCCCAGTCTCAAGAGCGTGGAGGAGATACCGGGAGATGGGCCATTATACGAGGAGAGCTGGACAGGGCCGTAGAAGGGCAACAACCCAGCGGCAGGACCGGCGAGGAGGAACAGGAGGAGCACTGCCAGAGCCCTACAAAATGACCTCCAGCAGGCTACTCATGTGTATGTTTCTGACCAAACTGTCAGAAACAGACTCCATGAGGGTGGCATGAGGGCCCAACGTCCTGTAGTGGGACCTGTGCTCACAGCCCAGCACCGTGCAGCTCGATTGGCATTTGCCAGAGAACGCCAGAATTGGCAGGTTCGCCATTGGCACCCCGTTCTCTTCACAGATGAGAGCAGGTTCACACTGAGCACGTGACAGACGTGAAAAAGTCTGGAGACGCCGTGGCGAACGTTATGCTGCCTGCAGCATCATCCAGCATGACTGGTTTGGTTTAATTGACTTGGTTTTATACTGTGATGATTAAGTGTTCCCTTAATTCTTTTGAGCAGTGTAATATGTCAAAAGTTGGAAGGAAGAAAAAGATGGATATGGACTCACTTCATATACGATGAGAGGGAACGGAAAACCGAATGTACTGCTGTTGTAGCGGAAGAAGAAATATGCGGTCATAAACCAGGTGGGAAAAACACCACAAATCTGAAGAGGGACCTAAAGTTACATCACGCAGATACACCAAGGAAATATTTCAAAAAGCTTGCAAACTACAAGAAAAAAACATAGGACTGCTATTTGGCAATTGTCATAATGTCAGAATATTCTGCACCATTCCGGTGGTCGGCATAGACCCATTTCTATTACGAGGGGGGGGGGGGGGGGAGTCAATATGTAAGGGGTAGCGTTTGGGAACGAAGAACCAGACGCGACAGTAGGGGTTCAAAAAGTGCTCGACTGAACACCAAAAAGCAGGGGGGAAAACCCGCAAACAGGGAAAGAAGATAAGTCCCATAAAATAATAAACTCTCCTCACAAAGAGATACCGCTATCGAACCCAAAGCGACCCGAATAGGGCGAAAAACTCTAAACTCGATATTAAGACAATACAACAAATAAAAACCCTATAGCTCACAACGAGGTAGCCGAAAAACACAAACAAGAGGTAACAGAAGACGGCGAAGACAATCTGTCCAGGACAGGGAGACAGAGGTGAAAAAAAGAGACAGGATAGAAACAAATAACCTACTCTAAGTTTCTAGCAAACTCTAAAACACTCGCAACAAGTCCCGTAAAACCACAACAGGTTGAGGTGATATGGTCAAAGCAAAATGTAAGGACTATATCGTATATTACCGGCTTTCCTTGTCAAAATGATTGGCAATATGGAAGCGACAAACAGAGACGACACAAGGTTTAAAGAATGACAGGAAATAAGGAACAGGTGAACACCAAAACACACGAAACGAACAAAGAAAACAAAAAGAAGAGACGCAACACGAGCGCTCCCCAGGGAAGTGGCCAACAAGAGAAGAGCAGGCTGAGAAACCATGACACAATATCTATTTCCATTAGGTCTAACTCTGGGCACGACATTGTCGGAATGTCTGCTGGCCATGCAATATTTGTATGTTTAATATTTTAGTGATGCCGGCTTTAGACTGTAGCCTACTGTAGCATAGCGCAAATGATTGGATTCATGTCGGAATAAGGAACATGGGTCGATAAAGCCAACGTTCGGTTTTGTTAGATATTATCAAATATGCCATGGTAAAATTCCCTGATGTTGAGGTGAGTCTGGATTTGCGAGCTAAACAGGAGTTCAGCTCCATTACGAGTTACTGCTTTTATCCTGATTTTAAGGCCGGGTTCTAAGTCTTGTATTAGGCGTGTTTATGAATTGTTTTGTGAAGTATTTTGTATGTCCTTGTTTATTGTCTAGTCGACATCATTAACATGTTCAATAGGCCTACAGTTTTCAAATTTGAGTTTGCATTTGAACTTTTTGCACAGTATCCCACCTGCTGTTTAACTCAGCGCATTATGAATGGATTTCAAGATATGATAGTGAGTTGATTGGTATGAAAGAGCAAATGTGACAAAATTGAAACAATGAAATAAATAAATACCTATTAATTATTTAACATCTTTTCCCCGGTCCTGCCATATCCGAGCGTGGCCGGTGCCCTGTGGAAGCGGCAATTGGCAGCCGCTTCCGGGTGGGGGGAGGGGCTCGGAGAGAATCGCTGCGCACGGGGACCCAGGGCGTGTCACGGTCAGGAGCTCGAGGAGCTGCGCCCTGTAGAGGACGTGGCGCCCGCCTTCCAACTACTAATATACCGATTGACGGGGTTGTGTAGCAGTGGTTCTCTAGCGGTTGCTACACGGGGGGGGATTGAATTAGAATAGGGGTTCAATTGGCTACCAAATTGGGAGAAAAAGGGAAAAAATCAGAAACAAATAAAAAATAAAAATAAAAATGATTTAACATCTTTTTTATTTATTTAATCGCGTGTTTATTTCCACTCTGATTTATTTCAAGGCGTATTTCAAGTCGTGGTTATTTCAAGGCGTATTTATTTCAAAACGGCAATTAATGTATAATTTCAGGGAAATATAGGGCCTACTATAATTGGTACGTGAACTACTACTACTAGGGGGCGACCATAAATAGGGTAAGTGTAACTGAGAAGTAATGATGAACGCAAACCCATAGTTCTTATTCCAGGTGCGACATCGCATTCTGTAGAAATATAGCCCAGCTATAATTTAAAAATGAGCTGGAAGTCTTTCACATGGCTTTTTTACGTTTAGATAGGCCTACATTCGCTTTTCTTACCAACTCGTAGCCAACATTTAAAAGTTTACTGGGGTTAGCCTACTAATAGCTTCCTTAACCAGGAGATCAGCTTGTAGTGTGATCCATGTGTGCATATGACATAGGCTATTGCACTGTGGCAGGCTGTAGGCTATAATGCAATAAAAGATTTACATTATTATTAAATTTTGGAGCAGTTCTGCCCACAGTTATCTGTGAAATAGATTTAGGCTATCATATCCCATGCATTCTAACATTATTAACCCTCCACTTAGAGATTTAATGCCTTTACCATAGCTTGTCTCTTAATCCCCACCCAGCTAACAAAATTAGGCCTCCGGAATGTCTCGAAATGTCATCAGGACGTCGCCTTGACGTCTTTTTGTAGGGTTTTCTAAACGTTATGTGGACGTCACAGAGAACGTTCTAGTAACCTCCTCCAGACATTCATTAAATTACATTATATTGTAACCAGTAACAGACATTGCAGGAACGTCCCTGAATGTCCTATGAATGTTATGAGCATAACGTCATATCATAACCAGATAGGGACGTTGCTTTAATGTCCCCGAAAATTTCGAATTAAATGTCATATTGTAACCAACAGGGTGGGAAATTAACTTTCTGACCACAGTGGCTGGTAGATGCTAAATTTTACCAGCCACCCCAAAATTTTACCAGACACCTTTTAAAAAAAGATTTTTCAAATTACACTAAAATAACGTTTCAGATACATTATAGAAAATGCTATATAGAAAATATATTTAATTGTATTAAATATATTATATGTAATATTATATGTATTACAGGTCATATAGTCAAACATTGTGTATAAATGTATTACATAGCCTACATTTCATATGTACCTAAGTACAAACCCCAATTCCAAAAAAATTGGGACAGTATGTAAAATGCAAGCAGAAAGCAGCGATTTGTAAATTTTCTTTTACATACTGTATGTTTCATTGAAAACAGTACAAAGAAAATATATTTTTCATTTTCCTATTGAACTCTATGGAAAAATAAGCCTGGGGAAACCACCCTTAAAGTGATCCATCCATATCTTCTGCATATCATGACTCCTTTTATTCCCAGTCATGATAGCATCACATGTTAACCTATGGAATGTTCCAAACAGGTGTTTTTTTTACTTCCCGGTCTTTTTTGCCCCTGTCCCAACTTTTTTGGAACGTGTTTCAGGTATCAAATTCTGAATTAGCGTATATTTACAAAAATCTATTAAGTTGATAAGATAAAACATAAAATATATTTTCTTTTTACTGTTATCAATTAAATATGTAAAAGAGAATTTACAAACCACTGCTGTCTGATTTTTTTGTGCATTTTACATACTGTCCCAACTTTTTTGGAATTTGGGTTTGTAAGTAGTCTAATAGGCTAGAGAAGTATAAGGATAACAGCTAGGTAAAGCTTGAGACAACATAAACAAAACACATTATTTACTTTAGGCGTTGCCAGTGGTACGGGTCGTTTAACTCCCGTTATACGTCTCCACATGTCAGATAAGTAGTTATTAAATTATCTACGTTAGCTAACGTTTGCTGTTTTTCTGAACGGAAAAATACCAGCAACATTAGAGCGAGCTGGCTGCACTTTTACCTCAGAGCATATTGGTCAGTTTGTGTTACTATGCGACGCTGGTTGTCTTGCTAGAATTGCTTTATGGTAAATCGAACGCAAATCAGTTCCACTGTACGATGGGTTCACCTCGGGATATTCTAACAGGCGCTTTTTTCTGTCTCACATTTAGCCAATCAGAGAAAGAAATTGAAAGTTTTTACCGATTACATTTTTTTTCTTGTATCCACTTTGCTACACGCCACTGTGGCGGGCAGGTTTGATACATTTACCCGTCAATTCTGAAATCCAAGCCTTTAACCATCACTCTGCTGCCAGAAAAACAGTAGATATGGAAGGATCACTTTAAGGGTTGTTTCTCCTGACAGATTTTCCTATTGAACTCTATGGAAAAAATAAGTCAGGAGAAGAAACCCTTCAAGTTATCCATCCATATCTACTGTATTTCTGGCAGCAGATTGATGGTTAAAGGCTTGTTTAATACATCAGACCCTTAATGACTTAGAGCCACTTAGCCAACCGTGTGTTCTATACTGTTCCAGTGTAATTTACAGCTAAATCTTGTCTCACCCCCCAATTCCCATAGAGATCCATTCAAATGCAGAGCTGTTATAGTATCGCTTGTAAGAGTACCAGCAAATAAAATATCAAGAGCCTTTTGATGTTGTTGGGTCACAGACATCATAAAGTCATGGCATGCAAAGGATATGCAACCAAATATAAAAAATATGGCTTTTCTACCACATTTAATTTAGCGTGTTCAATACTTTTTTCCTGTGTCATTTCACTTTATTGCACATAACTTTTTTAAAGAATTGGAACGTTACAATTTCTTTAGCTGTGTAGTTTTATTGAGTTAATACCAATGTCTGGTCAAAATCTCATGTGAATAGCCACATTGGAAATATGTTTGATAATACAATTGTTGACGTGTCCAATACTTATTTCCCCCATTGTATGTAGGCTATAGACCTACTATTGTGAAATGGGACATTTAGCCGTAGCCTACGAGTTGGTAAGAAAAGCGTAGGAGTCTAAACATGTGAAAAGACACACGAATACTTGCAACTTGCTCTAAGAATTCCAGTTAATTTTGTAATTATAGCTGGGCTATATTTCTGCAGAATGTCATGTCCTGGAATAAGAAAACTATGGGTTTGCGTTCGTTATTACTGTTATGTTCTGAGTATCTGTCTGTTCTATATTTTTATTTCATTATCATTCATGTATTTATTATTTTCCACATTATCATTGCATCCCCCTCTGTTCGTGGGTTGTCCGAGTCTCATCTGTGTGTTTGTTTACCCAGTCTCGTGCATGCACTATTCGGGTGACTTCGGGATTTTCCGTGGGTTAACGCTGTATTTCCGAAGTCTCGTATAATTGTATATATTACTAACTTGCGTTAACAATCACTCGGTTTCTTTATTAGTTACGTGCACTTTACTAAACCCATTAACATAAAATATACTAGCAAACTAAAGGTCTGTCTTATAGTTAGATACTAACATTTAACCAGCTTCTCCGCTTTATCTTTCAACCTGCATTACTAAGCTGTCCTTGAGCTACCTCTTAACTTGTTTCAGCTGCTTATCCTTAGAGACCACACTTTCCCTTATTACTGTGCACAATCCGCTCCTACTCGAGCCCGTTGTCTGTCATACATGTTTTCCAAATCCCTTCCATGTATTCGTTCTTTCCTCGTTATTTAATTATTGTTTCCCTAATGCATTAAGCTCACGTTGTTTGTTACCCGTCCCCTTCCTCTGTGTATTTAAGACCCACATTTCCTCTGCTTAGTTGTCAGAACGTTGATCAGTTTGCCAGTGACTTACCAAGCCTGAGTATATCCTGAGATTCCTGAGACACCCTTTGTTTGACTTTTAGCCTAGCCCCTTTTGTACCTTAGCCTTTTTGATTTCTGGTTTTCGACCGGGCACTTGGGCGGAGGTACGTCGGTGGTGTGCGTCCTGTCCAGATTGTCAGCTAGTGAATTCCCCGGCCATCCCAAAAGCGCCGTTGCGCCCTCTACCATTGATTGAGGTCCCTTTTGATAGAGTGGGCATGGATCTCATCGGGCCATTTGACAGTAGCATGCAGGGATACCAATTTGTATTAGTTCTGGTGGATTATGCAACCCGGTATCCCGAAGCAGTGCCGTTGCACAATATCTTGGTCAAGAGTGTTGCGCAGGCATTGTTTAAAATAATCTCCTGCATCGGAATCCCGAAAGAGATTCTGATGGATCAAGGTACTTAATTTATGTCACACACACTACGTGAATTGTATGAATTATTGGGCCTTCAATCCCTTAAAACCAGCGTGTACCATCCGCAAACAGATGGGCTCGTTGAGCATTTTAATAGGACTTTTAAGTCTATGATTTGAAAGTTCGTACACGATGATAGCCGGAATTGGGATAAGTGGCTAGTTCCTCTATTGTTTGCAGTGCGAGAGGTGCCCCAGGCCTCCACAGGATTTTCTCCCTTTGAATTGCTGTTTGGTAGAAAACCAAGGGGTGTCTTGGACCTAGTTAAAGAAAGCTGGGAGGAGGGTCCAAGTCCTAGTAAAAACTAGATTCAATACATTATGGACCTGCAAGCAAAACTCCATACACTGGGTAGGTTGTCACGGGAGAATTTGCTCGAGGCTCAGGAACGTCAGCAGAGGCACTACAATAGAGGAACCAAGCTACGGCAATTTTCACCGGGAGATAAAGTCCTGGTATTTCTCCCGACTTCCAGCCCAAAATTACTTGCCAAGTGGCAAGGACCCTTTGTGGTCACACAACGAGTGGGGGAAGTCGATTATGAGTTAGAGCAATCTGATAGAGAGGGGGTGAAACTAATTTATCATCTCAATTTATTAACCTTTTCGCACGTAAGTTCCAAAATATTTTCAACGGCCCCAAAGCGTGAGTTTTTTTTCTGTGTGCAACAGCTGTTCTAGAATTCGACTGTTACGTCACAGCACTAGCCTTCGCAAGGTTGAGAGTTAGCTAATATTAGCACACACACATACATACATATACATAGCCTACACTACATATATATATATATATAATATATAACACTAGATGACTCTCAGTATGTGTGAGGCGACGAGGGACAGTCACCATCTGACTCCGTAGCTAACTGCACCGTCTTTCATTTGCATCAATAAAAATATCTGTCAGCTAAGTTTTTGTGTGGTGAAAATGTTTTTATTTTTAATATTTTTTGCATGTTTTCAAATAGTTGTTACAAGTGGTGTATTCCGATTCTAGCAACCATTGCAATGGACACCCATGATGTTGGTACATTTTTGAAGGTTGTACGTTACTGCTCACCATATGCTATGAGATGCTATTTATCTCTGATAAAGCTAATAACACGGACGCAGCCATACAACGTCATCTCTGGTCCAACCAAAGATGATAACGTGACAACATAACTCACTTCCAGGTTAACTTGTTTGAGAATTGATATGGTTACAGTTGGGAGCAAGTGGAGCGTCTCTTCATCATGTATCATCTTTGGTTGAATGCAGAAGAACAAGATGGCAGCACCGCAAACCAATATTAGCCTACTGCCGGATTATTTTTGAAAATGCGTTTTTCAAGTATTTCGTCAATTATTTTGATCACGGATGAGTTTACCCGTGATGTAAAACATTGTAAAGTGGTAATCGCTATAAGATTGTGTATATTATATTTTCTGTCAGCCCGTAGTTAGCTCATTTTGACAGCTTGGTTAGCACTGACGTTAGCAAACTGTAGCTAAATCAACGTTATAGGCTAGGGGGTATTTGCTGCTTACATTACTTCTGTGAAAGTGTGAATGTCTGCATAAACAAATAAATGTAAATGTTGTAAAGATGTTTATTTGGTACAATGTTTTTGTGGAACAGTGTGTTTAGTCCTAGGGTTAGCCCACAGGTTTATTGTTGCATCATTCGTAAATAGACGATTTCTGAATGCGCATGTAAGTGAGATCGTCGGTATAATACCGCTAGCTACGTAGTAAACCATATGCATACACTGCAAATTAAACTAGATGACTATTCGGATAACAACTAACGTTGACATAGTAACATTTGCATTTCAGTACAACAATAAACGACTAGGTACCGCACTGGAATCATGTTTGCACTTTTACATTAGGATGCAATTGTTAGCTTGTGAGGTTAAAAACCACCAAACTGCTAAAATAGCTCAGTGTTGATGTAACGAAGATATTCGATGCACAGCAATGTGTCATTTATCGTTCATTTCAGCTTCTGAAATCGCAAGTTGATGGTTCATTTTCCATAATATACACACCTCTGTGACGTGTCTAAACCGTGTTTAGCCGGCAGTAAACCATTGTGACCGCATCCTCAACGGAGCGTTCCAGTGATACGTTCTAATCACATATTTGTGATGGTACGCGTTTGGGCCATGTCTGGAATGATCACATATTTGTGATGGTACGCGCGAAAGGGTTGGTGCCCATCTCCCTGGTTACGGTAGATCAGGAGAGAGATGAGCTGGGGCCAGAGGTATCAAATTCTATCAACCAAACCTCACCCCTTTCAGATAGCCTTGTTGCAAAAGCAGTTTTCTGATGTATTCTCCCCCTACCTGGTCGCACTAACCTCATAAACCACCACATTGAGACAAACCCGGGCGTGACGGTGCGTTCCCAACCCTTTAGGCTGCCTGAACATAAAAATAAATTAGTTCAGGCAGAAATAAAGGCTATGCTGGAATTGGGGTTAATAGAGGAGTCTAACAGTGCCAGGAATAGCCCCATCGTGCTGGTGGGTAAGCCTGATTGATCTATTCGGTTCTGTGTAGAGTATCGTAAGGTGAATGAAGTATCACGGTTTTATGCCTATCCAGTGCCTCCGGTCGACAAGCTCTTTTTTTTTCGACATGGATCTATCCAAGGAAGTGAGGAGGTTTTTGTGACTGGCCAGCTACTACATAAGGGTTATTCCTGCTTATTCATAGCAGTCCCTTAACTGACTTGACTCGGAAAGGTGCATCAGATCCGGTCCAGTGGACAAAATTGTGCCGGCAGGCGTTTGAGCCGGTGAAGGAAACTCTTTGTGGGAAACCGCTCTTGTTCACAACTAAATTTCTCTCTCCCTTTTAATTTGCAGACAGACGCATTGGACAGAGGGCTGGGTGCCGTTTTGTCTCAGCAGGTGGAGGGGGTCGACCGACCAGTACTGTACAATAGCAGAAAGCTCTCACAGCAGGAAGCTAAGTACAGCACGGTCGAGAAAGAATGTCTAGCCATTCGGTGGGCGGTCGAGTCCCTCCTTTATTACCTACTGGGTCGCCCATTCACCCTCTGCTCAGACCATGCTCCCCTCCAATGGCTTCACCACATGAAGCATACCAATGCCCAAATCCCCCGCTGGTATCTGGCTTTGCAGCCTTTTAATTTCAAGGTAGTTCATGGTTCATAGGCCGGGGGCACAGATGGTGGTGGCTGACTTGAGGGGGGGGGGGGGGGAGTTAATCATCGGCCGGATGGCTCGGGCGGTGGGGGTATGTGGTATGGGGCGTGGTTTTAGGCGCTGCCGGTAAGAGAGAGAGTGAACTTGTGTGGTTTGAGGAACCGACACAGCTGTCGGAAGTCAGGCAATTGGTGACGAATTATTGTTTTATTCATTGTATCACTTAACCAATTGCTTTGATTGTTCGACAGTGAGCCTGAGACGATAAAACGGACTCAAACTGGACTCAAATATGCGCCCTCAAGTGGGTGTAGGGGTCGTATTCGGACACGGTCTAAATGTGATTTAAACTCACTTGCACTTTCGTCACATGGCTAAAACAAAAAAGTCCGTTTAAAACACTGACTTAAAATGAACACTGATGTCAACTAACAAAAATTGCATCATGGAAGAAGACTTCATTTCAATGATTTTTCAATGTTTTACACAGTTGAGGAGAAATGACACTCTAGAAAATAAATGTTTATACTTGGTTTTCAAGTAAAATTTTGAAAATTTCAAATGTTCTATGCTGGTAGGAATTTTCCTTTTATATCAAGGAACATAATTTACAATTGAGCAAGGAAGGATTAATACATACAGATAAATTTTTTTAATATGTATACCTAGTCAATACCCTCAATATTTTATGTAACAAACCTATCCAGATATATGTATGACCCATGAATGCAGCCTACTGCATGTTTGTGGATCAGATGAAACCAACAAACTAAAGTAAAAAATTGTTTAATAACAAAAATGTTTAAGCTCTGTAGGGCCACACAGGTTTCTATTCAAATGTTAAAAATAATAATACTAAATAGTAATTTATTATTATTATTATTATGCATTTTATGCATCCTGTGCTTTTTATACACCCAAAGCACTGCATGCAGACAATTTTTCAACTCAAACATAGCCTATACTGTATTAATTTCCTTACATTTGTAAGTGTGAATTACATTTGTACATTCACACATGTGAATTGCAATTATATATAATCACCATTTTACACTTTTATGTGCCACAAAGTTTCAATGACCACATTACCACAGATTCACAGATATGAAAAAATACAGGGCCAAATTACATGAAATAATTTAATTTAATAATAATAGAGCCAGTTTAATTAGTGTGAACTACGATAGTCAATACTGTTTGTTGTAACTTGGCCTGATTTTGATATCAATACTTTTAACGGCAGACCTAGTTTTTGCAGGTTTTGTTAATGAATGACTTACAGACACTGCTTTGTAGGCTATGCGTGGGTAACTTAGCATTTTTGTACGTTGAAAATGTTTTTTTTGATCAGATCATATACACAGTTGGAGTACTTCGGTAGAAAGCAGTTTTGAATAAAACCGTGCATGAAAAAGTCTCTGGATATTCGTGAGTAACCGAGTATATTTGGAAATGTTGCTGTTGATTTTTTTGAACGTATATGTTTGGTGCTTAACCCGATCCAGGTTGGCCCCATAGTGGTAGACATATTTGTCCCAATTACAGTATTCATGTTTGTCTGAAATTCTAAACTACAGCTTTAAGAAACCTCTGTACATTTTGATGCAGGATTGTTTAAAAGGGTCAGCGCTTGCGAAAACCTCAGCCTTCTGTTGCACTGCAGGGCAATACAATAGCAGGATGCTATTAGTAGCCCAAAGCGCTTTTAAAAAAAAAAAATTATTTGTTTTCAGATTTTTTCCCAATTTAGTAGCCAATTGAACCCCTATTCTAATTCAATTCCCCCTGTGTAGCAACCGCTAGAGAACCACCACTATACAACCCTGTCAGCCGGTAGTAGGAAGGAGGGCGCCACGTCCTCTACAGGGCGCGAATCCTCGAGCTCCTGACCGTGATTCCAACTCGCCCAAGGCCTTTTTGTGCGCAGCGATTCTCTCGGAACCCCTCTCCCCACCCGGAAGCAGCCGCCAATTGCTGCTCCCACAGGGCACCGGCCATAACAAGATAATAATGATAATAACAAGATCCATGCTTGGATCTGGCAGGACCGGGGCGCGAAC
The DNA here is from genome assembly GCA_022702515.1 of Ilyophis sp. 1 JC-2022. Taxonomy (NCBI): domain Eukaryota; kingdom Metazoa; phylum Chordata; class Actinopteri; order Anguilliformes; family Synaphobranchidae; genus Ilyophis; species Ilyophis sp. 1 JC-2022. The sequence continues at coordinate 35,625,614 of CM040395.1, forward strand.
CCCGATCCTCGGAGCACAACTGCACTGACTGAAAGTCAGCGCTCTTACCGTTGTACCACCGCGGCGGCCTGCCCAAAGCGCTTATGACCCTCAGCACTTACAACCCCCGTCTCACCACAGCCACAGACTGTAAAATGCACCGTTTATACACACTAAGAAAATCATGTTCAGATATAGAAACAATAATATTTTTTAAAAATCTACAATAATATTCTACCTGGTAGGAAGCTACAATTGTTTTCTGACTAACCCTGAAGAGTTTATCTTGTTACATTTCGCCAAAGTCCCATACAGTCGACACATGGACGGATTCTCATGACCACGGGCCCCGGACACAAACTCACCATGGGCCTCTACCTACACACGCAAATAGTACACCACGCACTGCGTGTGCCCTCACCAAGCACACAGAGTTTGGTCGCACAATAGCACAGGGCAACCCACAACCACACAGCATGTAATACTTTGAAATTACATTTGTTCATTTGACATGTTAAATTACTGCCATTTTAGGTCTGTTTCGTTCTATACATCATGCCATGTACAGGACATTAATTGGTTTAAATAAAACCACAGTGAAAACTATCCTACCTAAACCACCGGCTTTCTTCTGGCCTTCTTTAAAGAGACGTCATTGATCAAGTCGTCAAAGTCCAACTCCCGGACGAGTTCCGATTCAATGGCCATGAGTGACCGCATGCTCAGGCGTCATCCTTGCTGTGTCATCCTTGTCCTAGTAATATTTAATCCTGGACATTTGCAAAATTTCCGTTCTCCCTCGCAGTTGCTGACTGGAAGCATCAGATACAGTCTTAACGCAATGTAGCCTATAGGCTACGTTGGGAAATGTTGACTGTAATCCACAATCGAGCATTGTTTTCAGACGTTTCGATGGCACCGCTGCTAACAGTAACACCATCACCTTCCACCTGTTTTTTGGTGAAAATTATTGAAATAGAGAGGGCATAGGCGGCGTGCATGTGGGTGCTCTGGTGCCTGGGCACCCACGGGCAAATTGTATTGCAGAGAAGTTATATTTATAGTTATATAAATAAACGTAAAACAAGCAACAAATTGAAAAGCGTGTTTGTTGAGGTCTGCAGCCTACTACCGGCTCTCCAGATTGCCAGTTATGCCTATAAATAAGACATAGTTCGCTAGGTAATGTTGACTCCACGAAATGGACAAGTTTGTAATACCAATTAAACATCACGCCTGTACAAATGATTCTGAGGAAAGTAACATTTGCAGCACAGTTTAAACATCTGCCTCCCAGTGAACATTTGTACATTGAAAGGTCAGTGAAATTCCATCTCACATTCAGGTGACAAACGGCTAAAATTGGTTTTCAATTTTTTTTAACCAACATGCACTTTTAACACTTGTGTACGTGCCTAATCATGTTTGAGATTCTTGCCAGTTAGTAGCCTGCCTGCCAGCTAAATATGTTATTATAGCACTGCAAGCAAAATAAATCCAACATTTTGGCAATATGAATCCAATTGAATTTAACGTGGCTTTTAATGGGGGATTGTACCTGTGGCTGAATTTACCCCCTAGTAAAAAATGAACTCGGCGCCTATGATAGAGGGTATTTGTTGCGGCATCTTTAGCTATCTTTTTTGAGTTTACGCTTTTCCGACCCGCTAAGCGTGCGTTTCTCCATGTTTACCGCGAAATTGACATTTGACCTATAGCCTTAGCCTACATGACCTATAGCCTTAGCCTTACGACATTACGATGTGATTTAATCGGCTAATTTAAAAAACATTCAAACAATTTCATAATCATACTACATTTTCAAAATCACATTTACTCCAATATAAATTTTAAAAAAAATACTTTACACATAAAAAAAAGATAATAATACATTTTAAGGCCAAGGGCCCCCATTGGCTCCAGGGCCCTGGGCACGTGCCCACTTTGCCCATGCGGTAATCCGTTATTAAGTCGACATTTCCACAGTGACCACCTATTGCACTTAGGGCTGAACTACATTGAAATACACATGCTTTTGTACATTTATTTTTAAAAATGTATTTAAAAACATTAGGCTACATATTTTATGCATATTATGTATATATTGTATGTGATGATTCTGAAAAAAAATTATTCAAATTTCTGAATGATACAGCCTCTTCTTCAATTTGAACTTTAAACCATGGATGTGCAGTGAATATTCTTTAAGATATTGACACTTAAATAAGACTAGTAGAAACTGGGTGGAAATTGCCTCTGGAGGGCCAAAGTCAATCGGGTCAAAGTGCCATACACTTTGGACCCGTTGAGGTCCCTTCCATCAGGGTGATATCACAGTGAGTTGCAGCAGATACCAACAAAAGTACTGAGTTCTCAGCTAAACTGTCTGGAAGGATAGATAGCACTCCAGGTATGTTGAAAACTATCAAAATTACATTTTTGGGTAAACCTTTAACAAGTATACAGAGAGCCATTAACAAATGTTTCTTATATCTGTTGTTCATATCCAGGAAATATGAGATATAAGGATGAACAGTCAAAAAGCTCCACCAGGGAATCCAGTTCCCTCCTCTGACTGACCAAGGAAAACTTATTGGATTGACATTCATAGTATCATTTGATAATGCAAATATTTGCCTGTGTAACATGCACAATATAAAATGAAATTTCATGAATTGACTGAAGTGATTTTTTGGTAACACTTTAATTTAAGGTTTGGTTATAAAGAATTTGTAAACCATTAGTAAATTATCTATTAACCATTTATAAAGTGTTTTCTAATAATGACTTATAAGAACTCATGTTTTTAAAGCATTAGTTATATGTTCATATCTGTGAAATCATGTATATGATGCATTCATAAACTCAACTGCACCATCTAAACTAAAGTGGCCACAGTTTATTATGTTTTCATATGAATTAAGTACAGATAAGTTAGTAAGACAAATTCTTAAGTTAGTAAGACAAATTGGTTCACAAATTCTTTATAACAGAGCCTTAAAGTAAAGTGTTACTGATGTTTTTGTTGTTTTTTCTTTATAAATTTATGATGTGATTGTCCAGGAACACTTTGAAATGAATACGCTTCCTACTATTATATACATTTTTATTCTTTAATAATGGTCTGCAAACATGCTATTATTCACACCCATGCCCATAAAATATGCACTCCATGTTAGAATCTGTGTTATCTGAGAAGGTTCCAGCTGAGATGGTTTTCATGCTGTAATAATTTTGATACACTTGAACAATGCAGTTATTTGCAATGAGGTTGGCACATTGCCCAAAGCAGTGACAAAGGAAACAGAGCGCGGCTGCTGTTTAGCACCTTCTATTACCACCACTGCATGCACTTACTTCCATTTCAGGGATGCTGTGCACCACCCTTTATTAGTACCATTATTCATCTCAACAACATCAACGGCCCCTGGATGATCCTATGATCCTCCTTCTTTTTTTAATGAATTTTTTTAACAAAACTTCAGCTTGTCTGAAATACGCACAACCTCTGTTTTTCAAAAAACCTTTAGTTACTTGCATATCCCTATGTTTTTTAATACATTAGCAGGTGTTTCTTTATTATTGTAAAACTATTTTCATTTCATGTTTTTCCTTTTACAAAATATTTTTCTCATGTTTGGATGCAATGATTCAGTACACTTGGATGGGTGTTTCATCACTGTCATAGTCAATGGCTCAGAACAGAATAAACACAGTAGGATTATTCTCATATGAGGCTAAAGGGAACTGTTTCACGTTCACTGGGCACCTGCTGATTCTGGGAGGAAGAAAGGATAGTTGTGTAACGTTCCGTTCCCATCCTGTTCCTTCTCCGTGTTTTTCCCTCTCCCTCCGTGTCATGTTTGACTCCCTTATCCGTGTCTTCCCCCGTGCTGCAGGCTGGGCGTGTCCTGTCCGTTTGTTCCACTCGTTTCACCACTCCTGTCTCTACCTATCCCCTTCTCTCCCCTCTACTCACATTCCTCACACTTCACTCTGGTCAATCACCCACTTAGACATTCACACGCTTTTCTAATTGTTACCAATCACTCACTTAGACATTCGCACACTTTTCCCATTGTTACCAATCACTCCCTGTATTTAAACCGCTCCCTGTCTTTGGTTCGTTGCCAGTTTGTTAACGTAGTTTGTTAAACGTGGTTTGTCAGTCACTCTGGTCTGCGCTATCTGCATGTCTAGTTTGCATTCGCTCAGTGTTTGTTTGGTCCGAGTCAATTCTGTGTCCAGTTAACCTCTCCCCTGTTTTCAAGTCTGTCCACCTGCAGTGTTCGCACCCCTACCTGTGTTGCGGCCTCCCCCGCTCTCCTCCTGACGAGTACCCAAGCTGGGTCCCCGTGAGATTACCCTGCAGCTATTCTGTCCTGCTCTACCGCTCCTGCTCCTGCTAATCGCCAGTCAGTCCGTTCCATCCAGTCCAGTTCCGGTGTGGAACACTCAGTCCGATCCAGCGAATCCAGTTCCGGCCTGGAACATTTCCAGTCCGACCTGCCAAGTCCAGTTCCTGTCTGGAACAACGCCCGTTGGTCCAGTCAAGTCCGGCTCCGGCTTGGAGCAAGTTGAGGCGTGGACAAAGCTCCTGTGACGCCCTATATATATATTGTGATATCCTGTATTTGTTTGTGTACAGCTTGGGACTGCCCCAAGCTAAATAAATAACCACCTAATATTGTACCTCTGCCTCCTGGTCGTGCGTTTGGGTTCAGTTCTCGTTCTGGGTCATGACAAGTTGATTTGAAAGAGAAAAGAAAGATCACCACAGGAACTTTTTGATAAATGTAACAAATTGATGTGTATTATAATAAAAATTATCAAATTAATCCTGATTATTTTTCTAGAATCTGGGGCCATATTTATAAGCCCTCCAGGGTGAAAGTTTACTTGTAAACGTATATGGGAAAATTCTTAGAATGGCAAAAATTTCTCATAGTCCTAGAAGTCATAATAAGACCTATGTATGAATCTTCTTTAACCTTGATATGTGTCCATGTGCTGTACATATGAATACATTAATTATATAGTGTTTATTCACAAAAATAAATACAAATATAATTTCTTATATATGCTGGCCTCAGGTTGCAAGTGCTATTGGAAATGTAATTTTTTGAAAAAGGTAATATAATCAAGTAATATACACACACAAATATCAGGTAAAATTAGGTAAAAATCACATATGCAACTTCTGGTGGGCCGTCTAGAGTCCAGGAGGGTGTGAACTGTATATGCTGGGTCGCCGCTTATCACCAAGGGAGGAGGAGGATTGGATTAATCGGGCTGTAGTACACACTTTTTAATAGGGACGCTTGGAATATTGGGGATATTCTGTATCTGGAAGGTAGCTGTAGGTGATAAGAGACTGGCTTAATGCATTTAATGATTTTAAAAGGACCAAAATACCTGGGATTTAGTTTGTGACAGAGAAGGCAGAGCTTGATGTCTTGAATAGATAGCTACACTCGCTGATCGGGGCTGGGACGGCGTCGGCGGTCTGAAAACTTATTTTGGGCTTGTATTGCTCTCTGTAATTGGACATGAGCTTTCTCCCACACATGGCCAAATCCTATTGAACCATTCATCCACGGCCGGAAAAGCATGGTTTCCCATGGAAACAAGGGGGGTTGATATCATAGGACGCACTGGAAGGGTGTTAGTCTGAGCGATGTGTGAATGAGTGAAGTTTGCGCATACTCAGCCCAGCATAAATATCGGCTCCAGTCGGTTTGGTTCTGGTTGCAGTTTTGTCTCAAGTGAGAGCCAATCTCCTGATTCAGTCTCTCCATTTGGCCGTTAGATTGGATGATAGCTGGTCAACACGCTGATGTTCACACCTAGTCTGTTGCAAAAGACCCTCCACACTCGTGATGTGCATCTGGATAGCGTTTGTCGATTTTCTGCCGTCGGATCGATAAGTATCTTTGATGATTTACCCAGTTCACTGTGAACTGCATTGTGTTCATTACTAGGGATAGCTGATACTGTATGGGAAGAATGTGCTTTCTTATCTGTTCTGTAGTTACTTCGATGACCTTTCTATATGCACTTACTGTACGTCGCTTTGGATAAAAGCGTCTGCTAAATGACTGTAATGTGATGTGAACTGCGGTCCCCGTTCCGATACGATGTCTTCTGGAATACCATAAAATTGGAATATTTGGTTAAACAGACATTCTGCAAGTTCCATGGCAGTGCGTAAACTGGGTAGAGGAATTAACCGGCACATTTTAGAAAATCGATCAATAATTACTAAAACGATGTTGTACCTGTTAGACTGAGGTACGTCAGTGATAAAGTCCAGACTAATGTGTGACCAGGGTTTGTGAGGGATAGGCAATGGCTCTAACATACCTATAGGTAAGGTGTTGGACTGAGCAGAAATAGGACCGGACAGGACATAATCCTTGACGTCATCCGAGTGATAGCTATCAAAATTTTCGGGAGATTAACTCAGTAGTGCGTGGGATACCTGGATGTCTGGTACTGAGTGATGTGTGGACCCATTGTATAAGTTGCGGTCGAACGCTGGTTGGCGCATAGGTTCGGTTCTGAGGCGTCTCGGCAGGAGCTGGTTCTGACCAGATGTTTTAAATTTCCCATCTGACTGGAGCAATAAGATAGGCTGGGTTGATAATGGTTCCCGGGTTAGGTACAGCATTGAGTGTGTCAAATTGTCGGGCGTCTGCTTTAGTGTTCTTTGAACCCGGACGGTAAGTGACAGAAATATTTTTATCTGGTGAAGAACAGACCCCCTCTAGCTTGTCTGGGATTGAGCCTTCTTGCATCCCTGATATATTTAAAATTCCAATAGTCTGTGAAAACCACGAAAGAGTGAGTTGCTCCTTCCAGCCAGTGTCTCCACTCCTCCAATGCCAGTTTTATGGCAAGTAATTCTGTTTCCCATGTCATAATTTCTTTCTGCGGGAGACCGTTTGTATGAGAAGAAGGCGCAAGGGAACATTTTAGAGGGGTTTCCATGGCGCTGTGAGAGAATAGCTCCTACTCCTAAGGCGTCTATCTCAACCACAAAGGGAAGTGCTGGGTCTGGTTGCTTTAGTATGGGAGCAGAACTGAATAATTCCTTCAGGTCCTGAAAGGTGGCTTGGGCTGCTTCGTTCCACTGCAAGGATCTTAGCGTCTTGCGGACCAGTGCTGTTAGGGGAGCGGGTATTGAACTGAAGTTTCTGATAAACTGTCTTTAAAAATTGGCAAGCCAAAGAAACGTCATTCCTTCACTGTCGGGGTTGGCTAATCGCGGACACCTACCACCTTGTGGTCATCCATGCAGTTGCCCTCCGGGCTTAGAATGTAACCAAGGAATGAGAATGTGGTTTGATGGAAACCACATTCTGTGGTTTGATGTGGTTTCACACTTCTCCGTCTTAGCATATAAGTGATGCTCCCGAAGGCGTCGCAAGACTTGACATACATGTTATATGTGCTGGGATAGATTGGAAGAATAGATCAGTAGGTCACCAATGTACTCAATCAGGGAGTGACTAAGCATGTCGCAGAAAATCTCATTCATGAAGGACTGGGAAACTGATGGTGAGTTTGTGAGGCCACACGGCATGACAAAGTACTCATAATGCCCCCTAGTGGTGATAAAGGCTGTTTTTCATTAATTCTCCTCTCAGATTCTGATGAAGTTGTACGCACTACGGAGATCAAGTTTGATAAAATGGGTAGCTGTATGAACTTCCAAGGCAGCGGGGATCAAAGGGAGAGAGTAGCGAAATTTCACGGTTACATTATTCAATGCTCAATAGTCAATACAGGGGCGCAGCTAGAGAAGTGGATGGCCAGACGAATCCCTGTTTCAGAGCCTCCTCAATGTAGTTGTCCATGGCTTCAGACTCTGGGTTAAGCAAGTGATACACTCGTCCCCGGGATAAAGAAGCACCCGGAAGCAAATCAAAGGCACAATCCCACAAACGCTGTGGAGGTAATTAAGTGGTTCGGGTCTTGGAGAAGACATCTTGGAAGTCATGATACTGAGGGGGTACACTCTCCTGATTGGTCACAAAATGGCTCTCAATGGACATGGTACGGCAGTGGATTGAGACACGAGGAAAAGCACTGTGGGCTCCAAGAGAGAAGTTTGCCTCTTCTCCATGAAAGTACTGGGTCATGTAATTGTAACCAGGGGTACCCAAGCACCAGAGGGTATTTAGGGGAAGTGGTTATCAACAGCAGAAGAGTTTCGTGGTGAAATACTCCAACTTGAAGTTGAACAGGTTTGGTCTGATGATGGATTTGTCCAGTTTTTCCATCAGTTGACCGTGTTTACGGTAAGCGGTGGAGTTATGGATTGGTGAGGCAACCCAAGTTTGTCGGCTAGGTTAGCATTCATAAGGTTCCCAGCAGTTCCCGAATCAATCAGCGCTGTGAGAGATAAAGTGACATATCCATAAGAGAGGCAGACAGGCAAGGAGAGCTGTTTATGGGACACATTGGAGGAGCTCGGCCGAGCTGCATCAAATCAAATCAATATTTATTTATATAGCGCATTTTACAACTAGTTGTTTCACAATGCGCTTCACAGAAAAACCCAGCCTAAACCCCCACAAGAGCAAGCCAGAGGCAACAGTGGCAAGAAAAAACTCCATGGTGTAACTAAGAATAAACCTTGGGAGGAACCAGACTCAAGGGGGGAACCCATCCTCCTCTGGTCAGCTCAGGGTCTAGATCTTAATGACCAGCATGGACAAAACTGCCAATGTCCATGATAATAGCTAGATGACAGTTGAGATGTGGCGGCAATGATGGTGGGGAACTGGGTGCAGATGGTGGCAAGAGCAGCTGGCAGCGGTGGTGAGGAGGGAGGGCAAGCGGCGATGGACGGAAGCTGGACAGAAACTCTCGAGATGCGGGGCATGAGCCCCGCCGGCGGAATGTAGACAAAAAGAGAGAGAGAACAGTTAGAGAAAGTGTAATAGAGAAGCTAGCACTGATCCTTGTGTAATAGCATATTTCATTACTGAGTAACTGGAGTAATTCATGAATATGGTTTGAGCTAAGTTATGTACCAAGTTGCTTCGCAACAGCTTTTTCGAATATTTTTTATAGAAATGGAAGATTTGAAATGGGTCTATAGTTTTCCAGTTTGTCAGGTTCGAGATTTGGTTTTTTCAGTAATGGCTTAATAACCGCCATTTTTAGTGACTCTGGTACATATCCTGCAACTAAGGATGTGTTAATAATTTTTAACATATGCTGGCCTAACATGGGAAAAAGTTCTTTAGCCAATTTTTGTAGGGATTAAGTCAAGTAGACAGGTAATCGGTTTGGAGGACATAACCAGTTTAGACAGCTCCTCCATGTTGATTGGCGTAAAACAGTTCAGTGCCACTGTTGATACATCTTCCTATGTTGACCAAGATCTGGGCTGTTCATTGATTTTGGGAGGAGTGATGCCTAGAAGAGTAGGCAATTTGGAGATCTGGTCTCTAATAGTTTCAATCTTCTGATTGAAAAAATTCATGAAATCATTACTGCTGTAAACGCAGGGGTAAGATGAACATTCTGATGATAGTTTTTTAGCCAATTTGTCTACAGTGCTAAACAAAAATTTTGGGTTGCATTTGTTCAATTAATTGAGAGAAAAAGGCAGATCTAGCAGATGCAAGAGCTTGCTTGTACTGGAGGAGGCTATTTTTTATAGAGTAAAAAATAATGCCCAGGGCACCTGTCTAGAATTACATCTTCTAGCCTGTTAGACGTACTCCAAGTGTCTGTGGCCGGTTCATACAGTAAATGGGTGTTCCGCTCCCTCCAGCCAATGACGCCACTCCTCCAGGGCCAATTTGACTGCCAGTAGCTCCCGATCACCTACATCATAATTTCTCTTGGCCAAAGTAAGAGCTCGAGAGAAATATGCACACGGGTGCATTTTGTGGTCAAGGGGTGAGTGCTGAGATAAAATAGCACCTACACCCAACTTGGAAGCATCAACCTCCTCCACAAAAGGGAGGGAGGGATTGGGCGTAACAAGAATAGGCTCAGAATTTAACCTCTTCTTGAGTTCCTCAAAAGCATACTCAGCCTTTGGGTTCCACTGACGTTTTCTTTTGTCAGGGCTGTAATGGGTGCGGCGAGCGCACTGAAATTGTAAATAAAATGCCCATAAAAATTGGCGAACCCAAGGAAGCACTGGACCTGTTTAACTGAGTGGGCAAATTGAGTACAGCAGAGACTTTCTCGGGATCCATATGGACCTTGCCCTCTGATACAATGAATCCCAAAAATGAAACAGTGCTAGCTTGAAATGAGCACTTCTCTGCTTTCACAAATAATTTGGCCTCCAACAGGGCTTTCAACACCTGTTTAACATATGGGTTTGTAAATCGGAAGAGAAAATTAAAATGTCGTCCAAGTAGACAAACACAAAGACTTTCCCAACATCTCCCATAGTACTTCATTCACAAACGCCTGAAACATCGAGGGGGCACTAGTGAGCCCGAATGGCATGACGATATATTCGTAGTGGCCGCTGTGAGTGTTAAAAGCGGTTTTCCATTCATCGCCCTCACGCATGCGCACCAGGTTATAGGCATTGCGGAGGTCGAGTTTGGAAAAAATTGGGGCTCCCTGGAGACGTTCAAATGCTGAATTCATCAGGGGAAGCAGATACCGGTTCTTTATTGTAATGGTGTTCAGAGAGCGATAATCAATACATGGCCTTAATCATCCATCTTTCTTTTTAACAAAAAAAAAAACTGTGCCAGCAGGTGAAGTAGATGGCCTTATGAACCCATTGGCTAACATATTCCTTCATGGCCGCACTCTCCGGAGCCGCTAAGGAAAATAGACTCTAGTAGGGGTAGTACCCGGATAGAGTTCTATAGCACAATCATAAGGGCGGTGGGGAGGAAGGGTGGTTGCCCTCTGCTTACTAAAAACCTCTGCTAATTCGGAATATTCAGCTGGAACGTTGAGTGGCAAAGTCACTCCGCTCTGAGTAGGCGAACCAGGAGGAGGCCACTGAATCTCAGAGTCGGAGAGCTAATCAGAATAGAGCTCCCTCCAATTGGAACATCCGTCAGCCAGAGTCCCACTCTAAACTCTCACCACCAGCCTCAGAGCCTGAGACAGGCTCCTCCTGATTGGGTGGAGAGGCAACCTCCTCCAGCTCAGACTCGGAATCGGAAATGTCAACACGTTCCTTAGACAAACTGGAAGTAGCGAGGTGACCCTGAGAGGTACACAAGGAACCCCATTGACGAATGACAAGCTTATCCCCTCCCCACTTAATATGGGGATCATGCTTAACCAGCCAAGTGTGACCCAACACAAGAAGATAAGCAGGGGACTAACAGAAACTGAATGCTCTCAATGTGAGTGCCTGAACCCAACCGGCGACCGTCGAGAGCGGTAACCAATCGGTCAAGGAACTGGACAGGTATTTTATTTTTTCTAGCCCACCGGTATCAATAAAACACTCCACGGCCCCAGAATCTATAAAGGCCTCGACCTGAAGAGAATGCTGTCCCCAAGAAAGGTTAACAAGTAATAATGTCCGGGGTGTAGTACCCTGAAGTTCCGCTGGAAGCCCCGGTTCCTCTAGCGAGACCCCTCTTTTCCATTAAGTTTAGGGCACTGGTTAAGAGTGTGCCCCTTCCTCTTGCAGTAATGGCACCACTCAGTTTTATAAGTAGTGTCTCCAGAAGATGGGCACGCTGCCCCATCTACCTGCATAGGCTCCTCAGTACTAGGCGAAAATGGTTTAACTACCGGAGGAGAAGACTCCGTGAACGGGATAAATGAAGACCTTATCCGGTGGTCCTTTCTGTGTTTTCTACGGAGTAAACGGTCCCGCAGTCGATTGTGTATTCGAATAGCGGAAGACACTAACGCATCTAGAGAATCAGACTGCTCAAGAATGGATAGGGCATCCTGAACAAACTCGTCTTATGCCTCAGAAAATAACGTCATCAGGGGACTAATCTGTCTCACCTGCCAGTGCTCGAAATTTTATGGCGAATTTGGCCACAGTGTTTCTACCCTGGCGAAGGTGATGAAGCTGTCTAGCCGACTCCCGACCCAAAATGTTATGGTCGAAAACCGACTCCATTTCATCCACAAGTGTTTTAGTACTATTTAAAATCGGAGACCTCCCCCTGATTAATGGAGTAGCCCAGTCAAGCGCGGATCCGGTGAGTTGTGAAAGTACGAGCGCTACCTCAGACTCTTGATTACAGAACCGGGATGACTGGGCTTTAAAAAAAAAAAAACATTTGGCAAGTAATAGCAAAGGGGGAGCTGTAATTTCGGCTCCCTAATAATCTGTGCAACAGGGAGCGATAGCTTGAGCGGCAGGTAGGGGTGCTCAGAGTGTAACTGTGAGTAGGCGCACGCTCTCCGCCAACCCTCTTGAACCCTTATTTGGGTATTCAGCTGACCGACTTGTCCAGCCAGTAGCTGCTGTTGGGCCTCAAGTCCCCTAACATACTCCTCTGGGTTCCTATCCCTCGGCTGATCTCCCTTGGATCTCCCCTTCATCCATGATATGGTTTCTTTGTACTGTGATGGATTTAGTAGCGGATAATCAAACGTGGAGGTAGGGGGATCAGAACAAGTCACTCAAGCAAGTGAGGACCAATAAGGGAGTATTAACTATAAATACAAAGAAAGAAAAGACAGGAAAATAATTCCTAGTGGCTAAACAGCTAAATGAAAATCAATCCACGTAAATAGGGCGAATTCGAATATACGAGTGATAACACAGTCTCCCAAGGTCAATACTGGACCTACACCGAGAAACTTAGAAAAAGAAAAGAACACCTTCGGCACATAAGCTAAGATGGCTGGAAAAAGGTAAAACAAAAACGAAACCACAAAAGAAAACTGTCAGTGAGAACAGCAAAGGAAAAATAAATAGCGCAGAAATGCTAACAGGAGAAACAAATCCTATACCTGAGAATAACGGTAAAGTCCCTCGTGAACATAAAACTAGTTTAATATCACAAGGTCGCTTGTACCTGGCTATAGCTGGCTCAATGTAATAATGAATGACAAAGCACTGGGGAAGCGGAAGTGAGGAACTTAAATACCCCGCAGGTAGAAGCACAGGTGAAAAGAATAACGAGTAAGGGGAAGCAAAATCCCGGAACGGAACGTGGAAAAAATCTGATAGATTCTCAATAGGGAAAACAGGACGAGAACCGGAAAAGGCAACAATAACCCATGAACCATGACAGACAGGATTGTGTAGCGGTGATTCTCTAGCGGTTGCTACATGGGGGGAACTGGATTAGAATAGGGGTTCAATTGGCTAATTTGAAGTAAAATACACTTATGTAATTATTTGGAGTCAAAAGTAACATTAGCTTTACTAAGTTCTAACTGTATGATATTTGGGCATATGATACTAAGGCAGGCAGAAACAGTCAAATCTAGGCAGGGGTCAATGTCCAGTGAACAGGGCAATGCAGGATGAGCAAAAGCGAAGTCCAGGAACAGGCAGGGGTCAGAACTGGGAAATCCGTCAGAGCAGTGGATCAGGAGGGCGAAGGGTAGGAGCAGGGCTGGACAGGAACAGGCAGGACAGGAGCAGGCTGGACAGGCAGGAGAACAGGAACTGGACGGGTACACAGGAACTCGGAACAGGAAAGGAGCAGGCAGGAATGAAACGCTGGAAAGACTGAGACAAGTACGAATGCAGGGCACAAGACGATCTGGTAGAGAACACAGAAACAAAGGAGACTAAATACCAAACTAACGATGTTCTGACTCCAGTCAGTGTTTGAGTAATGTTAGTGACACCCAGTGGTGATTGTGGTACTGCACCTTTAAGGAAAGTTTGCATCCATGTTGTGATTCAGGCAACACAAGCACAGCTGACCAGTGCTCTACCTCAGAGTTGTTTGTTTGCTCCTTGGAGTAGATCCATCAGTGAGTATGGTCACTATAGCTTTATTTACCGTGGTCCTAATGTTATGTGCTTCAGAATATGTTAAAAGCATTTGTTTTCTGTTAAAAACCGAACTATTTAGATGCTAATGCTAATCGGGAAACTAACGGTTAGCATAGGCTAATAAGATAAGCTAAGCTACATTGTTGAGCCTCATTCATGTTGGTTGGTATATTGTTATGTGGATTGCTGACATTTACTGCATTCTATACATCATTTGCTTACCTGGGGATGAATCCTGTTATAAATAATCTGTTTGTTTATCATACTTACCTTAGTTACCTACCTCATTTGCAAACCTGTAAAGGAAGTTTATATGTTTACCGCAGTCTGAAACCTGTGAAGAAAAATACCTACCTCTGTTTGATACCTGTAAAAAGAGAGAAATAATTAGTAATGTTTGTTACACATTGTATTTGATTATGACTGTAACATGGTGTGTATTGTCATTTTTGTGTTGCAGTTTTACAAAAAACAAGATTTCAGTAAATCACACTCAACTTGGAGTCAAGCCTACTGAGTCTTCTGTTCGCTATCTGTTTAACAATACTAGTGACGTATCTACCAGGACAGAATAGTAAAATGATGTCCACACAGCGGGAAAAGACGGCGACATAACTCTGTGAACAGCACGCAGCTGCTTAAACCTTAAGACTCTGTCAAGAAACATCACTAAGATGAGCGGCCACGGTGACGAAGAACGCCAGATGAGCGGCCACGGTGACGAAGAACGCCTGTCTCTGCACACAAGGTCCCGAGTCTCAAGAACAACAAGCAAGTCCTCTAGGAGCTCAGCCCGGACATCTGCCAGTGCCGCTGCGACAAAGGCTAGAGCCAAGGCCGAAGCAGCAAAAATAAAGGTGTCCTATGCAGCCAAAGAGGCAGCCATGATGAAAGAAAAGGCTCAGATAGAGGCAAACCTTCATATTTTGAAGCAAGAGAAAGAAGCTTCAGCAGCATCAAAAGAGGCAGCAATATTCGAAGAAGCAGCAGCCGAACAGATGGAAGAAGACCATCTTAGTGAGTTACAGGATTTAACTCTCGAAGATCCAGCAAAACGCATTGAAAACTTTATAAACACTCAGGCATTTGAACAACATGCTCAAGAGGAGCTTCAAGATGCTAAGTCACCGCAGCTAATGCTTCATGATAAAATCCTAAGACCCCCACCCCCTATCGACAGTGCCGTAAATTCAGTTTACGAGTCCGTTGAGGGTGAAGAGGATGACAAATGCATCGAAGGCATACGCGACACAGCCCCCCCTGACCCTCGCATATTTTCCCCAAAAATAGAGTACTTACATGGGCCCCCTCATGCCTCGAATAGATATTCATCAGCTATTCCCCATACCTCTGACCAGGCCCAATATAAGAAATACCAACCTGCAACTCAGTATACCCCTAACCTAGCGCAGGATAACAAATACTTCGCTAAAAGTCCCCCTCATGCCTCCAAATTAGCGCATGATAATAAAGTCTTAGCTGAAACGCCCCCTCATGCCCCTGACCTAGCCAAATATCTTGTGAGAAAGGAGATGGTGAGTTCCGGCCTCCTTGCCTTTGATGATTGTCCAGAGAATTACTGGGCCTGGAAATCGTCTTTCCTAGCAGCCACAAGGGAACTAGAGTTGTCTGACCAGGAAGAGCTAAACCTCCTCGTCAAATGGCTCGGGCCCGAGTCATCAGCTCAAGCCAAGCGGATAAGGTCAGTGTATGTTCACAACCCTAGAGCAGGTGTGTCGAAGATATGGCAACGCTTGGAGGAAACTTATGGAAGCCCAGAGGTGATTGAAAACGCGCTACTCAAACGGCTAGAGACTTTCCCATCCATCTCAAACAAAGACCCACACCAGCTCAGAGAATTAGGTGACTTGTTACAGGAGATAGATGCTGCTAAATCAGGGGGATTCTTGCCTGGTCTTATGTATCTGGACACTGCAAAAGGTGTTAATCCTATAGTAGAAAAGCTGCCCTTTAGCTTACGAGAGCGTTGGGTTGTGCAGGGATCCCAATATAAAGATAAGTATCGGGTCTCTTTCCCTCCATTCAGTTTTTTTGTCAGCTTCGTATGTTCTCAGGCTAAAACCAGAAACGACCCCAGTTTCGCGTTCAATCTCTCCGCAAACCCAAGCTACACCAGGGTCGAAAAGGCATCAAAATACATCCCCAAGACAGCTGTGTCAGTTAGAAAAACCGATATCTCTGCTGCAAATACTGCCTCACGGGCTAACGCAGCTGCCAAAAAGGACGAACCAGACAAGCAATGTCCTATACATAATAAACCTCATCCGCTGTCAAAATGCCGCGGGTTCAGAGGAAAACATCTAGACGAGAGAAAAACATACTTAAAAGAGAATTCGGTCTGCTTTCGATGTTGTGCCACAACCAAGCATATGGCTAAAGATTGAAAGGCGACACTAAAATGCAAGGAGTGTGAAAGCGACAAACATATCTCAGCGATGCATCCTGGTCCGGCTCCTTGGTCGCTTAGTGAGCACACAGCTGTAGATGAGCAAAGCGGGGAGCAGGTAGAACAAACACCCCCGGTCGTAACTTCCAAATGTACAGAAATCTGTGGTGGTGCTCCCAAGCCCAGATCCTGCTCTAAAATCTGCTTGGTCAATGTTTACCACGCTGACCAACCAAGCAAATCTCACAGAGTATACGCAGTACTAGATGACCAAAGCAATCGGTCTTTAGTAAAAGCACAATTCTTCAATCTGGTTGGCGTTGATGGCGATACTTCTCCCTATACTCTAAAGACATGCTCAGGCACAGTAGAGACTGCAGGGAGGAAGTTAAGCAACATTATAGTGGAGTCACTTGACGGGAGCCACAAAGTGAAGCTTCCCACTCTGTTAGAATGTAATAACCTGCCAGACGACAAATCAGAAATTCCCACTCCTGAGTTCACACAATATTTTCCTCACCTCAGTCCAGTAGCTGACAAGATTCCTCCCCTCGACACCAGTGCCCCTATTCTCCTCCTGTTAGGCAGAGATATTCTGAGCGTGCATAAGGTACGTGAGCAGCGCAACGGGCCTCACAACTCCCCATACGCCCAGCGCCTTGACCTTGGCTGGGTCATAGTTGGAGAGATATGCTTGGGTGGTGCTCACAAGTCAGAGGAAGTCAACGCCTATAAGACTCATGTCCTTCAAAATGGACGCTCCTCTTTCCTTAAGCCATGTACAAACAGCATCTACGTAAAGGAGAGATTAAAGGGTCCAGCTCAGCATGGTCGCCAAATTCCATCTCACAGCCTGGAGAACTTTCCTGACACAAATCTAGATGGTCTAGGAGAAAGTGTGTTTCAAAAAACACCTGAAGATGACAAACCAGCCTTGTCAGTGGATGATAACAACTTTCTCAGAATCATGGAGAACCAAGTGTATATGGACGACGAAAATCACTGGGTGGCACTGCTGCCCTTTCGTTTGGACCGCAAGCCTCTTCCTAATAAGAAAGAACAGGCAAGCTAACGACTCTCCTCTCTACAGCGCTCTTTCAAAAAGAAACCTGATATGAAGGAGCACTTCTTTGACTTCATGCAGAAGGTCATTGACAACCACCAGGCAGAGCCAGCTCCTCAACTTCAGCCAGACCAAGAGTGCTGGTATTTGCCTACTTTCGGTGTATATCACCCCCAGAAACCAGGGAAAATAAGAGTGGTTTTTGATTCCAGCGCTGAGTATAAAGGAACATCATTGAACAACGTCCTCCTCAGCGGACCTAACCTCAACAACACTCTAGTGGGAGTTCTACTGAGGTTCAGGAGGGAAAAAATAGCCATCACGGCCGATATAGAACAAATGTTCTATGGTTTCAAAGTCAGAGAGGACCATCGCAATGTCCTCCGGTTTCTGTGGCACCAAGATAATGATCCGGAGAAAGAGATTATTGACTACTGGATGACCGTGCATGTGTTCGGAAATAGCCCATCACCAGCAGTAGCAACATTCGGGCTGAGGAAAGCTGCTGAACAAGGGGAAACTGAACACGGCAAAGATGCAAAGGAGTTTGTCTTTAGGAATTTTTACGTCGATGATGGACTCGCCTCAGCGTCCAAGGAGGTGGAAGCTATTGATCTCCTCCATCGCACCAAAGCCCTACTGGCTGAGTCCAATTTGAGACTTCACAAGATAGCGTCAAATAGTGCAAAGGTCATGGAGGCCTTTCCTCTGGAAGACAGAGCAAGTGACTTTAAGGATCTGGATTTAGGAGCAGACCCCTTGCCCCTCCAACGGAGCTTAGGTGTAAATTGGGAACTCCAGAGTGACAGTTTCACCTTCAGAGTATCGCAAGATGTTAAACCTTTCACTCGGCGAGGCACACTGTCCACGGTAAACAGTCTCTATGATCCTCTTGGATTTGCTTCCCCCATCACGGTGCAAGGCAAGGCCTTGGTAAGAGACTTTTCTTCAGAGCAGTATGAGTGGGATGCGCCACTCCCACCAGAGAAACAGACACAGTGGAAGGCATGGACTGACTCCTTAACTGAGCTGGAACAGGTTCATATACAGAGAGCATACATTCAATTTTCCATGTCAAGTTGCGAAAGAAAAGAACTTTGCATTTTCTCAGACGCCTCCACTATGGCAATAGCGGCTGTAGCCTACCTGCGTGTCTTGGACTCTGAAAGAAAATGGCACGTAGGTTTTGTAATGGGAAAATCAAAGCTGGCTCCTTACCCCATGCACACCGTACCACGTCTGGAGCTGTGCGCAGCAGTCTTGGCTGTCGAGCTGGCAGAACTGATCCAATCTGAAATGGATCTAGAGTTCCAAGCAGTCAAGTTCTTCACAGACAGTCGCATTGTGCTCGGTTACATCCACAACAGTTCAAGGAGGTTCTACACCTATGTAGCTAACAGAGTAGCTCGCATAAGGAATTCCACCGAACCAAAACAGTGGCGTCATGTGACCACTGATGAGAATCCTGCAGATGACGGAACCAGGCCGATTCCACTGGCTAACCTGGCCTCGTCCAGTTGGTTCTTTGGTCCATCATTTCTCAGTCAACCAAACCCAGATCAAGCTGATGTGGCAGAATCATTTGAGCTTGTGCAACCAGACATAGATAAAGACATTCGGCCTCAAGTCATCTCTCTTGCCACCAAGGTCACAGAGCAGCCTCTTGGATCACAAAGATTTGAAAACTTCTCTACATGGAAGGCTGTGGTAAGAGGTGTGACGAGTCTCATTCATGTAGCCAAGTCCTTCTCCAGGGAGACTCAGACTGACGAGTGCAAAGGATGGCATCAATGCAATCAGCCACACACCACAGAGCGATGTCAGGCCAAGACAGTTATCTTCAAGGCAGTGCAGGAGGATGTGTATAAGGAGGAGCTCCAACGCCTTTCCCGGAGGATCAAAGTTCAGCGCCAAAGCCCTCTTATAAAGTTGGACCCCTTTGTGGACAGAACTGGATTGCTTAGGGTGGGAGGTCGGATACACAAGGCCGATCTGGAAGACCATGAGAAACACCCACTAATCCTACCAGCCAGTCATCATGTAACCACTCTTCTAGTCCGGCACTATCATGACAAAGTAGCCCATCAAGGTCGCCACTTTACAGAGGGCGCACTGCGTACTGCTGGCGTCTGGATAGTAGGAGGAAAGAGACTCATATCAGGCATCATATTCAAATGTGTCATCTGTAAGAAGTTGAGGGGCAAGTCTGAGGTTCAAAAGATGTCTGATCTGCCCGCTGACAGATTGGCTATGGACCCACCTTTCACACACGTGGGACTGGACGTTTTTGGTCCATGGAGTGTCGTAACCCGTCGTACACGAGGCGGTGCTGCTGAGAGCAAAAGGTGGGCTGTCATTTTCGCTTGTCTGAGCACGAGAGCCGTCCACCTGGAAGTTATTGAATCTATGTCAACTTCAAGTTTTATCAACGCTTTGAGGCGCTTCCTAGCCATATGAGGACCTGTCAAACATCTCAGGTCAGACAGAGGCACAAATTTCATTGGTGCATGCAGGGAGCTTCAGATTAACACAGACGACCCGGAGATCAAGGGATACCTGCAAGTCCAGGGCTGTACATGGACGTTTAACGCACCTCACTCCTCGCACATGGGAGGAGCATGGGAGAGACTGATTGGTGTGGCTAGACGAATCCTTGATGCACTGCTGATGAAGAATGGAGCTACTAGACTGACCCATGAAGTCCTAACAACCTTAATGGCTGAGGTTATGGCCATCATGAACGCTAGACCTCTGGTTCCGATCTCATATGACGCAGGGATACCTGAAATGCTCTCGCCTGCCACTCTCCTAACCCAGAAGGCGAGTGTTACTCCCGCACCACCAGGGGACTTTGAATTGGATCACCTGTGTAAGGGACAGTGGCGCCAGGTTCAGAGCTTGGCAGCCTCCTTCTGGGAAAGGTGGAAGCAGGAGTACCTGGCAACTCTTCAGCCAAGGAGAAAGTGGACCAAGGAACAGCCTAACCTCCAGGAAGGTGATGTTGTTTTGATAAAGGACATTCAAGCGAAACGTAATGAGTGGCCTCTTGGACTCATAGTAGAGGCTATTCTCAGCTCTGACAGCAGGGTCCGTAAGGTCATGGTCAAGACTTTCAGCCAAGGGACAATTAAGGAGTACCTTAGACCTATCAGTGATGTGGTTTTGCTTATACCAAAGGTTTAAGATTGTAAATAGTGGTATAAAATACCAAGCGGGGAGTGTTCTGACTCCAGTCAGTGTTTGAGTAATGTTAGTGACACCCAGTGGTGATTGTGGTACTGCACCTTTAAGGAAAGTTTGCATCCATGTTGTGATTCAGGCAACACAAGCACAGCTGACCAGTGCTCTACCTCAGAGTTGTTTGTTTGCTCCTTGGAGTAGATCCATCAGTGAGTATGGTCACTATAGCTTTATTTACCGTGGTCCTAATGTTATGTGCTTCAGAATATGTTAAAAGCATTTGTTTTCTGTTAAAAACCGAACTATTTAGATGCTAATGCTAATCGGGAAACTAACGGTTAGCATAGGCTAATAAGCTAAGCTAAGCTACATTGTTGAGCCTCATTCATGTTGGTTGGTATATTGTTATGTGGATTGCTGACATTTACTGCATTCTATACATCATTTGCTTACCTGGGGATGAATCCTGTTATAAATAATCTGTTTGTTTATCATACTTACCTTAGTTACCTACCTCATTTGCAAACCTGTAAAGGAAGTTTATATGTTTACCGCAGTCTGAAACCTGTGAAGAAAAATACCTACCTCTGTTTGATACCTGTAAAAAGAGAGAAATAATTAGTAATGTTTGTTACACATTGTATTTGATTATGACTGTAACATGGTGTGTATTGTCATTTTTGTAAATCACACTCAACTTGGAGTCAAGCCTACTGAGTCTTCTATTCACTATCTGTTTAACAATACTAGTGACGTATCTGCCAGGACAGAATAAACGAAGAAACAAGGAACAGGTGAGACGAAACAAATGAGAAAACACAATTCAGGTGTGGGGAAATAGAGACACAAAATGGAGGGAGAGAAGGAAAACACAGAACGAACTACCAGATAAACAATACATATAAACAGAAAAACCAGACTAAGACGTGGAGGCACGAGACGTGACACTACAGGATGTTTTCTCTGTTCAGTTACTTATTTGAGCAGTAATGTAGGCTATTGTTGTATTATTTACTCATTGTTTAACCAAATGTGAGTTTTTAAACAATAAATTTTAAGGATAAAAGTGCCTCGTTTATGTAAAAGGACTATTTCGCCACTACACAGCAAGTACTCTTACAAAACTTCATTGGTGTACAACATGTAAAATGTAATAATTCTTACTACTTGCCCTTATTCATGATTCATCATTTTGAATGGTTTACATTTAATTATTTATCGTCTTTACATTTAAAATAATGTAACTCGGTTAGGCAAATTAACCCTTCAAACAAAAAACAAGTCATGTAATTAATTAAATCAATTTATTAAAAGAAATGTATCCCCATTGTCATGATTCAGCAGTCTATTTGTAGATCAGACGGTTACATCAGGCTTAGGGCGAAGGAAGCAATATTATTATTATTAATTTATTTTATTATTAACAATAACCTAATAATTACAAAGTGCAAATATAATCATCTTCAGCATGTGTGAAAGTCCTCATAGCTTGGACACGAGGCTCAACACTATGGACATGGACACTATTTCCTCAAAGGCTGAACTGCTGTTGAAGTCGTCTTCCTTGGTGTTGTATTTATGATGTTGCACAGGACTAATGGGAGACAGGTGTTCTGTCCTCAAAGTATACACAGATAAAGAACACTACGTGAAAGTATTCTCTCATTCTACCATGTATTCTACTAGCAATATATGCTACTAAATATGAAATTAATATACAATCCTACCATTGGTTTTTCTGTAGCCCGAGAGAAAGGGAGAAAAAGAAAAAAAAGACACCTCTACTCTCTATCAGGAGAGATAATAAACGGAGGTGAACAGAGAAAATAGGAGAACAAAAAACCGCAAAAATATTGGGCGAGGACTCATAGGCACGAGAGGAAATAAAGAAAGGAAAATGACACCTCAACTCTGAAACAATATAAAATATAAAAAGAGGTGAACAGAGAGCGACCCGAAACGGGCGAAAAGGACGGTATAGAATAATCTCCACCCTCTCAGGAGAGAGGGGAAAATAAAGGAGATGAAAAACATAAACCGAGAAACGAAGACGGACAGAATGCGAGTAGGAGAGAATCCTAACTAACTAAACGCACAAGTGTCCAGTCCCGCGTTATCTTTACAAAATGTAAAAGTAAAGTGGTCACTAACGAGTGCAACCTATACCTTACCGGCATACGATTGTGAAGACAAGACGATATTGAAGCGCCGAACAAGGAAGTCGACGAGATTAAATAGCTTGGAAGTGCAGGACAGGTGCAATTGCTAAGTGCCGGGATGAAACGAAACCCGCAGGCAAATGCACCCAGAAGGAGAACGAATGCAGGAAGGGCATAAGCCTGCCAGACCATGACACTTGCTTTGAATAATTTACTACAGCCCAGCGTAATGGTAGTTTTTGTTTTAACGGTCTCGTATCACGCAAGCTCTATAGAAAACGAATTTGGGAGGGGAGTATTCCCTTTCCCGATATGTAAAACTTTTAGCATCTAAAATGCGGTTGGTCTCGCTGGCTACATATGTACATTTGCTTTTCCACTTGAGCACTTGAGTCTTTCCAATATGATAGGCTACCAATTTTCATTAAAGATAGAACATTTGGTAGCATTTTGCAGATGATGGAATATTATTTTATGTTCATGCTATCGTACATAATATAGGCTATGGCCTATATACTTGTCACTTATGGCATGGCAAATGCTCATTCCAATTTACTGTGCGCTGATATGTGGTAGTTATTTAGAGCAGTGCACAATTTAGCCATTTGGATAGATTTGGAGACACTAATGGACAACAGGGTACACTGCCTATATGTTGCATCATAGACCTTTAGTAGTTCTGCATATCATCCTCAGATTGACATGGAGTTTATGATCCAGGAAATGTATATACAGGTGCAGCTCAAAAAATTTGAATATCGTGAAAAAGTTCTATATTTTTTGTCACTCATGTCAGAAAGTGAAACTCATATATTATATAGATTCATTACACATAGTGAAATATTTCAAGCCTTTATTTCTTGGAATTTTGATGATCATGGCTTACAGCTAATGAAAACCCAAATTCAGTCTCAGAAAATTAGAATATTACAAAATAAAAAAGGATATTTTAAACAGAAATGTCAGCCTTCTGAAAAGTATGTTCATTTCTATGCACTCAATACTTGGTCGGGGCTCCTTTTGCATGAATTACTGCATCAATGCGGCGTGGCATGGAGGCGATAAGCCTGTGGCACTGCTGAGGTGTAATGGAAGCCCAGGTTGCTTTGATAGCGGCCTTCAGGTCGTCTGCATTGTTGGGTCTGGTGTCTCTCATCTTCCTCTTGACAATACCCCATAGATTCTCTATGGAGTTCAGGTCAGGCGAGTTTGCTAGCCAATCAAGCACAGTAATACCATGGTCATTGAACCAGCTTTTGGTACTTTTGGCAGTGTGGGCAGGTGCCAAGTCCTGCTAAAAAATTAAATCTCCATAAAGCTTGTCAGCAGAAGGAAGCATGAAGTGCTCTAAAATTTCCTGGTAGATGGCTGCGTTGACTGTGGACTTCAGAAAACACAGTGGACCAACACCAGCAGATGACATGGCACCCCAAATCATCACTGACTGTGGAAACTTCACACTGGACTTCAAGCAATGTGGATTCTGTGCCTCTCCACTCTTCCTCCAGACTCTGGGACCTTGATTTACAAATGAAATGCAAAATGTACTTTCATCTGAAAAGAGGACTTTGGACCACTGAGCAACAGTCCAGTTCTTTTTCTCCTTAGCCCAGGTAAGCCGCTTCTGACATTGTCTCTGGTTAAGGAGTGACTTGACACGAGGAATGTGACATTTGTAGCCCATGTCCTGGATTCGTCTGTGCGTGGTGGCTCTTGATGCACTGACTCCAGCCTCAGTCCACTCCTTGTGAAGCTCCCCCAAATTTTTTAATGGATTTTGCTTGACAATCCTCTCAAGGCTGCGGTTATCCCTGTTGCTTGTGCACCTTTTCCTACCACACTTTTTCCTTCCACTGAACTTTCTATGAATATGCTTGGATAAAGCACTCTGTGAACAACCAGCTTCTTTAGCAATGACCTTTTGTGGCTTACCCTCCTTGTGGAGGGTGTCAATGACTGTCTTCTGGACATCTGTCAAGTCAGCAGTCTTCCCCATGATTGTGTAGCCTACTGAACCAGACTGAGAGACCATTTAAAGGCTCAGTTTTGAGTTAATTAGCTGATTAGAGTGTGACACCATGAGTTTCCAATATTTAACTTTTTCACAATATTCTAATTTTCTGAGACACAAAATTTGGGTTTTCATTAGCTGTAAGCCATAATCATCCAAATTACAAGAAATAAAGGCTTGAAATATTTCACTCTGTGTAATGAATAGGGGTGGGACAATGCACCGATGCACCGCGCGCGATGCATCGATCTGAATGTGTAAATACAACTGCATCGATCTGTAAGATTAGAATTGATAAGCATCGATTAATATCGCATTGTAAATGAATGTGCACATGTATTTATTTATTTTAAAAAAATATTCATTTCATTATTTTAAAAATAAATTTCTGAGACACGACTACTTTTAAAACTGTTTTGACGAGCTTTAATCCATGTTTCTGCTCCAACCCCCACGTAAGCGTGAGTTGAAAGCAGCGACAGGCGGGAATGAAGCGACAATGAGACGGACAGATCTGAGCGAAATGGCTAGCTGCTCGAGTGCGACAAAAGAGACAGAAATTGACAGAATCTGCGATGTTCCGAACAGAAAATCAGTGGTATGGAAGCATTTCGGGTTTAGAAAGAAGGAGGGTGTACTTGACAAAACCGCTGCAATATGCAAGATATGCCAAGTTGAAATCAGATACACAGGCAACACCACAAACATGATAAACCATTTGAGCCGACGACACACCATTGACGTGAAGAACAGCAAGCGGGTTAGCAAGCTAAACTCGGGAGTCAAGATTTTCCTGGAGAAATGGCCCAACAGTTATTTTATTCGTTTTTATTCGTTTTTATACACATACCGTGTCCAGACAGTTAATTGTAAAGTGCTTTCTGATATTTTAATTTAAACCATTTTCTATTCAAAATCAAGTAGACGTTAGAGACAAAAAAATAAAAAATAGTAAGACTATTTCCAATGTCTTATGTTCAATTAATTATTACTACGTTAACTGTCCGATTCCAAACCTCCCCCTTCCCCTACATATCACACAGACAAAAACAAAAATTAAATAAAAAAAACAGTTCTAAACGGGCAAAAGAGGTGACATCTGCTATAGCCATGTTCATCTGCAAAAACCTTAGACCATACAGTGCGGTAGAAGAAGAGGGATTTAGTCACTTAATGAATGTTGTGGAACCTAGATACACCATACAGAAAACATTTTAGTGAATAAAGGAAAGGTATTAGGGTACCATGTCTGACACTGTTTGAAAAACAATAACTTCAATAGGGCAACTTTAGAAAATACACTGTTAGTCATGTTTATTGCTGCATTATTTGCTGCAGACAGCTGCAAAATGTATGGCATGCCTTAACAATAAACATAATTCTGTGAACTTGGCGTAAGGTTCTAATTGAATATTTAATAACTGCTGACTGTATCGGTATCAAATCACATTAGCATACCTATAAAAATTTTTTTTCAAGTATCAAAATGAATCGAACCGAATTGTATCGAATCGAAGCTGTTACGATCTCAGTTACGTTAGCGGTAAGGACCCAGACGCGGACCACAGGATCAGGCAAAAGGAGTGGTTTATTGTCCATGCAGGAGTCAAGCCAGGAAGTCAGACGTAGGGAGGTACAAAACGGCAGGCAAAGGGGCAATCAAGGGCAATCCAAATATCAGGCAGTACCAGGGGACAAGGCAGGAGAATGGTCAAAAAATCAGGCAAGGTCGAAACCGTAAAACAAACTAGACAGACAAGGGCAAGGCAAAAGAATAGTCGTATCAAAAGGTATCTCGGAAGAATAATCAGATCACTGGCTTCAGGAACAGGCAGGCACAGGGAAAGAAAATCAACGTTCTGACAAGGGACTGAAGAAAACACAGGGATTAAATACACAAGTAACTAATGAGACAAGAGGAATCAGGTGTGTGAGAGGGAGGGACTCCAAACGAGAAACAATGAGAATACATTGGGCGGATAATCAATCACGTAGACAACTAGGGAAAACGCGGACTGGATTGCAAACATATACACGATAACAGATGACCTGGAGTTTCAGGAAATCGTGCAAAGATTAAGAGAATAGGGAGGGAAGATCAGATGCAGCTGGGAATGATTAGCAAGGACAGAACAGCATGAAAATGTGCGCTCTAATATGTTAGTGAGATTAGTAACTATACACACCCCTGCCGTTAGTATGATTAGTAAGTATATACAAATTAGTTTGTTAATGGAGTTAGTAGATCTTATCTATCATTAGTATGTTAGTGGTAATTAGTAAATCTAAGTGCACAGAGATAGGTGTGAAGCAAGAGGGAACCCGAACACCAATGAGATCACCCGAATGGTACAGAGACGTAAACAGGGAGTGACAGATCAGAAGTAAACAAGCAGACAAAGGACAACTAGGAAAAACCGGAAAATAAACAAGCCAGAATACAAACTAAGAATAAACAATACATACAAAATAAAGATACAAATAACAGGCAATACTCAGATCCTTACAGTACCCCCCCCTCAAGGGACGGCTTCCAGACGTCCCCAGCAGTAACAAACACAAAGCAGGGTGGGTGGTGGGGGACCGGAGGAGGGATAATGGGGTAGCAGGTACTTAGTTCAGGAGGGTGAAAAGGGCTCGGGGAGAAATGTCCGGAGTGCTGAGCAGGGTGGGTGGAGGGGGACCGGAGGAGGGATAATGGGACAGCAGGTAATGAATAAATGTTCAAAGTTAGTAATGTCCGAAAAACAGAGCAGGGTGGGTGGAGGGGGTCCGGAGGAGGGGAACAAGGACGGCGGTGCAGACAGGCCCGCTCAGGAGGACGACGGCACAGACAGGACCACTTAGGAGGACAGTGGCGCAGACAGGACCGCTCAGGCGGACGGCGGCGCAGACAGGGCCGCTCAGGAGGACGACGGCGCAGACAGGACCGCTCAGGAGGACAGCGGTGCAGACAGGACCGCTCAGGAGGACGACGGTGCAGACAGGACCGCTCAGGAGGACGACGGCGCCGACAGGACCGCTCAGGAGGACGGTGGCGCAGACAGGACCGTTCAGGCGGACGGCGGCGCAGACAGGACCGCTCCGGAGGACGGCGGTGCAGACAGGACCGCTCAGGAGGAGGACGGTGCAGACAGGACCGCTCAGGAGGAGGACGGTGCAGACAGGACCACTCAGGAGGACGGTGGCGCAGACAGGACCGTTCAGGAGGACGGCGGCGCAGACAGGACCGCTCAGGAG
Source organism: Ilyophis sp. 1 JC-2022 (assembly GCA_022702515.1). NCBI lineage: Eukaryota > Metazoa > Chordata > Actinopteri > Anguilliformes > Synaphobranchidae > Ilyophis > Ilyophis sp. 1 JC-2022. The sequence continues at coordinate 35,653,580 of CM040395.1, forward strand.
GATGACGGTGCAGACAGGGCTGTTCAGGAGGACGACGGCGCAGACAGGGCCATTCAGGAGGACGACGGCGCAGACAGGACCACTCCGGAGGACGGTGGCGCAGACAGGACAGACTGCGATGGCTACATCGCTCAGGAGACCGGCTCAGGGAGCCGGCTGCGACGGCTGCATCGCTCAGGGGGCCGGCGGCGACGGCTGCGTCGCGCAGGGGGCCGGCGGCGACGGCTGCGTCGCTCAGGGGGCCGGCGGCGACGGCTGCGTCGCTCAGGGGGCCGGCGGCGACGGCTGCGTCGCTCAGGGGGCCGGCGGCGACGGCTGCGTCGCTCAGGGGGCCGGCGGCGACGGCTGCGTCGCTCAGGGGGCCGGCGGCGACGGCTGCGTCGCTCAGGGGGCCGGCGGCGACGGCTGCGTCGCTCAGGACAGGAGGTAGCGGGCTCGGCCGCTCCGGACTGGAGGTCAGCGGGCTCGGCCGCTCAGGACAGGAGGCTAGCGGGCTCGGCCGCTCAGGACAGGAGGCTAGCGGGCTCGGCCGCTCAGGACAGGAGGCTAGCGGGCTCGGCCGCTCAGGACAGGAGGCTAGCGGGCTCGGCCGCTCAGGACAGGAGGCTAGCGGGCTCGGCCGCTCAGGACAGGAGGCTAGCGGGCTCGGCCGCTCAGGACAGGAGGCTAGCGTGCTCGGCCGCTCAGGACAGGAGGCTAGGGGGCTCGGCCGCTCAGGACAGGAGGTTAGCTGGTCCCGCAATTTGAGAGGAGGCAGGGAACGGGACGGGCCAGGAGGCCCGGGACCGGAAGGGCCCGGAGGCACAGACCGGGGAGGGACAGGGGACACGGACCGGGGCGGGACAGGGGAGCTGGGACGGGACGGAACAGGGGAGCTGGGACGGGACGGAACAGGGGAGCTGGGACGGGACGGAACAGGGGAGCTGGGACGGGACGGAACAGGGGAGCTGGGACGGGACGGAACAGGGGAGCTGGGACGGGACGGAACAGGGGAGCTGGGACGGGACGGAACATGGGAGCTGGGACGGGACGGAACAGGGGAGCTGGGACGGGACGGAACAGGGGAGCTGGGACGGGACGGAACAGGGGAGCTGGGACGGGACGGAACAGCGGAGCTGGGACGGGACGGAACAGCGGGGCTGGGACGGGACGGAACAGGGGAGCTGGGACGGGACGGAACAGGGGAGCTGGGACTGGACGGAACAGAGGAGCTGGGAGGAGGAGTCCGGAGTGATGGGTGGTGGTCAGCATGACGGCGGGCAAACTCCGGATTCTGCCCCCAGATCCCCATGAGGTAGTCTTCATAGGGATCCGGGCCGAGGGGATCAATCTCCCAAGCCATCAGGAACCGGAGATCCCGGGTCACGGCCTCGATGCACGTCTGTTGCCGGCCACTCATGGCTCCTTGCCGCAGGAGCGCGGCGTGCAGGTGGGTTGGGTCCGCTGGGTCCAAGAATGGTCAGAACGTACTGTTACGATCTCAGTTACGTTAGCGGTAAGGACCCAGACGCGGACCACAGGATCAGGCAAAAGGAGTGGTTTATTGTCCATGCAGGAGTCAAGCCAGGAAGTCAGACGTAGGGAGGTACAAAACGGCAGGCAAAGGGGCAATCAAGGGCAATCCAAATATCAGGCAGTACCAGGGGACAAGGCAGGAGAATGGTCAAAAAATCAGGCAAGGTCGAAACCGTAAAACAAACTAGACAGACAAGGGCAAGGCAAAAGAATAGTCGTATCAAAAGGTATCTCGGAAGAATAATCAGATCACTGGCTTCAGGAACAGGCAGGCACAGGGAAAGAAAATCAACGTTCTGACAAGGGACTGAAGAAAACACAGGGATTAAATACACAAGTAACTAATGAGACAAGAGGAATCAGGTGTGTGAGAGGGAGGGACTCCAAACGAGAAACAATGAGAATACATTGGGCGGATAATCAATCACGTAGACAACTAGGGAAAACGCGGACTGGATTGCAAACATATACACGATAACAGATGACCTGGAGTTTCAGGAAATCGTGCAAAGATTAAGAGAATAGGGAGGGAAGATCAGATGCAGCTGGGAATGATTAGCAAGGACAGAACAGCATGAAAATGTGCGCTCTAATATGTTAGTGAGATTAGTAACTATACACACCCCTGCCGTTAGTATGATTAGTAAGTATATACAAATTAGTTTGTTAATGGAGTTAGTAGATCTTATCTATCATTAGTATGTTAGTGGTAATTAGTAAATCTAAGTGCACAGAGATAGGTGTGAAGCAAGAGGGAACCCGAACACCAATGAGATCACCCGAATGGTACAGAGACGTAAACAGGGAGTGACAGATCAGAAGTAAACAAGCAGACAAAGGACAACTAGGAAAAACCGGAAAATAAACAAGCCAGAATACAAACTAAGAATAAACAATACATACAAAATAAAGATACAAATAACAGGCAATACTCAGATCCTTACAGAAGCGTGGTCAAATGTAAGACGTTATGATGCATCGAACCTTTGCCTAAAGAATCATAATCGAATCGTTATGGGATTGAATCGTCCCACCCCTAGTAATGAATCTATATAATATATGAGTTTAACTTTCTGAAATGAGTGACAAAAAATATTGAACTTTTTCACGATATTCTAATTTTTTGAGCTGCACCTGTATTTACCTGTTTCAATTATGTAGCTCTCAGTATTTTGTTTAGCATTTTTCCAAAGTTTCTTTGCATTTGTGGCACTTTATTTACACTTGAAGTATGATAATAAACAAATCTAAGTTCATATTGTAAATGGTACACCGGTCTTGTTTCATTTAAGCCATTTACCAAGTTTATGTAACGCTCACACCTGGAGCTATAAAGCCTTAAACAGAGCACCCCCGAAATAGATGAGAATTGACCAAATTTGCCATCTGCGAGAAGGGGTTAATTAAATCATATAGTCCATGCCCTTACAGTTAAAGTGCATGTGCTTCAGGGGTTTCTACAAGTTTTACACAACCAGTGACACATTTAGGATGTGGATTGCTTCAGGGTAAGTGCTATTGTGAAAGTGAGCTGTTCTGGTCTAAATACTGCGGAGTCTTTTACCCGAAGGGAGGTGATTGAATAGGGGATTGGTCGGGGATGAAGAATCCTTTAACATTTTAAAACCTTTCCGCTGAATACGGATTTCAGAAATGGTGGGGAGTCTAGCAGTGGGCTTTAGTATTTCCATACCACACAGTTATGGAGAAAGTGAGCACACTTTATATTACAGCTGAACCATTGCAACCCTCCAAATTTCCTAAACTGCCTTAGAAAGATTCGTTTTTGGTGAGCTTTCTTCTGGATGGTGGTGACGTTGTCTTCCCATTTCAAGGAGGAGGAGATTGTAGTTCCAAGGAATTTGAAATGATCCACTCGCTCTACCACCTGGTTGTTGATGACCAGCGGTAGTAGCTCTTCCTGATTTTTACGGAAGTCCACCTAAAAAGTTATTTAGTTTTGTTGATATTCGGTTCCAGATTATTATTGCCACACCAGTCGACTAGAGAGGAGACCTCATTCCTATAAACTGTCTCATCATTACAGGAAATCAGTCCCCATCAGTTGTATCATTAGCAAAACTAGGCTATGTCTGAAATCGCTCACTATTCACTAATCCCTAATCCCCAATTAGTGAATGGCCATATAGGGCACAAAATAGCGTACTAAGCAGTGCTTAAATTGAGCCAGGCCTGTCCGGGGCTCAGCTCCGGCACATAGGTTCCCATACGTCATCAGCCGGAGCTCAGCCCCGGTACATCTATTTTAATTACTTAATCTTTTTTTAAACATTTTTTCTCAGCTTCTATTGTTAAAAGAATGCATCCATTTCATGTTCACAATTAAAATAAATCACAATTCATTTTAGCTGCTGTTTTATTACGCTTAAAATGAATGTGCACCATCACTTTTTTCTTCTTTTCTTCCCCGCGTGGTGCGCCATCACTTTGACAGAGTTCTGTAAACGCGCTCATCAGTGAGTTATCACGATACAGTTAGTTGTCACTTGGTCTAACCCGCTCATGGCATGGGATAGGGAACCTTCAGATTGCTGAGTATAGTGAGTATACCTTGGAGTTCGTCTGCTATTCCGATTAAACAATATTTTCTCTCACAACACTGAGATTTTAGGTACTTGTATTTACTAAATCAGTGAAAAGATATGAGGTAACGTTAGTTAGTTGCGTTCGCTAGCTTGCTTTGCTATCGTTAGCTGCGTTCGCTAGCTTGCTTTGCTATCGTTAGCTTGCTCGCTACCTAGCTTCCTAGACAAAAAATAAAAAAGTGTGTACTTACCAGAAGATGCCCTGTGGCTGTATTACTGTATACTATTTATTGAAACTTAATGAATTATTAAATAAATGCACTGATAAATAAACTGAATTGTAATTTAAGACTGTATAGACTATACAATGGACTATGTTACTGTGTACTGTTTATTGAAACTTTGTGTGATTAAATAAATAGCTGAATTGTGATCAAGTGTATTTAATCAAGAAGACTTTCATTTCAAAGATAGATCATTAAAGGTTTGATGCATGCTATTTATGAAGCAGTATTTAGCCCCACCATCACTCCTGCCTCTGCATACGCACGTGCGCCCATGCTAAAACAGCCCCCCCACATAACAAATCCCAATTTAACCCCTGGTACTAAGTAAACAATGAATTCGGACAGCAGACGTTGTCTTTTATCGTCATTCAGCGTCATCATCGTTATGGGATTGAATCGTCCCACCCCTAGTAATGAATCTATATAATATATGAGTTATATAACAGTTATATAACAGTTATATAACAATCTATATAACAATGAATTCGGACAGCAGACGTTGTCTTTTATCGTCATTCAGCGTCGTCACCTAGGCAACAAGTCTGTCGCGTCCCCGTGAACAATCTAGACCAGGGGTTTTCAAAGTGGGGGCCGCGGCCCAACGGGGGGCCGCCAGGGGGCGCCAGGGGGGCCAATTGGAAGGGAGAGGAAAATGCAAAAAAAAAATAAAATAATAATTTGAAAAATGTATTTCAATTAAATTCATAAGATTACTGTGCCGGTTTAAAATAAGATATAAATTGTTATAAATCCTTTCATATCGAAATTTGGTCTTTGCCATGCCCTTCTTTCAATCGCAGCCAATAACTAACCGTCTGCCTGTCAGTCAAAGCGTTACGTTGAGCTGCTAACGGCCCGATTATGGAATCAAAATAGGGTCAAAAGTATTGTGTTGTGTATTAAGAAGCTGTATGTTAGATTTTTTTATATTTGCCAGTGGAATTTAAAAGTTTTTTTTTAAAAGCCATTTCGCAATAGGGGGGCCCCAGCCAGAGGCTACGACTATTTGGGGGTCCTTGGCATGGAAAAGTTTGGGAACCCCTGATCTAGACCTCTGGAGGGGTGTAATTCTCAGGTTGACAGATAAAACGGGTTGATTTAACACTCATTTAGCTCAGGTTTTTACCTGAATAGAGCCTGGCTACATCCTAGGCGATTATAAAACTTTCACTTTTCAACCAAATTTATCCGGTTTTTCACCTGAACCTGATACAGCATTTCACCGTCTTTTAAACACAAAAATGTCTTATAGCTACAAAACATACCATCTAGCCGGTTCTTAAAACACAAGTCATGTACAGATCTTGCTTTTTACATTAAACCTAGTTACTTTTATCACGCAATGCCCAAAGACCAGCTGCAACTAACTAAAATAATATTGCAATTGGCGCTTTGGCCGAGAGACGTGGCGGACAGCGAATCGTAGCTACGCACTGTTAACTAATAAGAAAAGACCGCTTTTGCTTGCTAGTAAACTGTGCCACTTACTGGATAAATTGCAGAGTTTAAATAAAGTTATTTTAAAAAGGCTTCGCAAACAGTTTGCAAAGCATTATCGTTCATATCCACCTTTCTAGTGAGTATACTTACTAGATATTACGATGCATTGTGGGATATTTCTAGTGTACTAAAATGTACACGAAATTTGATTTGAGAATTTGGACACAAGACTAAGATGGCTGACGGCTAAAATAGTACACTAGATAGTAAATAGTGAGCGATTTCGGACACAGCCTTAGTCATCTTTACAGTGTCAGAGTGTGAAATACAGTCATTGGTATATAATGAGTAGAGCAGAGGTGAGAGGACACACCCCTTAGGGGCACCTGTGCTAATGGTCAATGATTTAGAAAATCTATTGTTAATTTTGACAACATGTGTTCTGCCCAGTAAGAAGACCAAGACCCAGAGACTGATGGGAACCTAGCTGCAAAAGTTTGTTATATAGCCTTGTGGGTATGATTGTATTAAGAGCTGAGCTATAGCCGATGAACAGTACCTGAGCGTAGGTGGCAGGCGCCTCTAGATGCTGCAAGATGGAGTGGAGACAGAGAGATACAGCATCATCCACCAACCTATTGGCCCTGTACGCAAACCGATTGGGATCTAGCACCGCACTAGACAGATGTTTGCATACTATACGCTCAAACACTTCCATCACGACAGATGTTAAGGCAACGGGCCTGTAGTTATTTAAACAGCTAAAAATGCTTCTTAGGCACAGGAATTATTACTGCAGATTTAAAGAATGCTGGTACTTTACACTGGTTGATAGACCAATTAAAAATAGTCAAAACAGAAGCAAGTTCAGCAGCACACAATTTTAAATGCTAAGGACACAAGATCAGGGCCTGCAGCTTTTCTGCTGTTCTGATTGCGCAGCAGACACCTGACCTCATGCTCCCCAATCAAAAAAGAAAAGATTGGGAAAGAAAGTTTGTTGAAAAGAAAGGAAAAAGGATCCTAAGGATCTAAACCTAACTCTTAACCTAAAGAGATTCCTGCATTTCTTTAAAGGGTAAGTCAACCCTAAAACCGCTTTTTTTTTGCTGATTACTGATATATTTGGACATATCCATGTGCTAGAGATTGATCCTGTTGCAAATCACGACATTTCATCGCAATGTTTAGCATTTTATAGGAAGAGTAGTGTATTTTGGCTAACTAGTGCCACGGTGGTGAAAAGTAGGCTATTGCCATTGTAATTTACTATTGGCATGTACAGTATTTGTGACATGGCAGTACATGTGATGTCACACCAACTGGTGCATCTGGCTACGCCCTTCCACCTTAGACTATAAATATGTTGTTGTTGGTTTTTTTTAAATCCAGCAAACTGTGGAGATGAGAGGAGCATTTATGTGAGGGACAGGCTATGACAGAGGATGGCATAGGTGTCAACCCATACAGTTTGCCCGTATGAAATACGGTTTTTCCAACTTTTCGAAGGCAAACAGGCAGGTTATGCTCTGGTTAATCTAGTCTAATATGTTCAAACATTTTTTTTTCTCAAACATCTCTCCATCAACCTGCCCAGGGGCTACAGATGAAAATTTGTGCCAATGGCTAAATCTGGCATATTTACATTTATTAATGTGCATTGTCCCATTCTTAAATAAATAAACCCAAACCTATAATTAATTTAATCGCAGCAATCACATTTTCTTTCTCCCTCTCGGCTATTCTTCCGCTTTGTGAGGCCATGGGAAAAACAAGTAGCAGGACTGAACTAAAAATGACACAGTAGCCCACAAGATAGGCTACCTACATTAGTTAACTTAGCTAACAGTTAAACGGTTATGACTGGTCAATGTTCATGTTTATGCAGTTTTGACCGAAATTAGATCATGTTTCTATGTTTTATTGTGGCTATAGCCTATGAACTCAATTTAGCGAATTTACTACGAGTTTTATGATATTAATTCATAGCTATCTTAGCAGTCTTTAATAATGTTAACTGTTACTAGAAAATTATCCAAATTAAGATGAGAGCTAAGTTTATTACATTCTCCAGTTCTCCGCCTCTGCCACGGCCGCTGTTCCAGGCTCAGCAGCTGGAGCGAGTGGCTTTTACAGCCATAATTTGTTTTGTTCATGAGCATACACGTGAGGAAAAGGGCGTGGCTTGCTAACTCGAGCCCAACTCTTTCATGGGTATCTTTCCCACCCCCAATTTTGGCACCAATTACTGCTTACCAGTTTTTGCCAAAGCGGCATCATAGCCATCATAGCGCGGAGCTTTCAAAACCATAACAGTGCGGAAACCCTTGAAAATTTAATAAAAAACGTAGGCCACATGTAGCCTAGCCTAGGGCTATGATAACTTTGGGACTAAACATGAAGAATGATGTTTAGTCCCAAAGATTGAGATGAACATGAAGAATAAATGCAATGCGTTGAAGAGAAGTTTGGTGGGGCGGGCAGCACTAGCTACTGAAATGGAGTGTCACAAAAATGTATTTTCTGTATCAAAACTCTAAATGTCCGAGATGTCCAAGAACGACACATTCAGATCAGTGAGCTGCACTCTATATAAACCGCAGGGACATGCCGGCTGACCTGGCCAGGAAAGAGAACACTGCATCACCCGACTGCTTAATTTTTCCCTGTACTGCCTGGATGAGGACAATTTGCATATTCACAGGCGGTACAGGGAGGATACATTGGTACTTAGGGAGGCCAGAGTACTGGTATGCTAGTTACCAGCATTTTATATTCTGGCAACATGGTCCCCTTGGGCAGGGAAGTCGGCTTGTCATCCCCAGTTGCTGTGTATGACAAATCAGGGACCGGTACCCGGACCCCCACGGACAGTATACCGGCCTTATCCCTGGCTGTTAAGTACAGTCCACCCTTGACCCTTTTTTGTAATGGTGTACAATTTTTTGTTCAGGCTTGTAAAATTAAATAAATTACAAAAGATTTTACCATTGCCATTTATGTGTAACACTCCAGTGTCCTAACTATGAAGTCACAAAATATGATGCTGGGTCACCATGTTTGAACAAAACAGATCATACTGTATGTGATATTACATAGAAATCAATAACCTGGAAGCCAGAATCGGTCAAATGATTGTGGTAGCACTCCACCTTTATAATCTTGACTATGTTGTGCAGTGTTCAATGTTCTTTGGCTATTTGTCCTGGGTAAAATTGATTAACAAAACATACCTTGGCCCCTCTTGACATGATATTGGACCAGCTCTTGGATTGGCGGTGGAGGGATGTCAAGGAGAAGGCCAAATTTCCTGGGGTCGCTGGTATGGAAGACTCTAGGAAGACACTGGCTGTGTCCGAATCAGAGCCCTATCTACTGTGTCCTGTCTCCTGCGTACAGTGCACAGGCAGAAGTGTGCTATTTAATGTGCACTGTTTAGCAGTCCGTGAAAAATATCCCTCATACTATTTTCCAACCGTACTGTGGAAGCGTTGTAAGCAGGACATAAGACTTTCCACCGGTGTTGCCAGCTAAATTGGGATACTTTCAAAGTGCAGTCATGGGGAAAAATTAAAAGTCACAAAGCTGGCACTTATTTTAAAAAGTATTTTAAAAATATGATGAGTTCTATTTAAAATATGTTGGTTTCGGTTAAAAATATATTTTGGGCTAGTTTTGACTCGCCATTTGGCAAAGTCTTGAAAGATCTGGAAAGCCTGTGCCCCACCCTTGCGCTGCCATGTCACATGTTGTTTTTGTGGTATTTGAAGGAAAACATCAGCGAAGCTGCGCCTAATTTAAAAAAAAAACTAAGCTTCACATCATTTATGCGACCAAAATGTTTGTGTACTTCTTGAAGTGTGCTCCCGAATGTACTGAGCGAAACACCGGAAGTAAGTGTGTCACCCGGGTGTTTCAAGTATACTGCAATTTGAAAACATTTTGCCTACTCAACGACTTTACTACTCACATTACTTTACTACTTTATCTACTCACCAAGGCTACTCAATAGTGTGGAAGAGTGCTGATTCGGACACGGCCAAGGGCGTTGGAACCGGGGGGGAGGGGACATATACAGTCAAGCCGGAAAGTCTGCACACCCCTTTCACCTTCTCCACGTTTTATTATGTATTCTACAATAGATTGAGTTCATTTTTTGTCTCAAAATTCTACACAAAATAGTCCATAATGACAAAGTGAAAACAGGTTTTTAGACATTTGTGCTAATTTATTAAAAATCAAAATGTAAAATATCATGTACACAAGTGTGCACACCCTTTGATACGACACCCAAAAGTGAGCTGAGGTTCATTTTGTTTCCACTGATACTGCTTGAGATGTTTTTACAACTTAATTGGAGTCCACCTGTGATAAATTAAATTGATTGGACATGATTGGGGATTGGCAACACCTGCCTATATAAGGTCCCACAGTTGACAGTGCATGTCAGAGCAAACTCCAAGCCATGGGGTCAAAGGAATTATCTGGGGTCAAACAGGAATGTGTCAAGGCATAGATCTGGTGAAGGGTACGGAAAAATCTCCGCAGCTTTACAGGTCCCAAAGAGCACAGTGGCCACCATCATTCGTAAATTGAAGAAGTTTGGAACCACCCAGAATCTTCCTAGACCTGGCCGTCTGGCCAGACTGAGCAATCAGGGAAGACGGGCCTTGGCCAGGGATGTGAGCAGGAACCCGAGGGTCACTCTGACAGAGCTCCAGCGTATCCTTGTGGAGATGGGAGAACCTTTCAGAAGATCAACCATCCAGGCAGCACTCCACCAATCAGGCCTTTATGGTAGAGTGGCCAGATGGAAGTAAAGTAAAAGGCACATTACAGCCCGCTTGGAGTTTGCAAAAAGCCTAGAGGACTCTCAAACCATGAGAATCAAGATTCTCTGGTGTGATGAAACCAAACATTTTGGCCGTCTTGAGGAAACCAGGCACCGCTCATCACCTGGCTAATACCATCCCTATAGTGAAGCATGGCGGTGGCAGCATCATGATGTGGGGATGTTTTTCATCAGCGGGAACGAGGCGACTAGTCCTGCTAGAGGGAAAGATTAATGCAGCTAAGTACACCGAGATCCTTGAAGAAAACCTGCTCCAGAGCGCTCTGGACCTCAGACTGGGGAAAAGGTTTACCTTCCAACATGACAACGACCCGAAGCACACAGCCAAGAGGAGTGGCTTCAGAGAAAGTTTGTGCATGTCCTTGAGTGGCCTAGCCAGAGCCCAGACCTGAATCCAATTGAACTTCTGTGGAAAGAGCTGAAAATGGCTGTGTACCGACGCTCCCCATCCAACCTGACGGACCTTGCAAGGATATGCCAAGAGGAATGGGCAAAAATGTTCAGAAACAAGTGTGCCAAGCTCGTAGTTTCTTTCTCAAGACGCCTTGAAACTGTAATCGGTGCCAAAGGTGCAGCAACCAAGTATTAGGCTAAGGGTGTGTACAGATATGTAACCCCTAAATAACCTATTTAGACCTTTTGTCAGTAAAATAAAATTGCATATTTTCTAAAAACCTGTTTTGACTTCGTCATTATTGACTATTGTGCATAGATGTTTGAGGCAAAAAAAATTACCCTATTGTAGTATAAGTCTGTAACGGAATAAAACATGGAGAAGGTGAAAGGGGTGTGCAGACTTTCCGGCTTGACTGAATTGCTCAACTTGAATAATTGCATAAAAAAACTTAATTTGAATCACATAATTTGAATTTGTATTATTTAACTCGAATAATTGCATTGAAAAACTGAACAATGCACAACTTTAAAATGAATGTATTTGTTTGGAACTGAATTCAAATAAACTTGAAACTGAATGTAATATTATGAAATTGAATTAATTTGCTCTGAAATTGTATTTGAACCCACATTCAGTTCTCACAATTCAAATTCAGTTTTTTCAGTTTACTACACATCCGGGTCGCTGAGGAAGAGCAATTGAGTGTAGATTCACAAAACTCCTTTTCTATGGCGTGGGATATGTGCCAAAAATAAGACTACTGAGAAGCCGGCGGCGACTACTGATTGGCCGGCGGCGCCGGCAAATGATATAGCGACTGATAAGCCGGCTATTGATTCGCCGAGGCTGGTAACCTCGTAACTCACGTGCCTAGTGCAGCTATCCACTGGATTTGCGACTGACTTAGCTGGTCACTAGCATTCCTAGGCTAGTCACTGACATGCCTAGCACAGCTACCCACTGGATTTGCGACTGACTTGGCTGGTCACTAGCATTCCTAGGCTAGTCACTCACATGCCTAGCGCAGCTACCCACTGGATTTGTGACTGACTTGGCTGGTCACTAGCATTCCTAGGCTAGTCACTCACATGCCTAGCGCAACTAGGCTACCCACTGGATTGGCGATATTTTTAAATTATTATTTTTTGTACTATGTCTGAAAAAACGTCTCTTTTGCATGTTGCATCATTTGCATTTTGAGTCTGCAGTAGGCTATCAACAAGGGTTAATCAGATTATTTTTAATAATAAGCCTATAGGCTAGCTATTATTGTTCCTATATCGGAAAATGTTTTTTTTAGCATGTAGAAACGGTTCATTTTATTGTCTGTGACTGTGGCAAGATGAATTGCGGGGGGTTTCTTAAAGCTGTAATTTATAATTTCAGAGAAACATGACTGTAGCCTAATTGGGACTACGACGACAACCACTAGGGGTGCACAGTGGATAAGAGATTCATAACTGGCTGGTCAAATAAAAAATATAGGCTACGTGTAATTTTATCCCATTAAAACAAAAAACCTTAGCTTCTAATTACAGTGCACTCATTTCATTTCCACGTTAAAAAAATCTGTTTAAAGACTTGAATGATTGAGCAAAACCGATCGAGCATTAAGCCTTATTCAAGACTATAGCCTAGCTATCTTTCTAGGTAGCCCAGTGGTAAAGTTCCGACATACAAATCCAGCGATCTCGGTCTGAATCCCACATGGGGCAGAAGTGTTTCACTTTTGGACAGGTACAATGCCTAGCTACTATTTAACATTGCTGGGAATGTACCAGTAGCCTATTACACATTCTAGGCTACTGTACATAAACACTTATGCTGTTATTGTTGCTATTTTGACAGATCACTGGCATCAGCACATTTTCCCTTGCACAATGGTAGTGAATTTTAATAGGCTACTAACATGATCACATTTGCCATTTTAGACACGTAGACACGCTTGTTTTAGGAGTTGTTATTGGTGTTTGCTTTTCGGTTTTCATAGTGTCTGTGTGTTTTTGTTATTCCATCCCTTCTCCCTTGTTACCTATCCCTGTAGCCTATACAATACTTTCAGTTAAGCGAATTAAGCACTTTTGGGAAGAGGTAGCCTATTATTATGTATGTGGTAGGTGTTTTATGTATATCACTGTGCTACAATACTGCCTCACCTCCCCTTTGATTTTTATTAGGCCTATAAACTGACAACCAATAAACATATATATTTTTTTTAAATTATCCAGAATGCTTCCCGTTTAAGGATTTTATTTTTCATATTTCCCTTCTTCTACTGAGACGGACTGTTTCAATGCTTATGCATTTAAGAGCTTGAATGTTATGGTTTGATTCAATAAAGTATTTGGATATAGGTGAATTGAGATCCTTTCTTCTATGTATCCAATTGAACATAGACAAAAGAGAAAATATGTGAAACGGGTCATAACCCAATATTTAGCCCAGATATAGTAAACAGTAACCTAGAACAGCGGTTCTAGGGTACTGCAGGTGGTCCGTAGAAAAAAGAATGAATGAACGTGAATGTGTTTACTCACTATCTTGCAATAATAGGGCCAACCCTAACAGAGACGCTTGACGTTACCACTGAACTAGTAGTGTTCGCTCCTCCATGAAACGAGTTTCATGCTAACGCTACTATGATTGCTGTCCTACAATGACGAACTTCTGCACTGCGTACTGATGTGCGAATAAAACTGGGAAAAGGCGAAAATGTCCTTTTACATGATAATCTGAGTACTCACCATAGTAGCTAAACTACCAGGCAGGGTGAACGAACTAAATTTTACGACCGAAAGAAGAGACTGGTGGTTGAAAGCAGTGAGGAGTGAGCTGGATTTAGACAGCAACCAGGCTCGGATCGTTACAGCATAGGCTCGGATCATTAATGGTAAATTACGTTTTATGAACAAATTATAAAGTTAGCCAGTTAATATATACATAACTAGCTGGCCTAATGTACATTTATGTGCATTATCTTAATGTTAGAAAGTTAAAAGTGAATTAATCGCTTGGTTTAGCTAACGTTAGTAGCTATATCATTTGTGTGATCGACTGCTACGCCTGCGAAACATTAATGTTAACCTAATGCGATACGTCAAGCATATTGTGAACATCAAAACAGCGTTCATTTGAACTATTATTACATTGCTAGGGGTGCTACGTTGTACGATGTCTCACAAATAGATTGGATAAACTGTAAACATTAGCTACCTGTGCTGGCCAGGCAGGGTGCGAGCAATATGAGAATCCAGAAGAGGGCGAAAATAAAATGTAACGTTACGACATTAAGCACCAAATAACAATGTATTTGAAAGTAATAATGAAAGTAACGGTAATTTTACTTTATGTGTTGAACTGATTAGCCTTTTATGGTGTCTACAACTGAAGTTCCCTATCGGGGAAAAAAGTTATTATATTCTATCCATCGAGCTAAAATGTTTTATTGCTGAAGTAGGCTACTGTAGCCTACCGTTAATACTTTAACATGTAACGTATCACTTTGCTCCCATATTAACTGCACAAGCACTTTACTTACCAAGGTGTTATACTACGAAGCAGGATTACTGAGTTAGTACTAGCTGGATAACTCAATAAAACCCAGAACAGCTCTTTTTACTTCAGTCCATGCATGTTCCAGATTTGGGAGGGTTCCGGGGTTTACTCTGTAATTAATCTTGCTTCGTACGTATACCCCCCACCCCCCAATACTCCTTATACTATTTGTTTATGTTGGTATTATTAGAATAGAATATAAAAACTTTTATTTCCCGCTAGGGAACTTAAGTTGTAGCCCCAGCAACAACAAAAAAGACATAGACAGTGGGACCCACAACACACAAACAAACATATCCAACAGAATCATTACATCAATCAAGTGAATGAAAGTGCAATACAGCCATGATTAAAAATAGCCCCCGCTGTCCCGAGATGTCCAGTGTCACCAAGCAGTCCAACGCACAAACGCCACATCCACGAATTTCCTCCATACATGCAGTGCCGCGGTCTCTGTACACCGCCAAAATTGTTTTGTTAAGTTGTGCACTGTATATTTTGTATATTGCTGAGCTATGATATACCTGTAAGCATTGCGCAAAGCAAATTCCGATGATGGCAATAAAGGGAAATTAAGCAACCTCCCGATTAAATGTGATAGCCTATTAGTTTGGTTTGCATAACGTTATGGATCACCGGCATTTGGTCGGGGGGGGTGCAATCACCTTAGACTTTACAGCCGTGGGTTCGTAACAATATATGCACTTATTTTTGCGGTTTGCATATGAGGTGGTCCGCGAAAATCCTTGATAATAAAAAGTGGTCCGCATAAACAAAAAGTTTGAGAACCCCTGACCTAGAAAAATATAGTATACGTAATTGGATTAATCAAACCTAACGTTTTAAAACATCTTAAACCTTATCCAATGTGTAATAGGCTGCTGGTACATTCCCAGCAATGTTGAATAGTAGCTAGGCATTGTACCTGTCCAAAAGTGAAACAGTGGAAAATGTGGGATTCAGATCGAGATCGCTGGATTTGTACGTACGAACTTTACCACTGGGCTACCTAGAAAGATAGCTTGACTCTGCAAACTTACAATAAACATTTTTAAACACTTCTTATGGTTTCTAACTTCAGATATGAGTATAAATATTTTTGTAAGACTTACACCTGCAAAAGGACACACACTAGAAATTACTTCAAATAATATTACTGGCCAGCTGATTCACAACAAAGACTGTTGATGGTAAACTGACTTGAAAAATGAAAACCTGAGATCAAATATCAGTTTAAACATTTATTTTCGATTTAGAAAAGGGAAATAAATGACCATAAATAGATACATTCCATAGATAAAATGGAAAACAGATTCCCATAAGTAAAAATTGATCAAATTTCATACAGTAATACCATATGCTGTAAATAAGTAGCAGGTACGCGGTGCCACTCTCCTCCGCCCTCCTCTCACACTCCCTTTCCTCATCTTCTTTCTCCTCAAAAGAAACTCCCTCCACCTCCTCCTCTGTAAATCCCAAAACCTCCTCAGGGCTTGACATTAACCTTTTGAGCCGCTTGTCCTTTGGACAAGTGTTTCAGATTTTTTACTTGTCCGAAGGCTAAACTTACTTTTCCGAAACTGAAAATAACGGCCTATTAAAAAAAAAACGATTAGAGATTTATTAGCTTATTAACAGAAATTACACAATGCCCGTATGTGTGCGTGCGTTTGCACCGTACACAAGCCTTGTTGTTGAAAAGTTAGATTCTGTAGATTAAACCATGTAGGGTTGTAAATCGGGTTAAGGGCTGCTCTTCTTTGGCTGCATAATAAGCAGTGTGTATTATATTGGCCATTTTCACCAATATATTTTCCTCCATCCTGTGAGGACAGGTGGTGGTGGGGCATCAGGTCCCCTCTTTCCGATTCAGGCAGCAGCTTCAGTAAGCTGGTGTTGCCTGTCCCCTTGTCAAATTTTGCATTGATTTTAAGATTTTATTGATAACATACAAAGCCCTTCATGGTCTAGCCCAGGGGTAGGCAACCCTGGTCCTGGAGAGCCGCAGGGTCTGCTGGTTTTTGTTGTTACTCGCCATTTAATTGATCAATTAACCTGTTTGTGCATGCCCCCTAGTGGCAGAGACGCACGCGTCTTCTACTTTTATGACACGTCATAAATACGTTGCTCGTGATATTCAAGTTACGAAAATATGGATATTACTAGGGATGCACCGATACCGATACCAGTATCGGTATCGGGGCCGATACCATGCTCATGTACTCGTACTCGAAAAAATGTACCGATACTCCAAAACCGATACCAACGTCCAAACGTCCGCACGCTAATGCTATCACCTTAGCAACACCTAATCCTGACCTGCGTGCTCACGCTCACGCCACGCCCTCCTTCACGAGAAATCAAGACAAAATGTCGAAAGTTTGGAAGTACTTTGAGGTAGACGAATCTGACTGTTGTTCTAATTTAATTTTAAACCTACCCCGATTACGCTTCTCCGGCTGTAATTTTAAATTATTTTATTTTATGTTGTTTTATGTTATTTTAGTCACGTTTTATTTTTAACCTAGACCGATTACAGTTGTTTCCTAAACTGTTTCGTGTTAGCCTTTTAGCCGTTTTAGCTACGCTGTAGCCAGCCACCTACAGCAAACGCCTTCATCTACAACCTTCATTGGAGATCACAGTTCAGCTTCGACCAGGTACAATACAAGCACCTCAAGTGTTGCTACCTGACCAGCTGGCTTCCACGTCGGGGTTGCGGACCGGGCGGCTGCCTCGATCACCACCACCAATGTTAGCTGGGGAGCTAACATCACCGGCAGCCTTCAGCGGGGCTGCGGCGACGGATAACGTTAGCCTAGCAGCTGAGAGGGGGCTAACAACACCGGCAGCCCTCAGCGGGGCTGCGCCGACGGCTAACGTTAGCCCAGCAGCTGAGAGGGGGCTAACAACACCGGCAGTCCTCAGCGGGGCTGCGCTGACGGCTAACGTTAGCCCAGCAGCTGAGAGGGGGCTAACAACACCGGCAGTCCTCAGCGGGGCTGCGCCGACGGCTAACGTTAGCCCAGCAGCTGAGAGGAGGCTAACACCACCGGCAGTCCTCAGCGGGGCTGCGCTCACGGCTAACGGTAGCCCAGCAGCTGAGAGGAGGCTAACACCACCGGCAGTCCTCAGCGGGGCTGCGCTCACGGCTAACGGTAGCCCAGCAGCTGAGAGGAGGCTAACACCACCGGCAGTCCTCAGCGGGGCTGCGACGACGGCTAACGTTAGCCTAGCAGCTGAGGGGAGGCTATCACCACCGGCAGCCAGACCTCGCCCCTTTTGCAAGGCCAAGGACGAGCAAAAAAGTTTGGATTTGGACCTGGAAGACATACTATCCTCAAACGGACTGCATGTTATCCATTTAAACACCAGAAGCCTCCTTCCCAAGATCAGTGATCTGCGGCTTCTCTGTTTGAGTGGAAAGGTGGGAGTATTTTGTTGTACCGAGACGTGGCTTGACAGCTCGGTTAATGACTCTCAAATAGAAATAGAAAATTATATCGTAATTAGAAATGACAGAGACCGAAACGGGGGTGGGGTGTGTATTTATGTTAGGGCCGATACATGTTTTAATCGCAGAACAGATTTAGATCATGATCAAATTGAAGCAGTGTTTATTGATATCCTTTTACCCAAAAGTAAACCAGTGATAGTTGGTGCATGCTACAGACCGCCAAACCAAAACAACTTCTATGAAATACTTGAAGAAGTGTGTTTTAAGTGTTCAGATTTGATCAACTCTGAAGTAATCATCACTGGGGATTTTAATTCAGACATACTTAAAAAGGACAGTCAGAACTTCAAGGCACTCGATAATTTTTGTCGCGCATTTGACTTTGTACAGTTAATAAAAGAGCCCACGAGGGTTTGTGAAACCTCTGAAACTGTCATAGATCTCATGTTAGTCTCAGACCAGATGAGGATTTCTAAAAGTGGAGTTGTTAGCTACCAAGTAAGTGACCATTGTCTCATTTTCTGCACAAGGAAGATCCCTAGAAACGTTTTTAATTGTCATAACTCCATCAAGATCAGATCCCTCAAGAGATACTCCAAGGAGATTTTTATAGATAACCTTAGTGAAGCAGACTGGACCACTGTTTTGCGTTGTGTAGAGGTAGACAAAGCCTGGGAGCTTGATAGACTGTGCTCCATCAACAGGAGAAAATAAACACAGTATCTTCAAAATCAGCCGTCTCATTATTGTGGTATTATTATACAGTATTATTATAAAGTACTCATACTTAAAAAAACACACACAAAATGGTATCGGTATCGGCGAGTACTCAAAAGTGAGTACTCGTACTCGGTCTGAAAAAAATGGTATCGGTGCATCCCTAGATATTACCATATTTATCACCATAACCCGCATATGATCATAATCAGTACTTAATATCCTATCAGCGTGCGAAATATCACGTTTCTATCTGCCACCATTAGCTTGTAATTCATGAACGTAGCATGCTATGCTGCTACACTGTAGCTACTACTACATCTACAATGGACCCGACCACATGTAAGATAGCAGACATTTAAACACATTTGCAAGTTAATTAAAGTTTTTATTTCATCACCAAAAAATCGTTTACTATCACAGCAGCAAGAAACACCTTCCAAGATTCTGAATACATACAAGTAAAACTGTCAACATGCTTACTCACTCCACAGGAAAAAAAACGAGTGATGTTTGCTCGTCACCACATAACTTTCTTTTGTGATAAAAAGCTCCGGTAAAATATTAAATAAACTCGTAACCTTACCTCTGGTTATAAAGATTAAGATGTCCCATGCAAGAATCTGAGGTTATTTTTTACCTTGGTTGGCCCGTTTTTAACATTTAAGCCTTTTCTCAACATGTGTCCATGCTCTAAAATGGCCGTGCGCAAATGATCGCATTTCAAAGAAGCACTGGTCAATCCTTCAAACAAACTTTATTTCGATTGACACTTATTTCGTCCAATAGAGTACATCCTAAGCTTTCTAAAACGGTATGGCATTCCCATACGTGAATTTAACTCGCCGATGGCTATCCACGCGTAACACAGCCCTTTGTTGAAAACACCCGGAAGCCATTTTAGATCACAATTCGTGTGTTACGCATGGATAGCGATCAGCTAGTTAAATCTACCTTTGGCAATTCCGTACCATTTCAGAAAGCTTAGGATGTATATATATATATATATATATGATGGCGAAAAAATATATGTCCCTGTCGGATGTAGTGGAGGAGATTTTTAGTTCGTTTTTTAGTTTTTAGTTCGTCGGAGGGATAGAGTGAAAGTGGATCTGAGGCTGAAAGCATAGACTGTTGTCGAAGATGCTTTTGCACAGGGCGAAGATGTATGTGGCTGTTGACATGTAAGTATTAACTGTATTAACTTAAAAATAACTTTATTTGTGCATCGGTTGAATTTTTGTCACAGTAGTCATGTAAAACATAGCATTTATTATCTAATTTCTTGTGGCTAAATGGTAGCATAAATCATATCCATGAATTATTCCAGTCAGGATTTAGACCCTACCATAGCACTGAAACGGCACTGGTTAAAGTTATTAACGATTTACTGTTATCAGCCGACCAAAACTCTGTCTGTTCTTGTACTTCTAAGTGCAGCTTTTGATACAATAGATCATGAGATTCTACTGAACAGACTTGTTGTTATTGTAAGAAGGGTAGGTACACATTTTCAGTCAAATGACTTATTATTATTGAATTATATCTTTCTACACACCTCTTTGTAAAGAAAATGTTAATGACCGAAATAAAGTAAACTAACTTAATTTAGGGTAAATCTGAATCGCAGTCCATGTCAAATGTAGCATTTATTTTATTTTTTTGGAAAAGCCTAGCATTTTTATTTTTTATTTCACAACATAGTACACTATGTGGCTCTTATTGTGCACTTTTTTATTTTGCTTTCTTTTAAATAATTCAGGGCAGAAATCTGCTCCTGATCCCCGCAGGACTCTGGTCACGAGGTCAAGGAGGCCCTGCTGTCTCTGCTCACCGCGAGGAGCCCGAGTCTGAGGACGGATGGCACGACATGGCGGATGAGGATGAAGAGCCTCATCA
The DNA here is from genome assembly GCA_022702515.1 of Ilyophis sp. 1 JC-2022. Classification (NCBI taxonomy): domain Eukaryota; kingdom Metazoa; phylum Chordata; class Actinopteri; order Anguilliformes; family Synaphobranchidae; genus Ilyophis; species Ilyophis sp. 1 JC-2022. Next base: position 35,674,245 of record CM040395.1, read on the forward strand.
GTTCCCCTTCTGCCCCCAGAGGACCCCAGGAGTGCAGCTAGACCTTCAGCAGGCCTACAGTAGGGATGTTCCTAACGACTAATTTCCCTGACGTTGAAACGGAAGTTTAAATTTAGACTAGTCGACTAATCTAAAAGTAAGAAAACACTCAGAAAACAGTCAAAATTGAGCACAATTTAATCTATAAGGTTAAACATTGTCCGGAAAAATATTGCGTATATTATAAGAGCCATTTGAAACCGTTAATCACTTTCTGATCGACGTGACATTAGATTAGTTTTATTGGGCTATTCAACAACGCGGTAGGCCTACTTACTCTTTCCACCTCGCTGGTTTAACTTGCAGGGCAAACAGGCTAATCCGTTCAGTTTTTTTCCTTAGTTAAAAAAAATAAATAATTTAATCCGGCGTTGTTAACATTAGTATCGGATGCTCGTTTTTTTATAAAGCAACATTTGACCAGGAAAACATGAAATTTCAGTGCAAATTTTGTCAATATGTAATTTAAATGTGTACATTAATAAAATAATAAGTTTAACCGACTAGTATTTCTGGTGCCGACTAGCGAGGGTAGCAACGTTTAATCGACTAGTCGACTAAACACGCAGATCCCTAGCCTACAGCCCCCTGGATCTCTTTCGGCTGTTCTTCAGCACACATGTCCTCAAGCTCCTCTGTGACAACACAAATGGCAACGCAGCCCGTAAACATGCTCAGGGACTGCATACACCATGGTCTGATGTGGATGCTGAGGACATGCAAAAATATCTGTCCATCGTCCTGTACCTGGGTCTTGTCAAGACATCTGCTGCCCGTGACCTATGGAGGAAGGACCGGCTTCACAAGCACCCCTTTCCCTGCAGTGTGATGCCGGGCTACAGGTATGAGGCCATTTGTGCATTCCTCCACATGAGCGACACAACAGCAGATGCCATCAATGACCAGCTGAAAGGCCAAGCAGGTTATTATGGCCTGTTTCGCCTGAAGCCTTTGCATGACCAGATCCTGATTGCATGCAGGGCTTACTACCACCCTCATCGGAACCTGGCCATTGATGAACGCATGGTAGCCTCAAAAGCTTGGCATGGGATGAAACAATACTTGAAGGACAAGCCAACAAAGTGGGGCTTCAAGTTATTTGTCCTGGCTGACAGCAAGACGGGCTACACATCAGTGACTTCAGTGTGTACCAGGGGAAAGAAATACATTTCTGGAACCATAAACTGAACTGGAGCTAATAAATGTATCACCCTCTGAATGTGAAGTGATTGTAATGATCCTACTACCTCAAAGAACATAATAAAATGCTTCATATGGACAAAAAAAGCATTGTATTCATTTTCGGAGAGGTTTTTGGACCCCTATATATCAAAACCCAAATTATTTGGAAAAAAATGAAAATTTCCTCATTTAGTTGATACAAACATGTGTTTTATGAGTCAGAATACTTTATCTGTTGAAAAAAGCTGATTATCTCTTGATTTACTGTGATGCACATTTTATCCATTTGGATAGATTTGGACACCCTAAGGGACACCAGGATACACTGTTTACAAATTAGCTTATGGAACCTGAGCAGATTGACATATCCCCCTAAAATTCTGTACACATGTTGACAAGTGGTGTGTGCACCAGGACAGTAAAATATGACCTGTTTTACATCTTTTCCTTTCAGAAGTGTACTGTAAACTAAGAATGACAACCTCGTTTTTGTTTTTTTTGCAAAGAGTTTGTGCATTTACAGCCCATAATCTATATGAAGATTATGAAATTTTATTATTTTAATCTAAGACACACAAAGGTACAGGGGTCTTCTCCAATTTAAGCCATTAAACAAGTGTGTGTGGTGAGCACAACTGTAGTTATAAAGGCTTAAACAGAACAGTGCAAAACAGGCGAAAATTGGCCCAAATTTGCTTCTGCACTAACAGGTTAAAGCAGTTGATTACACAGTTAACTCACCTCACCTGGTTTCTTTGGTCAAAGTAGTTGCTGTATTTAAGGTGAAAACAAAAACCAGCATACCCTGCGGCTCTCCAGGACCAGGGTTGCCTACCCCTGGTCTAGCCCCTTCTTATATCTCCAAGCTTTGTATCTCTTACCAGCAGTCACACAGCCTTAGGTGCAAGGGCAGAGCTCTACTAACTGTTCCAAAGTTTAGGTTGAAATCCAAAGGTGATGTGGCTTTTGCTGTCAGGGCCCCTATAATCTGGACAATTGATAATGATTGCCGACCTAACGTTAGCATTTACCTACACAACTTTTGTCAACTGCCTGAATGTCAACCAGGAAAATTAATGTTAGCTAGCTAGCTAACTTAGACTTCACACATACGTTTGTTAACTTTTAAAGTTCACTTATGTGTCTGCAATATCGGGCGAATCGCAGCTTGTTCGTTTCACCTCGTAAATTTATCTGGACACAGCTGCCTTCTCAGGAGCTTGTCTTGGGCTTGGTTAGGTTTTGGAGGCTGCTTGTTTGCTTGCTTGAAGAAGTTTGGCATGGGACCCAAGATCCTGCGGGCTTTCTACAGGGGAACGACTGAGAGCATCCTGACCGGGAACTTCACTGCGTGGTACGGGAGTTGCTCCGCACTTAACCGCAAAGCGCTACAGCGGGTTGTACGGTCAGCTCAATACATCTGTGGCGTGCCTCTCCCCTCCATCGAGGAGCTGTACAACACCCGATGTGTCAGAAAAGCCCGCAGAATCATCAGAGACCCCACCCACCCCAACCACGGCCTGTTCCAGCTGCTACCATCTGGCAAACGGTATCGCAGCCTTAAGGCCCGAACTAGCAGACTCAGGGACAACTTTTTTCCACCAGGCTACCAGACTACTGAACAATGGTCTCTAGCCCACTGCCTGACTGCTGTGCTCCCAGTACTTGGACTACATACACTCAGTACACAAGCACATGCCTACATAATTGCTCTTTTGCATAACCATGCTGCTAACTCACTGTTCGCACTCATTATTATTATTATTATTATTATATTATTATTATCATACTGTTCGCATGTATTTAATATTGTCTGCATATATATTTTTTATTTATTCTTGTATGTTGCTGTGAGGATGTTGTGGAGCCAAGACCAAAGAATTTTACTCCTTGTATTTGTACCTGGATGTAACAATAAAGGAATCTATCTATCTATCTTGTTTCAATTTACAATCAGTCAATGAGCTTCACAATTTGGAATTAAAATGAGGCTACTCGTGCCGCAAAAACCTTTCTCCCAATCATTGAACCTAGTGATATTGACGTAATGCAGAGAATTACAGTTTTCAGTGTGGCACTAGGACACTTTCTGATCAGACGGAATTATTATTCGTTATTATGTTAGGTAGGTATTATTTTTTTATTTTATTTTTTTTTTTACTTGTCCGTTCAGGAAAGTTAAGCTGTATTATGCTTGTCCGGCCACTTTTTTGACAATCGGACAAGCGTTAATGTCGAGCCCTGTTCCTCATGTTCCTCTCCACTATCGCTATCCCAGTTAAACACAAATACGCTCTCGTCACCGTTCGCCATTCTGATATCGCCTCTCGCTACTTTTTTTCAAGTTTTCAGCTCGTATTTTTAACTGCACAAAAAGAGCGCCAATGTTACATAGTCATTGTATAAACCAATAAGATCATCCATCTATTACTGCCGACTAATATTTGCCCAGTAACAACATGTATTTGTTGTATTCAACCAATTTAATTGGCAAAAAAAATGGCGCCGTCCTATGGCGACATGGTGTTGCTCTGTTCGTCAGTCTATCTGTTGTTTGTATGTTTTCGTGTAGATTATGTCGAAGGTTTACTTGGATACGAAAGACTGGATCTACTACACATCCGAGACAACATGGTAAATTACCAACCAGAGCTTAACTTTTATTCGAGCGACTTTATTGTCGGATCTACGGTCACCAGGGCTAGCGGAGTAGCTAACGCTACCCCCAAACACCAGCCTCGGAAGCGTGGAAATAGAGCTGGTGCTCTTGTCCGGCTCAGAAGGCGGAAACATCGCTCCCCGCTGCCGAGTATATTACTCTCAAATGTCCGCTCCCTGGTTAATAAGCATGATGAACTGGCTATCCTTATGAACAGCAGACAGGACATTGCAGACTGCTCCGTACTGTGTTTCACTGAAACCTGGCTGAACGCAGGCGTCCCGGACTCAGCACTAAACCAGGAGGGTTTCTCCCTACACCGTGCCGATCGCACTGAGGCTTCACATAAGACGAAAGGTGGGGGTGTGTGTTTTTATGTGAACCAAAGGTGGTGTACCGACACAACATTGATTTCACAGTCCTGCTCTACAGTGCTGGAGACAATCACCATCAAATGCAGACCATTCTACCTGCCAAGAGACTTCACATCTATTATATTAGTCGCTGTTTACATACCTCCACAAGCAGCTGCGACCGAGGCAGCCCAGCAGCTATCAGCCCACATTACGGAAATAGAAAACTCTCACCCAGACTCAACGGTGCTGGTACTCGGGGATTTTAATCACGTCAACTTGAAGAGGTCACTGCCACGGTTTAAACAGCAGATTCATGTCCCTACCAGGTATGATAAAATACTGGATCAATGCTATAGCACTATCGCTAATGCATTTCATGCTGTAGCTTGGGCCCCCCTTGGGCAGTCAGACCATAACTCAATCCTTATCATCCCTGTCTACCGCCAGAAACTGAAATCCGTTAAACCCACAACTAAAACAGTAAAACAATGGTCTTCCCATGCAATGGGTGAATTACAGGACTGTTTGGAAAATACTGATTGGTCTGTGTTCAGAGAGTCATGTCATGATCTTGATGAATATACTGATGTGGTAACTTCCTACATTAACTTTTCTGAAAATGTGTGTGTTCCATCTAAATCTGTGATTATGTATAGCAACAATAAGCCATGGTTCAGTAAGGAGATAAAACAATTATGGAAAAATAAGCACAATGCCTTTAAGAGTGAAGACAGGGAACTGTACAAGGCGGCCAAATATGAATTTGAGAGAGCTGTCACAAAAGCTAAATATGACTACAAGTGCAAGTTAGAAAACAAACTCAAGGCCAATGACAGCAGGGGTGTATGGCAAGGCCTTAAGCAAATCACTAACTATAAAACCACTGCACCAGTAGTCAATGATGACCCCAAGCTGCCTGACAGTCTCAATGAATTCTATTGTCGCTTTGATAACAATCAATGCCAACCTAGACATCCAATAGTGGCCAGTTCCCTGCATCCCCCTTTTGTGATAGAGGAATATGAGGTGAGGAACCTGCTGCAAAAACAGAACAGCAGGAAAGCAGCAGGCCCTGACCTTGTATCCTCTGCTACCATAAAATGTTGTGCAGATGTACTTTCTACAGTCTTCACCGAGATTTTTAATAGGTCTCTCAGGGAATGCAAAGTTCCTGCATGTTTTAAGTCTGCTGTCATAATCCCCGTGCCTAAGAAATCTAACATCAGTTGCCTGAATGATTATAGACCTGTCGCACTAACATCGGTAATAATGAAAATCTTTGAGCGCCTAGTATGCAAACACTTATCCAACTCGGTCAACTTAGACCCCTACCAGTTTGCATATAGGGCAAATAGGTCTGTAGAGGATGCTGTGTCTCTATGTCTCCATTCCATCCTGCAGCACTTAGAAGCTCCTGCTACTTATGCACGGGTTCTCTTTGTGGACTACAGCTCCGCTTTTAATACGATCCTACCTTCAAAACTCTTTGATAAATTATGGCAACTAGGAGTCATTCACTCCTTATGTTATTGGATTTTTGATTTTCTACAGCAAAGAACTCAGGCAGTTAAAATTAACAACAGGCTCTCTAAAACTCGATACATAAACACTGGTGCCCCTCAGGGTTGCGTACTGTCACCTCTGCTGTATTCCTTGTACACAAATAATTGTATTTCACATTGTGACTCTGTTAAAATGTTTAAATTTGCCGACGATACAACAGTGGTAGGGCTGATTTCATGTGAGAACGAATCAGCCTACAGGAATGAAGTCTTGTCTCTGGTTGACTGGTGCAGTCTCTACAACTTGGAACTGAACATCTCCAAAACTAAAGAGCTAGTGGTTGACTTTCGGAGAGGTGGGAAGGCTCTCCCGCCACTGACTATCAACGGTCTGGAGGTGGAAAGAGTAGAGAGCCTTAAGTTCCTCGGATCAACAATCTCCTCCTCTCTGAAATGGGATGACAACTCAATCGGCATCAAGAAAGCCCACCAAAGACTCTTTTTCCTGCGCCAGCTCAAAAAGTTTGGGGTGTCCAGAGAGGGGATGTTGCAGTTCTATAAAGCTGCAATAGAAAGTGTCCTCACCTTCTCGATATCTGTGTGGTACGGCAACTCCACAGCTCAGCAGAGGAAACAGCTGGCCAGAATTATCCGCTCCGCCTCAAAAATCATCAGCTGTACACTCCCCCCCATCTCTGACATCTACAAGACCCGCATTCAGCGAAAAGGTCTAAAAATACTACAGGACTCGACGCACCCTGCCAACCCCCTCTTCATAACACTCCCCTTAGGTAAAAGACTCAGGATCATCAAAACCAAGACATCTCGCTTCTCCAACAGCACCTACTGCAAAACTATACAAATACTCAATGGTTCCCCAATTCTGCATCAGCACTTTATGAAAAGCACCTGACACTTTATAGCACTTGACATTTTAATACACTTGTCACTTTAAAGTACCTGCCATTTATTTTTAAATTTATGCTGAATTCTTTCTTGGACTGTAATCCTTTGATGTGTGTAATGCTTGTGGGGTGGGGGCTATGTGTTATGTGTTTTGACTATTATGCTGTGTTATTGTTTTTTGTATTGTTTTAGTCATGAGCGCACTGAAACAAATTCCTAACAACTTGTTGTATGGCAATAAATTATTGAATCTTGAATCTTGAAAAAAGAAGGTCTTTAGGCACCCCTGGCACTCTGGAACTTTCGTTGTTAGGGCGCCTTTAGGCGCCTCTGGCACTGAATGAGTTAACCCTTGTTGATAGCCTACTGCAGACTCAAAATGCAAATGATGCAACATGCAAAAGAGAAGTTATTTCAGACATAGTACAAAAAATCATCATAATTTTAAAATATTGCCAATCCAGTGGGTAGCCTAGTTGCGCTAGGCATATGAGTTACCAGCCTAGGAATGCTAGTCAGGGCTGTACGTTAACTTTTTTTGCACATAGCACTGGTGCTACAGAAGTTGATAGTTTTGTAGCACAGGCCAAAAACTTGTAGCACGAGTATAAAACGTCTCTAAAATCTCTAAAAACAACCACAAGTAATGCAGTTCATCACTTAAACAGGTATGTGACTGGCAAAGGACATGAATGTTGCATACAGGGCACACAAAATCCAAACCTTAACAAGAAATGTTTTCAGACAAACATTTTTTCTTTATTTTATCATAATGGTAAATTGCAGGGACTTAACAACTGTGCACAAGACATCAATATGTTACGCTTAAAATTAGCAGTGCAAATCTCAGTTTAAATTCATATCATCATACAAAAAAAATTTATTTTAAATTGAGAAAATGTGTAAATCACTAATAAGAGAACAAAAACAACAAACGGTGTGTGTATGTGTGCGTGCGTGCGTGTGTGTACGCGCACATGTGTCACAGATCTAGCATGTCTGCTGGCCACTTTTTGTCCCCCACCACAACGAAGTTGTGGACTTTAATTTGATCCCCGTGTGCGTCTGTCTGTCTGTAATTTGGCACACGTGTATGTACCAGAGCCCACCATCAGAGGGGCGCTATTACAATACATTTCCCCATAGCCAAGTACATTTTGCCTTGTACATAAAAAACTATGCTTGATGTCTCCGCATCGTGGCATTTCTACTCAGCAGACCGTCGACTTTCTAAATCCACAGAGTTCAGAGCTTAAAGTGTTTAGTAGCTCTTTGTGGAAAATGTAGAATGTAGGCTATATGCATTTTTCCCATTAAAGGTATACTATGTAGTTTCAGAACACCAGATGGCGATATAGAGCACGTAGGAGATCACGGTCACTTTGATCAAGCTGTCCTAAATGAATAAATGTCGTAAGTTAGTTAACAGAGGCTAATCTGTAACGTTAGCTCCATCTATTCTCACACACACTGTGTTAATGTGATGGTTATATAAGACAAAGATTTCCTGGTTTCCCTCGAATTGTCCACCATCAATATGCTAATGAATTAAATGGAGGTGGCCATCAGGTATATTGTGAAACAAACGTTCCAAGAGAAATGGTAATGACTAAGTTAGTTGAAAAAAAACGAAAAATACAAACATACTGGTTATGCTAGCCAGCTCGTGTTCGTACTTTTCATTAGGCAGTGATTCCTCGCGGGCTCGTTTGGGGGTTTTGTGTTGCACTTCTCCTACTTTACTTTGATTTAATACGTGAAAATACCTCTTCATTTTGTCGTCATCCCGGTGTCCCAGATAGATAGCTCGCTCGCTCGACTTGCTGAGGAAAAGGATTGTTCGTTAGGAATTGTGGGATTTAGTGTTGGATGAATGGACTCTACGAAGATGGGGACATGGTTTTTAATTGCACAATAGACTACAACTACCAAATAGAATATCGAGGCGCATCGATTCACTTCACACGCAAAACGATAAAAATATCGCACGGGTGCTACTGCAGTAAATTAATTTATCGCACAGACCGTTTTTTTCGTAGCATGTGCGACATATATGTCGCACTGTACAGCCCTGCTAGTGACCAGCCAAGTCAGTTGCAAATCCAGTGGGTAGCTGCGCTAGGCACGTGTGTTACGAGGTTACCAGCCTCGGCGAATCAATAGCCGGCTTCTCATTTACCAACACCGGCTTATCAGTCGCTATATCATTTGCCGGCGCCGGCCAATCAGTAGTCTTATTTTTGGCACGTATCCCACGCCATAGAAAAGGAGTTTTGTGAATCTACACTCAATTGCTCTTCCTCAACGACCCGGATGTGTGTCACAGTAAACTGCAAAAACTGAATTTGAATTGTGAGAGCTGAATGTGGAAGTATATAGAGAGTTGAATTTTCAGTGAGGATCAAATACAGTTCCAAACTAATAAATTCAATTTCAAATTGTGCTATTCAGATTAAGTTTTTGAATGCAATTATTCAAGTTAAACAATACAAATTCAAATTATGTGATTCAAATGCAGTTTTTTAATGCAAATATTCAAGTTGAGCAATTCAAATTCAAATATAAATGATTCAAATTCAGTTTCTAGTGGCACATATTTCTGCCCATAATACACCTGTATGTGCCAGCATTCATGCCATCCTTATCCCACAATATGTAAAAGTATTATTTATTAACAACAACAAAAAATCCCCCCCCCCCCATGTCTTTGGTACTGGCCACAACCCGCTCTTTGAACTTCGCAATTTTGCATCATTTTCACCTGAGATGTGGCCGGCGAAGTGGCCCAACATTTCAACACCCTGAGGCAGCAACGATGAATCAGCCGTTTCTATTCATCATCACTCACAGGTTTGTAAATTCCCTCACAAACAAAGTGTACTTACCCATTTTTAAAAAATAAACATGTGGTTATGATAAAACCTGAGGTTGAAACATATGTATTTAATTAAGTAATTGTATTTTTGCGAACTCCTGTCAATGCTAGTCATTGAGCGAGAAGGCTAACATTAGCTAGCAGAGATGTGATAGTCACAAGAAAATAAATTGTAACGGTTATAATATACGGAACGGGTTACATTAATGTTATTGTGAATACAATGTTCTATATAGAATTTACATTCATTTGAGAGTACTGTGTTTTGGTAGTTTGGTAAGTTCATGGGTTATCCAGAGCTAACATTATGTATAGGCGTAGCCCGAGCCATGTAATGTTAACTAACGTTCGAGAGCTAGCTAGCGTTAGCTAGTGTAAGACTGACAATTATTGATCCTTTGGATTGTCAGTCATAAACCCTGGGTTACTGAGCTGGTGGCGACTTCCTTGAGGGGGCAATAAAACAAGTTGTTAACTGGTATTGTTGTGATTCATTGAGGGACATTTTGTTTCACAAATAATTTGTCCTGTATCAACAATATTCTATTCATATACAAAATAATATTCTGTACAGAAATCTAAATACATTACTTTATTAGGATGTGCAGTCTTGCTGTGAGGTGCTTTGGGTAAACGTGTTAACCAACTACCATGATTTGCCTCAATGTTGCTTTACGTTTTTGTCTCAAATCGCTTAAAAATTATTAATTTAGCTGCAGAAAAAAAATAAAAATAAAAATCTTCCGGAGGAGGCCATGAAACATGTTTTTCTTTGCTGAAAACCATTTTAAAATGGGACATACAGAGGTCAGGAAGTAAAAAAATTCTGAGATGAAGGATGAGTTGGATTTAGGAGGGTGGTATACTAGGATGACCATTAGAGAATTTGGTGGATCACATTTAAAAGCGAGACACTCAAATGACTGAGTTTCATAAACTGCCAGTGGTTGAAGGGATATAGAGTCTTTGTATGCCAGAGACTGGCAGAACGCCTTCCAAACTTGGGAGGAGAACTGGGGCACACGATCAGAGACGATGTCGGAGGGGATCCCGTGCAGCCTCACTATGTGCAGCACCAGAAGTTCCGTTTTGTCCAACACAGAGGGGAGCTTAGGTGGAGGGATGAAGTGGGCTGCCTTGGAGAACTGGTCCACGATGGTGAGGATGGCGGTGTTGCCATCCGACAAAGGGAGACCGGTCACAAAGTCCACTCCGATGTGGCTCTAAGGGCAGCCTGGGATGGGGAGGGGGAGGAGAAGGCCAGCAACAGACTGATGTCCCCAGCTGAGGGTCGCTCTAAGCAGGACACGGGACTGGGCAAGTGCAGGGGCTGCGATTGGGCTTTTTGGGCAAACAGGATAGGACGACCGGGGTTTGCCACAATAGAAACAGGAGTGTGAACCAGTGTGTATCCTACGGTGCCGCTTCTCCAGAGAAACAAAGGTCCTACCCAATTGCATGGGTTAGTCTTCCGGTGGATCCGGAACCGAAACAGTAGATGAACTGGAGACTTGCGGTGATGGTTCGGAGCGTGAGCGTAGAAACTGGTTGGTGTGGACGTGATGACCTGACTTCTCTCGAGCCCGGGCCCTCAGACGGTTGTCCAAGAAGATGGCAAGAGTGATGAAGGCGTCCAGTTAACTTGAATCCTCCCGCACCGCTAATTCGTCCTTGAGACTTTCGTTAAGCCCGTTCAGGAATACCCCCTGGAGGGCTGTGTCGTTCCATCCAGACTCCACTGCCAAAGTACGAAACTCAACGGCGTGTTCTGCCACACTTCGGGATCCCTGATGGAGGTGGTGAGGGGTTGAGTGGCGTTGCGACCGCAGACCGGGTGGTCGAAAACTTTGCGCATCTCGTCAGAGAAGGTCTTGTTGTTGGAGCTGCAGGGCAGTCGTTTCTCCCAGATGACCGTGGCCCACTCCCGGGTGCGGCCTCTCAGACAGGCCAGCATGAATGCGTCGGAGGAGTAGGATCCACGCTGCATCTGGAACACAAGATCGCATTGCATGAGGAAGCCCCTGCAGTTCCCCAGATCCCCCAGGTAGCGCTCCAGATGGGGAACGCGGGGCTTTCTGGTTGGGAGGAGCGGCGGGGCTGCTGGAACTTCAGGTGGCAGGGGCGGCGGATTGGCAGAGCGTTTCGGAAGCGGAAGCTGGGCGGAGAGTTAGCTCATCAGAATCCCCATCTGACCCACCTGGTCGGAGACGCTTTTGAGGGTCTCCTGAACGTCTGCCAGCCAGAATCCGCGCTGACTGGTGGAGCTGCTGGGTCCATGCTGGCCAGTTAATTCTGTTATGGTTTCCAGATCTGGAATGGACCTAAATGCAGGACTTGGAGACAGACTCAGGCAAAAACTCTGGCAGGAGTGTATTTATTCAGACAGGAGGTAACAGGACAAACGAACAAGCCGGGAACTGGTGACAGTTAGGATACGGGGTTAGCAAAACTAAGCAGGACTGGACTGGAGATGGGTTGCAGCAGTGGGTAGAATGCAGGATGACTGGAACAGGAAAGCAGGCTGGACGGACAAACTGGAATCAGACTTAAACAGGTTAGAAACAACAAACAATGGCCAAGTAACGTCAAACATGACAGACAGAAAAAACTGGCAAGGAGAATGACAAAGAAGGCAATATATATAAAGAAGAAGCAGGTGAAGTGGGAAATCAGTATTGAGTGCGGGCGTGAGGAATGTAGGCGAGTGTAATGAGATAATGACAGTGTGTGCAGAATGCGAGTGATTGGCTGAGGGATAATTGGGGAGACAAAGAGGAAACAAGTAGGAAAATCATGTCCAGCCTGCATGACACGAAAAGACAAACGAGGTAAAAAGACATGACATGGAACGAGAGGAATGGGGAAAACACAGAGAATCTTCTATCCTTCCATCGGCTATGAATAAAAAGTAGAAAAATATCAACACCAAATGCCAAACATTAGAGTGGGTTATGTCTGACATCACAGAGATAATTAATTCATGACAGAGATATTAATTGTGTATGTTTCAAAAAATTCCATAAACAAAAAAAATGTCTCACCAAGGGCTACAAGCCCATCTTTAGCACTGAGGCACTGTCAGCCTGTTTTTCCTCCCAAAATTCCTTGATACTGTCTACACAGTATGAATCTTGGATTCTGAAGAAGGTTGCACTGTTGATCATACCCATGTTCATGGATTTGAAAAAAAGTGCAATCTTTGAATAATTATTGCCAAAGAGCAGTAGGTTCATGAAGTCTCCATCTTGCATACTGTATTTCAGCATGGGTTGGGGAATCCATGTCCAGACAGAGTGGCCTTTTGAGCAGATCTGTATCATGAGATGAGAAGAGTTCATTATATGATGCATTTTTTACCTTACTTTAGCTCTGTTGGCTACAAAAACAAATAAAATAAAAATAAGTTGTCAGAATTAAATAGAGGAAATGACAAGCCTACCCATTCAACAATGCTTGCTGAGCCCCTTGATGAAATGGTAACCTCAAAGGGTGGACGGATGAGACACCCGTCATGTGTCTCCGAGTCTTTGAAGGGACACTTGTCAATTGACAGCACAAGAAAGGAAACGAGCATCTTCAAGGAGCTATGATATGTTATGTAAGCCTTCTGACTTATGATGTCCTCTTCACATAGAACCAGGACAGTGTCTAGGTTCAGAGATGTCTGAAGAGTACCAGCAGTTATATGATTACAAAGGAAACACGAGAAATGTTATGCAAAATGGAACATAACAGTACATTTGTAAAACATCAATATCTGCTGCTCTCATTTCTGCACATGAGAGCATGTTGACAAATAACATTAAGTAAAATGCAACATACAAAAAAAGGGGGCATGTTATCTTCGTCAGAGCCATCTCCAGTATCTTCAAGTTCCTCAGTGGCTGGCGCCTCATCAGCAGCGACAGTCTCTTCAACCCAATCAATGCTAATTAGATAGGGAAAGCACCACATCAGCCCAGTTGTCTGAGGCATTTTTCAGCATTATTACATGGGTCATGCTTTGTGATATCTTGTTACTCTTTGTTATCACAACAGTGATGCAATTATGTTATACTTGCAGTGATGAGGCACATTACATTTCAGCACAGCTACGTGTTACGTTATAGGAACTGCAAGCACAGCCAGAATGCCTATTTGACCAATCATATTGCATGCTGGAATTACACATTGCATAACTGTAGTTAGCCAGCACACTGACAAGCCTTATGAAATCTTGGCATGAACTTCAGCCTATTTTCAATGTGATGTGTATCACAAGTATAGCTGACCTGTTACCTATAGTGATACTGTGGAATACTCATGCAAATTGCAAAACAGGGCAAATCAACTTTAGGCAGCATTGCCACAGGAGAAATAGGTAATCAAGTCACTTACACAGTGTTCCGGAGGTCATTGAATTCCTCCACATCCACAGCCTCATGCTCCTTGAAGCTCATTGAGGTAGAACTAGATGATTGGCGATTACTGTAGAGCAACAGCACATTTGACAGTAACAGTATGCAAGGCATAATCAATATACAGTGGGGACAGAAAATATTCGGGCACCTTCGTTTTTGGACATTTTCTTGATTCATAGACTCATTTCAAAATAGATTTAATTGTTGTTTTTGCCATCAATCTACACCCAGTGCCCCATAATGACAAAGTGAAATACATATTTTTTTAAAGTTTTGCCAATTTATTAAAATTAAAGGGTAATTCCACCCAAAAATTATGTTTGATTTGTAGAAAAGTAGATCTCCTCCTGATTAAAATGAGCTCTCAGCCAACTTTCTACCTGCCGTGAGAGCAGAGATATAGCCCCAAACTACTGCGCATGTACCAGGTACTTGGTAATATAATATAAGCCAAGAACGCTTATAGTTTATGGGCGGTGTCACCTTTAACGTTTAACCGAGTTCAACGAGTGGTGTAGCTAGCCTACATACCGCAATTCCAACTGAAATGGAAATGTTTGCTACCGGGCAGTCCTATTTGACAGCGCGTTCACCGCATGATCCGGCCGTGTATTCGGGCTCAAAACATTCGCCTTCCACCTACGACAAAATCTAGTAATAGGCTATATTTAAAACATTGCAATTTTCAAAATGCCAAAAAGCTGATGTGTGTCTAGCTACTGCATGGCAAAAACGTGAATTTGCACCTTTGTTTAATGCCGTTAACTGTACTTCTGTAATCTTCTGTAATGTTCAAAGTGAAATGATTATGGTCAGCTCGCTAATGTTAGTCTATGTTACATGGTTAGGGTTAGGGTTAGGGTTAGGTGGGTTAGGGTTAGGGTGATTCAATGAGGCAGAAGATGTCAGGGAATGAGACCGAAAACCACTGAGTTGTAGGCTATCATTTGTCCACTCTGTAACCAACAGCACTCGAGTCCTGTTTGGTTTACTTTCCCAAAACATCTTTAGGAAAAATCATAGCCTATCAATTTTCTGACATTATAATAAAATAGCAATGATAGCTTGCTTGATCTACGATGTGTCCCTACCACGGTACTCAGAACAGTGACAGACGGTCATGGAGTATTTCTTCCTTCGCTGGCTCCACCTAGGTGCCTATGTAATTTACACGCCCACTTGACAAACTGTAGACTTTCAAAAATGAGGAGGTGGTAGAGGTATACATCAAAATGATGTATACCTCTACTGAATTTTCAACTTTACATTCAAATATCTCAGTACAGAATTTAGATCTGTTAAATTAATGTTGTTTTTTGGTGGAATTACCCTTTAAAAAATGAAAATATTTAATTTCAAGATTTAATTCATATTTAGACCCATAACTGAATACTTAGTTGAAGCACCTTTGGCAGCAATTGCAGCCTTAAGTCTTATTGGGTAGGCCTCAACAAGCTTAGCACAACTCGATTTTGATAAATTCTGCCATTCCTCCTTGCAGAACCTCTCAAGCTCAGTCAGGGGGAGGGGGAGTGTCTGTGAACAGTGATCTTCAGGTCTCTCCACAGATGTTCTGTTGGATTCAGGTCTGGGCTTTGGCAAGGCCACTTAACTCTTTTGCGCAGATGGAAAATTTGGTCAATTCTCACCTTTTTAGGGGGTGCTCTGTGTAACCCCTTTGTTCAGATGGTCAAGCACTGTGTTTTAACTTTATTGGTAGACGATTCGCGACGATTTCTGGCCAATGCGTAGTTTGTCACTATTATACACAATTTTTCCGTAGCAAGTCCATTTAACAAGCACACCCCCACCCAGTCTATACCTACCCATGCGTGACATAGTGGACAATAGCGTCTATGTTTTAGTTCATAAATATATTTGTTCATCGTATAAAATTACAATTCCGTCATGGCAACAAGATAAACCAAACAATCGCCTGATCGTATGCCAGAAAAGCCGTGAAAAGCCCTGCTAACGCAAATGCAAAATAAACGTGAAGTATTTTCTCATTCTACCATGTATTCTACTACTAAATATGAAATTAATATACAATCCTACCATTGGTTTTACACATCGAGATGTTCCTTTCAAAATTCAGTGGTCATTTATTGTCTGGTACAATCGGTTTGAGAAACGTACAGCACTTTATACCGCAATTACACTATCTGAAATGTCGACTCATAATACCCCCCATGCTCTGCAAGCCTGTCTCATTCATTATAGTTTGTTCTGGTTTAATTGTCGGCTCTTTTATCCAACAGAGTGCATTATAACCTTAGCAACGGTATATCCCAAGTCTTCCGGGGTGCTTTATACAATTTACTACCGTCCTGCATATCTGTAATTTTCGTTTTCAAGCTGTATATAATAACGCACAAGGGAGAGGGAATTCCCCATGCTGACATTTAAAAAATTTTCGCATCTGAAATGCAGTTGGTCTCGCTGGCTACAGATAATAAGTTAATTTTTCCACTCGAACACTGTCTTTCCAATATGATTGATAGACCCATTGTTATTTTTGCATCTTGAGCGCATTTCACATACTGTAGTGCAATCGTTAATTGTATTTTTGACGTAGCCTACCGATTTCCATTGAAAATAGAACATTTGGCAGCATTTTGCAGATTGGTGGAATACTATTTTATTTTCCTGTTATCGTACATAATATAGGCTATGGCGTATAAAGGCTACTTGTCACTTATGGAATGGAAACTGCTCATTCTGTGCGCTGATATGTGGTAGATTAAGGTAAAGATTTCCCTTAATCAAAATGACTAGAAATATAAAAAAAACTACAGAGAAATGCAATCCCGGGGCGAAAGTATACATACTGTAGAGTACAGAAAAAAGTGATGTTTTATTGAGGTACAAGAGTGAATGATTAGGCTACATATTTAGGTGTATGTAACACTGTGATATCAAAATTTTATCTTAATCCATCAGAAGAAGCAAATGTATATTTTTTATAATGGATAAAACTAATTTTATAAATTTTATGACATGTTTTGCATAGGGGTTTTGGACCCATAGATATCTACCCCCCTATACTGATGAAAATATAGTCATTCCCACTTGAAAATTATGCAAAAGTGAGTTTTATGAGCCAAGACTGTTGATTTGTAGTTAAATATATCTCTCTTTTTTATATAGAGCAGTACACAATTTAGCCATTTGGATAGATTTGGAGACACTAATGGAAAACAGGGTACACTGCCTATATTTTGCATCATAGACCTTTAGTAGTTCTGCATATCATCCTCAGATTTTGCACACTTGTTGACCTGGAGTTTATGATCCAGGACATGTATATATTTACCTGTTTCACTTATGTAGCTCTCAGTATTTTGTTGAAGAAATTTTTTTGTTGTTGCATTTTTACAAAGTTTTGCTTGCATTTGTGGCACTTTATTTTGAAAAAAAACAAATTTAAGTTTATACTATAAATGGTACACTGGTCTTGTTTCATATAAGCCATTTAGCAAGTTCATGTGATGCTCACACCTGGAGTTATAAAGCCTTAAACAGAGCACCCCCTAAATAGATGAGAATTGACTAAATCTGCGCAAAGGGGCAAAGGCTTTATAACTCCAGGTGTGAGCATCACAAAAACTTGGTAAATGGCTTAAACGAAACAAGACAGGTAGAGGGATTTGATCATTTAAGTCAAAATAAAGTGTCACAAATGCAAAGAAACTTTGGAAAAATGTTTTTTTTTTAAAAGTTTTTCTTTAGTTTGCAACAGAATACTGAGAGCTACATAAGTGAAACAGGTAATATATATACACATTTCCTGGATCAAAAATCTATGCTTTTGGTTAATTTGAACAGATTGCACATTTTCTTATTGTCTGCAATATGAGCAACAAAATGCTGAGCATAATTTGCATGCACAATAAACAGGGAATCATAAAAAGAGTTTAATTGGAAAAATTGAAATAATTTGAAAGATAAGAAAAGATATAAATGGCATTACATTCTATAGGGTTTGGAAATCTTGTTACATTTTACTGTACTGGCACTTTCAAATGCAAAAGGAACATTTATATGAAAATATTAATTGCTTCTGTTGCTCTAGTCCAGTGGTGTCAAACTCATATTCACCCCGGGCCACATCAGCATTATGGTTGCCCTCAAAGGGCCGGTTGATTTTCGCGGACCTCGATTGTATTTGTTGACGGGGGGGGGGGGGTGCAATCAAGAATATTCGCGGACCTCAATTCTGATTGCACACACCCCAAACCCCCCCCCCCGTCAACAATCACCTTTTTTGAAACTTTATTTAACGGTTTATTTATTACCGCAGGTGCGTCCGCGTCTGCGTTTGTCTCTTATATCGTAAAAGTAAATCCCCGTTAACCAGCCACGTAGATACACGCGTCAGATAATTAAGTTCTCGCGGGCCACATAAAATGACGTGGCGGGCCGGATTCGGCCCGGGGGCCTTGTGTTTGACACCTGTGCTCTAGTCAAAAAAATTATTTAATAAAAAATATGTGCAAGGACAAATGTTTAAATTATGTGCATGCGGGGACGGGGTGGGAATGGGTTTTGAGATGCCGGGGACGGGGTGGGAATGGGTTTGGGATGACAGAATTTTGTCCCCGTGCAGCTCTCTAATGCTCATTTAACCATGGTAAATTATATTTTTTTACGCGAGTGTGAGACCTTTTTGCAAAATTCATTTTTAGTCTCACTGACTCTGGCCATCATAATATTAGATGCCTTTTCTATGTCATCAGACTGCAGAACATCATTCCAGTCCAACTGCTTTAATTTATCCTCTGTGATGGATATAGTAGCGGCGAATCAAATGCAGAGGTGAGGGAGATATAACACGAATGGAAGAAAAAATAAACAGGAACTAATTCCTGACAGCTAAACAGCTAAATGAAATCTACCCAGGAAAATAGGGCGAAATAGAATGAGTAAAACACAAATCTAAATCTCCCGAACTCAGTACTAGAGCCCAAACAGGAGACTAGATAGGCAAAGAAAAACACCTTCGGAACGTAACTCTACAACATCCGATAAAAGGTGAAACAAAACCACCAAAAGAAAACTGTCTCGTAGAGAACAGCACAGAAATAAATAGCGCAGAATGCTAACAGGACCCGCTTCCAAACCGCATGGCACCTCCAGACAAAAGAGCCAGCAGATGGCACCTCCACATTCCTCTCCAGTTCAGGGAAAAGCGGAGGCAAATAACCCACCTGGACCTCGAACGGAGACAGACCCGTGGAGGCATTGCGCAAGGTGTTATGCGCACATTCTGCCCATGGAAGTTAACGACTCCAAGAAGTAGGGTTGGAAGCCACCTAACAGCGAACGGTGTTCTCCAGAGTTTGATTAGTACGATCAGTTTGTCAGTTAGTTTGTGAATGGAACCCGGAGGACAGACTAACAGAAGCGCCCAACTGCGCGCAAAAAGAGCACCAGTTAGCAGTTAGTTTGAACTTAGCGACAAACTGAGGACCACGGTCAGACACCATGTCTAGGGATAATCCGTGAATCCGGAAGATGTGATTAACCACCAGTTGAGCGGTCTCCGGAGCGGACGGAAATTTTGCAAGAGTGAGAAAAAACGTGCCACCTTAGAAAACCGACTACCATGAGAATAGCCGTATTGCCCTGAGATACTGGCAATCCGGTAACGAAATCCAAGGCTATGCAGCTCCATGTTCAACTAGGTATGGGCGATGGATGCAATAGTCCCGAGGAAAGAAGCTGAGAGCCTTTATTGCGTGCGCAAACTGAACAAGCGGCAACAAATTTGCACACATCCTTCTCCATCCCATGCTACCAAAACCGTCTGGAAAGGAAATCCTTAGTACGGTGGGTCGCCAGGATAAGCAGCTAGCTGTGAGGAATGATCCCACTGCAGTACTTGCAGGGAATTAGCAGGACCTCCCCCTGGACGTGGGTCAAGATGCAACGCCCTCTGTACCGCCACGTCAATATCCCAGAACACGGGAGCTAAGATTTGTGCCGCTAGCACAATGGGCTCGGACAAATTGGGCCTGTCGGATTGACCAAAAATGCTTGACAGAGCATGCGGTTTAACATTCATGGACCCCGGGCGGTAGGTCAACAAGATGTTAAACCAAGTAAAAAATAACGCCCAGCAAGCCCGCCTGGAATTACGTCTCTTTGCCTGCTGGACATACTCTAAATTATTGTGGTCTGTCTACACAGTGAAGGGGTGTTCGGCTCCCTCTAGCTAATGACACCATTCCTCTAGGGCTAATTTCACAGCCAACAACTCTTGATCCCCAATGTCATAATTCCTCTCGGCCGGAGAGAGGGCACGAGTAAGGCACGAGTAAGGGTGCATCTTACGATTGACCGGAGAGTGCTGTGACAAAATGGCCCCAGCTCCCAATTCCGAAGCGTCCACCTCCACAACAAAAGGGAGAGAGAGATTGGGAGTTACCAGAATGGGTTCCAAAATAAACCTCCTTTTCATTTCAATAAATGCGGAATCTGCCTTAGGATTCCACAAAAAATGCACTGTTGCTGTTTTCTTTGTAAGATTGGTGAGAGGAGCGGCAAGTGCGCTAAACTGAACAAGGAGTGGGCCAGTACAGTACCACAGATCCACGCGATCCACAACTTGTCTGGATCCATGCGGACCTTACCCTCTGAAACAATAAAACCCAAAAAAGACACGCGCATTTCTCCGCATTGACGAATAGTTTAGCTTCAAGCTGGGCTTTTAAAACCTGTTTCACGTGACCGTCACGCGTTAGCGGGTCAGGAGAAAAAATCTAATATCATCTAAGTAAACGAAGATGAATCTCCTGCAGAAGATCGTTCACCAATGCCTGAAACACTGAGGGGGCGCTAGTGAGCCCAAACTCATGACCTAATACTCGTAGTGGCCACTATGTGTGTTGAAGGCGGTTTTCCATTCATCGCCCTCACACATGCGCACCAAATTATAGAGTTTGGAAAAAATTACTGCCCCCTGAAGACGTTCAAAAGCGGAATTCATCAGGGGTAGTGGTTCTTCACCATGATAGCATTGAGCGCACGATAGTCAATGCATGGCCTTAACCCTCCATCTTTATTTTTAACAAAAAAAAAAACCTGCACCAGCAGGTGAGCCATTTGTGAGCGACTCCTCAATATATTCCTTCATAGCCTTACTTTCAGGAGCAGACAAGGAATATAAACTACCTGAGTAGGGCAGGTGCCCGGATAGAGTTCTATGGCACAATCGTATGAATGGTGGGGAGGGAGGGTGGTTACCTTCTGCTTGCTAAAAACCTCAGCAAGTTCCGTGAATTCAATAGGAACATTATGCGGTAACGGAAATTCTAATGTTCCTGCCATCTCAGGAGTCAAGAGAAGGTGACCACTGAATCTCAGAATCGGAAATCTCATCAGTAGAGTGCTCTCCCCAGTCAGAATATCCGTCAGCTAAGGAGTCCCACTCCAAACTCTCGTCACTAGCCTCAGAACCTGAGACAGACTCCTCCAGATTAGGTGGAAGAGCAACCTCTTCTGGCTCAGACTCGGAATCAGAAATGTCAACTCGTTCCTCGGAAACCCTGGATGGAGTGAAATGACCTTGAACGGTACATAAAGTAATCACTAACTGATCCCCTCCCCACCTAATATGGGGATTGTATTTGACCAACCATGTGTGACCCAACACAAGAGGGTAAGCAGGGGAATCCACCAACAGGAACTAGGGGTGCACCGATCATGAATTTGTACGACCGATTCCAATTGCCGGTTTTTTACAGCCAAATTGGTCGATACCGATAGCCGTTTTTTTTTATTTTATACATTTTTTAAGCACCAGGCAAGAAAGAAAACATAAATAAGATTGTTTATTTGCTTTTTAACAGGGCAAACTGGCCTCAAACAAAGAAATCTGTAGCCTTGTGAAATTACATAAAATCTAAATAAAATGTGCAATCATAAATAAAAATAAATAAAATAGTTGCATTAAAATCAAGAGGCAGGAACTTTTAATTTAGATAATGAGTAAAACATAAAGATGCTTATACAATGGTATAAGGAACTATATTGCCTTTAGTTGGCAATGACCATTAGGTCTACTGTGTTTATGACTTAGATTTGAACATTCCTGGCAAGTTATTTTTTACGAAAAGAAGCATTTCGGCTTTTTCACAGAATAATCTGTTCCTCTTCTCGTCGACGACATGTGAAGCTGAGCTGAACAAGCATTCACTGTCTACACTCCTGCAGGGAGTGTAGACATTGCAGGTACGTTCGACATTGCAGGTACACTTGTGCAACTTCAGCCAGTGCAGGAAACCGACTCTTATTAGTCTGCCAGTATACCAATGCCTGTTCGCTTCTTGAGATCTTCACCTAGGACAGGTAGCTTTGCACTTGCAGTGCTGTAGGGCTGCCTATGACCCCCTCATCTTCAGAATTCTCCTCCAATATCTCATTGTGCATTGCGAACAGTGAGCTTGCTGTACGTGGTATTTTCTCTGCTGGCGTGTCTGTGCTCCCATCTTCATTGCGTCCCGCCTCTGGCGTTGTTCTCCAGTCTCCGTTTCTAACACATTCAGAAGTATTTCCCATGTTGGGGTTAATATCGATCCTTGTACCTTTTGATTAAAAGAAACGGTCAATTAATACATGTTGGCTAGGCCTACATTAATATAGACAACCTTCATTTTGTCATCATCATTATTATTATTAGACCTAGTCATATGATTTTAATAATTGTATGTAGTCTATTTAAATGCCCTATAGGGTACCAATACATTAGGTTATTATTATTATTATTAATAATAACTAGGCAATTGCTTGGCCCCCGGTATTGGTGTTTGCAGCTTTCTCGAGAACCGCTCAGCCAATCAACTTCACACTCGACATTGCACTTCCTTGGGTCCTCAGCAAAACACCCGCCAAGTGTGAAGTCATACATAGTACATAGTTACATAATGATAATAATATTAACAGGCTAGTCAATTATAAACAGCATTGTTGTTGTTACCTTGGATCGAGGATTGTGGCCACACAGTAAAGGGGCTCTGGTTCAATGTTGCTGAATCTTTTGTCAACTGCTTCCAAAAGAGTGCTTTTTGACATCTTCACGCCACAATCCGTGTCAGTGCTTTTCCTTAGGAGACATTTCAGTGCGACGATCGACGGAATGACATCTGCCGCAGTCGCCGTGAAAGAGCTGATCTCTCTTGTAAGCTCCTCAAAAGGTGCAAGAAGAGTCAAAATGTTTTCGATTAGTCCCCATTGGCTCGCATTAAGGGTTGCTGGTAATTTGTAGTCGGCAGCATATACACCTAAAGCATGCTTCTGCTTCATTAGACTTTGAAACATATAATATGTGATATTCCTTAGTGTTGTAGCCTTTTTGAAGTGGCCGACTATTCTTCTTCCATTGCTACTATGTCACTGATACTGCGGTGTGAGAGCATCCCCTCATTTAGCACTAGCTGGAGCGTATGAGCCATGCAAGACAAACTCGATAAATGAGCGTTGTGCATTGCTTTTGACATATTTCTGGCATTATCTCGCAGAATTCCATGCACTTTGCTCTTGGGAATTTTACAGTTTTTAAGCATTTTGTCAAAAGTCGTTGTGAGAGCGGCTGCTGTGTGAGAGCCAGAGAATTATTGCGCGTGTAGGAGAACTTTACGTAATTCAAAGTTGGAATCAATCCACTGCGCAGTCAAGCTCAGCATCGACATTGGGCTCACATCAGAGCTCCATATATCGGTTGTAAAACTTATTGACGTGACGTTAGCTTTAAGTAGATTGTGAACATGGGATGACACAGCGTTGTACATTTCGGGCAGAGCCACATCTGAGATGTCTCAGAAACACGTCTGCTTGGCAGAGTGTATCGCGGATCCATGTGCACCAATAGACTGTGAAAACCTGTATCTTCTACGACCGAAAATGGCAGGTAATCTAATGCAATGAATTCCATAACTTTGTTGGTAATAGCTTTTGCTTTTTGACTATCTCGGCCGTAGTTCTGGGTTTTCTGAAACATTGCCTGTACCGACGGTGAAGTGAGGGGTGAAGCTTTTGGCTGTTTGCTATTCGAAACGCATTTAAGATACTCATCGTGTTCTTTGGGGTGATGCACCCTCAAGTGTCAAATCAAATGTCTTCGGCATAGTTCCTCCTCGATTAACTTTTTCTTTGCAGACATTACAGATTGCGATCTTGATGTCCTCTTCAATACTAGAGCCCAAACAGGAGACTAGATAGGCAAAGAAAAGCACCTTCGGAGCGTAACTCTACAACGTCCGATAAAAGATGAAACAAAACAAAACCACCAAAAGAAAACACTGTCTCGTAGAGAACAGCATGGAAATAAATAGCGCAGAATGCTAACAGGAGGAAACACAATCCTATACCTGAATAAGCTAAAAGCAAGTCCCTCGTGAACATAAAGTTAATATCACAAGGTCGCTTGAACTTGGCTATACCTGGCTCAATGTACAAATGAATGACAAAAAAGCACCGGGGAAGGAACTTAAATACCCCGCAGGTAGAAGCACAGGTGAAACTAATAATGCGCACAGGAAAGCAAAACCCCAGACCGGAACGTGGAAAAAATCTGATAGATTCTCAATCGGGAAACAGGACGAGAATCGCATCGGAAAAGAAAACAAAAACCCACGAATCATGACAATCCTCAAATGGACTGACTAAGATTTTGGGTATGACATTAAAAAAGCTTTAACCCTCTTGTCTGTATAAAAATTGTTGTTTAGTAAGTTTTCTTAACTATTAGGGTCAGATTATGATCTGACATACATGTTAAAGATTTTGTAATTCTTTCAGGTTTGTTACTAAAAATAAGATCTATCTGCGTTTGTAACCCTGGTTGGGCCTTAAATTACTTGAGTGAGATTATACTGATCTGATATACTTTTGAGTTTTTTCCTGTTCACTTTCTCAGCCCAGTTTATATTAAAATCACAAATACAATTAATTCAGTCTTGGTACCAATTTAGTAAGGATTTAAGTTTGTCATAGAAAATGTTTTTATAATTAGGGGGTCGGTATATGGTAACAACAGTAAAAGACATATGAGGGGACAATACAATAGATGTTTATGGTTTCCAAGTCTTGCAAGGCATTAAGATGTACTTCTACACATTTAAAATTATCTTGAACATACAAGAAAACTCCTCCTCCTCCTCTACCTAATCTTTCCTAAAAACATGATACCCAGGTATAGAAAAAGCAGTCCTTGGTGATGATTCAGTTAATCATGATTCCAAAAGAAAAATCAAATCAGCAAACTTTGAAGCTGCTCAGTCTTTGACACAATGCTTCTGATATTCAAATGTCCGCCAAGCAATCCTTTAGGTTTTCTTAATTTGTCCCACAAGGATTGGTTTACTGGTTGAAAGAATTAAAATGTCCTTTTAACCGTTCTATTAAAATGTTCTTTGTGTGTGCAATTACTCAGGTTAAATATTGCATTTTGCAGGGTTGCGTTAGAAATTGCAAACCGGTTGTGGCTTCCTTGGTGTAATTCAGTAGCGTTCACAAGCTCAGGTGTATCTGACAACAACGGCTTTCGTTCGACATTGCAAGCTAGCCCCGGATTAGAATGAACGTCACCTGCCAGTAGAATCGTAATCATCAGGTAGCCGGTCAGCCTGTAGTATGGACGGGGAGATTTCATTGTAGATCACGCCCGGGCAAGAGTTAGTATATTGGCTTTTCCATTACTCAGGATTTCTGAATATGCGGTTTGACTCCATTGAGTGAAGATAACACAGTCAGCTTGCAGAGTACCGTCACCTCGGCTGGCCCAGCAACAATGCAACGAGAGCAGTAAGAGAGTAAAGATGTAAGTGACCATACTGCCTTTGTACGCCAATAACTACTTATTGCGTTTAGTCTTGTATTTGGCTTTGGCAGTACAAACTCCTGCAGCACCTGCCTTGCTGCTTAGAGTGGCGTGGCCATGGAATGAGTGCCCCTTCTTCCCCTGTCACTGATTTTAACCGGACGGCCAGGTCTAGGGAGGGTTTTGGTGGTGCCAAGCTTGTTCCACTTTGCAATGGTGAAGCTTACTGTGCTCTTAGCAACATTCAATGTTTTGGAAATTTTCTATGGCTTTCCCCAGATCTATACCTGAACACAATTCTGTCACAGCGGTCTGCGGACAGTTCTTTGGACCTCATGACTTGGTGTTTACTCTGACATGCACTGTGACCTTAAATGGACAAGTGTGTGCCATCCTAAATCATCTCTAACAAATTTAATTTGTCACAGATTAACTCCAATCAAGTTCTAGAAACATCTCAAAGTTCATCAAATAAAACAGAAGGCATTAAAAACATTTAGAGGGTCATGGCAAAGTGCCTAAATACTTATATAAATGAGGTATTTCTGTATTTCAATTCTTATGAGTTAGACTTTTTTTTTTTTAAAGTGCTTTCACTTTGTCATTATGGGGTACTGGGTGTAGATTGGTAACAAAAAAAATCTATTTTGAAATGAGTCTACGAAAAAAGAAAATGTAACGAAGGTGCCCGAATACTTTCCGCCTCCACTATATAGCTAACCTTTTTTCCAGGCACTCAACATCCACACCATCTAGCAGCTGAATGTCAGGATTTTGTTAGAAAAGAGGCATCTTGTTATCCATAACGTTCTACTCTCTCAGGTGCATCTACCCCTTCATATTTTCAGAATGACTGGTAGTTGGGGAAATCACCCAAGTCAATAAAACACATCTTGCTCTTCAACACTACTGTGTATCATAGCTGCTAAACATTTCCAGCCGGAAAAAATTGCCAAGTGCCAAACCAACATACGCTTGCACGCCACCGAAACCAATCTCACGCTAAATGAAAAGACAATGGCAATCGCCTCGCACGGCCACCAACAATTGGAATTGCATCCACCCCGATAAACAATCTCAATCGCCACATACCCCTGCAACCGCAATGAATCTCACGCCAGCCAGCTCACTAAAGTTGGCAACTCTGAACATAACTTATAACTTATCGATCTAACAAAGTATCTCTCGATTCCCCTCCAATGGTAGATGCAGGTGCAGGAAACACAGACAGATGCTATTAGCCACATTATGCTTTCAGATGCCTAGGCATTTATGCTATGTTTTACCATCAGTTAGCCATGATAGAGTCATATTGGTTGAATAGGATCAAAGACTATCATAGCGTCCTGTATCACAGCTAGAGTAACGTTAATCATGTTAGCAACTTTGTTTATTTGTTAGTCAAGTTGGCTACATGTAGATAGCATGTGTGTTGTACAGATTGGTGTACCCCCATTGAGATGTGTTCCCCCAATTTAAATAAATACAGGTGAATTATAACTATAAACAGTAACAGTAAGCCCCATATGGGAACACAAATTGGTATAACAAAATTCTATAGAAAAGGTACGTGACTAGAAATGTTATCTACCTATTGTAGCTAGCTGGAAAACAAGAGGCACTTACATGTCCAACACAAAACAGGTCAACTCTGTGTCGCCTTTCATCCGCTTGCTAAATTTCAGTTGTCGCCATAGAGGAAAAGCAAATCCTAGGTTGACGCTGGTTCTTGAGCGCACCTTGTCCGCTTGCTTTTTCACCTCTGTTAACTCCGACATTGCATTGAGTTTCTAACTGTCACTATTTTCCCGTAGCAAGTCCATTTAACAAGCAACCCCCCACCCAGTCTATATACCATGCGTGACATAGTGGACAATAGCGTCTATGTGTGAGTTCATAAATATATTTATTCATCATATAAAATTTTAATTCCATCATAGCAAAAAGATAAACCCAACAATAGCCTGATCGTATGCCAAAAAAGCAGTGAAAAGCCCTGCTCACTGAAATGCAAAATAAACATGTGAAATTATTGTTTCATACTCTACTATAAATATCTGCTACTAAATATCCGTCCGTCCGTCCGTCCGTCCGTTGTCTTCCGCTTATCCGGGTCCGGGTCGCGGGGGCAGCAGCTTCAGCAAGGGAACCCAGGCCGCCCTCTCCCCAGCCACTTCCGCCAGCTCTTCCGGGGGAATCCCGAGGCGTTCCCAGGCCAGCCGAGAGATGTAATCCCTCCAGCGTGTCCTGGGTCGGCCCCGAGGTCTCCTCCCGGACGGACATGCCCGAAAAACCTCCCGAGGGAGGCGTCCAGGAGGCATCCTCACCAGATGCCCGAACCACCTCAGCTGGCTCCTCTCGACATGGAGGAGCAGCGGCTCTACTCTGAGTCCCTCCCGGATGTCCGAGCTCCTCACCCTATCTCTAAGGCTGAGCCCGGCCACCCTGCGGAGGAAACTCATTTCGGCCGCTTGTATTCGCGATCTCGTTCTTTCGGTCACTACCCATAGCTCGTGGCCATAGGTGAGGGTTGGAACGTAGATTGACCGGTAAATCGAGAGCTTCGCCTTTTGGCTTAGCTCTCTCTTCACCACGACGGACCGGTATAGCGCCCGCATCACTGCTGACGCCGCCCCGATCCGCCTGTCCATCTCCCGCTCCATCCTACCCTCACTCGTGAACAAGATCCCGAGATACTTAAACTCCTCCACCTGAGGCAGGACCTCCCCCCCGACCCGGAGTGGGCAGTCCACCCTTTTCCGGCTGAGGACCATGGCCTCAGACTTGGAGATGCTGATTCTCATCCCAGCCGCTTCACACTTGGCTGCGAACTGCCCCAGCAGGAGCTGAAGGTCGCTGTTTGATGGAGCTAAAAAGACCACGTCGTCCGCAAACAGCAGACATGAAATCCTTCCACCACCAAACTCGACACCCTCCGCCACCCGGCTGCGCCTAGAAATTCTGTCCATAAAGGTTATGAACAGAACCGGTGACATAGGGCAGCCTTGGCGGAGTCCAACCCCCACTGGGAACAAGTCCGACTTACTGCCGGCAACACGGACCAGACTCTCACTCCTTCGGTACAGGGACTGAATGGCCCTTAGTAAGCGGCCATCCACCCCATACTCCCGGAGTACCCCCCACAGGATGCCCCTGGGAACACGGTCATAAGCCTTCTCCAAATCCACAAAACACATGTGGACTGGTTGGGCAAACTCCCATGCCCCTTCCAGCACCCTAGCGAGGGTAAAGAGCTACTAAATATGAAATATACAATCCTATCATTGGTTTTAAACATAGAGATGTCCCTTTCAAAATTCAGTGGTCATTTATTGTCTTGGACAATCTGTTTGAGAAATACACATCAGTTTAGCTCGTTATTACACAGCATCGAACTCTGCGCGCTACACCCCATATACTGTACCTGCAGCTCTGAAAAATTTCACGTGATTCCGGTTTTATTCACAACTATTTTTGTTTTATCTGATAGAGGACAGTATATCCTTTTCAACGGTGTTTGTCATTTTTTCTGGGATGCTTTGAACAATCTGTAGGGGATCTCTATGTCAGAGACACGGAGGAAATATTGGAGGTCCAGATGCGATAGCTGCGGAATCTTACAGTGTTCCAAAGAACACCACTGAGACGGACAATAATCCGTAGTGGAATAGGAGAAAATAAAGAGAACACAAATAACCTCGCGATAAAAACGAGGAACTCGATATCCGAGCAAAACAAAAACATAAGCAGTAACACTTATCTAACTCCCGTTTGTGGAGCGAAACAAAAGAAAGAAAAGAGAACTCAAAAGACCCCAAAGACTTCGGGTAAGAGCACTCGTAGGTATGAGTGGAAAACAAAAGAAACGAAAAAACCTGCTCTGAAATAAGAGCGTAAAGAGAACTTGCTTTCTTTCTAAATTGTACTGCTAACAAGTCCCGCGTTGATAAGCAAAGCGGTCGATAGCAGCACAACTTCCTATACCTTTTTTACCGGCTCGAATGTTACGTGAAATAACATGGAAGCAACAAGAAAGGCAGGAAACGGGGTATAAGTAGTGAGCGGAATTAAATGACAGGTGAACTCACTAATCATCGAGGCGAAAGCAAAACCCGTAGCGGAACACAGGAAAATCCGATAGATTACCGGTAAACGACAAAAAGAATAAAAAGAACACGGAGATAAGGGAAGGAAGGCATGATCCATGACACAATCATAACAGCATAACAGAATTTTTTATCTAGTCAATGTACTATGATGCAAACAGCTACAGAAAATGCATTCAATGATGCGTTTTTCTTCCGCAATATGAAAAAAGTACTGCTTGTATGTGCGGTTCTTCTTGCTGGCTACATAGCGTATGTACATTCGTTTTTCCACTCAATCACTGTCTTGTCCAGTAGGCTATGTTAGATATGGTTATTTTCACATTTTGAGTGCATTTCACACACTGTAGTGTAAACATTCATTGCTCAGTCATGTTTTCTGACTTCCATTGAAGCTAGGACATTTGGCAGCATTTTCCTGTTGGTGGAATATTATTTTATTGTTGTGTTATTGTACATAATATAGGCTATACTGGGCTATACTTACTTAAAATACTCATTCCAATTTACTGTGTGCTGGTATATAGATGAATGTAAACATTTTCCTTTTAGTCATTCTGAATGGGAATTTCTTTTTTTAAATTACAAAATATAAGAGATTTTGTAGTAATATGGGCTTTGGTTCATATGTTCCATATTTGTGGGTTTTACTCAGCAGTTAGCCAAGCTAATCCATGCAGGAGAAATGGGACCAACGTGGATAAAGTTAGCAACACATATTAACAATCAATAGGTTGTAATTGGTTACATTCTCTTAAATGCCATTTCATGCATAACTATTCGAGACAAAAGCTTGTAAATGTGTTTAGTGGACAAATAGGCTGTCTATTTATTAGTTAAATAGCTAAATAAGTAAACCCGTTAAATAGGGTGTGCATGTAGTCTGATGGTGGTGGTAGCAATTACCCCATAGGATAATCGACTTGATACATGATCTCCACATGAGCTGAAATTGTAGCCTCTACATTTCAGTGAATTATCTGTCAAAAATATCACGTTTGTCTCTCATGCATTCTTTGCCGTTTTTCGTAGCTTTTTTAAAGCACACATCAACAGCAAAACGCACCCTGATTGACTTGTCATTTAGTGGAATAAACAGAAATGTGGGTCTGAGAAATCCATTTTCAATTCTGCCAGTCAATATGTGATTTTTTCAATGTAGGGCTTTAGTCGCTTCACGTTTAGATGTAGACCTACTCTACAATGTTTGGGACAATTATCTCAATTTGCACTGTTATGACAAGCATATGGAAGCCGACGGGTATAAAACACAACGACATTTCGGAAAACACACCAACAAGTTATAAAACACAATGACATTTCAGAGAATAACTGCAAGTCATAAAACACAACGACAAAACCTGAAGCACATTTACAAATCACTTTATGGAAAGGGTATAGGTACTAGGCCTACATGAAGGGAGATTGTAGCCTTCTTCTGATTGGACATGCAGTATGTCAAATGAGAGTCTGACAGCGTGAGTGTCCTAACGTGACATACAAGCCTATGGAGTTTATTTAGTTCCATAAATCTGCGTTTTTATGAACTAAAAAACGGCAAAAAACACTGCGTTTTCTTTCCAAAAAAAGCTGCTAATTTGTTTTTTCTGGAACCCGTGTGGTTATGTTCTTCCATCACTTTCCCATAAACTTAACACAATGCAGGTTTGGCTCGTTGTCTTTTGCTTTGTCTTTGAGTTCTTCATCGACCAATGCTTGGTTTTAGTGGCCATGTATCCACAGTACCCATTAGGAGCCTATTGATTCACCTCAGCCTCTCTCAACGATCTAAACCTGCATTGTGTAAATGAGTTTAAGGTGGAGATGATGAAAGAACGGCCTATGCTATGTAAGTTCTTATTTTTGAATAAACCAGTTCATAACACATATACAGATGCATTTTTGTTCTTATTTAAAATGTGAAATACCTTTAATCAGCATAATCATAAAATGCTCATTTGCCTAAGTGCATCTGATATTTTTAAAATATTTAAAATTCCTAAAAACACAAGAAGAATCCTAATGCATCAATGCAAAACAGAAACATTATCCTTATGCCAAATATACACTGCTCAAAACAATTAAGGGAACACTTAATCATCACAGTATAACACCAAGTCAATTAAACCAAGCCGGTCATACTGGATGATGTTGCAGGCAGCATAACATTCGCCACGGCGTCTCCTGAAGAGAACAGGGCGCCAATGGCGAACCTGTCAATTCTGGTGTTCTCTGGAAAATGCCAATCAAGCTGCACGGTGCTGGGCTGTGAGCACAGGTCCCACTACAGGATGTCGGGCCCTCATGCCACCCTCATAGAGTCTGTTTCTGACAGTTTGGTCAGAAACATCCAATCCAATCCAATCCATTTTATTTATAAAGCACGTTTAAAACAACTGAGTTGACCAAAGTGCTGTACAGTAGTCAACAAAGCATAAAAACACAGCAGCAACACTCAGGACATAACAATAAGACAATAAAACAGTAAAAGAATAAAACAGAATAAAAACAGTAAAAGAATAAAAACAGACAAACAAGAAACCAGGCGACTCTCATGGACTAATCTTTAAAAGGCCAAAGAGAACAAGTGCGTCT
This sequence comes from Ilyophis sp. 1 JC-2022, assembly GCA_022702515.1. Taxonomy (NCBI): domain Eukaryota; kingdom Metazoa; phylum Chordata; class Actinopteri; order Anguilliformes; family Synaphobranchidae; genus Ilyophis; species Ilyophis sp. 1 JC-2022. Next base: position 35,706,686 of record CM040395.1, read on the forward strand.
TTAGGCGTGATTTAAAAATATGGAGCGTAGGGGCCAGCCTGACAGGGAGGGGTAACTCATTCCAGAGTTTGGGGGCAGCTACACTAAAAGCTCGGTCTCCCCTGCATTTTAGCCTGGCTTTAGGGACCACCAGGAGGGACTGGTCAGCCGACCTCAGGGTTCGAGAAGGGGTATAGGGGTGGAGGAGGTCAGTGATATATGATGGGGCCAGTCCATTCAGGGCTTTATATGCAAACAATACAATTTTTAAATGAATGCGAAAATGCACAGGAAGCCAGTGGAGAGAGGTCAACACAGGGGTGATGTGCTCATGTTTTCTAGTGCCTGTTAAAAGCCGAGCCGCGGCGTTTTTGACCAGCTGCAGCCGTGACAGCGAGGCCTGGCTGATGCCAACATACAGGGCATTGCAGTAGTCAAGTCTGGTCGAAATAAAAGCGTGCATAACTTTTTCCAGGTCTTTAAAAGTTAAAAAAGGCTTGATTTTTGAGAGCTGTTTGAGCTGGAAGAAGCTGGACCTGACCACAGAGTTTACTTGTTTATCAAATTTTAACTCACTGTCAAATTTAACTCCCAGGTTAGTGACAGTGGTTTTGGTAGCTGATTCAAGGGGGCCCAGGTCTGGAAGTACAGTACCAGGACCACTAGGTCCAAAAACAATGACCTCTGTCTTTTTGTCATTAAAATTTAAAAAGTTCAAGGCTAGCCAGGCTTTGATGTCCTTGAGGCATTCTAGCAGAGATTTCAGGGAGTTCGGGTCATTGCGTTTCAGAGGCAGGTATATCTGAGAATCATCTGCATAAAAATGGAAGGAGATGCCATGTTTTTTAATGATGGGCCCTAAAGGGAGGAGATACAGAGCAAAGAGGAGGGGGCCAAGGATGGAACCTTGGGGCACCCCACATGGGAGGGGCGCAGAGAAGGACAGGAACTTACCGAGACCTACAGAAAAACTTCTGTTTGCTAGGTAGGACCGAAACCACTCCAGGGCAATGCCTTTGATTCCCACATAATGCTCTAAGCGAGCTATAAGGATGGCATGGTCTACTGTGTCAAAGGCAGCAGTTAAATCTAAAAGCACAAGAATAATGGAGTCCCCAGAGTCGGAGGCTAATCAAATGTCATTAAAAACTTTTAACAGGGCAGATTCTGTGCTGTGAAGGGCTTTAAAACCAGACTGGAAAACCTCAAGTATGCCATGTGCATCTAGAAAAGCCTGCAGCTTTAAGGCTACCACTTTTTCCAGAATTTTTGATATAAAAGGGAGCTTGGAGATTGGTCTGAAATTAGAGAGGATCGAGGTGTCCAGACCAGGTTTTTTTTAGCAGAGGCTGAACCACGGCCTGGTTATAGCTTGCTGGTACATTACCTGAAAACAGGCTGCTGTTTATCAAGATTTGGACAGAGGGTCCAATAGTGTCCCAAATTTCTTTAAAAAAGTGAGGGAGAATAGCATCAGTGGGTTTCATTTGAGCAACAATTTTCATCAAACTGGAGAGAGAAACAGGCTCAAATTGATTAAAAACAGCAGAGCAAGAGACAGGAACAGACGGATCATAGCAAGGAGGTAAAATGTTAGCTCTTATGGTTGCTATTTTTTCAACAAAGAAATGCAGAAACTCTTCACAGGTTTCAGTGGAAGCTTCCAGGCAACTGGATTGGGGGGGGGGGGGGGTTAAGAACAGAGTTAATAGTAATAAATAAAACACGGGGCTAATCGCAGTTATTATTAATAATATCAGAAAAGTATTTCATTTTCTGGGCCTTCACAGTAGCCTGATATTTACACCAACTTTCCTTTAATATATCATAAGACACTTGCAGCTTGTCCTTCTTCCATTTACGTTCAGCTCTCCAGCACTCCTGTCGAGCAGTTCGAGTGACGTCATTTATCCAAGGCTCAGAGTTTGATTTCAGGCGCTTGGGTTTAAGGGGAGCGACAGAATCGAGGATGTTTTGACAGGTGGAGAGAAATTTTGAGTTTAACTCCTCTGTATTTAAACGGAGTGAGGACTCAGATTCAGCCTCAATAGCACTATTAAAGGCAACAGAGAACTGGACGACAGTGGAAGGTTTAAACATGCGACAGGAACGGACAGGTGCACCCTGAGACACGGTATGACAGAGAAGAGAAATCTCAAATATAATAGGCATATGATCAGAAAAGACGGCGTCACATATTTCAACATTAAGAACAGGCAGACCATATGACAAGATAAGATCAAGAGTGTGTCCGTGCACTTGTGTGGGACCAGTCACAGACTGCACAAGTTCAAACGCATCAATGAGATTTAAAAAGTCCCTCACCAACGGCTTACTAGGACAACATACGTGGACGTTCATATCACCCAAAATGATGACATTATTATTATAATTTTTTTTAAAATTATTATTAGGTTTTATTTCGGTCATACATTGTGTAGGAACACACGTTATAATTTGTGTGAATATTTACCAACAAAAACATCAACATGCCCGTTTACATGCATACATTTCACACAATGAAATTCACACTAGTACCGAAAAAGTAATAGGCTGAAGCCCAAGGCTTATTTTGCCTATCCTGCACCATCCATCAGGTATAACTTAGATCAGGGGTCACCAACTCTATGCCCGCGGGCACCCGGTCGCCCGTTGGCTCCTTCTCAGTCGCCCGCGAGGCATGTTCTAAAAATAGCAATATAACGCGTGTATCTACGTGGCTCGTTATCGGCGATTTACTGTTAACTTAGGCACGCAAACGAACACTCGCGGTAAATACGCTAAATGAACAATTTAATAAACAGTATTTTATTCCCCCCCCCCCCCCCCCCGTCAACAAGTTCAATCGAGGTCAGCGAAATCCTTTGATCGCACCCCCCCCCCCGTTAACAATTTCAATCGAGGTCCGCAAAATCTTTTGATAGCACCCCCTCCCCCCCCCCCCGTCAACAATTTCAATCGAGGTCCGCAAAATCTTTTGATAACACCCCCCCCGTCAACAATTTCAATCGAGGTCCGCGAAATCCTTTGATAACACCCCCGTCAACAATTTCAATCCAACAAGTAGCCCTCCGTACTACTCAGTACCCTTGAAGTAGCTCTCAGTTGCAAAAAGGTTGGTGACCCCTGACTTAGATTCTCAGGCATCCCTAGGATGTCCGCCTTACAAAATGAGAAGAAAACAAAAAAGAAAAAAAGAAAGATGATATTGCTCAATATTTATACATTGCTTTATAATTTGATATAATTTATATATTGATTATTTCAATTGTAATCCTTAATTATCTTGCATTTTAAGGCTTTTTTAAAACTCAACATAGATCTACACAACTTAATCTCATCACTAAGACCATTCCATAACTTAACTCCCAAAACTGAGACACATCTATATTTTACATTCGTTCTCACATTACATGATTCAAAAATACACAACCCTCTTAACTTATAATTTCCTTCTCTTAAATGAAAAAAAAATTTTGAATACAAAAAGGAAGGCTTTTACTCTTAGCTCGAAAAAGTATTTCCATTGTTTTTAAATACACAATGTCAACAAATTTTAAAGTACTGGATCCTATGAATAATGGATTAGTAGATTCATAATAACTAGCTTTATTTATTATCCTAATAGCTCTTTTCTGGAGTTTAATTATAGGATCTATATTTGTTTTATATACATTTCCCCAAACCTCAACACAAAATGACATATATGGCATTATAAGTGAACAGTACAATAGATACAGACATGATCATACTTAGGCATTATGCCAGCCAGGAACTCGGAGAAGTCATTGATGAAGTGTTTGTTGTATTTAGGTGGACGGTAGATGACTGCACACAGAATTGGGTGAGAGCGACCCAATTCAAACATGTTCAGTTCAAAGCTGGCGAAGGAGACAGCGGAGAGTTGCTTACAGTCAAAGCAGGTCCTAAACACGGTGGCGCACCCGCCTCCACGGCCAGTGGTTCTCGGCGAGTTCAAATATGAACAGTCAGGCGGTAAAAGTTCAGAAAAAGAGCTTAACTCACCAACACTGATCCAGGTCTCAGTCACACAAAGTATGTCCAGTCCACGGGAGATGAAAAAATCCCTCAGCATAAAAGTCTTATTTGCTACCAATCGCGCGTTAACCAGGGCTATCCTGGTAGGAACCGGGGCTACCAGGCCCGGGGCGTGAAAGTTAGCCGACAAGGACGCTCGACTCAGCGGGCGGAGGCTTGGGGTATTCACCCCCCCACCGCGGAGACGGGGTGAGCAGGGGCGGGAGAGCTGGGGCTGGTCATCCGAGCTGACAGCGGGTAGACCTCCCGATAATGCTACCAGCCAGGAGCCAACAGGATCCAGGGAACGACGGGACACAAAGCGGCGATGCAGTAATCCGTGTTCAGTCAACAGGCCACGGGGAAACTGGTTAGATGCTCCACGACGTGACAAAGCCAGGTATATCTTCAGTTTCACCTGCAGTCCGCTGCGTTTTCCGCTGTGTTTATAACGCTTCCTCCGAAGAGGTGGGGCTTGGCGGTAGAGGTGCACAGGTATTTCTGACAGGAACGGGGGGGGAAAGGCATTCTGTCCACCCAGATCAAACTGGATACATTTTTCGGCAGAGAGTCGAATATTTAAAAGCGCTTGGCGATCATATAGCAGTAGAGAGTCGACATGGTTAATCACACGCAACAGAAACAGCACAAACACAACTGGCAGCGGCAGACGGCAGGCCACACACACTGGCGCCATCATAAACCATAGAAGTCAATCTTAGCCGCAGCTTTACTGACTTAGCCTTAAGACTTAGGCATAGAAACATGCACACGAGTAGCCCGTTGGAGGTCATTTTGTAGGGCTCTGGCAGTGCTCCTCCTTGCACAAAGGAGCACATACCGGTCCTGCTGCTGGGTTGTTGCCCTTCTACGGCCATGTCCAGCTCTCCTCGTGTAATGGCCCGTCTCCCATTATCTCCTCCACGCTCTTGAGACTGTGCTGGGAGGCACAGCAAACCTTGCGACGGCACGTATGGATGTCCCATCCTGGAGGAGCTGGACTACCTGTGCAACCTGAATGGGCTGCAGGTACCGCCTCATGCTACCAGTAGTGACAAGGGCACTAGCAAAATGCAAAACTAGAGAAAAATCAGTCAGGAAGGATAAGGAGAGAGAAATGGTCTGTGGCCACCACCTGCAAAACCATTTACTTTTTGGGGGTTGTGTTGCTGTTGCCTCTCCTGTCCACCTGTTGTCACTTTAATTTGTACAAAGCAGGTGAAATTGATTCACAATCGTTTACGCTTCCTAACTGGAAAGATCGATATCCCAGAAGTTTAATTGACTTGGTGTTATACTGTGTTGATTAAGTGTTCCCTTAATTTATTTGAGCAGTGTATAAACAACAGATAAAAACACACACAAATACTGTTCTGTGCACTCATTTCAGAATTCCACATGTGATATTTATGCAATGAAATAAACTCCATAGGCTTGTTTTTAATATCATGTTAGATAACGGAAACTGTTGTTAGTTGGTCACTCGGGGTGTCAGACTCTCATTTGACGTACTGCGTATCCAATCAGAAGGAGGCTACAATCTCCTTTCATATAGGCCGAGTACCTACCCTTTCCGTAAAGTGATTTGTAAATGTGTTTTGTCATTGTGTTTTCTAACTTGTTGGTGTGTTTTCCGAAATGTCCTTGTTCTATACCCGTCGGCTTCCATACAAGCATGAACTTAACGTTAAATTATTTTAGTTAAAGTTTTTTTGTAAAGTCTCTTTTAAAAAAAAAATAATAATACACATCCTTGCTTTTGAGCGGCCATCACAGCAAATAGCCCAACGAAAACTAGCTATAGGCTATAGCCTAGCTATAAACTGATATTTTGTTTGCTTGCTTGAGCAGCCATCACACCAAAACTTATAGGCAGGGCCGGATCTACCATATGGGCAATTGGGCACGTGCCCAGGGACACCGCGCTCTAGGGAGCAGCCAACGTTTTTTTCCCCCCAACAGAAAGCGCTGGCTAGCTGAACCACCAATCAGAGTGCTCCTGTGCATAGCAATTGTTGCTAACCACCATGGACTCCGTAAAGCTTCCATTTAGAAAACATTACTTTCTCATTCCTATGAGGACTGGACTACTGTAGCTCTGTAGGCTATATCAAAATTAAATACAAATTTTTATTAAATGGTGCGCACAGGGAGCATTTAGCAAATTAGATTAGCAAATCAATTATCCATGTCACATAGGTAAGGTAAAGAATAAATATAAAAATTATGTTCAATTAAATTGTTTTGTAATGTTAGCTAGTTACTTACACAGCTGTGCACAATCTGTCATGTTATGGCAGCCCCCAATAGTATGTTTCTGCAATACCGGAGCATACCAGAAGTACCAGTCACAGGACCCCCGTCTCAGCAACGAATTTCCAGGACCCTAGTTTTTCGCGACAGCGACACCGACCAAATTGGATGACCGCAACAGTGCAACCGTGGCAGGACCGCAGTTCTAGCGTGTCTTTATCAATAGTAAAGCTGTATAAATACTGACACCATAGAACATGCTTATTTTAATATTTATTTGGGAATCTTAAATTAATAATAATTAAATTCATAAAATGTAATTCTGAATGTCATTGTTATTCCTGGATCCAAAACATTCAGGTCATGTTGTCAGCAGACAAAACCGAGGGCTTGTAACTAGAGGGACATGAGTGGCATTTGATAAACTTTAGAGAGCTTAAACAAAGTTACAGACCTCTGGCTCCAAAAGGACCATAACTTTTGCGTTCGATCTTTTCGTTGCTTTATTCAATACTGTTCATGATTTCAGCTGTCCTTCTGGCACTAGATAGAGCTCATCAAGAGCTTTCATTTGACACAGAACTCATTTTGCCCCAAAATGCATTTATTTTATGAGGTAAATACAGTGGTTTACAGTACAATAATGATGGGAATCATATGCTATGGCCTTTGCAGCCACTAGATCTCAACCCAATTGAACATTATTTTGGAAGAATGGTGTTGCTTCCCTCCAGTAGAGTTCCAGAGAATATGCCAAGGCGCAGATTTCTCACAGCCACCAATGATGGTGTCCAGAATAAAACGCAAACATCTATTCTTGTAAGCTAGTACAGCTTGTGTGTGTTCATCTCTTTAAATAAGATGGAAGTGGTTTCCAAGTGAAAATATAAGAAGTAATATTTCTGTTGCACACAAGAAATTTGTCACTCTTGACTACAGTTCAAACTAAAGTTGAAAAAATGTGTGCACATCTCCACATTCTTGAAGGTTTTCTTAAATTTAAAGTGAACCCAACAAGTAACTTGGCATGCTAAACATGCCCTTAGCAGACATTGGAAAGGTTGGAGAGAGGCAAGAGACAAGGATGATTCTGGGGGCAGATTCAATATATTCTCAATGCGTTATTATTTTATGAGGGGGGTAATTGAACTAGAGTAGGGTGTAATTGGCCACCAAACAGGGAGAAAATGGGATAAAATCTGAAATAACTTCTTTTTTTTTTTTTAAAGTCACACCTACAATGAGCACCATAATTCATTGGACAGTGACATTTGTTATTTTGGTTCTGTACTCTAGCACTTTGAGTTTGAAAGGATACAATTGGATGAACTGTTTAGAAATGAAAGAACCTTTTGTACATAGTCCCCCCCCAATTTTGGGCATCAAAAAATATTGGACAGTTTAACATAATGTAGAATAAAGTAATAATTTTTAATAATTGGTCAAATATCCTTGTCCACAACTTGTCCGTGTTGTGAGGGTACATGTGTGGACCCACCGGGAAGCTGGTCTAGTCTCAGTGTCCCCAGCCGTTTGTGCTCCCTCCTATTTAGTAGTCTGCATGTAGGTGGATTTATATGGGGCTCCAGGATTTGGGATTGTCACGGCCTTAACCTAAAAGGTCTATACATTTCAAAATGAACAGTTGTCATTCAAAAACAAAAACAGTCCAGTTTTAGTTACAAATCCACATTGAAGGTATGTCATTCATTATAAGAAAAACGATTAATATGTAGGCTATATACAGATATCTTTTTTTTTTTAAAGAAAAAAAACTGTTCTGTGTAGGCTATATGTTCTATAGAACGACCCACCAGTTTCCCCCCAATAAAGTACTTTTACCAAGTGTGGTATATTTTTATATATCATCACAAACAACTATATGGCCTACCATATGAAACAATTGTGTTAATAAGAAGATGCTTTTCTGTGTTAGGGTTTCTTACAAAAAACAGCTCTAAAGGCCCAAATGCACACACATCTGTGGCCTTACAGTCAAGGACACACACACAGGAAAATAGATCCATTTACACGTTTTAGTTGGTCTTTGTTAGAGGCATCTAGGCAAAAGGAGGCGTACTCCCTCAGCATTCCAGAGAAGTTAGCCTGGGTGGGTACTGCACAAACATTAGTATTAAGGTTTATATTATTGCAAAATAATCTAGCATATTATAGAGAAAATGTTAACTTGCATTCCACAATGCACCCACGCATAAACTGTAGACTGAGGAAACAAGATTAGAAAAATCTTACAGTTAGTAGCATCTGACCCATTAGATCATTGTATTATTATGTATTGAACTACTATGGTCAAACCATGGCCAGGGCATTCTGATATAATTAAATCATGGCATTTCATCAAAACTACCACATAAATAAGGGTAATATGTAATGATTAATTAAAACCAGCATCATATGTAATGCTTAATTAAAACCAGCATATCTCCCAGGGGGCAGAGACTAACTTTTAGGCCCACACAGGGTGCGGTTGAGAGAAGCATAAAAGGGGGGTTATCTGCTGCTGCTGCTGCTGTTATGTTTTGTTTCTGTCATTAACGGAACTGTTTGACCTGTCTCGTTGGAATGCATGCAATTGACGGACTTAGACTGGACCGGGTGATTGAGAGTGTTTTTTAATTACGTGTGTTACTTGATCAGCCTGGGTATGTATATTCATGCTTATCTTTTACAATAAATCAAGTTATATCAGACTCTGGTATGTAGTGTCTATTTGGAAGAAAGTTTGAATTACGTGTAGTGGAATGGTCCTGACCCCTTTCGTCAGGAAGGTGGAAGGATTGTTTGATTTATCTACCACAATTGCCTGATCCAGTAGTGTTTAGGGGGGGCCAGATGTGTGGGCGGAGTGGCTGTGTCTCAGGTCAGCAAGCCATTCAAATGAGCTGATTCTGAGAGGCAGTGTGTCCGCCCATGCGAAGGCCTATACAAAAATCTCCTCACAAAAGAACTAAAAATTCAGATTAAAAAAAAATAGTGTAAGAAAGAGTGGTATAACGACAGGCTGATATAAGTGTTGTGTGTCTTGTACGGTTTTATGTGTATAAGGTGTATAGAGTGAATGATGGTGAATGGTGACTGTAAAAAAAAAACCTAGAGAAGGTACATAACCGCCCTCCACGTGAGAGGGGGGATGTTAAGTCTGCGAACACTGCTCTACCTGTTGCGCGACTAGTGATGGGCATTCATTTGGCTAACCAGATTAGACAGGGGATTAGGCACCCTGAACCTAATACAAAACAGGCGGCGGCGGAATTGCAAAGTTCCAAGGGCACGTTAAAAGCGTAATATAGTGCAGGGGAGAAGGCTGAAGGCCCCTGTGTCTGATGAAGTATGAATTGACATACTGCCGTGGTACCGTCTAGTTGGCGTGACTGTCGCATGTAAGTATGCAGGCAGTACGTGGTACGTGGATGACAGTCCACACCAAGCAGGGGGGCGTAAGAGACGACCTCTGTGCTGGTGAAACCACCAAGGCTGGTGAAACCATCAAAGTTTCTATACCCATAGCAAGGTGAAATAGGGATCAGACCGTCAGTTCCTAACCGGGTGATTAACAGTTACTACGGGGTCCTGATTAGATGCAGGACTAGGGATCACTATCAACTGGGCCACCGGCCAGTCGGATCGCAGATGGCATTAAGACCTAAGAGATGGCCACCACATCTGGCTCAATGTACAGTCAGGCCACTACCAATAAGAGCTGGCTCCAAACGGCTGAAAATTGGCCAAAGTTAGCAATATTTTGACCTATGATTGGTGTTTGTGCACTTAAATTGTTCAAATGCTACCTTCTAATTCTTATAGGTGTTTTATTTATTTTTGGCCGAAAAATTATGACAATGTCTTGTGTTAATTTACAAAACAAATCAGCTCAACGACACGCCACAGGAGGGCGGGAGAGCAGACGAACGTGGTATTTCCGGGCATCGTCTCTCCGTGCGAGGGAGGGGGGCTGAATGGCGGAATTTTACTGCGCTAGCCAGAGAATGATTGATGTCGGCACAAGAATGAATGTGAATGTGAAGGTGTGGGTATGTTGGTTAATCAGCTGAATAATTTAAAAGGAAACACACTTGTAATTTGTTTGACCCAGAAGTGTGTTGCAGGGCTTTTGACCCCGAAACCGTAGCTCAAAAAAGCAGCCTGATTTATTTTGTTAATTTACTAGAAATTACCGTTTGTAATATCTCTATTCGGATCTCGGTTTGCGGTGTGTGTGTGTGTAACCGGAGCCTGCTTGTGGCAGTGTCTACCGTAATAGCCCGTGTAGGCGAGAACTGATGGAAAAGAGTTAAAAAGTGCACACTTTATTTCTGTGTTCCAGAACTATATAACAATGTATGAAATGTTTGTAATGGTTTGTGCTATAATCTCAGTGTAGTATAAGATTTGTGAAGTTTATGATCAGACGCATCATAATGAAGACCCGTCTGAAATTGTGTAAACAGTGTTGTACATAAATATAAAAGTGATCTCATATAAAGTTGTGATTTTGTCTAACGGAACTGTAGCAGCCATGCAGGCACAAGTGATTAATTTGCTGACAGATAAAGCTGATGGTTCAGTAACCAAAGAACAGTTTGTGTGTGAAGATCTTAATCAGAGTTCTGGAAATCCATGGAATTTCTGTACAGAGAAGTGGCTAATTAAAACGGAAAATCAATGGGAAGTCATACGTGAGGGAAACTTGCACAGGATTTTGGCAGAGAGCCAGACAGCATAGAAGGAGATTGAGTTCATTCATGAACTTTGTGTTATCTAATTTGTTATAAAATATATACATATATGAAGTGTATATTTTCATGGAAAATTCTGAGTGTTATTACTCATTTGTAATTTGGTAACTTTGACTGGCTTGAATTTCTGTGGTATTCATTTTCTATTTTCTTTATTTTTAGTTAGTGATTAGTCTGTTGCATTCATAGTTTTCAAATAGCATAGGCTACCAGCTACAGCGGATTCACTGTGCAGAAGGTTTTAGCCTACGGTTAAGAAACGGAGATAGATGTCATCACGGTTAACTGAACCATATTTTTTGTCCTTCATAGCTATTTTTTTAATTACAAGGTGCTAAGCATTCCATACTAAAGTGTATTAAAACCCCACTGATTTCACCTGTTATACCATAACTGAAGTGAACGATTTTAAAAGAGATTTACTTTAATTAATTTTGAGTGCCATTCCCTGCATGTGCGTTTTAACTTTGTGCAGGAAAAGGTCTGTTTTACCTGCTTTCCCGGGAAAGTGGACTTGTTTTTAAAGCATAGAATCAAATAGCATAGAATAGAGTAACTTATTTTCCTGTTAGGGAACTTCAGTTGTAGCTTCCAGCAGTAAAAAGACATAGACAGTGGGGCAGACCCACAAACACAAACAAACAGATTAATAAAGATATTCAATTGAATCAGTTGTTTCACATTATAGTGAAAGTATGTGATATTAAGCGGCTAGTAAAATGCGTTGGTCACATTTCTGAAGCAGGCTAAGGTGAGACGGAAGCCATTGGTAGCTTATTCTTAGCGGTTGCAGGTGCTTTTAGCGAAACTGCTTTAACATATTTTTAAAGTATCATATTTAATATTTGGTCGCATATCCTTTGCATGCTGTTACTTCCTGAAGTCTGTGACCCATCAACATCAAAAGACTCTCAATATCTTAAGCTCTCTGCATTTGAATGGATCTCTATGAGAATTGGGGGGTGAGACTAGATTCAGCTGTAAATTACACTGGTACAGTATGGAACGTATGGCTGGCTAAATGGCTGTAAGTCATCAAGGGTCTGAGCTATCGAAAGAGCCCCAAACCATCACTCTGTTACCAGATATGGAGTAGATGTGGATGGATCACTGCAAGGGTTATTTCTCCTGACTCATTTTCCTATAGAACTCTATGGGGAAAAAAGTCAGGAGAAACAACCCTTAAAGTGATCCATCCAGATCTACTCCATATCTGGCCGCAGAGTGATGGTTTGGGGCTAATTTGATACCTTTGACCCTTGATGACGTATAGCCATTTCGCCAGTCATGTGTTCCATACTGTACCAGCGTAATTTACAGCTGAATCTAGTCTCACCCCCAAAATCTCATAGAGATCAGTTCAAATGCAGAGAGGTTATAGTATCGCTTGTAACAGTACCTGAAAATAAGATATCGAGAGTCTTTTGATGTTGATTGGTCACTTACTTCAGGAAGTAACAGCATGCAAAAAATATGCGACCAAATATTAAATATGATACTTTAAAAATATGTTAAAGCAAAGGGTATGAATACTTATGTAAATGAGAGATTTAATTTTTTCGATTTTTAATACATTTGCAAAAATTTCTAAAAACATGTTTTCACTTTGTCATTATGGGCTATTTTGTGTAGTATTTTGAGACAAAAAATTTACTCAATCTATTGTAGAATATATTTGTAATGTAATAAAACGTGGAGAAGGTGAAAGGGGTGGGCAGACCTTCCGGCTTGACTGTATATATTGTAAAATAACAACACTGTTAGAAATTACCAGGAAGTGATAATGGTTAGTCCAAATAATATTGATCCATATAGCCGATTCCTTGATCGCACTAAACATGCACGAGCGTGTCTGTTTCGCCATCGTGTGGGCAATCCGCCAAGGTGGAAAATCAGGCTTTTAAAGGGAATGGGATATGACATTTTGATCTGAAGTATGAAGTTATGCATTAAAATGTGCAACATATTTAGTTTTAAAGTTTCTTAGTGAGTGTTTGGCAGAGGGATGGCTTTAAGTGTCATCACTTGCTAGGCATACCAGATAGGGCAAATCCCTCACAAGGCAAAGTATACATGGTGTGAAATACATGACTAAAATTTAAAATGCATGCTAAAGTGTTCAAACACCCGCGCCTACGTTTGTGTCAAGCTGTTAGATTCTAACTGAATCTACGACTACTATGTAACTGAGTTTACCTGGTGTAAAATAAGATATGGATGGTTTAGGCAAAATATATACATTTAAGGTATATACAGCAGTGGACCATAATCATAGTAGGATGTGCTATAATTGATCAAGAGGCATTATTGAAACATTATTTTAGCTCAGAAGAGAACTGATGAAACTTTAGTGTTCAAGCTGGGTGAAGTGGAGGGCAAGGCTCCCTCCCCAGTGATTTTGTTGTTCTGGTGTGACAGATAATCAGTTTTATTTACATTCGCGGTTACCGTCTAAATTGTATGGTTTTGTTTTATGTTTAATTGTTTGGTCTAAAAGTAATCAGAAGTAAACCCTTTAACACGATCCCTCCTAAGGGTTTGTCAGCATGGCCTAAGTGCACTCTTTATTCACCGGAGACTGCTAATCGAACAATTAAAAAGGAAAAACTACCTAGGTGCTCTTCTGTTTCCAGCAGGAACTGGGTGGGGCATCTGCAGCCTTTGGCAGTGAATGCTTACACTGACGTTCATTTCATTTAGCTGTTTTGATTTAGGAGGCCCCTTTGAAAACCAGCCAAGTAAGCCGCTTGTCGAAGGGCGCCTGATATTCATCCAACTGGAGTAGGGGGGGGCTGCAGCAGCCAGAATAAGCACCCGTTTGGTTCCTGATCCAAAACTAGGGGCGTGTCTCTGTGCAACAGGAGATACAACAGGTCAGCTGCTGCTTTATTGTGTGTTACATATATATGCCCACATGTATTTAAATTTTTAGTTTCAGTTTCGTTTTGAACAAACCAATCAATTTTGATTATGACAGACAACTACAAAATGCAGCTACAGGCGATTGAAGGCACACACCATTCCATCCAATCTTTTTTTTTTTTTAAACTTAATTTTTATTTAATTTTACATACAAAACCAATACAGTACAACAAAATGAACATTTCCATGAATAGCTTACTGGCTTCGCACAAGTAACAGTTCCAAAGTAACAGTTCTGTCTAACTCAATTGTCAAATAAAGTGGTGTCATCATTCTCCCTTTTAAAGTCCATCCATTTCTTCCATTTCCCTTCAAACTTTCCCTCCTGCAGTCTTAAAACATGTGTAAACTTCTCCATCTTGAAAATCTCCTCCACTATATTCAGCCACTGCTCTATGGTTGGGGGTTCTACTTTATACCAGGCCCTTGTAATTGCCTTCTTGCTTGCCACCAATAATATTTTAACCAGGTACCGATCCCCACCCTGTACATCCTCCTGTGTTATGTTCCCCAAATATATTACCAGGCAAGACTTCGGTACCTCATATCCCAATATTTCCCTTATTTTATTCCAAACCCCCTCCCAGTATTCCTCCATCTTTGAACATTTCCAAAATACATGGGTATGATCCGCCACCGCTCCCCCACATGATCTCCAGCATGATTTCTGACCCGATGTATATCTCCCCTTAATCTTTGGCGTTATAAAATATCTTATAATGTTTTTCCACCCGAACTCACGCCATATTCTAGAACTAGTGGCTGTTTGCTGAACCTTACACACATTGTACCATTCCTCAACTGTTATTTCTATGCCAAGTTCCTTTTCCCACTTTTCCTTAACATACACAGTTGAAGTACCCTCACTGGCCACTAGAGCTTGATAAAGAGCTGATATTACTCTACATTTCTTCCCATTGTATGCTTCCACCATTATTTTAATTATCATGTTTTGTTCTTTAGGTTGGTCCAACTTGATCTCCTTTAAATAGTAATCCCTCACCTGAAAGTATCGAAACAGTTCATGTGTTTCCATTTCAAATTTAGCTCTCAGAGCCTGATAACTCAGCATTTCCTCATTCTCAAGTAGTGTACATATGGCTGTTACCCCACAATTAGCCCATCTCTGAAATCCCTGATTGTTGAATCCTGGTTTGAATCTCTTGTCTTGGGTTATCCACCTCAACATTTTTGTTTCAGTCTGCAACTTGTACTTTTCGACCACTGTGTTCCAAATAGATAGTGTATATTTAGTTATTGAATCTAACAATCCCTCTTCCCTCTTAAACAATTCCCTCTCTGTCATTAGTATTTGTACCGGGCTTGCCTCTCCCTTCATTTCTATATCTTTCCACTTAGCCACATATTCCCTATTACACCAACAGGTTACAGCTCTGAGCTGTGCCGCATAGAAGTAGTGTTCTAACTTCGGTACTGCCATGCCCCCTTTATCCTTGGGGAGCTGTAGAGTGCTATATCTAATTCTTGGCCTCTTTCCCCCCCAAACAAATCTAGATATCCATCTATCCCATTCCACAAACTGTTTCTGTGGTATCATTACTGGCAGCGTTTGAAATAGGTACAGTAACCTTGGTCATACATTCATTTTGATTATTTCTATTCTTGAACTAAAATCTAATTGGAGTATTGACCATCTTCCTATATCCCTTTTGAGTTTCTGATTAATCTGAGGGTAATTTGCTGTGTACAACTCCTCTACTCTCTTTGTAATATTAACTCCCAGGTACCTTATAGTTTCTGAATTCCACTTGATTTTGTATTTCTGTTCCAATCCTAGTGTTGGAGTGTAGTTCATGGTTAGGATCTGGGTTTTAGTAACATTAAGTTTATATCCTGAATAATAACCATATTCTTCCAGGAGATGCATTAGTGCGGGGAAAGACTCACTAGGTTGCTCCAAATATGCTACCACATCATCCGCAAACAGCCCTACCTTGTGTTCTATCCCATTTATTTCCACCCCCCTAATGCCTTGGTTATCTCTTATCGCCTGTGCTAATGGCTCTATGAACAGCGCGAAGAGAGTTGGAGAGAGCCCGCATCCCTGTCGAGTAGACCTTCCCAGATGGATTGGATTTGTGAGACTACCATTCACTTTAATCCTAGCGGTGGGTTCCTGGTATAACGCTTTTATACATTTGACCGACTCTTCATTAAACCCAAATCTTCCCAAAACCTTGTATAGAAATGTCCAATTGACTGAGTCGAAAGCTTGGGCAGCATCCACGCTTACTAAAATAACTTTCTTCTTTGTCTGTTGAGTATTTTCCACTATGTGTATCACCCTCCTAATATTGTCCTGCGTCTGCCTACCTTTAATAAAGCCGGTCTGGTCCTCGTCTATGATATCATCCATGAACTTCTCTAATCTTTTGGAAATTATTGAAGTGTACATTTTGTAATCCACATTTAACACCGATATTGGTCTATAGCTACTACAGAGCTCCTTATCCTTACCCTCTTTAGGTATAGTTGTAATAATGGCCTCCTTCCATGAGGGTGGTATCTTCCCTTCCTTAATTGTATGTCTATATGAGGCCAATAACATGGGACTTAGCTCTTTACTAAATATTTTATAAAATTCCGAGGGGAATCCGTCACTACCGGGGCATTTATTGTTTTTCATCCCAAAGACAGCCCTTTCAATTTCCTCCTCTGTAATGTCTGCAATTAACATCTCGTTGTGAGCTGTCCTTATTGATGGTAGATCCAAAGTTCCCAAAAAGTCAGTCATTTCCTGTTCGTCTGCCATTGGCGGTTGTGTGTATAGTGATTGATAGTAGTCCCTAAAAACTCTTTCTATATCTTCTGGTTCAGTAAGTAATTTATTGGTTTGGGGGTCCCTTATTTTGTGTACAGTGTTCAGTGCTTGTTGTTTTTTTAAACGTCTAGCCAGTAATCTGCTCGCCTTGGAGCCTCCCTCATAATATGTTTGTTTGACAAATCTAGCCTTCTTTTCAACTTCTGACAGTAACAAATCATTGATTTTAATTCTTGTTTCCTTCACTTGTCTGAGTATCTCTGGGTCATTTGTGTTTTTATGTTTTCCTTCCAAGTCTTTTAAGTTATCAATCCGTTTTTGGTAGTTTTCCAGCCTGGTTTTCTTAAGAAGTGTCGTCTGTACTATCAAGCTCCCCCTAATGACAGCCTTAAGAGCATCCCAAAGTATAGTTGGGTCTACCTCCCCGTTGTCATTTTCTTCTCTATATCTATTTATATCTATTTTTATCCTTTCCACCAGTTTTTTGTCATTCAGTGTCCCCACGTTCATTCTCCATACTGTGGTCCTCTTTCTCTTATTTAAGTTAATAGTCAGGTAGACTACGTTATGATCTGATAGGTCTGCTACTCCAATCCTGCAATCGTCTACCATATGCATATCTCCCTTCATCATGAAAAAGTAGTCCAACCTCGAATAAATTTTATGTGGGTCTGAATAGTGAGTGTAGTCTCTCTCCAAGGGATGGAGGTCTCTCCAAACATCCATTATTCCCAAATCAACCAGTTGCATATTCATATATTTATTAATCTGAGTCCTATTCTTCTTTGTGCTGGTCGTATCTAGATTATAGTTAAGCACCATATTGAAATCCCCCCCACATACTAAGATCCCCTCTGTTTCCCCACACATTATGTCAAATATTGTTTCAAAGAAGGCTTTCTCACTATCTGGAGGTGCATATATATTGATTAATGTTACTTTCTGTCCCTCTAATTTCCCCTTTACTATTACATACCTTCCCTCCTTATCACATATTTCTTTATCAAGTTCAAATTTTGTTGAGTTAGCTATCAGTATAGCCACCCCTCTCCTATTACTGTGTTTATGGTAAGTACTATAAAATGTATTGTTATACCCAAATCTCTTTAATTTCTCAAGTTCCTCTGTAGACAAATGGGACTCCTGAACATAGATCAGTTGAATTTTCTCCTTTCTGAATTTAGCCATCAACTTCCCCCTCTTAATTGGACTACTCAATCCGTTCACATTTAATGACACCACTTTAAGGCCATCATGCTGCATCAGTTATCCAAAACACTTCAGTTACCCACAAGCTAAACATGGACATAAAAACCACACCAGCAACAGCTGTTCTAACTAAACAGTAACTAACTAAACAGTAAAAGTAAGCAAAACAAAAACAGTAACTAACTAAACAGTAAAAGTAAACAAAACCTGGACTCCCATGGTAAAACCGGGGATCTTCTATCCCCATTCCCCTGTTGGTAGGTTGAGGGGAAATCCTCTTGTAGTTAGAGGGCCCCCCCTAGCGATGGAAAACTTAGATGATAGTCTTCCTCTCGCGCTAGAAATGTCCAACATCTTATTCTCAACCCACGCTCCCGGCCTGGCCTTGTCCCAACAATAGTTACTTTAAAAGCCAGCGAACCTTAAACATAGGGGACTTTATCTGTTCTCTTCACCCCTTCATCTAGATCAGTCACTCGCGCAGAACATTACAAATAAAATTAGAACACAAAACTCGACTTGTCCCCCGTGCCAAAGGTGCAGTTCGTCTCACATGATGGTAGCCTATTCGTATGCTAGACAATGCAATAGCCTACTTTTAGTAAAATAATTCCCTAAATCTAAATAATATATATATATATTTTTTTTTTAAAAGAAATGGATAGGTCTTGCAATAGCAACCTGGGACTTACCGGAGCTTTCAAAGATCAGGCAAAAACGAACATAGTCCCTTGAAGTTAAAAACAACTAGTAGTGAGATATTCAATTCTTCTGCGGTAAGTAGACAAAGAGTTAAGATTTATCCTCGTCTCCTCCCGAGCCCTTACATGTCCTTCCGAGAGAACCGTTCCAGTGTCTTCTTAGCTCTCACGGCAACATCCTGATTCCCTTGACCGGGCTCCTGTTCCCCGACTCTGCGCCACTTGCAAGCTGACATGAGCTGCTGTTCCAATGACATTTGTTGTTCCTTCACCAATCCATCCACCTTCATTCCTTTCTCCTTCATGGCTTGTGCTGCCTCTTGTGGGGTGCTGTACGTTCGGACGCCTCCTGCCCAGTGTACTCTCAGTGATGTAAACGGTGACTGAAACTTGATCCCCCCTTCCTTTAGAACTCGTTTCAGTCCACTGTAGGCTCCGCGCATTCTAGCTACCTCCGCTGGGTAATCGTAGTCGAAGGACACTCTCTTTCCCCCAATCTCGATTTTTGTCTGCCAGGCTCTTTTCAGAATGTCCTCCTTAATGTGGTACTGTAGGAAGTTAACGATGATTGCTCTGGGGTTCGGGGTCTTATTGGCAGCGTTTGACTTCGGTGCAGCCCGAGCCCTGTGCGCACGTTGGATCTGTAGGTTGACGCCATCATCCACCTTGAGCTCTCCTCTAATCATGCGCTCCACAAACGCGGGCACGGAATCCCCCTCCTCGCCCTCTGGTACTCCCCAAATCCGGATGTTATTCCTTCTAGATCTTCCCTCTAAGTCGGTCACCTTCTCTTGTAGCATTCGCTGCTGTCTGAGAGACGAAACGAGGATCCCCCCCAAGTCCACATTCCACTCCTCTGTCTCGCCCACGCGTTCTTGAATTTCCTCGACAGCTTTGCTCTGAGCTTGCATCCCCAAGTCAACCTCCTCAAACTTTCTTCCCATCTCTTCTTTAAAACTCGTCAACTCTCCTCTTAGCGTTCCACCCAGTTCTTGAATGCTTTTTCGAATGTCTCTCATTTCTTTACGGGTTTCCTCGCTGTTGGCATTGATCTGTTTGGTCACGTTGTCAAAACCAGCTTTCATGCTAGCTAGTACGTCGTCGTTAGCGTTAGCTGCAGCCATTTCGTCTCCGGTTTGCTTTTTCTCTGTCGTTTTTTCTCGTTCTTTCTGTCTCTTTTCTCGTTCTTTTTTCTCCTGTTCGCTCTTTGCACCTTTGGTGGCCATCCCATAAGTTTTACTTCTGAATGTTGGTTTTTAATCGTTTTCCGTCTTCATCGGCCGGGAGCTCGTGGATTTTGCGACTACCCTGCCATTTTGCCAAACCGGAAGTCCTCCATCCAATCTTAATGGGAGATTTTGGCTAGAACGCACATACATAGATTCAGAAGGAGAAGAAAATTATCAGGATGCACAACTGATAAATTTAAAACTGTGGCAACTCAGTGGGTCAATTTGGAACAGGTTCAAGCATATTTTCCAGAAGTAAGATGGACATTGGTACTGCGACAACTGTGGACAGCAGAAACACTTAGCTTACTGTTGGACCGACAGTGTGACAATCCAGACAGCGTAGCAACCCTATCAAATAGCAAGGGAGAGAAGTGTACGAAGGAGGACACAAGCTCTCATTGACTTCAATCAGACCCAAATAGACAAGTCATGCAGTCCATTGAAGACAGCGAAAGACGAATGCAGCAGGAAATAGACAGAACAAGAACGCATACACGGTGCGTTGCGGCGCGTGATGAGAAGTGGGAACACACACCAGAGAAAACCAGATGTCCTGGCCCCACAGAGCGAACACGAGTCTCAGATCCACTGGGAGCTACCACATGAGGCGCAACAAGACAGGGAAGAAGGCCTGAACGACGGAGCATGTGCAGTAGGTACACCACAACTCCTGCCCATCAATGTGTATGTTAACAACCCAGGAGGATTCCAACCCAAAAGGGGGAGAGGCCAATACAGAGGAAGAGGAGGCCAGAGGGGTGGAGCATATCAGAACAGAGGAAGGGGCCCAACAGGACAACAACAACACTCTAATCAGGGCCCACCACCGCAAACTCCAGACAATGAGGAAGAATGTTGGGGGTGCGGCCGGATTGGACATCATAGAAGGGACTGTCCCACCAACCCAGCAGACGAATAGGCTAACGCTTACCAGAATCAGAATCAGAATCCCTTTATTCGCCAAGTATTTACATACAAGGAATTTACTGTGGTTTATTGGTGCGTACATAAACCAACATAAAACATAAAAATAAAATAATATAATAACAAACATAAAACACAAAACACAAAAACACCGATGAAGAATGGGGGCCATCAGAAAAGTGGCACAACTAGGGGTCCCCAGAGAAGCCAGAGGGGGAGATAATGTTACCAATAGCATCAGCCTATCCATTACAAGAGCCCACCATACCAGTTACAATAAATCAGCAAGATTTCCAATTCATGGTGGACACAGGTGCTACCTATTAATGCATTGGAAAAACCGGCTCCGCCCTTCCCCTCTCTAATTAATCAGTTAAGACAATTGACTTCTCTGGGAAAGAGAATCCCTCTCACAAGACCGGTAACTATGCGTATTGCGGGCAGAACTGTCACTGCTCCAATATTGTACTCAGCTCACACCACAGTTAATCTGCTGGAAAGAGACATTCTATGTTCACTTAAAGCCACCATCATGTGCACACCAGATGGCGTATATGTGGACATCCCTGAAAACCTACAAAGCTCAATTATGGCAATGTTGCCACAGCAAAAACCACTCGTACCATGGTGTACTGGCTACAAATAAATCAATACTCCATGCTGCAACACCAGTGGAAGCTCTGGGCTCCATGGATACGTGACCATTTCAACGAGGTTGAAAAGCCACGACCACCATTAGGAAACGCAAAGCCCAAAGACGATGTAAAGCCACATATGCCACTACACTGCACACTTATGTTTGATGAGCAGTGCACACATACGGATTACCAAGAGTGCTGGGATGACGTCCAAAACAGAAGACAATTCAAGATCAAAGGTCAGGCTATATACTTAGGACCCCAAGGAGCAGCTGCTCCAATGTCTCTGCCACCATCTCTATGTCAGTGGTTCCAAGTCCAGAACTCCTCTCCACATGTGACTTTGCTTGTAGCAGAAGGATGAGTCACATCATTTAGGCCCAATGGTAGCCACAGCCTCACAAATTCCAGAATGGATACCCACCGCGAACAAGTACATTCCCGTTTCCCCAGACCGACAGTATATGCAAATTTCAATCAAACCACGCGATGAAGGGGTAGCAGAAAGGATTCTGCTGGCCAACAGGCCTCCAACTCAAATGTCACTCCTGCCAATACACGACACATTGCTACAGCAAATTCCAGAGACAGTATGGTCTAAACACAAGACAGATGTGGGCTGCATACATTCAGCTCAGCCAGTACATATCACACTGAAACAAAGAATAAAGTTGCCACACCAAAAACAATATTCCATTAAACAGCAGGCAATAGCTGGGATCGAGCCCACAATTGACGGTTTGCTGAAAGTTGGGGTATTAATAAAAACTAAAAGCCCACGTAACACCCCCATCTTTCCGATTAAAAAGCCTCACTCAGACGTTTATAGATTGGTCCATGATTTATGCGCTATCAACGCAATCGTTCAAGCAGAGGTACCCGTAGTTCCAGATCCACACACATTACTGTCCAATATACCACCTGACACACAGTGATATACAGTTAAATTTTTTAGCATACCAATTGCACCTGAATCACAACATCTGTTTGCATTTACATACAAGAATCAACAATACACTTACACCAGACTACCACAAGGATATTGCAAAAGTCCTACAGTGTTCAACAGAGTGCTAGCACAAGATCTACAACATCTAGACCGACCTAGCACTCTCATACAGTATGTAGACGACTTACTGATATGTAGCCACACTAGCGAACATTGTGAGAAAGACTCAATTGCAGTGCTAACAGCGTTAGCAACAGGAGGCTATAAGGTTAGCAAGGACAAACTGCAGTTCTGTCAACAAACAGTGAATTACCTTGGCAGGCAGCTGAGCGGTGACAAAAGACTTGTTGCACTGGCACACATTGAAGCTGTCACAAAGGCACCCAAGCCACAAACAGTTGGACAAATGCTTTCTTTCCTGGGAATGGCGGGGTACAGCAGTGCATGCAATCTGCACGAGCCTTGGGGAATCCGGATTATAGCAAATCTTTCCACCTACAGTATATGTTGTTGAGCGCTCGGGCTTTGCATGTGCAGTTTTGATGCAGGACACGCCTACGGGCAAGCAGCCACTGGCTTATTACAGCACCAAACTGGACACTGTGGAGCAAGGACTACCCCCGTGTTACCAAGGTTTAGCTGCAGCAGTATTCGCTTATCAGAAGGCCTCGACTTTGACAATGGGACATTCTGTGACATTGTACACGTCACATCAATTGCATGCCCTGTTGACTAGTCCCTGCTTTGTTTTAACTCAAGCCAGGAAAACTGGCTATGAAGTAATTTTATCTGCACCAGACATTATGATTCAGCGATGCACGATCATTAATCTGGCAACAAGAATGGTGATGCGCACTGACGGTACTCCTCATGACTGTGTTGACAGAACGCACTTTTCTTAAAGCACGTGACGACCTGCACAACACGCCAATATGGGTAGACCTTACATTGTTTGTAGACGGTTCCTGTTTTAGGGATGAGCAGAGAGATTTGGAGTAGTGCAGCTAAGTGCTGAAATCTTTTTCTCAAATACAAGCCAAAAAATGTTCTGCTCAATTGCCAGAGATTAAAGCGCTAACAGCAGCATGCCAACTGGCGGCTGGGCAAGCCGCTTACATATACACAGACTCAGCCTATGTGTATGGTGTGTGCCATGTTTATGGTACCATTTGGAAGCAGAGAGGGTTTAATAGGGCAGATGGTACACCTATCACGCACGGGGAGGCAATATCAGACCTTTTAGAGGCTATAACACTGCCCAAAACACTGGCAATTATAAAATGCCCAGCGCATCAGAAAACAGACACTTTGGTTGCCAAAGGTAACAATTTGGCTGTTGAGGCAGCACGCAAGGCTGCGACAGAATCAACATTGATAGCGCCTCTACTTGCAGGAGATCCCAATCCCATAACAGACATTGCCTCACTAATAGAAGCCCAAAAAGCAGCCAGTGTATATCAGATCAGCGTTTGGCTAAGAAGGGGGGCAGTGAAAACACTGGAAGGACCCAACAAGGGCCTGTGGCGAGGGCCAAAAGGGCACTTCGTGGCACCCCTTTCACTCGTTCCCATAGTCATTAAACATGCGCATGGTAGGTCCCATTGCGCAAGGGGGGAGGTGAATAGGATTTTTCAGACAACCTGGTGGTTGCCATTTCTGGCAAGCATGGTCGATCAAACGCTAAATGACTGCGAGGTCTGCGCCTCCTATAATAACAGGAAGGCATTTTCAGCGCTAATAGGGCACATTCCACCACCTGATGGACCTTTCAGACACTTTGTAATAGATTTTGTGGACATGACCACGTCCAGAACAAAAAATACATTTTGGTAATGGTGGATCGGTTCAGCAGGTGGGTGGAAGCAGCCGTCACAAGCAAAAATTACGCAGTAGCAGTAGTGAAATTTTTGACTAAAGAAGTGTTTCCCAGATTTGGGAAACCAGATAAAATAAGTTCTGACAATGGAAGGCATTTTGTGAATGACATAATGAAAGCCACGACCAAGATTCTGGGGATTAAGCAACGACTTGGGTACGTGTACCACCCGCAGTCACAAGGCACATTGAAAGCAAAAATAGCCAAAATATGCGCAGGGGGCAAAATTAACTGGATAGATGCACTACTACTAGCACTAATGAGCATGCGAATGCAAACTAACAGAAGTACGCATCTAACCCCGCATGAAATGGTAACAGGAAGGCTAATGCCCATGCCGTTTGTACGAGGTCCGTACAATGGACACCCGCTTGAGCAGCTCGAGAGGGAACTGGCGATCTATGTGCAACACTTAACCGTAATAAACAAACCATTTTCCAAGAGGTAAAAGGAGCAACACAGGAAAGGACAAGTGACATTGCGAAGGAACTTGGAGAAATACGCCCAGGAGATTGGGTGAACATTAGGTAATTTAAAAGGAAGTGGAATGAGCCCAGACGAGAGGGACCATTCAAGGTGGTCCTAACCACACCCACTGCGGTTAAAGTAGAAGGTAGGACCGTGTGGTTTCACCTGAACCACTATAGTAAGGCACCAGGACCAGAACGCGCACTCGAGCAGGTTACAGACGAGTTGCAGAAGGTAGTAGCAGCACAGGATGAGGAAGGTGCACCTTCAGCGAGAGGGGAAGATGAAGTGTAGAAGGAGAGAAGAACGGGTGAGGAGCGTACGAAGGGTAATAATGGTAATGCTGTTATTAATGGTAGAGACACGTACTGTGGGATCAGCCCCACTAAATACTCGTCCAGAAAAGACAAAGGTTGTGACAAACCAAAAACGTAATGCACCAGACTAAGACACACTAAGTATCGAATACAGAAAAAACCCTGGAAACGCTGGAGAATGTGCAGCAGCACTCATGACTCTTGTAATGCCACGGAGAGCTGAGGAGAGAGAGTGGAACATTACCGCTGCATGTTGGTTGCGAAAGGACAAAGGGACGGCAGAAACCATTTTGGAATGGAGCATAGAGGTAGAAAACGCAATAAAATGGCAACTGAGCACTCAAGCGACAGAATATTGCAAGAAACCAGAGGGCAAGGAAAGAGGGAAAAGCTTTCAGTTCAGCATCACGCGTGTAGAAAGTAAATGTAGACAGTCTAATGCCAAAACGCCAACCTGGGTAGATAAGGACAAAGTAAAGCAATGGTACCGGCAAGTAAGAATAACTAGATTAACAACCAGCCAAATAGTACAAGACAGAAAGCAACAGACTGTAATGACTGGAATAAAAATAACGGAAGCAGAACTAGACCAAATAATACCGAAAGATAGAATAAAAAAACGAGGAAAAGGTAAAAAAAACTGGAAATACACAGACTGACTAAGGACTGATGGGACAAGGCGGAAGGTAATGCATGGTACAAATGGGCCAACTTTTTGGTGACTCAAATGAAGATAAAAGAATGTTACTTATATGTGGCAGCAATAAGTAACACACTAAACCACTAAACGTAACACACATTGACAGGGAAATGAGCATCAAGTGGCTTTTACCCACTTCCGAGAAAACGGAGGGGATGTTTACCACGTGATGTTCTGTTCTGCTGCAAAGTCTCCCTCCAAGCGATAGTCATCATTTTGATGATCGCCAAGGTTGTAAGATGGTGTCTTGCCATCTGACCGGATGGAGCCTGGGAACAGACGTAAGGGACAAATGGTATGTGAATGTGACTGGAAAAGTCACACAGGGGGGCTAAACAAGCGCCAGATCAGATAAAAGCGGCGGCCAGGCATCGAGGACTACTGGCTGCGAGAAAGTTGATCTCATTTCTGTTTTAAAGTCATCATTCAATGTTTAGATTGATAGCTACCATATGTATAAAATTTATGTGATTATGTTCGGTAACTAATCTGGAAGTGAGCATCCAGAGGCTCAATGGCGGAAATGTGGTATATTTTCATATATCATCACAAACTGTATGGCCTACCATATGAAACAATTGTGTTAATAAGAAGATGCTTTTCTGTGTTAGGGTGTATTTCAAAAAACATCTCTAAAGGCCCAAATGCACACACATCTGTGGCCTTACCGTCAAGGACACACACGCAGGAAAATATATCCATTTACACTTTTTAGTTGATAGCTTTGTTAGAGGCATCTAGGCAAGAGGAGACGTACTCCCTTCAGCATTCCAGAGAATCTAGCCTGGGTGCACTGGTCGGAAATGACTAATAGCAGTGGCAGGCAGTGTGGGGGCCTGATTGCAAAATAGCTGTATTTGCATATACGCCCTCACATTCAAGGACACGCACACACCTTGGCAACCAGCCAATTCCTAGCCCATCTGAAGAGATAACATGATTCACTCCCTAATCTTTAAAGAACCAGCCTGTTAAAAAAATGCCTAACACTCAGGCCTTGGAAATGTGTGTGTGTCCAGTTTGAGAACTAATAGTTTATTAGATCCAAAGAAAACATCCCAACAAACGTCCTCTTTACAAACATTAGTAAAGGTTTATATTATTACAAAATAATCTAGGATATTATAGAGAAAATGTTAACTTGCATTCCACAATGCACCCATGCATAAACTGTAGACTGAGGAAATAAAATGAGAAAAATCTTAGTTAGTAGCATCTAACCCATTAGATCATTGTATTATTATGTATTGAACTACTATAGTCAAACCATGGTCAGGGCATTCTGATATAATTAAATCATGGCATTTCATCAAAACTACCACATAAATAAGGGTCATATGTAATGCTTAATTAAAACCAGCAGAGACCGCTGCAGACCATGGAAAAAATATCTCCTAGGGGGACGGAGTCAAACTTTTAGGCCCACACTGGGTGCGGTTGAGAAAAGCATAAAACGGGGGGTTATCTGAGCTGCTGCTGCTGCTGTTATGTTTTGTTTTCTGTCATTAACGGACCTGTTTTTACGCCTGGTGGGTGAGCATGAAATTGACGGACTTAGACTGGACCGTGTGATTGAGAGTGTTTTTAACATATGTATGCTTAGCCGATCAGCCTGGGTATGCATATTCATGCAAATATTTTTACAATAAATTAAGTTATATCAGACTCTGGAATGTAGTGTCTATTTGGAAGAAAGTTTGAATTACTTATAGTAGAATAGTCCCGACCCCTCCCGACAGGGCGGTGAAAGGATTGTTCCATTTATTTAACTACAGTTTAATTGACTTGGTGTTATACTGTGATGATTATGCGTTCCCTTAATTTTTTTGAGCAGTGTATAGGATCTTGAATAACATTGGACATGGGAAATGGACTTTAAAATGTTTTACAAGGGCCGATAGCAAAGAGATATGTACACACTACCATTATTTTCTTTATATGACCGAACAACATGGAAAGTATGGTGATAAAGAAGGCAGTTGGCATCAACACACTGAATAACAGAGTCAGGAAATACATTGTAGGCAAAACGGTGTCTGCTGAACCCATTGGTTTTCAACTTCTGAACAACTAGTTTAATAGCTGAGTTTACAAGAACAATGGTCTTGATAGTTGCAAACTGAGGTTCGCCGTCCGGCATGTAGGACACAAACACAGTCATGTCAGGGAGGTATGTGGTACCCTTAAATGTGACCCAGGTTGGCACAAAAACCTCACACATAAGTGGTATGCCCTCTATTCCATTCTGAATGCTTCTGTATCCCTCGAAGGCTGCAGCAATTGATGTATAACCAGGTCCAACATGCACATTGTGGGTAAATAGAGCACCAGATAGAATGTTAAAGCACAGTAGCATTTGATACCTGAAGGCCATGGTTTTACAAATGTTCAGAAAGTTGCATGTGACATGACTTATGCGTTTAAAAAAAACATGTTTGGCCTCAAACCTCATTGCCCAACAATGAACAACAGGCCCCAATGCTCTAATGGCTCCCGGATAATGCACCATGAAATGGTGTTTTGGCTTCAAGTGAAGCTCTGGATAGACCTCCAAAAAAAAGGCTGTGGTGCTCATAGATTAGATGAGCGAAGTAGATAGTAGATCTGGCTGCAAGTGATAGGGAGTAGACTAACTCCATTATTGACAGTAACAGGAGTAGTAGCTCCCAGAGGGGATTGCCCTCTGGGATCAAGTCAGCCAGCATGAGAGGGAGATACTGCAACAGACACCACATCTGTGTAGCACTCTGTCTGAAGGCACGATTTGGCTGCTGTAGTTCTTTGATAGTGCGTTGTGTGAATCTTCAAAGCCGTAATCGAAGCTTGTGAGGTGGTCATTAACGACCTCTACAGTGATCAACTTCTTCTCAACAAAAGATTGGAGGACCAGTTTAGCCTCATACCCCCCCACCCCCTCCAGAATGTCATGCATGACATCAGGTAATATGTTTTCAACCACATCACAGCTCTGAAGCTGGTTGAAGACACTTTCTCTTTTCAGGCCGGTCTCTGTTGAGTTTCCAAGCCAAGTAGTTTTCTACTAGTTTTCCTCTTGTGTCCGTTTCCACAAGGCCTGTTTGTGGATGCGGCACCATCGACAGACACAGTTTGCAGAAGAAGCTCTCATCGTAGCCTAAAACTGCATTTTGGCCCAGGTTGTCACCGACTATTTGTGCCACCCAAATTCTTACTCGAATGCTGCTCTTTGAAAATGCATTCTATTGAGTTCAATGTCATTCAGCTTGTCTATAATCGGTTTCAAAATGGAGTCTAATCCATAGGTTTTGGCATCATCTGATTTGTAGACTGCTGCAAGGAACACAGAGTTTAAACTTGAAAGGGCTAGGGACCTAACGGAGGAATAGATTAACCCAAGCTTATGGATCCCAATCTTGGACTCTCATGAATTTACCGTCTCACAGTCATCCTGGTAAAGGACGACTGGTAATACCAGGTTGTGGTTGAAGGTTGCTTTTGTTTTATACATTTCTCCATCCGTAAAATCTGCCATGACATCACCCCCACCCCTCTCTTTCCAGTCCAAGATTTTGTCCATGGTTCCAGCACTTTCCAGGACTTGCTTTAGCAATGGACGTAATGGGACTCTTTGGAAGCTGGAAGGGACTCTCTGGAACGGGAACCTGCAGCACATGGAGCACAATGCCTGTCAGTGGGTACATTTTTTGCATGAACGACATGCCAAGAAGAGGCTCCTCTACGGTCTTAATAAGGCACCCTGACTCCAGATAGTACCTATCATCTGTTTGTGTTCTGTCTCCAACCCCTGAAAGGGATTAGAGGCAGCCACAAACTCCTGATCTAAGTTCTACACTTCTGAGGTATGGCTGTATCCTATGCTTTGAAAGAGGGACATAGTTTTCCTTCGCAAATTGCCCACAATGTCACCTACCAGGCATGTGGTCTGCTGCATGACATATTGTATTGAGGCAAAGGTCTGGGAGGGTTTGGACCTCAAGTTTGCTAGAAAGAGTGCCACAAACTTTCACCCACAGGCCTATTCTGGGAATCAGCTCCACGATACTGGCTTGGTCCAGGGCCCTGAAAGAAGCATTGTCAATTAACTTTTCTGAAAAACAAAAGGGGGGTGGGGCGCAAGGAGGTGAGGCGGGGGTGGGAAGGAGACAATGCATGCACACATATGGTAGGGGCTGGGAGGGATATAGGAAGCCATATACTTTACGTATTAGTAAACATTACTAAAGGCTTCCTCATGGGAGGCCCAGGCATGGTGTAATTTTGTAGGTGCGATGGTTCACAACGTAAAAGCCCACTCATGTTTCCCAAAGGATTTTTGAAATATCCATGTAATAACGAGTGAGAAAAAACATGTTGAAAAGATGTCTTACTTAAGTCTTCAGTATTTACGTCTTTTCATCATGAATAGGTATTTAAAACTACAATCTGCAATCCAAACGTAAACAGCTAGCTTGTAACAGCTAGTTGGTTTAAGATGCAGTTTGAAGCTGTAAAAGGTTTGTAAACATTTAGTTACGGTGGGGTGAGAGAAGCAACCACCACATTGTTCATCCATAAGTCCTACTCTTCAAGAACATAATGCATATAGAACCTTAATTGCCCATACTTCAAAAGAATTGCAGATTGTAGCTTCAAGATGTCTGTTTTTTTAAGAAAAAAACTTTAAGACATATTTTCAAAATGTTTTCTCACTGTTATTACAGCAATGTGGATCATGACTCTAGTGGATATACAAAAACAGGCCACTAGAGGGTGCTCGGGATAAATTAAATTGATAATCTTACTTTAAGATTGTTCAACTAGAGACTCCAGATTCCACTCCTGAAGTTGGTTCTTTGTCCAATTGTCCATGGGATCTCTACAAAGAAATAAAAATATCTTCTATCTCTCTATCAGAGGAGGCTCCTCTAGGGAGGCAAGGGAGACACTGCCTCCTCAAAATATAAAATATTTTTAAAAACTCAGCACATAAGATCGGACTGAACGGAAGAGTGTAAAACAAAAGAAACAAACAAAAAAAACAGTCTCAGAGAGAACAGCAAAGAATAAAATAAATAGCACAGAATGCTAACAGTGCGGAATAATACCTATACCTGAACTAAAAGCTAATAGAAAGTCCCACGTGAACATAAACAGCATTTAATATCACAAGGTCGCTAGTACCTGGCTCAATGCAAAGTCGAATGACAAAGAAGCACCGGGGAAGTGGAAGTGAGGAACTTAAATACCCCGCAGGTAGAGGCACAGGTGAAAACAATGATGAGGGAAAGCAAACCCCGGAACGGAACGTGGAAAAAATCTGATAGATTCTCAATCTGGAAATAAGGACGAGAACCGCAACGGAAAAGAAAATAAAAACCCACGAACCATGACAGGATGTCATTGTTTTCAATGAGACAACGATGGCAAGAAGACAGTCGATGGCAAAATCGCCGACGGCGAAAAAAACTACTTTTACCGTCCACCGCTGCAGTACAATCACGTGCCAATGGAACGGAAGTGGTACATTTAAAAATGGATGAGAAGTGCGTGCAACTTCGTGGTAGAAACTTAAATACCCCGCAGGTAGAGGCACAGGTGAAAACAATGATGAGGGAAAGCAAACCCCGGAACGGAACGTGGAAAAAATCTGATAGATTCTCAATCTGGAAATAAGGACGAGAACCGCAACGGAAAAGAAAATAAAAACCCACGAACCATGACAGGATGTCATTGTTTTCAATGAGACAACGATGGCAAGAAGACAGTCGATGGCAAAATCGCCGACGGCGAAAAAAACTACTTTTACCGTCCACCGCTGCAGTACAATCACGTGCCAATAGAACGGAAGTGGTACATTTAAAAATGGATGAGAAGTTCGTGCAACTTCGTGGTAGAGAACGAGAGAGGTGGGAGGAAATATCGAACCAAAATGTTTTTAAAAATACAGACAAAAAGGCTGCTGCAGCATGGAGTGTTGTAAGCACTGACATACAGATTCCAGGAACACATTATTATTAGCTGTATTTTCAGAGGTTTTTCTGTGTATGATTTGAGGTGTAACTAACTAGCTAGCGAAGCTACCTAAACTAGCTTACATTATGATACATACACACACACCACCCTTTATGAAGACACAGACAAACAACGCAGTAATACACACACACAATGTATAAATACACTTTCGGTCACGGTCCATTTTGCAAAGGCGCTCTGGTACACCGGTAATCTGTTTCGACGGACCGTAAATATGGCAACGGATATAAACAATGCGTTACCGCGACAGACATTTGTGTACCATCAACTACGTCCCTGCTGTTGTACCGTCTACCTACCGTCCGCTGTGTGAACGGCCCATAAGCAGTTGGGTTGCTACCGGCGGTTGCTACTTGCTAGCTACCGATACCGAAGTTTTGAATACGAAGGAGCTAGACTAACGAGAAGCAGACCTGTAGTGAAATGTTTTATTTATCGCAAATAGACACATTTTAGATTATTTATTATTTTTATTTAATAAGATCAACCGTAGCAAAAGGTAAATTGGACTAAATTGCTAACTTTTGCTCGGTGGCTAGTTACTTCTGACACGGTTAACAACTATTAGCTAGCTAGCGTTAGCTATACTTTCTGGCCTGCGTTCTGTTCTGTGTCGGACACTTTGGGACACTGAAATGGACAAAACATGGACTTAACATCAAAAATCTGGATTGTAGGCTACTGTTACACAGCATACGAAATCCAATGAACACGTAAGTGCACTGGTAAAGCTTAAAGGGAAACTATGCCCTCTGTTTCAGCCTGTCTCCAGCCACGAAACAATTTTGAAAAATACTTTGTGGGGTGAGCGAGGGAGAGGAGGAGCTGCCATCGTCATTCGCGTAAATTAACAAAAAAATCTAACTGTCAAACTAGATATTGCACATAAAATATGAATCAAGATTCAGCAACTGCATGGCCTATTTCTCACCTCAAATATTTTCAGAAACATATTTTAGTGGACTATTTAGGTGGAATAAGAGAGTTTATGAACAGGATGCAACGTTGTTCCAGTTTAAAAAACGTGGAGCCGAAACTAAAGTAACATAGTTGGTCTAACCAATCAGGTGCCGGCTGTTTCCGTTGTGGGCGACAACAATTATCCATATGAAGTAGAGGTACCTCCAAAGAGGTATTCTAACATCACAATTGGGGCGGGGGCAGTGTGAGGGGCAGAAAGGAAATTTCAACCATTAGGGACAGCACAAAAACGCTTTTCTACCAGTTTCTCCTGATTCATGTTATTATTTCAGAATTGTTTAAATAACGGAATGGATGAATAAGTTGCATTATAAGGTAGGCATACAAACATGTTTGCAGCATCAAAAAAAGTAGGGTGTAGTTACCCTTAATCTTTGGGTATGAATTTGTATAATTTAGAGCATGTTATTGACGAGGGGGAAAGGTGTTCAGGCGTTAAAAAAAACTAAAAAACATATACTGTGAAAACATTTTTTAACCGTAAGAAGAAATAGGGCTGTGCTTAGACTTCATTGACGTTACTTGGCCAGCAAGAGTTAACAGTTAGCTTTCATAAGGCAAGATGAATGAGGCAGTTCACAGGTAACGTAAGGCAGTTTGTTTTTTATGTGATGGCCAGCTATAATGATTTGCTTGCCTCTTTCTTGCAGTCATTGACTGTGTTTAACAATGAGATAACATTAAAGTTAGTTAAAACCACAATTAAAATGCGAGGTTGCTCCTTTTTTTGTTAGGAAAAATTACCAAACGACTAACACCAGTTGTCACTCACTGCTTTCATTTGCATTGCGATACGTTGATGGAAGTGGGCACATTCAGGAGATGTTCATTGGATTTTTCGACGTTTCAAGTGTGGGCGAGATGCACAATCTATGTTCGTGAGTGCAGAGATGGCAAAGTTCGATGATGAGCAAACTGGTAGCTCAGAGGTATGACAGGGCAGTAGTCATGCCACCTGCATTAAACGGACTGCAGGCTAAAATCTGGTTTCCCCCAGTGCACTTGTTTGTACATTGCTACGACCAACGTTTAACTTTACAAGATAATTCTGTTACTTTCCGACTATTCCGAATAATAATTTGTCACATTTTTCTCTTTAGAACCCCGCAAACCGCTGTATTGGGATGGAAGGTATGCCATCCGCCAAGTTACGGCTTGGTGGGGCATGCCCCATACCTATACAGCACAGAGAGTTTGGCACTTTTCAGGGTTTCCTACAGAAGTGACCACAGACTCTCAGCCCTTAAAAACATTACCTTCTGTATGTTCTGACCTCATGTAACCACACAGCATTCAGATACAACTTCACACATCCACAAAATAAAGCCCCAAACTTTGGTTATTTTGCGGTTTTTCCTCCTTCCTCTTCTGCTTCTTCTCATTCTTCTTCCCATTTTTCCTGCCTACCCAGAAACCCTCACTACCTGCCTCCCTCCGTACCCTCAAAGAATCATTCTCCCCAATGGATAACAATATTGCATACCTGCTCTCCCAAGCTTATCAGCCAATAAAAATGCTTCACACTAATGTGGACACATCAGACAAAACCGCTATATGGCGTGGTGTTTTCCATGAAGCTGCTGTGGCCAACTGGTTGGAGTTGATGCCTCTCACACAGAGGATTAGGGCTTCGAGCCCAACAGGGCACAAGTTTATTTTCAACAAAAACAATGTGCAACTGTTAAATACTTTTCATTTATTACACTGTTATTTTTACATTAACAAACATATTTTTATTGCAAAGGCAAAAGACGTTTCCAATATTAACTGTTCAATGTTTCACTTGTATTTCACTTGTAGCGACTACAGCGAAATGGTAAAAGTCAGACGACACCACTTCAAGTAACGTTATGTAGTATAGAAACGAATCTTTGCTGTTGACACTGACAAATGGCCTATAGCCTATCTCACGTGACTGTACCTCTTTGGTCTTGTGGTTAGCGTCAAGCCTTAATATGCCGAGAGACCTGAGCTCGATCTCCACCTGGTACTGTGTAATTTCATTTTGGACTAAAACAGTGTGCACATGTTCCAGTTTTCTCACACAAGAATGTTTTTTATTGCAAAGGCTAAGACATGTTTACAATATTAACTGTTCACTTATTTATAAGTTCACAATATTTAGCCTGTTACTTAAACAATTCAGTAACTGGACACCACGACAGTTAGCTAACGTTATGGGAACAGGTATCCCATGGCCATTTGTCAAGCAAAGAAAAAAGGTTTTAACGCAGAATATCATCTGGTTAAGATCACGTTGTTGCATTCATGTAAAACAATCTATAAATAACTGTGACAGGCTACATGTTTTCACAAACATTTGTTTTAAAGAGGGTCATTACAGAAAAGCCGACCTAGTTTGGTAGGCGCCCGCTACCACTGCACATAGCCTACAGTTACAGTAGGCTACCGGGACAAACATGCATGCATACGCTATAGCGTACGCCTACCTATGTTGTCATTTCTTTATTAATTTGTGACAAAACAATTATGTGCACTTCAGCTCTGTTGACTTTATGCTTTTCATGCATAACACAATGTGACCATAAAATGAACTACTACGAAAATTTAGAATTTACGAAAATATCTATTGCAAACATTAGGCCATTTAATAATATAACATAAAACAAAATTTTTATCCATGCTACCTTCTTTGTCAGTAGTTCTTATTTTATCATGCAAAGATCTCTGGGAAATAGCTTTGCCAGAGAAATTTGAATGTCAGTCAGCTGGTCAGGAAAACTAACCTACTAAAGAGTGTAGCCAAAAAAGGCCGCTGCGGTGGTACAGCGGTAAAAGGCGCTGACTTTCAGTGCCATTTTCCGAGCATGGCCAGCGCCCTGTGGGAGCAGCAATTGGCGGCTGCTTCCGGGTGGGGGGAGGGCTCGGATGAGAATCGCTACGCAAAATAAGGCCCCGGGTGAGTTGGAATCACGGTCAGGAGCTTGGGGAGTCGCGCCCTGTAGAGGACGTGGCGGCCTCTTTCCTACTACCGGCTGACGGGGTTGTATAGCGGTGGTTCTCTAGCGGTTGCTACACGGGGGGAATTGAAGTAGAATAGGGGTTCAATTGGCTACTAAATTGGGAGAAAATGGGGAAAAAATCAGAAACAAATTTAAAAAAAAAAAAAAAAAAAGAGTGTAGCCAAAAGGAAACTACTACTACGAAGCGAGTAAAAAATATATAATATTCCATGCACATCCATGGTTTACCGTTCGAATTGAAGAAGAATCTGTATTCAGAAATGTGCAACAAAATACATTTATTTCAGAATAGTCACTAGTAGCTCTATACATAATAACCACAACATAAGGAGCCTAATGCATTTAAATGCGTTTTTTTTTTTAAATTTACAAAAGTGCGTGTGTTTCTAATCTACACAATAACAGCAACATGTTTTAGTCCTAAGTGTGATAGAGTCGCTGTGGAAATGTCGACTACAAAAAATGTAACAAGATTAAGGGTTAATCAGAAAACAGCTGTAGCTGAATATACTGGTAAGTACTTAGTTTCCTAAACATATTTATACGAGAGATTTTGGAAAACAAAAATTAGGTGTCTTCTAAACCGAAAGTGCATCAGGTACTGTATATAGTACAGTCAGCAAGGGAAACTGGCAAATGCTTATTTGTACTACAACGTGCTTTACTAATATTAATGTTCCTATACGTGAACATGATTTTCTCAGTGTGTATAAACGGTGCATTTTACAGTCTGTGGCTGTGGCGAGAGGATTGGTTTACGGGATTTTCTTAAAGCTGCAGTTCTTAATTTTAGACTAACATGAATACTGTAATTGAGACGGATACGTCTCAACCACTAGGGGGAAATTTATACAGTTCAAATAGGCTACGTACCATCATGTAGTTAATTTAGTTGTAGTTCATGATAGGCTAAAGCACAGAACTCACGCCTATGTCTTTCTTTGAGCTACAATGCATGCGTGTCCATTCTGTACGCATGTCTCTCTTGATGTCATTATCTTCATGAGTTTGCTACCAAACACATTACATTAGTACACAAAAATAAGTGATATCTCACCAAAAAATAAGTTTTCAACATAAGAAAATGCCAAGTCTGTCAATCCTTAATTCCAACTTGCAAAAACTAGGCCTGCCTTTATTGATATCAAAATGTGGCCAAGTTACAACTAAAAATATTGCCTATTGTAGCTCACACAAATTGAAGTAGCTCTATTCCAAAGCAATGTTATCCAAACTTTCCGCCTATGTGCCACATCAAACTGAAAGGACAATAATTTATAGTGGAGATAATCAGAGATTCACATGTGTTGCAATTACTACACTACAGGTTATGTTTGAACAATTGTCTGCATCCAGTGCTTTGGGTCTATGAAAAGCAAAGCATTAATAAAATGTATTATTATTATTATTATTATGTATTAATTGATGTATTTATTTGGAATATTTGGATTTCTGTAGAAACCTGTGTGGTCCTACAGAGCCTAGATACTATTGTGTTCACAAAATTCTGTTTGCAAATAACATTATTATTATGTTAACAAATTAGTACTATTACTTATTTGGAATCATCTGACCCACAAACATACAGTAGGCTACATTGGCGAACATATCTGGATAGGTTTGTAAAAATGCTATGTAGGCTATTTTCAACGTCATCATATTTCAAATTTTTATCTGAATTTATTTATTTATTCATCCCCCCTTTCTATTGTAAATGATCTTTCTTGGTGTAAACGTTTGTTTGTGAATTGTAGAGAAATCTGTAGCAGCAGCAAACATTTTAAAACTTGTACATTTTCTAAAGTAATCTTGACAACAAAATATAAACATATACAGGTGCAGCTCAAAAAATTTGAATATCGTAAAAAAGTTCAATATTTTTGGTCACTCATGTCAGAAAGTGAAACTCATATATTATATAGATTCATTACACATAGTGAAATATTTCAAGCCTTTATTTCTATGATTTTAATTTTGATGATTATGGCTTACAGCTAATGAAAACCCAAATTCAGTGTCTCAGAAAATTTGAATATTACATAAGATCAATAAAAAAGAATATTTTAAACAGAAATGTCAGCCTTCTGAAAAGTATGTTCATTTCTATGCACTCAATACTTGATCGGGGCTCCTTTTGCATGAATTACTGCATCAATGCGGCGTGGCATGGAGGTGATCAGCCTGTGGCACTGCTGAGGTGTAATGGAAGCCCAGGTTGCTTTGATAGCGGCC
Source organism: Ilyophis sp. 1 JC-2022 (assembly GCA_022702515.1). NCBI lineage: Eukaryota > Metazoa > Chordata > Actinopteri > Anguilliformes > Synaphobranchidae > Ilyophis > Ilyophis sp. 1 JC-2022. The sequence goes on from CM040395.1 coordinate 35,744,640, forward strand.
TTCAGGTCGTCTGCATTGTTGGGTCTGGTGTCTCATCTTCCTCTTGACAATACCCCATAGATTATCAATGGGGTTCAGGTCAGGCGAGTTTGCTGGCCAATCAAGCACAGTAATACCATGGTCATTGAACCAGCTTTTGGTGCTTTTGGCAGTGTGGGCAGGTGCCAAGTCCTGCTGGAAAATTAAATCAGCATCTCCATAAAGCTTGTCAGCAGAAGGAAGCATGAAGTGCATTAAAATTTCCTGGTAGATGGCTGCGTTGACTGTGGACTTCAGAAAACACAGTGGACCAACACCAGCAGATGACATGGCACCCCAAATCATCACTGACTGTGGAAACTTCACACTGGACTTCAAGCAACGTGGATTCTGTGCCTCTCCACTCTTCCTCCAGACTCTGGGACCTTGATTTCCAAATGAAATGCAAAATTTACTTTAATCTGAAAAGAGGACTTTGGACCACTGATCAACAGTCCAGTTCTTTTTCTCCTTAGCCCAGGTAAGACGCTTCTGACGTTGTCTCTGATTTAGGATTGGCTTGACACAAGGAATGCGACATTTGTAGCCCATGTCCTGGATTCGTCTGTGCGTGGTGTCTCTTGATGCACTGACTCCAGCCTCAGTCCACTCCTTGTGAAGCTCTCCCAAATTCTTGAATGGATTTTGCTTGACAATCCTCTCAAGGCTGCAGTTATCCCTGTTGCTTGTGCACCTTTTCCTACCACACTTTTTCCTTCCACTCAACTTTCTATGAATATGCTTGGATACAGCGCTCTGTGAACAACCAGCTTCTTTAGCAATGACCTTTTGTGGCTTACCCTCCTTGTGGAGGGTGTCAATGACTGTCTTCTGGACATCTGTCAAGTCAGCAGTCTTCCCCATGATTGTGTAGCCTATTGAACCAGACTGAGAGACCATTTAAAGGCTCAGGAAACCTTTGCAGGTGTTTTGAGTTAATTAGCTGATTAGAGTGTGACACTATGAGTTTCCAATATTAAAATTTTTCACAATATTCTAATTTTCTGAGACACTGAATTTGGGTTTTCATTAGCTGTAAGCCATAATCATCAAAATTACAAGAAATAAAGGCTTGAAATATTTCACTCTATGTGTAATGAATCTATATAACATATGAGTTTCACTTTCTGAAATGAGTGACAAAAAATATTGAATTTTTTCACGATATTCTAATTTTTTGAGCTGCACCTGTACTTTCTGGAGTATAATTATTTGTCAACTGTTTAAACCATTAATTGAAATGGTATGTTGTTTCATGAGGCCATTTTTGTTATTTGACATTTAAAGTTTGAATGACCACAATCTCTTCACATGCTAAGATGAAAAAACACAGGGCCAAGTTGCATTAAAGAATTTAGGAAAGTTTGGATAGCATTGCTTTGGAATAGAGCTACTTCAATTAGTGTGAGCTACGATAGGCAATATTGTTAGTTGTAACTTGGCAACACTTTGATATCAATACTTTTAAAGGCAGGCCTAGTTTTTGCAAGTTGGAATTAAGGACTTAAAGACAGCACTCTGTAGGCTATGCGTGAGTAACTTATTTTTTGGTGAGATTCTGTTTTGGAGCATATTTAGATTACAACGTTACAAGTTCAATTTACCTCAAACAAGTCCAGTTTAGATATAAACTTCTCATTTGGAAGTGAAAACTGTGAAAAGTTTATAAAAATTTGAGTTTACTGAAATAAAAATTAAAATATATTCAGTTGAATATAACGCTATCGTACTGACCTATTCTGCGTGCACTAAAATGTAGTTGCAATAAATATTTTCCCAATTCCCAATTGTTTACCTGTGTAGTCTTTCCTTTTATGCCAGGTGTGTCAAAAAAGAACAGCAGCTTGGCTCAAGTGTGGTGCAGGGAAAACCAAGTCCCCATACTTTTGGTAGTAGCTACAAAAGTAGTGAAGTTATGTCCACACACACAATTAACCACTGCTTCTGATTTTATTGGTTGATGTTTGGTCAAAGGCCTTTATCAAATAATTTACAGTAAATGCCTGACTACTATTGGTTGTTGTAAAATAAGTTATATAGGTTTGCAATAACACTTCCACAATCTTTGGCTATACCTGTTACCAAGCAGTAATTGGAGATACATTTCAAGTAGGCTATAAATGGTTACTGTTGTATGAAAGCTCTAACAAATAAACGGATACATACGTAGCATTAAGCTTTGTAAAAAAGCAGTGGCAATGTAATTCCATAATTTTTTAAGGACTTGGCTTGTATTATATTTAATTTGATGCTGAACTAATGGTAGAATTAAGTTGTATCCTCCCACAAAACGTCACCAAAACTAACCATTTTAGTGATTACACCAAAAAGATTTTTCCCGTGGAGCATGCCCCCGGACCCTCGTTAAACCTCGTCCTGCCTCCTTAGTTTTGCAACCCATCAGCCACCACTAGCCACTATTAAGCTCAATCTGTTTATTAAGCTCAATCGCAAATGTGAAAGGTACAGATCACTTCTGGTTTAAGAACGAACGACAATCAGTGGGGCCAGTTCTTACAGTCTTTCAAAAATAAAAACGATTTGTATGTATTCAGGTAAATGTTTCCTCAAACTACTGGTAAATACATGGTTATTTTGAAATCAAACCTGTTGTTTTTTTCAATTTACATTGGAGTTCATTTCATATTCCTCGCAAACACTCAGATGTCTTGTTATCCAGTCCAGCTGCTTCTGGTTTCGGCTGATCTTGCATCTCCGTCAGTATGCTTTGTATGTGTGTTAGTTAGCGCTGACTACAGCTACAAGTCAAAGCATATTTAACAAGTGTAACAACTGACCGTGGGCGATTGTACATTAGTGGCATGTGGTGGCGCTGCTGTGCAAGTTGCTCATAACAACTTATACACAAGTAATATAAAATAGCGATTTAATGGTAAAATCAACGTGTTACTGCTGGGAGGTCGTCGTCATCACAACATTACGCTGCCCAGCGCATCAAGAGTACGCTGTTTTTTTTTTAAATCACACGCAATCAGTGCTAATCCGGTTAACCTAGTCCATGCCCGGGCGCTTAATCAAACTCTCTCATTACTCTCTATCCGGTCGGTCACTGAGCCGTTTGCCCCACTGTTGCTATGGGAATGTGAGCAGTGTGCGTCGAGAACATCTTCTGCAGATTACGTTGGCAAGAAGGGCAGAAACATTTCTGCCCTACTGAAATCTGCTTTGCAACAGATGGTTGAAGCATATACATAGGGTGGATTCCAATCGCTTGTTTTATCCGTCCTCTTCTCCTCAGTCCTCGCCTGACCCGGAAATCGATCTAGGTTCACCATTTTTACGGACATTCTACACCGCTAAATGCTGAGGAGGAGCGGGGAGTGGGGAACAAGGAGGCTCCCGGAGAATGCTTCAGTGAGGAAACACAAATGTAGCATTTGCAGAAAAATTCTCGGAATGTGTGACGTGCATAAATTATCCACCACTTTCCACATCTGCCACCCAGGCACAAATGTCATTTTACCATTCCTTTCCATTTATTATAAAGCGATATCCACATGACACTCATTCTCTATAACTAACAAAAGCCATGTTTATTCATGAAAAAAGAGGCTAAAAGGGATTATTGTTAAGCACGTAAGCATAATATGACGCTGACGCTTGATTTAGCATGGACGTTCCATTTGCTTAATTCATGTTGCCTCGATTCCTCTGTCCTCCTATCTGATCCTTGCATCCTTTTCTCGCGTCGTCCATTGGGCGGAGCTAAGAAGCGAGGAAAGGACGGGAAATGTCAGACCTCTGAAGGCGAAGTTTAACTTCCCCGATGATATTTTTAAACTTGATTAACGGTCATCACGTTTCATATGAAAAGCAGAAAATGTAATTTTAATAAATAATTTGACAACACGTCTGGGCCAAAACAATCATTGTTTCACAAACTGCTACACATAATGAATGCTATGATCACCAAAAATAGACGATTAGGTTTTCTTTGTTTGTCAAATCAGCTTGGTTTTCTCCATTGATTTCAATGGGCAGAAAGCTTTTTTGCGCTCAGCAATCATACTTCCGTGACTTTTACTCTGTTGTTTGTGGAGTAAGCGGTCACGCAACCGGTTGTCGATGCGGATGGCGGAAGACACTAAAGCATCTAGTGAATCGGACTGCTCGAGAATGGAAAGAGCATCCTGTACCGGTTCAGCTAATGCCTCAGAAAACAATGTCATCAATGGAGCCTCATCCCAACCTGTCTCCCCTGTCAGTGCACGAAACGTAATGGCGAACTCTGCCGCCATATTATTACCCTGGCGTAGACGATGCAACCGTCTAGCCGACTCCCGACCCTAAATGCTATGGTCAAAGACCGACTCCATCTCCTTCATAAGTGTAGTTGTGGTGTTTAAAATAGGAGATTTATCCCTTATCAAAGGCGTAGCCCAATCAAGCGCAGACCTAGAAAGTAGTGATAATATAAAAACTACTTCGGAGTCTGGATTAACAAACTGTGAAGATTGGGCTTTAAAAAATTTAGGACATTGGGAGAGAAACCCACGGCATTTTCCTGCTCTACCCTCATAGCGGAGCAGAAGCTGTAGCTTGTGTTCCCTACCAACGTGAGCAAAGGAAGCTGAGGAGGTGATAGCCTGAGTGGGAGGAGTGAATGCTTGGTGTGAAACTGTAAGCGCTCACATACCCTCCGTTAACTCACGGAGCCAGCCCTCTTGAACTATTAATTGATTGTTCAGCTGACTAACTTGATTACCCAGCAACTGCTGGTTGGCCTCAATACCCCTGATATATTCCTCAGACTTTTTATCCCCAGTTTTATCTCCCTGTAACAACCTAGCTGAATCATCCATGATTGGCTTGTTTGTTCTGTAAGGGGTTTATTGAGTGTTCGGAGATTCAAACGCAAAGGTGGGGAGATCAGAACAAGTCAGCTCAAAACAGTGAGAACCAATAATTAGGGGAAGAAAATGATAATGGAAGAAAGAAAAGACAGGAACCTAATTCCTTAAGGCTAACGAAAATCAACCCACAAAACCGGGCGTACTACTAAACTAGTAGAATATAAACGGAATCTCCCGAGCTCACATACTGAGCTAATAACGGGAAACTTCGTAAAACAAAAGAACACTCTTGGCTACAATAGCTCAAAGCCGGAAGTGCGCAAAACCAGAACGAAAGAACAAAGAAACTGTCTCAGAGAGAACAGCAAACTAACAAAATAGGTGGTTGCATGCTGGTGTGATACAAGTTGGAGTACATCCGTGTCCTCCAGAGTCTTAAAGGACAGAAGTGTAGCTGTGGGTTCATTGTGGGGGATTTGGGGTGTCACCGGATGTGTGAACGAGTTTCGGATCTTAGCTACCTTCTCCTCAAAGTGGAACAGGAAGTCATCTGCAGAAAGGGAAGAGGGTGAGGGGGGTGGAGGAGGTATCAGCAGGGAAGAGAAGGTGGAAAAGAGTTTAAGTGGGTTAGACACACATGCATAAATTTTTGACTGAAAAAATAAAATCTTTATTAGATGTGGTTGCTGATGTGAAGGCTGCCAGCAGAGTGTGATACGAGGCCAGATCATCTGGGGATCTGGATTTCCTCCACTTTCTCTCAGCAGCTCGCAGCGTGGTGACATAGTGAGTTGAGAGACTGAGAGAGGCAGGAGTTAAAGGTGGATGTGGCAAGATCAATAGGCAAATTAACAAAATATGCAGGAGGAGGAAGTGCAGAGGTAGAGAGAGAGGAGTGTGAGAGAGTGCGGAGATTTCTCCTGAAAGTTACAGAGGGTATGTTGTTAGAGGAGTTGGGGGAGAGTGAGTAGGAGAGAGAAAATGAAATAAAGAAATGGTCCAATACAGGGAGGGGAGTCACCGTGAGTTCAGAGGTGGCGCAGCTCCTGGTGAATACAATGTCTAGTTGGTTGCCAGGCTTGTGGGTGGCAGGCGATGGGGACTTGGTGAGGGCGAGGGACTGGACGAGTGAGGCGACACTGGATAACTGGGAGCTCTCTGGCTGGAGGTTGAAGTCACCCAGTAGAATTACAGGGGTGCCATCCTCAGGAAAGGAGATCAGGAGAGTGTCCAGTTCATCCAGGAAAGCACCGAGTGGACCTGGAGGGCGGTAGAGAACAACAATGTTAAGTTTAGACGGGTGAGTTACAGTGATAGCATGAAACTCAAAAGAGGAGATATTTAGGCTGTGTACATAGGGCATGGAGAATTTCCAGGACTGAGATGCAAGAAAACCAGTGCCCACGCTTTGGCCAGAGGCCCTGGGAGTGTGCGAGAAGGAGTAGCCATCAGACAGAGCAGCTGGAGTGGCCGTGTTATCTGGAGTGATCCCGGTCTCAGTGAGAGCCAGGAAGTGGAGGGACTTCATCTTGGCGTAGGCAGTGATGAAGTCAGCTTTCTGGACAGCTGACCGGCAGTTCCATAGTCTACCCACCACTGAGAGTTCCTTATAAGAGGACAGGGGTGGGCAGACCAGGTTAGCCGGGCTGCGCCTGCGGTGGTTGGACCTCCTGGGGTGTTTTAGCTTTATGCAGTTACTTAATTGTGCTCAGCTGCTTGCAGGGCTAATACACACAGGTGAAACTGGTCCCAACTAGTTCTAATTAGCAACACAAAACACATGTAGCAATTACAGTGTGCAAGCTACAAACTTAATTTAAACAATTCAAAACAAGCTAAGCCAATCTGTTCAATTAACTAACAACAGCTGAAAGTAATGAAATAAGATACGCTTATCTGAATCTGAGTGTAGACGATCCACAACGCAGCAAGATGCACTCTGGAGGTGATGTGCTGCAAACACGCTTAATATACACACAGGTGAAACTGGTTCCAACTAGATCTAATTAGCAACACAAAACACAGGTAGCCGGCCCAATTACAGCACGCAAGCTACAAACTTAATGTAAACAATTCAAAATAAGCTAAGCTACCGATGCGTGTTTAGAGAGGCACAGTCATCACAGATGACCGAATCGACAAGGCAACGAAAGGTAGCCTAACTTTTTATTCACCTCCAATGATAAAGAAAGTTTATCTCCCTCTTCCCGGTAGGCTATCGCAATCTAAATTACACCGTCAATGGAGCGTAACATCAATGGCTAACGTTAGGCAACTGTTACTCTCAACGCCTGTATAACGTTGTATCCACAATAATGTAATTAGCAATTTAGCAAAGTATTTTGCCTGATATGAAGTGTGCACACTCTGATATTATCAATATGAATCTGCCCGGTGATTGATCTGCATGAATCCGGAGATGCTGAAGGTATCCTGTAAAATCTAAGGTTTCCCTCTTTCTTCTTATTGTTTTGGCACCCAAAGACAAAACAGGATGATGGCATTTTAGCAGTTTGTTTAATTTAGAAGCAGCTAGCTATCTATAAATGTGCGGTCTCATCAGCTGTTTGGAGGAATAACAGATTGTTTTGCCTCCAGTTACAGTGCACGTGCATGTTGTTGTTATGACGTTTGTAAACGGGTCTATTTGCAGACTACGAGGTGGAGTAGTCGTCTGCAGTCCAGTAACATCAGTCACTGAGGGAAAGAAAGTAGGTAGGCTCCATTCTGCTTATCTTACTTTATTAATTAACTTTATTTATTCCACTTATTTTCTTGAACATTTTGGACTCTTAATTAACCGGTCATGGAGCATAGTTTGCTATTGTGTAGCTGGCCGCCTGGCCAGGCAGCGCATGAATTTAGAACGGTGATCAAACCTGTGACCCGGATGACTGAGAATTATACATAATCACCATCACTCATTGACCAATCAGAATAGAGTATTCCCATGGTATAAATAATAACATAACCAAAAAAGAACGATCACTTCAAAGACATATCTTGTTCTCAGTATCATTATCAAAACAAACATTGTATTGATAAGCAAACATTTATTGTATTAACTGTTTGATTGATGCTTGAGAACAGACAGTTCTTTGTTGAGCTAGGAGGAAAGAAAAGCAGACGGCGAAGACTCCCATAGGGAGGCCTCCCACATCTACACCAACGACCAACCAAAAAGTGCAGACACCCGCCACTTCATCAATGCAGACGACCTTGGCATAGGTGCACAAGATGCCGATTTCAAAGCTGTGGAAGAGAGACTTTCCAACGCTCTCGAAGAGCTAACACCCTACTATGAAGAGAACCACCTCCGTGCAAATCCATCCAAGACGCAGGTATGAGCCTTCCACCTGATAAATCGTGAAGCCAAGCGCCAACTGAAGGTCAGTTGGTCAGGAACCTCCCTTGAACACTGTGAGCACCCAATCTACCTAGGGGTAACCCTAGATAGATGTCTCTCTTTTAAGACTCGCATTGAGAAGACCAAGTGCAAAGTGAGTGCGAGGAACAACATCATCAGCAAGCTCATTGGCACAACCTGGAGTGCTAGCCCACAGACACTGAAGTCAACTGCACTCGCTCTCTGCTACTCAGCTGCCAAGTATGCCTGCCCCGTATGGGAACAAGCTACCCATGCAAAGAAGCTGGATCCCGCTCTCAATGCTAGCTGCCGCCTTATCACAGGCTGCCTGAGATCAACACCTATGGACCGTCTGTACATCCTGGCAGGCATAGCCCCACCAGAGATACGACGAAGTGCAGCAAGCAAGAAAGAGTGTCAACAACAGGCTACAGATGAAAGACATCCTCTCTTCGGTTATGTGCCAGCCCAAAGCCGCCTTAAGTCCAGAACGAGCTTCTGAAAGCCCCAAACTTGGGTTATTTTGCTGGTTTTTCTCCTTCCTCTTCTTCCATTTCTTCTAATTTTTCCTGACTACCAGCCTACGTACCCAAAAAAAATAATTCTCCCCATTGGACAACCACTTTTAATCCGCCTATCATCAGCTCTGTTTAAAATTGCCTCATCGCATTTACATGCTTCAGAGGCTCGCTACCTACTACACAAACTGTGAAAGTGTCTGTAGCTTAGTGGGTTCAGTGTCGCGCTAAAAAGTACCACATTGCTGGTTCGATTCTCACCTGATCCTAACATTTATTTTCGGCTTTGACCTAGCGGTCGAGATCTTGCTTTTTCATGCGTGAGGTCAGTGGTTCCATCCCCCACCAGGTACAAAAGTATAATTTAATTTTCCACTAAAACAGTGTGCACATGTATACTTTTTCTCATACAAGAATGACATTTTCATATTAAAGAACATAGTTTTCTTGCAAATGCTAAGAAATTGAACAGTAGCCTATTAACTGTGCACTATTTCACTTGTACTTAAAAAGAGGTGAAAGGCACCTGACATGGTCTGGTAGCCTAATGTTTGTCTACATGCTACCAACACAAGGTTCACCGCAGGTTAACGTTCACAGTACAGGAACAAATATCCCAATACAAAATATCATCTGGTTCACATCGCGTTGTTCTATTAATGTAAGAAATTTTATAAATAACTGTGTTTCAACAAGCGTTTGTTTCACACACGAACATTAGGCTACTCTCAATCTCACACAAATGCTGTGTCTAGCCTACTTATGTTCTGCCTCGACCAAGATTTCTTTATTATGTTTTCATGAATTTGCCACAAAAAGGATGTGCACTTCAGCTCTGTTCAGTTTATCTTTTTCACACATAACACAATGTCACCATAAGATAAGACATGGCATATACCGTTGCGAAGGTTATAATGTACTATATCGTATAAAAGAGCCGACAATTAAACCAGAATGAACTGTAATGAATGAGACAGGCTTTCAGGGCATGGGGGGTATTACGAGTCGATGTTTCAGATAGTGTAATAGCGGTATAAAGTGTTGTATATTTCTCAAACCGATTGTACCAGACAATAAATTACCATTGAATTTTGAAAGGAACATCTCGATGTGTAAAACCAATGGTAGGATTGTATATTTATTTCATATTTAGTAGCATATATTGCTAGTAGAATATATGGTATAATGAGGTATAATACTTTTACATGTTTATATTGCATTTGAGTGAGCAGGGCTTTTTGCAGCTTTTCTGGCATACGATCAGGCTATTGTTGGGTTTATCTTGTTGCGATGACAGAATTCAAATTTTATATGATTTTATATGAAGCCTAATTTGGCCTAATTCTAAGACGGCACTCAAATTAGTCAAAGTGAGTTAAACATTAGAAAGCATATTTAAAGAGGACATTCTCTTAAGTGCCTTGAGCGCAACACATAGCCTAATTAAGGCTTGAAAAACAAATTTACAATCTTCGAAACATTGAACATTTAAACATGGAGCATTTAAAAGTCAAAATCTTTGCATGATAACGTCATCATAAATGTGGATATAGAAAAATGCAACAGTGATGCACAGAACATTAATGCTATCTCAAAATAAATGGGTAGCCTAATAATTTACTTATTGGTTTTGGTTATTAAAGTGCAGAGGTGTGGACTCGAGTCACATGACTTGGACTCGAGTCACAAATTCGATGACTCAACTTCACAAAAATCAAAAAAGACTTTGATTAAAGTCTCGATTTTGACTTTAACACAAATGACTGGTGACTTCACTTGGACTTGAGCCCTTTGACTCGAAAAGACTTGATACCATCCCCAAACCAAAGATTCAAAATGGCGTTGGTAAAAAGTGTTCATTTCCTGAATCAACTAGCCTATTAATTTCCAGCAAATCAACCTTATGGAATTCATTTCCTAGATCCACTTTGAGCCAATCCGACAACACCCAATCTAGTTGCGCGAGAACGACAAAGAAGAACAACGATAAACGGGAACGTGGGATTACTGCTAGATGATTAAAGCTAGGTGAACTTGCCAAAATGATACCAAAGATAAGATTGTTAGCGTATAAAGAGTACACCGTACAAAACAAAAAACTGATTTTAATATGCCAAACGTGCGGGTCAAAAATAACAGACGGGGACATGACAGCTTCGAACTTTGGTCGACATTTGAGGATCCACAAAGAACTGTAAGTCGAGGTTAATAACATTATAGTTAGCAAGCTAGTGCTTAGGTAGCTGACAGCTAAGTAACTTTGCAAGTTAATTAATGAGCCATCGATACAGTCAGTGCATAAACCTGATCATTGCACCCATTGGCTAGGTATGGAAAACCAAATGTGACAAAATGAAATAAATAAGCAATTAAATAAATAAATAATTTTATTTATTTCATGGCCCCCACTTGTATGTATTTCAAGGCATATTTCAAAACGACTCCAGAGGAGAAGGCTGTCACAGTCATATGGTCATTGACATTGGTTGAAAACCTAAATAATGTTACCGCTCAGATTTCTGCGCGGCCGCCATATTAAGGCGATCAAGATCAGCGTATTTTGGTAGTGTATTGACAGATGCAGGCTTCCCCTGATAAATTATGTTATAACTCGCTTAATTCTGAACACATTTTTGTTCGTTTAATTTGAATTGTTATAAATGCAAGTCATGGCTGCATAACACAGGTTACCTTATTTTCAAATTTCCCAGAACAGCTAGCCTATTTGTAAAAATGCACTTTTAACTATTCTAGCCTACAGGAGTTGTCAAAATGTCTGTTTTTTATGATTATTTATTTTTTTACAGTTGTAAATTAATTTATAATTTCAGAGAAATATGAATAGGCTACTATAATCGGGATGTCAATGACTACCACTTTGGTCTTCCATAGCTAGGCAGTTGGTAGCCTTGTCTTCTAAATCATGTAGCCTAAATCAATTAATCAGCAATATCTAATGTTAGCTATCTGCCATCGATGGCCAGCAGTAGCCTAGTTACTGCTGCACCTAAAATCATTAACATACATTCCTGTAAGAGGGAGAGAGAAAGAGGTGGGTGGGGGGCAAAATAAAATAGAGTTTGTGTGTGTGTGTGTGTGTGTGAGAGAGAGGGGGGGGGGGGGCAGTTGTGAGAGCAGAAAGGGAAAAAACAGAAAGTACTGATGTCGTGGTTCGTGGGTTTTTGTTTATTTTCCGTTGCAGGTCTCGTCCTGGTTTGCCGATTGAGAATCTATCTAAAAATGTGGCTGTTTAGCCACAAGGAATTAGTTTCCTGTCTTTTCTTTCTTTGCATTTATTGTTTTACTCCCTTTATTAGTCCTCACTGCGTGAGTGACTTGTTCTGATCCCCCCACCCCCCACAATAAATCCATTACAACTGACACAAGAAGTACGTTGGACATACCATACTTTTGGAATTAACAAATTGCAGAGATGCCTTGTCATTTGGTTATTGTTATCCTACCTTTAAAACACAAAAACACACACACACACACACACGCACACAGTCTACATCAGGGGTGTCAAACTCATTTTCACCCCGGGCCACATCAGCATTATGGTTGCCCTCAGCGGTTTATTTAACGTATTTACCGCGGGTGTGGGTCCGCGTCTGCGTTTGTCTGTTATATCGTAAAAGTAAATCCCCGTTAACCAGCCACGTAGATACACGCGTCAGATAATTAAGTTCTCGCGGGCCACATGAAATGACGTGGCGGGCCGGATTCGGCCCGCGGGCCTTGAGTTTGACACCTATGGTCTACATGAATCAAGTTTTGCCTCCAACCTCTGGGATCTGCATCTTTTTTTTTTCTCAAACATTCAAACCAGTGTTCAAATTGCAGGCCTACTTGAAGGTCAATAGCAGTTGTTTTGATGTACCTTCTAATAAATTATTGTAACTATATAGCAGTGTCGGGATGTTGTTTTTTATTTTTATATATACAGGTGCAGCTCAAAAAATTTGAATATCATGAAAAAGTTCAATATTTTTTGTCACTCATGTCAGAAAGTGAAACTCATATATAAAATAGATTAATTACACATAAAGTGAAATATTTCAAGCCTTTATTTCTTGTAATTTTGATGATTATGGCTTACAGCTAATGAAAACCCAAATTCAGTGTCTCAGAAAATTAGAATATTACATAAGATCAATAAAAAAGGATATTTCAAAGACAAATGTCAGCCTTCTGAAAAGTATGTTCATTTCTATGCACTCAATACTTGGTTGGGGCTCCTTTTGCATGAATTACTGCATCAATGCGGTGTGGCATGGAGGCGATCAGCCTGTGGCACTGCTGAGGTGTAATGGAAGCCCAGGTTGCTTTGATAGCGGCCTTCAGGTCGTCTGCATTGTTGGGTCTGGTGTCTCATCTTCCTTTTGACAATACCCCATAGATTCTCTATGGGGTTCAGGTCAGGCGAGTTTGCTGGCCAATCAAGCACAGTAATACCATGGTCATTGAACCAGCTTTTGGTACTTTTGGCAGTGTGGGCAGGTGCCAAGTTCTGCTGGAAAATGAAATCAGCATCTCCATAAAGCTTGTCAGCAGAAGGAAGCATGAAGTGCTCAAAAATTTCCTGGTAGATGGCTGCGTTGACTGTGGACTTCAGAAAACACAGTGGACCAACACCAGCAGATGACATGGCACCCCAAATCATCACTGACTGTGGAAACTTCACACTGGACTTCAAGCAACGTGGATTCTGTGCCTCTCCACTCTTCCTCCAGACTCTGGGACCTTGATTTCCAAATGAAATGCAAAATGTACTTTCATCTAAAAAGAGGACTTTTGACCACTGAGCAACAGTCCAGTTCTTTTTCTCCTTAGCCCAGGTAAAACGCTTCTGACGTCTTTGGTTCAGGAGTGACTTGACACGAGGAATGCGACATTTGTAGCCCATGTCCTAGATTTGTCTGTGCATGGTGGATCTTGATGCACTGACTCCAGCCTCAGTCCACTCCTTGTGAAACTCCCCCAAATTCTTGAATGGATTTTGCTTGACAATCTTCTCAAGGCTGCGGTTATCCCTGTTGCTTGTGCACCTTTTCCTACCACACTTTTTCCTTCCACTCAACTTTCTATGAATATGCTTGGATACAGCACTCTGTGAACAATCAGCTTCTTTAGCAATGACCTTTTGTGGCTTACCCTCCTTGTGGAGGGTGTCAATGACTGTCTTCTGGACATCTGTCAAGTCAGCAGTCTTCCCCATGATTGTGTAGCCTACTGAACCAGACTGAGAGACCATTTAAAGGCTCAGGAAACCTTTGCAGGTGTTTTGAGTTAATTATCTGATTAGAGTGTGACACCATGAGTTTCCAATATTGAAATTTTTCACAATATTCTAATTTTCACTCACGGGATTGGCATCACTTGCATGCACAACTAGATTATGCCCCAAGTAAAACTGTAGGCGTACTCCCTTGTCATCCACCCCACCAGGTCCAGATGAGCTATCCCGTTTCACTGTGGCGTCTGTGTCCAAAAACATGGTCGTGTTAGGGAGGAGGATTATGTCCCCAGGGATATGATGGGAGTTCAGGATGGGATTTCGAGAACAGGACTGTGCAAGACTGATGCTGTCCTATCCGTTCACTTGGCTCCTTCAGATTCAGCTAGAAAGTGGTTGCTACTAGCTAACTACCAATTAACAAAATAACGTTGCTTGCTGTGAGGCTAGGTAGCTAGTTAGCTAAACCGACCGATCGATCAGCCATCATGCCTAGCTACTCTTAGCATCAAACAATATTTCCCCATACATTTGGAGGTAGGCTACTACTCCCAACATGACTTGTATAGGCTACATCGTATTAGGCAGCTGGGGTAATGGCAGCAATTCCACTTTGTTGAGGGTGTAACATAGCGTTAATTTAAATAGCGATCATGGACTGGGGAGGGGGAGATAAAACTTTTTTCTTTATCATTAGCTAGAGCCTAGAGATAAAGAAAAAGTTACCTTTTTGGTTGCCTTGTCGATGTGGCAAATTTCTGTGGTCGTTAATTTGTCATGACAGTGCGTCTCCAAAGAAGCCTGTGCTAAATAAATCCCGTTAGTGACGACTATGTAGTCTACTGACTTTATTTTGCGGCCATGCTGTGGAGATGTGCCACAGATGAGTCAAGTTAGGGGAAGCAGTGCAACATTAGCCATAAGTCAAGATATTGTAAACTAGTTAGCTAGCTAGCTATGGTGAGCCTTTATAATTACGACAGTTTTTAGGATTTTTGACTGTTATTTTCATGTAACGTAATGGGAGTATTGATTTGGTATTTCAATACAGAAATAGTTTCTTATCAGTGGGCAAAATGCACCTTTTAGCTACAGGGTGGCAGTCTAAGACCACAAATGGCAAATGAGGTTCAAAAGAATTGTCAGCCTGTGGTTTCACACGCATCCTAGACAGCTAGCAAAAATAGTAATATTGACTTTTGCCAAATAACGTTATAGCTTTGCATCAAATAAGCGCCATTGCCTGTCTATAGGACTCCATTATCCAGTTTATAGAGCAGCCACTCTTACTTATTGCCATGTAAGCAATTGGTGAATTGCATAGTTTACTTTTTCTTCAGATTCCTATTGGCACACCTGTGCTTGCTAGCTAGCCCATTTAATAAAGGGCAAAAAATAATGTTCGGCAACAGAGGTACAAGCAATGGCTTTAACGTTAGTGAAGTTGACATGAAATTTGCTAAACCAAATTTACCATCAGCTAACTTATCGAAGAAATCGCACACCTCACTGCTGATGAAACAACGTTATTTTGACAAAGTAAGTTAGCTACTTGCTGCCAAGAAAGCTGATGGTCCCACTTAGATCAGCTGAAAATCTACCAAAATGCGCTTTTGGTGACCTGATCTACGTTAGCCGATTAAGGCTTTGTCATGGTCCGTGGTTTATTTTTCCTTTTTCGCTGTGGTTCTCGTCCTTTCTCTTTGGTTGAGAATCTATCGGATGTTTTTTCACATTCCGTTTCAGGGTTTTGCGTCACCTCACCTATTATTAGTTTCACCTGTGCTACTGCCTGCGGGGGTATTTAAGCTCCTCACTTCCGCTTTCTCGGTGCTTCTTTGTCATTCCTACTTGCATTGAGCCAGGTATAGCTTAGTACAAGCGACCTCGCGATATTAAAGCTTCTTTATGTTCACGAGGGACTTGCTTCTTAGTATTTGTTTTTACGTAGAGAATTCCTCGTTTAAGCTATACTGTTCGACTTACTCCGTGCTGTTTCTCCCTGAGACAGTCTCCTTCTTACTGGCCGTTTTAGTTTTACGTGCCGAAGGTGTTTCTTTTCTATTGTTTCCCCATGTAAGCTCTAGTATTGAGCTCGGGAGGCTTTGTTTTGTGCTCTCACTCGTGTTTTAGAGTTTGTGGTCTCGAGTTTTTCTGGGGTGATTATTATTTGGCTGTTTAGCTACTAGGAGTTTTATTTATTTTTTCTACCCATTAGTGGTTAAGCTCCCTTTGTGGTCATCACCTTTGTGGGTGACTTGTTCTGATTCCCCTTCCTGTCGCAATTGATTCTCCACTACTGAAACCATTACAGACTTTGCCTGCAAAAGCAGAGATGCTTACAATTAGTAGCCTACCTGGAGTCCGGATGGGTTTATAATCCCAAACTGCACTCAAAAAACATGTGACTCATCAGAGGAAGGGTAAATAAATGGACAATGATATTTGCATGCTGGCTGTAATAAAAATAGTTTTTTTCTCATTCTGGTTTAGCTAGCTAACGTTAACGTTACATTTAGCCTACCTTCCTAAGTGGTAACATTATAATAGCCTAGCTAACAGAAAGAGAAAAAAAAAACTATTTTTATGACGGCCAGCAAACAAATATCATTGTCCATGTTTTATTTGAGTAGGCTAACTGTTACAGATGGTGCAGTTTGAGATTATAAACCCATCATGACCCCAGGTACCTAATTGTAGGCTACGTGAGGCATTTGTCCTTTTGTGAGCCTTCAGGGACTCTAGTAGAGAGACGGATTGTGGCTCAGGTCACCAAAAGCTAATTTTGGTAGGTTTTCAGCAGAACTAAGTGGGACCAGCAGCTGGTTAGGATAACTGAAGGATAACAGGACATATAAGGGAATAGGAATAAGAGTGTAAGAGTTGCATATGATATGAATACTCAGCGTGTAGATCAGGGGTCACCAACCTTTTTGAAACTGAGAGCTACTTCAAGGGTACTGAGTAGTACGGAGGGCTACTTGTTTGATACAAACTTCCTGAATAACATAAAGTTGCGCATATCACCTTTTATTAATAATAATAATATATGAAAAAAGACTGCTGTTTGCCCAAAGCTGCCTTTAAGTCACTGGCTTTTTCTGTCTGTAGTGCACTACCCAGACCCGTATCCAGAAAGAAATGACAGAGGGGGCACTCAAGATTCCAGGAGGGGCACAACATTTTTAAGCCATTTTTTAGCCAGATTTATAGGGATATCAACATTTCTCATAGCCTATGAAATATCTATATAGCTATTTTTCTATCAGAGCTTAATCTTTGGAATTTGTCTTCATTGTTCAGAATACATCAAAACTGTCAAAATAAGTTGATTGCTGTAGATATGGAGAATAGGCAAAAACATTTTTGTAAAACATTTTGTTTCAACATACCTTAAATAACAACCTTTTCAACAATAAAGTGCTTGGAATCATTTTAAAGGAGGACCTTATAGGCAAGCCCATATTGAATATGTCTGTCACACATGACTTATTTAAACACTGTATACTTTAAAACACACTGTATACTTTTTTTTTTATTATCTGAACTTTATTTTCAAAACATTTTCCTTTTTAACACAGGAACAAACAAAGACATCAACATACACATATCCCCTCCCCTACCCACCCCTGGCCAATCTGTAATACAAACAGTATTAACCTATGTACAGATCATGAGCAAAATAGGATAAACTGCCAAAGGCTATCCACATCAAGTGCAATGGCACACAAGGAGAAAATAAATAAATAATAATACAATGAGGCTGTGGGGATGCTGCTGGTGGTGGGGGTAAACATGTTGCCGGTGTCGTCACCTGGCAGAGCAGCACACCATGCGCCAGTGACCCAGTCTGTTGAGAGAGAGACAGAGAGGCAGAGCAAGAGGTAGTGAGTTTTGAGTTTTTAAAAAGCCTGGCAGGGAACATAAATAGCCAAAAGGCTACTCACAATTAGTAGAGCGGCAGGCGGCGCTTCTGGGCTGAGTGGAATCTTCTCAAAACAATGTCCCTCCACTCATTCCTGAACTTCTTTGTTAAGTCCTTCTCGAAAGCCAAAAGGATCAAATTGGCCTTGCGTTGATGAAGCATGCTGCGGCGATGCTCTGTGAAGACATTCTTCAATGTAGAGAACGAATTCTCACAGAGTGCTGTGCTGGCTCCGAAGGTCAATGCATGCTTGAACGCTGTGATGACCGTTGGCATTGCTTCCAAGGGCCTCTGGAACTGTTGGAGGACCTGAAGGGTTGGGCAATATGGTTGAAATCAACATCACAGTAATCATAAGGATTTTTCTAAATAATATCACATGGTTCCTGTAGTATATTGAGCCTAGTTCGTTATGTTAGTGTGGCTATATTGTTTGTGGAATGCTAGCACCCCCTACTGGTGAATGAGTGACCGCAGTTAGTGACCGGATGTGTGTTGTTCTATGTTGTCAGTCTCGAAGTGCAATAAAGCAACCCAGTCGCATTTACAACGGATCTCGTTATTCAATATAACTACGTATAATATATTACAGTATATTACAGTTCCCTACCTCACAATGAGTTTTAAGTAAAATTTGCTTGCCATCAATTAAGACAGCAGAAATGTCAGTTACCATATTAAAATATTATCACAACATGATTCCACTGAAACAGGATAACCGATAATATTGAATTATTGACCGGCCCTAACCACCTGTTTGATTGTCCACTTCTGCCCATCTGGTGGAGATGACTCTTTCATCTGCGAGCTCAGGAACTGGCGGGCGACCACAAACTCAGACTCCACAATGGGTGTCTTGGTGAGGTTGAGTAGAGGCTCCACCTTGCAGACATCCAGGAATGTGGTCTGCTCTGGATCCAGGGAGTGCAGTGCTGCCATCAGCTCACAGTTGCGTTCCCCGAAGCGGCTGTTCATTTCTTCGCACACGGAGTCGATGCAACTGAAGTACATCCTACGTAGCTCTGTTTCGTCATTGCGGTCCTCGTGTGTGATGACTTCGTCAACAACAAAGCAGGCAAGGGCAGGATTCAGTGTGCGTCTTCGCTTTGCTGGCCTTGTGGCACCGTCGCAAAGCGCCAGGAGTGCCAGGAACTCTGTCTCGCTGCGGAGATTCTTGACACAGGTGATGGCGGAGTTGATGAGTTGTACACCTACAATAGAATAAAACGCCTTTATTGTCACTGTACGGAATACAACATGATTAAGAGTGCTATGCCTGATCACATTACAAGACAAAGGGATATGAAACAAAATGAAATGAAACAAAACAACCTCAGCAAAACAAACAACCAAAGCCAACAATATGGGTTATAAAATAAGTAAAATAAATCAAATTGTATTTTGCCTTGGAATAGGTGTAATTATTGCACTAGAATAAGAATAAATGTAAATTTCCTTCACCTGTAACCAGATCCATGTCCTCGCACTGCAAACTTGTGTTGGCAGGGTTGAGATAGGACAGGATCTTGTGCACCATCTCAGCGATGAACTTGAAACTGGGTTCAGACATGCTCCGCAGCAATCCCGTCGCTTCCACGCGCACATCTGCTCCAAATGCTCGGTTGCTGTTGACCTCTTGGAGCAGTGTGGATAGATCATCCATGGATCTCAGAACAACCGAGACTGTAGTATAGAGAAGAGACACACATAATGTTAAAATTGAGTCCTAAAACATGTAGCCTACGGCTAAAGGAAGATAAAAACTCAAGGTAATATTGAAACTAACTATGTTTTATTACTATGTGGCAGAACATACAAAAAACAGCTTCTCAGTAACAAAAACAATATTGCAGTTTATCAGTCCTAGTTTGCAATCCATATACCAGTAGCGAGATGTCCCGTCCAACGTTGGTCCAGTAGGCGCTTGAGTGTCTCTCCTTTGTAGAGAATGGCAACGGTTGGCTTTCTGCAGAACTTGTAGAGCATGCTACACACAGCAAAAAAGTCCACCACAGCCTGTTCCGCTGCCAGAGCTTGAGTGATCACCAAATGCAGCTGATGGTTGAAACAGTGGACGTAGGGTATCTCTTTGTCCAGTTTTTGCTGCAGAAGTTTCTGCAACCCCCCGTGTTTGCCGGACATCAGCGAGGCACCATCATACACCTAGAGCAGAGTAGAGTAAAGTAGTCGAGTTTTATTCCGCCATATGTGGATCAAAAATACATTATCATTGCAAATCACAATACATATTGCAGATGAAGTGCATAGTGCATAGGAGACATGGGGGAAGCACACAAGACTGACCTGACTGAGGATTTTCCCTGGACTCAGTCCAGCTTTCGTCAGTTCTTCAATGATGGTGTCAGTCAGTGTAGCTGCATCCCCCTTCTCAGCGGTGGCTATTGTGAGGAGGCGCTCGGTTGGCTCACACTGCTCGTTCACAAAGCGCAGAATGATGGAGATGTTCTCTCTCCCAGTCGGGTCTCTGGTCCCATCCGCTTTTAAGGTGTAGAATGACTCGCCGACCTCTCACAATGTGCTCTCTTACCATAGTGCTCATGATCTCCAAAAGGCTGTTCTGAATGGCAGGGGAGGTATACCTGTGACAAGAAAAGGACGTCCAATGGAACCCAACCACCGTAAAGACTAAGAATATTCAGGTGGTCCTCGCATATCTGTACATGCACAGCACTGCTAGTACATTCTCATGCTAGTACATTCTCATACCCTGACGTACCTTTACTGTGCATACTATTCTGACCTTGTTTTTGTACTGTATTGTATTGTATTATATTGTTTTGCCTTTTTTGCACAGTGCTTTGGCAATGTAAATGTATGTTTTCCATGCCAATAAAGCCCCTTGAATTTAATTGAATTGAATTGAATTGATACCTGGCATTGGCCGGGATGGTCTTGGATATCTTTGCCAATTCAGGATCTTTCCTGAGAGTATACTCGAATAAAGACAGGAATAGGCCACATCCATCTTCATTCTTGTCACCGAACGTGTCCTCGTCACCTCTGAGGGGCAGCTGGTTCACAGCAAGGTACTCCAATACATCAATGATAGATGACAGATAGTATCGATTACGTTGTAGCTGATCTGCATTCACTAATGTAGTGACTTCTTTACAGCTTTCGATGCGTCTTTCCTTGTCCTTCCACATTGCTGCACTGGCCAGGTGTTCCTTCGATGCTGCATGTTTGTTAAGCCCTTTTCCCTTTTCAACTGCATGCTTCCAGTCGCGGAATCCTGTGATGGTGAAGGCTGACTCACATGTAGATCCTAGTCTAAACATCCGGCATGGGTAGCAGAAAGCGGCATCTGCCTCCACAGAGTACTCTAACCAGTCCCTGTTTACATACCAGGACGTTCTGAAAGACCTTCTCTTCTCACCGCCGAGTAAACGTGAAGGAAAGTTCTTAAGTTCGACCCTGTTGGGTTTCTCTGTAAGATCACTTGGTGGCGCTGCTGCGGCTAATGGCGCGCTCGGTGCGGCATGAATGTTGCTAACGTTAGCTCTAACGTTAGCTGGCAGTGGCACTGTGTCGTTGCTAGATCTAGATGCCTCAGCTGTGGTGTCGTTTGCTGTTAGCACTGCACTCGCCTCAGTGGTGTCGTTGTTATTGTCATCGGTGCTCCGCTTTTCAGTGACGCTGAAATAATTAAGAAATCGTGTGGCATCCATTAGGCTATAGCTAAAGTTTTCCCATAGCGCTGAGGGACCCAAGCAAACGGCACTCGCGCGGCGC
This sequence comes from Ilyophis sp. 1 JC-2022, assembly GCA_022702515.1. Taxonomy (NCBI): domain Eukaryota; kingdom Metazoa; phylum Chordata; class Actinopteri; order Anguilliformes; family Synaphobranchidae; genus Ilyophis; species Ilyophis sp. 1 JC-2022. The sequence goes on from CM040395.1 coordinate 35,766,271, forward strand.
GTGAACGTGTTTAAGCATGAGGAGTTTGATTGGTTTAATAAATATAACAATATAACAACAATAATAACAGGTTAGGAAAGCCAGTCAGACGTAGAATAGCCGAGAGTCATCACGGATGGAGATTTAATTTAAAGAGACAGTACAACGTCTTGTGTCGGGGGAAAAAACACACAAAATGCATTTAATCACTTTTCTCAGGGGGGGCACAGCTGATGGTCAGGACGGGCAGTGCCCGGCCAGTGCCCCCCCGTGGACACGGGTCTGGCACTACCGGGTGGGTAGTTAGCATGGAAGCTTTGGTGACACATACTGAAGTGTCTCTCCACGTTGTGCCGCTTTACCGTCGCCACAGTCGCCCCGCAAATGAGACACACACATTTTTCTTTCACTGTCATAAAAAATAACTCTTCCTCCCAATCGTTGTGAAAATAGTATGTTTTCTTTCGCTTTTCTGCCATGTTTTCTTTATTTTGGGGGTAAAAACCACATCTAGCTCCCCAACATAGCTACGCTCGCTTCCTTGTCTCAGCAATGGCGGTTTGTCTTGCGCACAATATTGAACTTTGACTTCAGAGAAGGTCAGAGTTCATATATACATAAAACATTTTTTTTTTTAAATTTTATATTATATATTGTCATTTTCAAATCTATATTAATGCAAGCGTTTTTTATTTAAAAAGAACAGCAACACAATTAAATACAATTTTTATTTATACAGATCTCCATGGTGATTAGTGCTATTTTTAGAACATGCCTCGCGGGCGACTCACGTGGTCCCTGCGGGCTACCAGGTGCCCGCGGGCACCATGTTGGCTACCTCTGATGTAGAGAGTTAAAGTACATTATATAAGATAATTAGAGGAAATAATATATAATGAGTTGTATTTTCACCTGAAAGCTTATTATAAATGCAATGACTTTTACATTGATACAGAATAAACAAAGTAATGTAATTAATGCTTATTATTTGTTTATTTGCTGTTTTCCTGAGTGTAATAGCTTCCAATTACAGCAGTGAACTATCACACACTGTTCATGACATTTTACACTTTTTACAAACAAAGGTTTGGAAGAAAATCCGGTTTTTAACTTATTAACCTTGTTTCGTTCTTGTGCCCGTAACGGTCCCTCTCACGTCCTGAAGCATGCATAAGTAAACAAACGGAGCAGCAAAGAAGCTAGCAACAGTAGCTAGTTTTCAGAAAATAGTTCTTCAAAATCAAATCATTCAAAAATTGGTTCAAAAGTTTCAAACGTACGATGTCGTGATTTTGTATTTCGGCATAATCTGTGTTGTTTGCATTCATTTATGTGCTAAAAGTGTGCTTTTGAGACCTCCTTCGCCATGCAATGGGAGTGAATGACGAGAGAAAAAACTTCATTCTTGAAGGTGAGCTTGAATATTACGACTCATATCGGGGCCAGGTAGTTATACAACATTATGTTCTACCCAGGCGGAGACAGGTTCGGCGCATGGCTGCCTCCTGACAAGAAATGTCGTGGTCAAAGACCACGCAATCTCCCTCATCAGACTATCCGCGTTGTTCATAATAGGGGCGTCTGACCGAATCAGGGGATCCGCCCAAGCGAGAGCGGTCCCGGTGAGAAGCGATGAAATAAACGCTACCCGGGAATTGTGGGAGGCGAATCGCGATGGCTGTGCTTTAAAAAAAATCATGCATTGGGACAAAAAGCCCCAACACTTCCCTTACTCCCCGTTATATCAGAGAGGGAGTTGGAGCTTAGGCTCCCTAGTCGTCTTCTGGGGGGACAATCTTCTGTGATGGGACAATGTTACGGGAGAAATTGTCATGGATCGCACCTTCCTTCCCTTATCGCCGCGTTTAATATTTCCTTTTTACATTTATCTTCAATCTATCTGATTTTTCTGTGTTCCGCTATTGGTTTTGCTTTCGCCTCTGTGATTAGTGAGTTCACCTGTCCTGCATTCCCGCTCACTATTTATACCCCACTGCCTCCTTTTCTCGTTGCTTCCATGTTATTTCATGTAACATTCTAGCCGGTAAAGGTATAGGAGTTGTGCGTGCTATCGACCGCTTTGCTTCTCAATGTGGGACTTGTTAGCATTACAATTTAGAAAAAGTAAGCAGAGGTTTTGGTTTCTTTGTTTCCCACTCAAACCTACGAGTGCTCTCGCCCTAAGGTTTAGGGTTCTTTTATTTTTTTCTCCTTCCTTTCTTTTGTTCACTCCACAACAGGAGTTAGATAAGTGTAACTGCTTATTTCTTTTGTTTGCTCGGATATCGAACTCCTCGCTTATTTTCGTGAGGTTATTTGTGTTCTCCTTATTTTCCCCGTCCACTACGGATTATTGCCCATCTTAGTGGTGTTCATTTAGAACAGTGGTTCTCAACCTTTTTCAGCTCGCGACCCCTAAAAGATGTGGGTGGAGACTGGCGACCCCCCTCTCCTAGGGTGACCATGAAAAATGGAACGTTTGTCCCGCATCCCGCATGAACAGAACAATGTCCCGCATTTCAAAGATCATGTTAAAAAAATGTTATTATTATTTAATATTATTTTAAAAATGCCGTTATTGGGGAAACGTCATTGGTTTAAAAAAATAGAGCTAACGCGCATCGGTGTCAAAAATCAATGCGCAGCCGTGGCGTGGTGCGTCGTTTTTATGTGGAGAAGACAGCCGACGAAAGTAAAGTTTAGCTTGCAAGACAAAACGAGAAAATGGCGGAAACTCTTAAGAAAAAAAGACTGCTCATACAACCGAGACTGGGAGAGGAGCTACACATGGCTGAGATCTGTTTCAGACGATCCCCAAAGGGGCGAGTGCAGGATTTGCCGCCGGAGCTTCACCATCACCCATGGCGGAGAGGGGGACGTTAAGAGGCATGGTGATGGTGAGGCTCACAAGAAAATGCACAGCAAAGGAATGCTAACACTATGACGAGCTTTTTCTCGAAACCAAAAGACGGCAACACAAAGTCAAAGACTTTTACGGTGACCACAAGGAAGACTCCGACGGGATATTTAACCAGGTCGTTTCGAAGTTCGAGGCCCTGCTAGATGCTGCCCGTTCCAACAAGAAATACAAGTTCGAACAGTAATTTTTCAAGCTTGTTTTGAAAGCAACGGTTCAACATGCAACAATGTATCCAGAAAGTATCGTTACCGGTAATACCGTCTGTTTGCATAATTTTCTCTTCCTGCATAAGATCCGTTTTTAAGCCTGTTGTTAAAATAACAAGATAAACATTCCATAGCCTACTGACGATTTACAGCAGTTTAATAACAAAATGTGCTATATATACCGTCGAATATGAAATAAAGGCATTTTAAATGATAAATAAAAAAAATAAATCAATTGTTTTCCCCTCTCCCACGTGTCCCGCATTGTCCCGCAAAAGCAATTCTGCTGTCCTAGTCCTGCGACTGAATAATTTTGACCCTACCCTCTCCCTCCCAAGTTGCCCGCTTCGCCAACAAATTATAGACTTAATAACAATAATAAATTAAAAAACAGCATTGCAAAAATGACATAGGCTACATGCAGCTTGCTTTTAGTGTGAGGGCTGGGCCTGCTTGCGGGAACACAGGTGCTGCATTCGTGGTTGGATGCTGGATACAGCGACACGGAGACTATCCTCCACGCGCAGCCGCGATCGTTGTTTGTTTTTTATATAGGTCAACGCTGAGAAAGTATTTTCGCATAAATACGTGGACCCGAAAGGTGTAAGTTTTTCCATTGCAGCCTTTGAGAGTGCTGGATATTCCCCTGCCACAATGAGCCAGAATTCATCCAGTGGCTTCGATTCAAACAAAGTATTTAGGGTCCGGTCGCTTGCGAGGTCAAGGAGCGCATCCTCAAGTTCGGATGGGAGGTGATTCCCAGAGGCAATAAAAGGTTGCCGCACCCATTCATTGTCCTCCTGATCTTTGGGGAAGTATTTCTTGAATTCATCAAGGAGGCCTCGGAGATGAATAATGATGACTCTTTTTATTGTTTTCACGTTCAGCTTTTTCTCCTGTAAGAAATCGTCGAGTTCGGGGAACATTTCAACATTGCCGCTTTCCACTCGCGCAGCCCAGCGCTCCAATTTCTTTGAGAATCCATTAACTTTATCGGACAATGTTAGAATGTTTGTGTTGGGGCCTTGGAGAGACAAGTTAAGCGAATTAAGTTTTTCAAAGATGCCTGCCATGTAGGCAAGTTTAGATACCCAGCTGGTGTTGGTCAAATGGTCCGTGAGGGGAGACCCGTTGTCTGCGAGGAATATGCGGACCTCCTCCCGTAGCTCAAATAGCCTGGTCAGGACTTTCCCGCGGGAGAGCCATCTCACTTCGGTGTGGAATAGTAGCGTTTCGTGTTCCGACCCCATCTCTTGACAAAGTGTTGAGAATAACCTGCTATTCAGAGGGCGTGATTTGATAAAGTTGACCATTTGCACCGCTGTTTGTAGAACAGCGTTGACTTCTGGATCAAGTGATTTGGATGCAAGAGCCTCTCTATGAATAACACAGTGCGTAAATCTAACGTGCGGTGCCACTTCAAGGACTTTTGCCTTCAGTCCTTTTTTCTTCCCCTGCATAGCCCCAGCCCCGTCTGTGCACACCCCAACGCAGTGTTCCCAACACAGCCCGTATTCACGCATTTCGCCGTCAAGCTTGCGGAAAATATCATTTCCAGTGCACGTTCCCTCAAGTGCCGCGCAAAACAACATATCCTCATGTAGTTTACCCTCAAAGCTATATCGCACAAACACTAATAGCTGTGCAGCATTCGATATATCAGTAGACTCATCTAATTGTAAACTAAATGTCCCACTTTTCTTTATTCGTTCTATGAGTTGACATTTGATGTCGCTTGCCATGTCATCAATACGCCGGGAGATTGTGTCATTAGACAGGGGTATTGCATTAAGCGCGCTGGCGATTTTCTCACTGTGCATTGCTCGTGTCATTGCAAAAGCTGCAGGCCGAATCAGGGTTTCGCCAATTGTATGAGCCTTTTTCGACTTGGCAATTAGGTATGCCACTTCATAAGAAGCCAGCTGGGCTCTGACAGGGACTGTTGTCTGTTCGTTTACAACAGATCTTTGGCCATTCAGTTCTCCCTCCTTCCGAACAAAAAAATCTACTGATTTGTCAGCATGCAATGGATGTTTCGTTTTCAAATGTCTATCCATTTTTGTGGGCTTTAAGCTTTCGTGTGCCAGAACCTCGGTACATAAAACACACTGTGGGTGATCAATCCCATTTTTCACAAGACACGTGAACCCATATTGAATGAACGACTTGCAATATTTTCGGCGCTTTGTCGGATCTGGCTGCAGTAGGCTTGACTTGCGTTTCTCCGTATGCCTACTTGTTGATGGAGTCTCCGTTGGAGGTGTTGCGTTAGAAACCTCGGTCTCGGGAGAAGGTGCTGTTTCAAGCTCATCAGGAGGTGATGCTTCAATACTTTTGACAATATGTGCTGCTTTTTTGGCAGGAATAAGCCACCGTTCCATTGCTAAGGTTAGTTATAGATGCTTTTGCAAAAAATTATATTCTGTTCACTTCACTTAAGCAAAAACGGCGCGCAGTCGCGGTAACTATGGCGATCGATTTGTTTATCTCTCATAATACTGTGGCGTTCGGTAGCTAGCGAGCTAACTAGCTACCGAGCCCAGTGTAAATAGGTGAAGAACTGTAAATAGTGCTGTGTAAATATGTGTGGGGAAATGTGTTGTGTGGGGGCAAACGTCACCGGAATGGGTCAGCCATCGGGTCATGTATATAGATTGTGTCAATATCATGTATAGTTTGTTTAAATGTGATTATTCTGTGTAGCTTGTGGTGTGGTATGAATGAGCCGTCTGTGTCTCGTAAGATTAGTTAAGTTTCCTTTGCCGTGTGCAGACCGGCTGTCATGTTGAGAGCACGTGTACATGTTGTGTGTTTACCTGAAGGGCGGTCCCGATTGGCTGGTCGTGTTAACCCAGCGAAGCATACTTGCCAACCCTCCCGATTTTCCCGGGAGACTCCCGATTTTCAATGTCCTCTCCCGATAATCTCCCGGAGTCAACAATCTCCCGCAGTTCTCCCGATTTCGGACAATATCGTGTTTTTAATTTTTTTTTTCTGACGCGTGTATCTACGTGGATGGTTAACGGGGAACGGGGATTAACTTTTAACGCAGACGCACACCCGCGGTACATACGTTAAATAAACCGTTAAATAGAGTGTCTTAATAAAAAAAAAAAAAAAAGATGATTGCAACCCCCCCCCAACAATTACAATCGAGGTCCGCGAAAATTCTTGATAGCACCCCAACCCCCCCCCCCCGTCAACAATTACAATCGAGGTCGGCGAAAATTCTTGACAGCACCCCCCATTCCCCCCCGTCAACAATTTAAAAAAAAATCTCCCTATTTCTGAGGGCTCAAGGTTGGCAAGTATGCAGCGAAGGCCAGCCAATCGGAAGGCCGCCCTCGCAGCGGAGGAGAAAAGGGGTATAAAGCCATTTGTCTGAGTGTGACAGCGTGAGAAACTGAATTATAACTGAATGAGAAGGTTGTCTGCTTGTAACTGCTGGATTGAACTATAGTTGCCTGTTTTTCCTGTGCTAGAAATAAAGCCAGTGATTTTCTTTAAACATTTGCCTATTATTTCTTGCGTTCAGTATTTACGTTCCCCGCGTGCCTTCCTTGTGGCTGCGAAACGCTACAATACATAATGCGACTTGATGTAAAATCAGTTTAGTGTTGTGGGGTTGGGGTCCAAAACAATTATGAATTATGAAATACATAGGCTACCACCACCGAATAGCTACAATTGGAAGTGTTCTGGTTTATTGGCAGGCACATCATACAGTATGATGTATACATCAGTCCCAAATATTGCACGGTTTTTATTGCAGAATGATTTGAAATGTTTTCGGATGCAAGTGATCATGAGCAAGTGGCGTGATGGCGCGCCGGCCTGCAGCGCTTGTTGTCATGGTGAATGTAAACACAGCTGTGCGGTCTTTCCTAGCCTGCGCTCAGAGCAGATAGAGATCTATCTACGGCTCTGCATAGGCTGATTTTATTGTCGGCTATTTTAACCATTCACATGCTTTCCCCCAACGATTTTTAGTTGGGAACATAATGAAATATATTTAGGCTTTACATTTTAAATTGATTTTTGTTTTTTTTGTACATTTTGGAACTCGTCCTGCGACCCCCGCAAATGATCTCGCGACCCCCCCGGGGGTTGAGAACCATGGATTTAGAACACTTTTAGATTCCTCTTCTCTTAGCCTAAGAACACAGGTACGCTAACCAGCTGGTTTCTTTTTCAGCCATTTTTGAATATCCATGATATCTGTTTCACTTTTCAGCTTTCGCTAGTTAAGCAAAGTGAGGTTTTGTGCCTCACTGTCTGTCGCACACATGATCAATGTCGTAGGCGGCCACACAACCACTTGCTCTGTCAGCGTCCAATCATAATTTAGGCCAACACTATTTTAAAACAGTTTTGTTTGTTTAATTGGATAAAAAGATACTATTTACTTATGTGAAGTATGCCTACTACTGCTACTAGTAGGCTTATAATAATAATTAATAGGGTAATTATTGTTTGTCATCAGCTAGGGGGCGGGAGGGCACAGAGGTTGTCCAGGGCGGGCCCGGCCCCCAAATGCCCGCCCATAGCGCCGGTCCTGGATCAAACGGTTGCAAAACTCTGCTTAGCGTTTAAGTTAACTTAACTTTGATTGCGAGCTTGCGTGTGATATTTATCTCTTGATAGCAGCCAAACTGTATTTTACTTTGAATTGATTGCATTAATTCCTCGCCGGGTTCAAACCTATGGTTCAAACCACAGAACTGTATGAAAAGAGTTCTGTGGTTTAAACATGTAGGCTGGATGACATCGATGGCACTCGGGTTGAGGGCGTGGATTTAGTCCACACCCCTACACTCCTGAGTCCTAGATGACTTTAAGATGTATATTAATATACCAATTCACATTTTCTTGAAAAGATATTTGGTGGGTGAGTGTGTTGTGGATACATCCCTCTGTGATATGTTGTGGTTAAAAAGGGGAAAAAATGCAGTCCTCAGTTCTATACCAGTTACCTGGCTTAATGTGGAATGAAATAACACAATGAAAAAGGAAATAGCTGCGCTTAAATAACCAGCCGACGCTGGCGCAGGTGAAACGAATGAGTGCAGGTCAGCGGAAAAACACGGCAGGAGCGCCGTCCCGCGTTACCGAAAACAAACGTCCGCAGAACAGAAACGGCGAGCTGCAAAACCATGACTAGTTGAGTATGCTTTTTAAAAAGCCAAGTTATTCACATATAAAAACCAAGCATTTTATCTGTGCAAGTGCAAACTCTTCTTCTGGTCAATATTAATTATATTATACCAATGAATTATACCAAGTTACAACAAACAATTGTATTCATGTTTCACAGAAACCAAACGAGCGCTACTCCTATGAAATGCTGCTCCATGTTTCTAGAAACATTTCTAGAAAATGTAGCCAGATGAAAGTATTTTTTAGAAATGCTTAAGCAATATGACTAGCACTGATATTCTATAATCATTAACAGTTTGAGGTGCTAATAAACCAGAAGCCTGCACCTTCTCCTGTAAAAACATGTTAATGATAGTTTCTGGTGTGCTGTAAGAGCTGTCTCCCTGGGCTGTAAATTACTCTTTAGAGACTACTTATTTTTTATTTCTATTTTGGTAAATTACTTTACCATGAATCAGAGAACTGTAAAGAAGACAGAATGTTAATATATATTTTAAAGTGCTTCTGTTCTGTCATGCAAATATTTATTGTTAAAGGGTGTAATTTAAATCGGAAAATCTGCTTAGATTGAAATTTTCTTATAAATGATTACCACCCCAGCTGAAGTATCTTGTTTGATGAGGATCTCACATGGCTTATCTAATGTGAAATCTCCATGTGGTATATAGTTTCATTAAACGGTGATCAAGAATACATTAGCTCAAAACAAGAAGAGTCAATGGAGCTTAATACACTTGGCATCCTTGCGCAACAACTGAAAAAAGTTATTGAAGTGTGACCATTTGAAAATTAAAAGTCTTCCATTTAGACAGAACTCCCATCAGTACCAGAAAGTCCTCCTTTCTGAATGTTTTTTCATTCTCCTGAAGAACAAATTCAAACACAAAATGAGAATAACAGAATTTTTTGTTCTCAGGGAATCAGCTACATTCTCTCTTGAGGTAACATAACATATGTGTACGGCCATTTTTAGGGAATTTCCGGATTTATCAAAATGAACGTGGGTGTACGGTACGATGAAATGTCAGGACAGCTCTTGACCTGGCTTTTCCTAGTGGCGAGGCAGCGACATCGCATGCAATGAACAGCAAGGGAACAATAGTTGTGCAGCCTATGAAAACAAATAACTTAAAGTCAACAAGTGATAAACAAAAAGGTGCTCTTCGGAAAACATAGGTTAGTCTCTCATCACGTGCAGACTAAATGGAATGAAGCAGAAGCTGGTTAATGTGATGCGAGCTGGTAAAACGGTCCGCAAGTCGCGCTTCTGCAATTCACAGTACGGCGCAAAATATGGGTGAAAACAAAAATTGTTAAAACATTTGTTCTTTGTTTTTTTCCAAGTTATTTAGAAGTCACTTAATATAATATAGAACATATTTAAGATATCTAAATACCTGTGATAAGTAACACAGATATGCTTGTTAAAATCAAGTTTGCTGGGTGCGGGCTTTGAGTTTGAGGGTGCAGACTATCAGCTGTCCATTAACACCTTCCTAGTTTCAATTGGCTCTATGCACGGTATTTATACTACGTATTTCCAGTAAAATCACAGCCAGCACATTTACTTTCGCCACAACACAAACAGCAGCCAGCTAGTTTGCAAACTCTGTTTCTGTCAGTCATTTTGAGACACACTGTATCTTTGTGACTTAGTTAGTTTTATTCAATATTTGACTATTTGTTGTGTTTACATTATAAGCTCAAAAAGTGTGAAATTAGTAACAATTTTAACTGCACAGAGCATCGCTAACCAGCACAAATGGCTCTGAATCGCGTAAAGACTTCTATAACGTCAGGCCTAATGCATAAAAAAAATAACGTTAGCTTGTGTAAATAACCTAAAACAACTGAAGAGTTTATACCTGCTACTTTGTAATACTGTTTAAAAAAGGTACAGAAAGAATAGAAAGGACAACAAATGAGCAGGATGATTTTCAAGATAGAGGCGTGAAAGGCTGCTTTCTACAGGGTTCCTACACATTTAACATTTTAAACTTTAAAATACTTTACTTTAATAATTTCCAGACTCACATTTCCAGACTTCTCAGTAGATTTTTCAGACCATATTTGATGTCAAAGTACTAATAGCTTGGTGTTAATTATGGAAATAAATTATTTCAAAATCCAACTGACCTCTAAATGGTACTAAGTTAAACATTTTATTAACATTTTTTACAGTTTCAAAATAAAATAAAAAATGGAAAAAGGCCCTGTGCAAAGGTTTGGGAACCCTTTGGGATTATTCTTTGTTACTTTTTAAAAAGATGATTACTAAGGCCCAGACTAGGGTTGGGCGATGTCTACTCAAATGTGACATCACGATGTGCACATCCAAATCGCGATGGACGATGACATCGACCTAGTATGGTTTGTTTTAATTAATAAATTATTATAAAATACTAATTTTCATAATTTTATAGGTAGGTTATTCATTTAACTTGTGTGTTATCTATTCTAAATATGAATCATTATTTAATGGTAATGCATTTTCAGAAAATTAATCAAAATGGAAGCGTTTCTGTGACATGTTAGCCTAAGTTTGTAAGTATAAAATTACGCAAACAATTTTAAGTAATTCTAAGATTATTCAGTGAAGGCTTATTGTCTCAATGCGGTAATTCAAACACGTCAATGCGCCGGAGGAGATTTGGACGGGGGTATTTGTGATGAAAAAAAGTTTTAAAATCGCACCTAATAATTAGGCTATATTATTGTAACAGCATAATAAGCTCAGAGAAAATCTTCGCACATAAAATAGCCCTGGGAGAGCTGGACTCACGGTTAGAAGCTCGAGGAGTTGCGCCCTGAAGAGGATGTGGCGCTCTCTATCCTGCTACCGAACGAAGGGGTTGTAGCGGCGGTTGTCTAGTGGTTGCTACACATGGGGGGAATTGGATTACACAGGGTCTGATTGGCTACCAAATTGGGAGAAAAAGGGAAAAAATCTGAAAAAGAATAAAATAACGACCTATTTTCACTGTCAGAAACATTATCAGAAAATGGAAGAAGAAAATGGAAGATAAATGGAACAGTTGAAGTCAAGGCAAGGTCTGGAAGACCAAAACAAATAGAATGGCCTGAGACCTGGTGAGAAATGTTCAGAAGAACCCACACATTGCAAAAGAACACACACTGCAAAAGAGCTGCAAGAAAGAGTAGCAGACACAGGTCTAGTTGTTCACAGGACAACAATACAAAGTACTTTAAACAACAAAGACCTACAGTTGTGTTAAAGTAACCTGATGAACCACTGTTATTAGTAGTAGTGATATTTCTGCATGGCAAATATAATTTACTTGTAGATGTAGTAGTGTAATAGAAAAACAAAAGACCCAACTGTCATGACATGCACGCTGCTTGTTCTGAGTAATTGACTCATTAATTGAAAGGGGTGTGTTCAAAATAATAGCAGTGTGGAGTTTAATTAGAGAATTCATTCATTCTGTGAAAAAACAGGTGTCATTAATTGTCCTTAAGGAAGAAGGGAAGCAAATGTTTCACACATTGTTATAAAATATATTTCCTTCTGAATTGCTAAGTAAAAACATTGTTCGGAGGAACAACGTAATTTGATTAAAAAGTTGATTGGAGGGGAAAACGTATAAAGAAGTGCAGCAAATTATAGGATGCTTAGCTAAAAAGATCTCAAATGCTTAAAAAAGGCAACAAAAACCCGAAACCCGCGGAAGAAAACGAGCAACTACTCTTAAAACGGATCGAAGAATCATCACCTCCAGAAAGATCAAAGATGATATAAAATTACCTGTAAGTGCTGTTACAGTCAGAAGACGTTTGATCGAAGCTAAGCTATCAGTAAGAAGCCCCCGTAAAGCACCATTGTTGAAAAAACGGCATGTGCAGAATTGGTTAAAATTTGCCAAGGAACATCGATTGGCCCAAAGAGAAATGGCGTAACATTCTGTGGACTGATGAGATTGTTTCTTTTCGTGTCTAGTGGTCGTCGACAGTACGTCAGACTGAATTCAAGCCACAGTACCATGTGAAGACAGCGAAGCATGGTGGCGCAAAAATCATGGTATGGGGACACTACGGTGTTGAGCCTATTTATCGTATAGCAGGGATCATGGATCAGTTTGAATACATCAAAATACTTGAAGAGATTATGTTGCCATATGCCGAAGAGGAAATGCCCCTGGAATGGGTGTTTCAACAAGACAACGACCCCAAACAGACAAGTAAGCGAGCAACATCTTGGTTCCAGACAAAAAGGATTGAGGTAATGGAGTGGCCAGCTCAATCCCCTGACCTCAACCCCATTGAAAACTTGTGGGGTGACATTAAAAATGCAGTTTCTGAAGCAAAACCCAAAAATTCACAGGAACTGTGGAATGTAGCTGGTCCATTTACTTTTTGGGAGTTGTCTTGCTGTTGCCTCTCCTGTCCATCTGTTGTCACTTTAATTTGCACCAAAGCAGGTGAAATTGATTCACAATCTTTTACGCTTCCTAACTGGACAAATCAATATCCCAGAAGTTTAATTGACTTGGTGTTATACTGTGTTGATTAAGTGTTCCCTTAATTTATTTGAGCAGTGTATATACACGAGCAGGACAAATACAAGGAAACATCTAAAAACAGTTACATTCATCTATAAAAATATCCGAACAATATGCTATGTTGGGCTCTCCTTACAATTAAATGTTAAATGGACTGCACTTATATAGCGCCTTTATCCAAAGCGCTTTACAATGGCCTCTCACTCACCCATTCACACACACATTCACACACCAATGGCGGCAGCCACCATGCAAGGCGCTAGCCTGCTCATTGGGAGCAATTTGGGGTTCAGTGTCTTGCCCACTTCAACATGTGGACAGGAGGAGCCGGGGATCGAACCGCCAACCCTGCGATCAGCAGACGACCCGCTCTTCCTCCTGAGCCACAGCCACCCCATCCTACTTTTTGATAATGCTCGCAATGGTGTGTACGGTAGCTGTTCCTGGTAATAAAACGCAATGCAGAATGGTAAACTGAATCCATTTTTTTAAAAGCTGAGGGTACAGCATGTGACTAAATTGTATCAGCATAGTCAAGTACAGGGAGGAGTGTCGCTTGAACAATAATCTTTCTACTCTCATAAGAGAAACAGGATTTATTTCTATATAAGAATCCAAGCTTTGCCTTCAGACCATTCTGCAATTTCTCAATATGTGTTTTAAAAGATAGAGTATCGTCTACCCAGATATGTATAATGAGGGACTTGTTCGATTTCAGTTCCATTCAATGTCTGAATATGCATATCAGTAAAAGAGTTACTCGATCTAGAAAAATACATGAATTTCATTTTTTTAAAATTTTGTACCAGCTTAAGGTCAATGAGGGATTTCTGGAGAGAATTAAAACCATGCTGAAGATCAATAATAGCCTGCTGGGCTGAGGGGTCACTGGTATGGACAACCGTATCATCAGCATAAAAATGTAATTTACAATTACTCTCCAATTGGTATAAGTCATGAATAAAAGCTTGTTCATTTTAAGTCTTAAAATTTCTTTTTAAGATTATTTGAGGTTTAAATTTGGGTAATCTGGTGTCTCTGATGCAGGCAATTGTACAATGGTCGCTAATATCCTGTGCAAATATCCGGCATGCTAAGTATCTTTGGGGCTTGTTAGTTAATATGACATCAATCAATGTAGATTTGGCAGGGTTCTTAGAATTTGGCCTTGTTGGCTTGGACAATAATTGTGAGAGATTTAATTCTGTGCATAACTCTTTAAGCCTAGAAGAGTTATCAGATTTATATATTTATATCACCCATAAGTAATAATTCTGATGAGGCATAAGAAGAAATTCATTTCCCAAAGTCAAATGTTAAATGATTATTTCCCCCATTGCAGATTACATTACATTATAGACATTTAGCAGACGCTCTTATCCAGAGCAACGTACATAGTGCATTTTCAAACTAGGAACAAGAGCATTTAAAAACAACCCTAAAAAGGCAAATACGAATCTAAGTACTAGGCGCAGTCAGTATGATTGGGTTTTTATTTATTTTTTTGATTTTTTTTTGGGGGGGGGGTAATTACCAACATTAATAACAATAGTCACAGGGAGGTAGGGAGGGGTGGAGAGAGGTGCAGCTTGAAGAGGTGAGTCTTCAATCTGCGCTTGAAGGCGGTCAGACTTTCTGCTGTTTTGACCTCCACGGGGAGGTCATTCCACCACCGTGGGGCCAGGACAGACAGACAGACGTCGAGACCGGGTGCTAGTATGAAGAGGGGGGGTACCAGTCATCCTGAGGAGGCAGAACGCAGGGATCTGGCAGGTGTGTAGGGTCTGATTAGTTTTTGGAGGTATGGAGGGGCAGATCCTCGGACTGCCTGGAAGGCGAGCACCAATGTTTTGAATTTGATGCGAGCCATCACCGGTAGCCAGTGGAGGTCAATGAGCAGGGGGGTGACATGGGAGTGTCGGGGGAGGTTGAAGACCAGGCGCGCTGCTGCGTTCTGGATAAGCTGAAGGGGTCTAATGGCCGATGCTGGCAGGCCAGCCAGGAGAGAGTTGCAATAGTCCAGGCGAGACAGCACCATTGCTTGGACCAGGAGCTGGGTTGAGTGGGTGGTGAGGAAGGGGCGGATTCTCCTGATGTTGTATAGGACGAACCTGCATGCCCGGGTTACTGCTGCGATGTTCTCGGAGAGGGACAGCCTGTTGTCCATCACGACTCCGAGGTTCCTGGCACAGGGCGTTGGGGTCAGTGGAGTGTCTCCTAGGGAAATAGAGAGATTGAGAGGAGGAGAGGTTAGAGCAGGAATGTAGATGAGCTCAGTCTTGCCAGGATTGAGCTTGAGATGGCGGTTGTCCATCCAGCTCTGGATGTCTCTCAGGCAAGCGGAGATGCGGGCTGATACCTGAGTGTCAGAGGGTGAGAAGGAGAGAAAGAGTTGAGTATCGTCAGCATAGCAGTGGTAAGAAAGACCATGAGCAGTGATAACAGGGCCAAGGGATTTGGTGTAGATATCTAAAACAATGATATCTGCAATACTCAATGCTTTTGGGAGTTGATGAGGAAGTGATTTCAAAGGAAACAAAACATTCTTTAACGTAAAGATTTTCTGGCTCAATGCCACACAGTGAGAGCATTGAGCCATGGGGATAGGTGCCACTATGAATTGAGAATGAAAGAGAAGGAAACACTAAAGACACTAAAACTTTAAAAGTATAAAAACTAAATAATACAGATAAAACGAAGGATAAAACGAATATACTTATAAAACTATAAAATTAATAAAACATAACTAAAAATGCTCATTAGCAAGCGAGCGGATGCATACGCTCTGTTTAGCGCTCTGTGATCAATGACGAACTATATATTTCTGGGAAACACTTTGTTAGTAGTATATTAGTACATTGTGCTACACTTTTTGTATGAAAAGTCATATACATTTTAATATTATTATCTTAAATTAATTAACGTGAATGTTACAATCACTTGCCTTGGTAGTCAAAAATGAACTGCTCATGAAAGAGCTTGTATCCTTTCTTTACTTTCGACCCCTTGGTTTTTACTGTGAATGTCCGTTAGCCGGTGAACATTGTTCATGTCCATTTTTGGTAAAATTTTTAACCTCTTTGTGCAGAAGCAAAATTGGGCCAATTTTCACCTGTTTTGCACTGTTCTGTTTAAAGCCTTATAACCCCAGATGTGCACATCACACACACATGTGTAATGGCTTAAATTGAAGAGGACCCCTGTACCATTTAATGTCATTGCTTACAATTATTTGTTTACATAATATTTATATACATTATGGGCTGTAAACACTCAAAATACTTGCAGAAAATGTAAAACAGAAGTTGTAACTCTTACTTTACAGTGCACCTCTGAAAGGCAAAGATATAAAACAGGTCATACTATATATTTCCTGGTCCACACTAGTGGTGTAAATTATGAATCACTTTACTGATTCGAATCGTTCAGTTCAGTTCAGTACAAAGATTCTAGTCACTGACTATGTGATTCGTTCACTGGGGTCAGTTGCGCAAGTGCACGAATATTCCAACAGCATGCATGTTCAGTTCACTATAGCTACTCGTACTTCAGTAGGCTATATCATTCGTAGGTATTGTGCAAAATGATTCCAGTCAAAAGCACTGCAAGTAAAAAATATAAACTTTTTCTATAAACCTCATATGAACTTTTTGTATTTTTTCCTTGTAGTTAGCCTATATAGTTTTCTGGATTAGGCTACTATATGGCCACTCCAGGTGAGCGTTTTAAATATGGATTAGAAGCTACGGAAATATGACATGGCAATTTGTGTGTTCTCAAGTTCTGACCATTTCGTGGTAAGTAGCCGATTGTAAAACATTGCGTTTTCAAATGGTAAAGTTGTCAAAAGGGTGACAAGGGCCATAGTTTATCCTCTCTTTTTTTTTAAAGCAGAGGATTTTTTTTCTCCCAAGTTTTATGTTGATGTTCACTCATCTATGGGGGGAGCCCTTATACAAGGGTTGAGCTAGGTGCACTGATGTAGCCTAGTGGTATTAATCACCCAGTTCGTCAGTAGGCTACTAGATTAAAATAGCGGTTCAGATTAAAATGGCAATCATTCACGCAGTGCGTGATCTAGACTCAAATTACCTGACAACAAATAAAGAAAAGGGCTTTAACTGCACTTCTTACTGAATTTCAAGTGTAAAGAATAAACAAACATATAGCCACATATTGGTTATATCTGTGTAGCCTATATAAAACACGGTTATAGCATATTAGGCCTACGTAAAATAGCCTACATTTATTGTGCTATTTCGATACAAAAGAATACACGAATGTGCTTAATTTAATCAATATCATTATTAGTTTTGAAATGGTTTAATAACGGGCAGACTTTCATTAACTCTTTTAGTTTGATAGACACATAATAGGCCTACATGGAAAATGTACAATGTAGCCTATGTGACTTTGATTAGAAATGCTTGAACCGTTTTGCTTTCGGTAACGTTACGGTATGTGGACGTCAGATGCCAGTAGGCTACAGGTTCCGATTATTTTGTAAGATTGCAGGTTATATTTTTTAAATGTGAAACTAGCCTACCAAAAAACAGTTGACCGGGCTATATTATTTTACTAATACTCCAGCCATTTGTTGCCAACTAATTTATTAGGCTACCGAGTAGCCCGTAGCCTATGCAGAGAGTAACGGTTGACAATTATGTAGGCTACTGCGTTGCAGTAGTCAGCAGTTCATATAGGCTAGTCAGTTCAGTAGGACTCACTGAACTGTGGTAGTAGGAGTAGTCTGTGGTCAGTACAGTTCGCTACAGTTCCTTTGAAAATCCCACCTGTTCTCACTGAATTGTGATAGGCTTCCTCGTGGCAACCAGCAAGCTTTCCTTTCATTATCTTGATTTTTCATTCCGACTATCAGGCCCCCTTTAGCTATAACGTTAGCTGACGCGCACGCAAGCATATGAACGAATCATTGAGAGTGATGATCCGGTACACTCAGTTCACTTTAAAGATTCGTTCAAAAGGATTCGTTCGTTCACGTACTGCCCATCACTAGTCCACACACCTCTTGACCACATGCGTAAAACATTTTTGGGGGATATGTAAAACTACTCAGGTTCTACAAGGTAATTTGTGAAGAGTGTATCCTGGCATCCCTTCGTGTCTCCAAATGTATAAAAAATGGATAAAATTAGCATTACAGTAAATCAGGAGGTAATCACAGAAAACATGTTTGCATTCAGTGCATGAAGGAATTTCCATCTTTTTCAAAAGAATGGGGTGGTGAGATATATAGGGGTCCAGAAACCTATCCAACCCTATCCAAAAATGAATACAATGCTTTGTTTGCCAATATTATGGCCCATTGATGCTGGTGTGCTCTGAATAATAATGCTACAATACATGAGATGACTTATCCTACCATTCAGCCACAACAAATTCAAATAAGAACAACATAATGTACTATGTTGCAAATCAAAAATAAATATGGTAGGTCTTTCACAATAATAATAAATAAATAAATGCTATATGTTACATGGATTGTGACTACAATTTACCCTGGTCACATGTAAACTTGTTACTTTAGTCTTATAAATATTAAAAATATTGTGACACTGGACCAGTGACACTGGATTGCCATCGACAGCCAGCAAAAATGTCATAGGTTAGTTTATAGCCCATTGATTCTAGTGTGCTCAACATAGTATAATGCATATGTACCAAATACTAATGATACAATACATCAGGGGTCGGCAAGTAAATTTGGCCTCGGGCCAATTTTTTTCTGAGCCACTACGTGGCGGGCTAGAACATAATAAAAGGCTAATTTAAGTAATTGATCGTTAAAAAATGTGACACGTTCTAATGCTTTGGTCCTCATATCGGGATCTGGTGTAATGATCTGACTTTTCTTTCGAAAAATGTGAATACATTTCTTAACTAGGTAGCAGTGGGGATTACTCACCGAATCCATTGCACTGCAGTATTTTGGCTTGACTAGCGAGTTTGTGTTGTGATTCTCAACAACGTTGAAACGTAGTTCCGTGTTTCAAAAGAAAAGTCCGATATGAGTTCCAAAGCAAGTTCAAGTTCTTTTATTGTCACTTCACAGTTTACACAGGTGTAATCAGAGAGTGAAAAACTTTACGTGCAAAACGCCCGACAGCGGACAGCAGTTGTATCAATTAAATATCAGTGTCACAAAGACGCACGAGAGGAATCGATTGACGCATAAAAACCTTGAAAACTGCCTGCGGATTAAAGTGACGTCCATATCACCAGATATCCAACGAATAGTGACCGATGGGAGATGCCAGTTTTCACATTAAGTGAGTACTAAGCCTGTCGTTATTGCATTTAATAGCCTAATTGTATTTTTTATATTTTTAATGATTGGCTCATTTAATTATTGCTCTGTCGTTTCAGGAGCATAGGCCTATGCACCACCACCCCTCGCACTCCATGATCAAGCGGATCAAGCTTTTTTTTGCGCCGATTTTGTTGTTTTTTATGTTTTTCATAAAATTAAACTGAATTTGCTTTGTTACTGTTTACATGTGTGGTGCAGTCATATATAAGTAAACATTAAGTTTGAATGATTTACTGAGCTGGTGTTATTTTTTTCAAACCACACACCGCATGTTGGCTATTTCAGCACCATGCGTTGTCCACCTACTTATTTTGATTCACTACTAGGGGTTCAGCGTCAGTGCAGCCCGCTGCCTGATTGTCTGTGCGTGTCATTCACTCTCAACATGGATAAAAGTACAATAAGCATTCTTCAGGTGTGGGTAGATTCTCTATTCGGACATTATAGCCTATACGTGGGACTGTCGGTTCGATATTGTAAAAAAAATAATAAAAAAAATAATGTTTTTTTAAAAAAACAGATTTAAAAAAAAAATAATTTAAATCTCAAAATTATCTGGCGGGCCAAATATTATTGCTGGCGGGCCAACAATGGCCCGCGGGACGCCTGTTGCCGACCCCTGCAATACATGATATGACCTATGCCTATTTAGCCACAAAAAAGTGGATAATAAATGCTATATTTTACATGGCTACTGTGACAAAAATTCAACCTATGCACAAATAAAGTTATTACTTGAAAAAATCTCTGTGTAATAACGATGAGGCATTGTGCGTCTGAAACTGGTAGAAATCGGATCCAAAATGGCTTCCAAATGGATGCAACCTAGTCCTGTGTTACGCATGGATATTGGCCAGCTGGTTAAATGTACCTATGGGAATGCCATACCATTTCAGAAAGCTTAGGATGCGCTCTATTGGACGATATAAGTGTCAATCAAAATCACGTTTGTGTGAAGGATTTACAAGTGCATCTTTTGAATGCGATCATTTACGCACGGCCGTTTTGGAGCATGGACACATGTTGTAACAAGGATTAAATATTAAAAACGGGTCAACCAATGCAAAAAATAACCTCTGATTCTTGCAGGGGACATATTAATCTTCATAACCAAAGGTAAGATTACAAATTTATTTCATATTTTACCAGAGCTTTTTATAGCAAAAGAAGGTTATGTGGTAACAAACAAATACCAATCGTTTTTTTTTTTTTTCCTGTGGAGCGAGTAGGCATATTGACAGTTTTACTTGTATGTATTCAGGATCTTGGAAGGTGTTTCTTGCTGCTGTGATCGTAAACGATTTTTTGGTGATAAAATAAAAACTTTAATTAACTCTCAAATATGTTTAAATGTCTGCTATCTTGTGGTCGGGTCCATTGTAGATAACAGTGTAGCAGCATAGCATGCTACTTTCATGAATTACAAGCTAATGGTGGCAGATAGAAACATGATATTTTGCACGCTGATAGGATATTAAGTACTGATTATCAGTGGCGGCCGGCCTATAGAGGGCGCTGGGGCGCCGCCCCCCCTCCCCCACATACAAATAAAAAAAAAAGTTTAAAAGAAATTATTATTTTTTATTATTATTTAATTTTTTTAGTAGCTTAAAATTATTATTTTTTATTATTATTTTTTATTATTATTTAATTTTTTAGTAGCTTAAACATGTTATATGTTGGCCTTGCGTTGTCTAAAGTTTAATACATTACATATGCATGTTCAGGGGACTGCGGGGCGCCGGTAACGTTATGGTGAATCAGAGCACTCATTCATTTTCAGGCGAGCCCCCTCATTCTGCTGCCTGATTCGCGGCCAAAAAAGGAGGTCCCCGGACGCAGGCCTGTGCGCCCCGGACTATCCTACCCTTTTCTGATTAGTCCTCATGGTTTATGATATTATTTGATTGGATTTAAGGCATGTTTATCACGCCCAGCCGGCATCTAGCAGGATATCACTGCGAGTGCGCAAGTACGGCTCGGTTCAGTCGGCTGCTACTCATTCATTAGTAGACCTAGACCAAGCGAGAGAGATAATTCGAAATGGCTTCTTCAAGTGGAACAGAAAGCAAAGAAAATTCGGTTATTTCTTTGCAAAAAGAACCTTTCTCAAGGCGTTCATTGGAAGAAAAGAAAAGAGTAAAGGAACTTGGACCAGAGCGACCAGATTTGCACATTCAACAGCAAACAAGTGATCGCGGTCGGGCATATACCCGGGGCTTCTCTCGCTCGTGTTATGACAAACGGAGTTGGCTAGCTGGATGTGCTGTGAGTCATGCGTTCTATTGCTTTCCCTGGGGTACGAGACCTAAAACATCTTGCTGAAAAGTGCAAACGGCATGAAAGTAGCCGCAGCCATCTTGACAACAGTATTGTAGCGACCCGGAAGCTACAATGCGCCATGGGAAATCGCAGGTGCTAGCGATTTCATTTAATTGTTAACGTTTACATGTACAGTTTTTATCCAATGTTGTTATCAGTCGTTATAGTGGTTATCAGTTGTTATAGTTCCGTGTTAATTTACTGTTGTTTGTTGTTGTGAATGCGAACACCGTGAATGGAAGTGTGTGTGTTAAATGTTGACCCCCGCCATTAGCGGTTGTATGGCGAGTTCCTTCTCGCTTTGTTTACGTAATAAACAAGTAACCTGGAGTTGTGCGGTGTATGGGGCACAGGTTGCTAAGCAGCTGAGAACTTGTTGTGGACAATCCATTCTTACTTGCACGCTCGCCACAGTATGAAGCTAAACGTTTTTGGCAGGCTTAGCATTGCTGAACAACTCGATGAAGGCTACAGAATTGGCATTACAAACAATCAGTGATGTCTTACTTGAAAAACTGTGCTCCACTGTTGCCAATTAAACTGTCTTATGCAACTGAGACACAAGGTGGCTTGTTTTTTCTGTTTAAAGTCAGATGTATTTTTTTTTTTTTAGAAATGCTAGCGCCCCAACCTATATTTAGATCACCAGCCGCCACTGCTGATTATGATGATATGTGGACTGTAGTGATAAAATCCATATTCTCGTAGAACTAGCAACATATTTGAGATGTTTTAAAAATTTAGACGCAGGCGTCTCTACCACTAGGGGTCAGCATAGAACACATGGTTGGCTAAAGGGGTCTAAGTCATCAAGGGTCTGATGTATCAAATAAAGCCTTTAACCATCACTCTGCTGCCATAAATACAGTAGCTATGAAAGGATCACTTTAAGGGTTGTTTCTCCTGACAGATTTTCCTATTGAACTCTATGGAAAAATAAGTCAGGAGAAGAAACCCTTCAAGTTATCCATCCATATCTACTGTATTTCTGGCAGCAGAGTGATGGTTAAAGGCTTGTTTGACACATCAGACCCTTGATGAGCCCTTTAGCCAACCATGTGTTCTATACTGTTCCAGTGTAATTTACAGCTAAATCTAGTCTCACCCCCCAATTCCCATAGAGATCCATTCAAATGCAGAGCTGTTATAGTATCGCTTGTAAGAGTACCAGAAAATAAGATATCAAGAGTCTTTTTATGTTGTTGGGTCACAGACATCAGGAAGTCATGGCATGCAAAGGATATGCGACCAAATATTACAAATATGGCTTTTCCACCAAGTAATAAATACATTTAAATTAGCGTGTTCAATACTTTTTTCCTGTGTCATTCCACTTTATTGCACATAACTTTTTTTTAAAGATTGGAATGTTACAATTTCTTTAGCTGTGTAGTTTTATTGAGTTAATAATATGTCTGGTCAAAATCTCATGTGAATAGCTACATTGGAAATATGTTTGATAAGAAAATTGTTGACGTGTCCAATACTTATTTCCCCCATTGTACGTAGGTTTGTGTAATAAAATCACAATGTCAGGAAAAGGGCTCAGTCATATGTGATTCGGTATAACGAGAATGTAACATGACAGCAGACTGATGTGACCCTGTATAAACTGAATTACAGCATGTCAGCAAATTACATTATAAGCACAGGCCATGTGTAATACAGGTTTAAAGCAGTAGAGGCAAATTTAGGGCAAGTGAGGTAATGGAAAAGTACCAAAAATACAAACCAACCCCTATGGGAGGAACCAAGTCTTAAGTCCCACAAAGGGTGGGGTTAGGGAATAGTATAAAAGGAAGCAGGCTTTAAGACTCAGGCAGAGTGCTTGGGGAGAGCTTGAAGGATTGAGCTTATTGTGTATGCATTGATCTGTGCAGACCAGCCGGGTTCTTGTATGTTATTATCAGAATGATATACAATAAACCAAATTGCATCAGACTCTGAAGAATCATGCTTATTTTAAAAAAAAAATGCTGAACAGTGTGAGAAGACCTCCCAGACCATCTGGCCCTGACCTGGGCGGGTTTTTCCCAAATTGAATTAGCGAGCCAGCCAGGAGAGACTCGGGGAAGCCGAATGCCTGGACGGAACCACTGCCTCTCGGTTCAACGGTGGCCACAAAATAAATAACGTAAGCAGAGCCTTGTTCCAATATCTGCACGTATTTGTTGAATCTGAGAACAGTATTGTGTCCGCCCAAGCCAAGGCAAATATGAAGCCTCTCCTCCAAAAAACCTAAAATTGTGGTAAAAAGTAATGGTAAGAGGAAAAGAGTCTGATGTAATGGTGTGTCTGATGTAAATGTTATATGTGTATGAGTGGAAAGATTGAATTGTGAATGTGAGATGAAATGTCAGAGTGTATGCTTAGGATACTGATAGGGTGTTGACTCGCTGTCTGTGCTGCATTTGCTGGAGGGTTAGTCTATCTGGTGTTGATGCAGAGCAGACGGTGAAAGTTCAAGGGAACTAACAGCGCCCTAGGGCACTCATATGGGCGGCGGACGTCTGAGGTAGGCGTCCGAGCCACTCATTGTGTACTTGCTGCCCCCTGGAACTTCCGTTCATCCAGCGTTTGTCCGTTTGCCAGGTGCTCATTCATTCAGTTGTTTTGTTCGTAGTGCCGCTGGGGAGAGTTGAATTGTGCGGCTGTTCAGTTTGCGAGGGTGCTACACTGCTGTCATTCTACACCCAGTGGTCTTGTGCTGCTGTAACAACTTGATCTCTGACTTGATCTGTCAGTCTGTTCAGGGGTCCGGGCCACTGAGGGGTGAACTTGGCGGCTTGCTGTCCTTTCGCGTCCTGGTGCATGCTGCTGTACAGCTTGATCATTGAGTTGATCAGTCAGCCTGTTCAGCAGTCCGGGCTATTAAGGGGCGGGATTGACTGCTGGCCATCATTTTACGTCCTGGTGACATGTGCTGCTGTGCAGGACGATCACTGAGGTGATCTGTAAGCTTTCCCAGTAGCCCGCCATCTAGTGGTTCAGTGCCGCGTTGGTCGTGACCATGTTGGTGGCTGTTCAGACACCAGGGACGAGGTTGACTGCGTGTGTGGACCCGACCAACTGTTCAGTTTGCCCTCTCGAGGAGGCCCCAGTGGGTGTCTTTCAATTTGGCTGTTTGTCTGATTCACCGGCGTTCATTCATTCAGTTGTTTCTGTTCGACATCGCTCCTCAGTGTGTGTCTACGGGGTGGGCCGTCCGCTTGTCTGCTTGCCACCAGTTGGAATTCAGTCATCCGTTCTCCCTCCTGTGGCCCCGGTGGGTGTCGTTCAACTCTGCCTTTTGTCTGATTCGCCTGATGTTTGTTCACCTGTCTGTTTGTTCATGGTCTCTTTGGGGGGGGGCGTGTGCTCATCTGTTTGGTTTCTGGCTCGCCGGCTTCGGCGTGTCTCTGCTCATCTGGGCACCTAACAGCTTACAGACCAGATTGAGGTTTGCAAGAGAGGCTTATGGGATGGAACGAAGTGGTCGTTAAAGGGCCCATGGGACGGCGACACTGGTCATAATTGTGTGATTGTGTGAAACGGTTTACTAAAGAGCCTACAGGACGATAAACGGAAAAATCACTATGGAGCCCCTAGGACGGTGACACTGGCCAGAAATGTGTGAATCTGAGTGATGAATGTGCCGGCAATGGTACAAATGGAGAATGTGTAATGTGAATCTGAGTGGTGAGTCAGAGTAATTAAATAGGCGTAATAAATATAAGTAATATCATTTGAACCGTACTTGCGTAATTGGACAAAGTAAAGGACTAACATCTTAGTTCAGGAAAACTAGTATAGATGAGATACCACGTTTTGTCTTACCATAGTGACGGAAGAGTAACTGAAATCCACGTCAGTGTGAATGAAGGGGGAAATCAGCAGTGGTACCCGATAGAGAAACTAGGACCCGGTGGATTAGAAGGAGTTGTAAGAGTTAGCCGTGGTGGGTGGATATAGGAAAGAGACGAGGCAGAATGAGACAGGTTTTTAGTCCAGGATCAAAATAATTCACATAACAACAACCTGCCACTCTCTGATGGAGAATAAAATAAAGAGGGTGATGAAAGCCAGGCAGAAGAACTTTCTGTCTGTTTGTGTAATTAGGTAAATGGTATAAAATAAGCAACACCAATCAACCTCACTTGTGTGATTGGATTAATGTGGCACCCAGTCCACAGGATAATGTGATATCACATCCTTGCATATTCTGAATCAGATACTGGAGTGGAACAAAAATTACTTGTTAGTTACTTGGACTCCCTCTAACTCCATAATTGACCACGAGGAACCAATAGATCATGGTTATCAATTTGAAAACACAGTGCTAGGCTACCATAAATCATTAAAACCAATAAACAGGTCATCAGATGGTGGATAATAAGCCATATAGATATAAATATATGTGTATATAGATTTATATAAAATCCGCAAAGCAAACGACCAAACCCACCCTAGTCAGAAATGTTCTGAAACAGTATAAATTGCTGCGACGCTGTGTGAATAAATATCTTCTTTATTTTTGCTTACACTCTTATAATCTTGTATAAATGGAATATAACATAACACAGTAAATACGGAAAGGGAATTGTGGTGGATATGCTATTTCACGTGCATGAGCTTTGATATAAAAGCTAAGAGTCTTGAGGAAGCCACCACTGAGGGGTGGGTGCTTGAAACACAAAGATTAAATCCGAGTTGCACGTTTTATATGGACAAATAACAGTGGGAGGAAATACGTGACGCAAATCTATACAGAATTGTGGTAGTCCAGGGGTACAACATAGATATGTGTAATCCCAAGTTGTTTTAATTAACTTAGTCTTGTTTTGTAGAAATACTAGCTTGGAAAAGCTGATGCAATTTACTTCTATATGTGCATTGAAAAATGAATGTACCAAAGACAGTCAGGTGGGAAACAGGCAAGTGGGCTGACATTAACCATTTCGCACGTAAATTCCAGATTCCAGACACTGGCCCTCCAGCGTGAGTTATTTTTTTGCGTGTGTTCTCAGAATATGTGACGTTCTAAACGGTCAGTATGACGCAACAAACAGATCTGCCTCTAAAATCTCCTGCTTATTTCCTTATTATTCCTCTAGTTAATGATTGGCTATCTATGAGGCTAACTATATTTATTTGTAAAGCCCTTACTGTATATAAATGTAATGATTCTTGTTTGTATTTGGGATGTTAACAATCAATCCACTATCAATTAATTGCTAATAAGAATTTAATCGATAAGATTTCAAATTAAATGATTAACTGAACAATCTGCGGTCTTGTTTCAATGGGTGTTTTTGTGTGAAAGGTAATCGTGATTTAAGGTCTCCACACGAGAGCGCCTGTGGTTTGCAATACATTGCAATACCTGTGGTGCTGTTTTGAAGTATAACTACTTCGTTAATGTAGCCTACCACCTGAAAAGCGTATATCCAACCGTGCTGCTAGGGCAAAGTCGATCGCGACCTACCAAAGAGGGTGTGTGACGATAGACGAGCGGAGAGTAGGCTATTACTCAGAGGGTATGCAACATGGTTGAAAACGACATGATGGCAATAAGCACCATTGCCGGTGAGGGATTTCGAGAGCTAATAAACAGGCTGCGCACACGACTCACTCCCGACCACGTAGATATGCTTAAATGTTCTTGAATAAAAATACGTAGGTCTATCTAGTATGCATATGAGGAGCCTATTCAAAACATAATAGCCTATGTTTTAAGTTGACTGTTCTAGGCTAGGTCTACTAGTTTAACTGTCGCATTTCAATTTCAAGAGCAATTATGTTAATGCTGCAAGTGCCTAGCGGAGCAACGGTTTCGCTTGCAACAGATGAGACGGAGCGCAATTTCTTTTCTGTTAAAGTAGCCTATACACGCCTTCATATTCCATTTTTGTTATGCTACAATAATGCCTGTTTCTCAAATGTTACAATAAATCTTTGATTGAGTAATATAACATGCATTTTGTATTCTGTCTATCATAAACTATATTTAGCTTTTATTTTATCAATTAATCGACGATTGTTTGCTAAGGTTAACAGCTATCGATTAAGGAAATTCCTTAAAATTTGCATCCCTAGTTTGTATTATCTTTGAGAGTTGGGCATACAAACCTGAATGATATACTACAGCTAATAAAGAAAATTCATATACAAATGTCATCAAAAGGAGATAATAGTAGCCTACGCATCCTTTTTAAATGGCCACGATACTCACAAGAAAGACAGACCCTTCAAGAAAATGAAGAATGTGGAGTTCAAATCCGTTTTCTCTCATAAATCAGGAAATAACTTCTACAATATGCCTATTATCTTAAATTTTACAACAAACTGGGCTAATACACATAACTAGTTTACTTTTACTCGGTAAACTAGGTAGCGATAATGCCCCGGTGCGGAAGCAGAAGACTACGACATACTTACCAAACTGTTTGGAGTCGCCGTTCCGTCTGCATTACCTTCGAAGTTCCCGACTACCAGCTCATAAGTAGAAATAGATTTTTAAATATATAGGTCTATGTATATATATATATATATATATATATATATACATTTTTTTGCATTTTATCTAAGACATTTAGCAGGCTATTGCGGTTGTAAAGTATTTATTGTACACGCCACGATACCGTGGAGTTCAGTTCACTCATGTTCACGTTGCCTCTGCGTGTTCAGAAGCTGCTATGGCTTCACAACTGTGATTATTGTGAGGGTAGCGCTTATATTGTCATTTATTGAATTTATATTAGTAAAAACACACAGAATGTCTAAGATTAGTATGAGCTATGTTATATTTTTGATTTTGTATTGACCAAATGATACTAAATGAGTAAACAAGTGTTACTTGGCATAACTTATGCTATGATAATACCATATTCTATGTATATATAAAATATATTTTATTTGCTCATCTTATATCATGCTAGTACATTTGATGAAAAGGTCTGACATTCCAATTCTGATATTTGTAGATTTGTTTTGAGAATTATGTCTTAATACAACATCTTGTTATCGATAAAAAAAGCTAATGCTAAAAATAAAGTTTGGTCATGTATGCAGCCATGTTTGTTTACACTCGTCATCGGGCCATGGGAACAAAAGTCATAACTAAATGCAGCCCAGACAAGCCGATGTAAAAAAAAAAAAAAAAACTGTCTTTGTTACTTGCTTCAATAAAATTTGGATAAAATGATGTTACAATATACGAGTACACGAATATGGAAATAAAACCAAGACTTTATTATCGCAAATGTGTAGCGTAACATTTCCAAATATGTACGTAGATATTTGAACGTGCAGGACAAGATGCTAACACGTAGCCTACTCAGATTCATGAACATGTACCATAGGCTGAAAATGTATAGCGCTGCATTAGCAAATATGTACTCGGATACTTGACCGTGCTGGACAAGATGCAAATGTATATAGCCTATTAAGATTTGTGAATGCGCATGTAAGTGAGATCATCGGTATAATACAGCTAGCTACGTAGTAACCCATATGCATACACTGCAAATTAAACTAGATGACTATTCGGATAACAACTAACGTTGACATAGTAACATTTGCATTTCAGTACAATAAACGACTAGGTACCGCACTGGAATCATGTTTGCACTTTTACATTAGGATGCAATTGTTAGCTTGTGTTAAGGAGGTTAAAAACCACCAAACTGCTAAGCTAGCTCAGTGTTGATGTAACGAAGATATTCGATGCACAGCAATGTGTCATTTATCGTTCATTTCAGCTTCTGAAATCGCAAGTTGATGGTTTATTTTCCATAATATACACACCTCTGTGACATGTCTAAACCTCGTTTAGACGGCAGTAAACCATTGTGACTGCATCCTCAACGGAGCGTTCCAGTGATACGTTCTAATCACATATTTGTGATGGTACGCGTTTGGGCCATGTCTGGAATGGTCACATATTTGTGATGGTACGCGCGAAAGGGTTAAAAGGGTTGAAGAATCTGACGGCTCAGAAAAAACTGACCTTTGAATCAAATTCACGCCCCAAATATAAAGCGGGAGTCACGGTAGAGAGGATAATAGTGCTGGTAAGAACCAGAGTCAGACGAAGAGCCGGAGATTCCTAGGTCCTCAACGAGCAGCGCCAGACAAGAATACATGGGGGCTAAAGTAGGAAAAATTAGGAGGAGTAAGAGCGTTGTGGAAGTGGGAGGAACAACACCCATGGAAATGATACAAAGCGACATCCAGATCGCAAAAAAGTGGATTCAGAAGTATATGAAAAAATGGAACAAAAGAACTACAGGCAGCCAGCAGTGGCCGAAAGAAGGCACCTTTGATTCCGCCTGCTGTGACGAGGTGGAGGCTGTCATAAAACATCACAAACCCAGAGATATGAGTGACAAACTGAAAGTCAAGAAAGCAAGAGAAAATGAGGTGATAGGATGGTTTAAAAAAGAAGGGAAACAATATAGAGAGACAGTCAAAGCAATACGAGGCATAGTGGGGCGGCAGTGTGGTATAATGGTTAAGGAACTGGGTTTGTAACGAAAGGTTGCAGGTTCGATTCCCGGGTCGGACACTGCCGTTGTACCCTTGAGCAAGGTACTTCACCTGCATTGCTTCAGTATATATCCATCTGTATGAATGGATACTATGTATAAATGCAAAAGAAATGCTGTGTAAGTCGCTCTGGATAAGAGCATCTGCTAAATGCCTATAATGTAATGTAATGTAAAAACAAGGAACAAGAACAAGACAAAGAAAAAGAGCCTGAAACCACAACACAGTGTCATATGTTAAGTCCACCACCTTATCCAAAAATCCATTTAGGGCAAGTCAATTCCCCATTACTGTAATTACCGACGCAGAAGGAGGAACAATAGAGATGGAAGGGAAGTGGAGTTTAAGCCGTTGCAAGGAACAGTCAAAATGACAATGAAGACAGGGGCTCCGAGACCCAGGCAGGAGGGACGGTTCAGCCACAGCAGAGTATACAGGAAGGAGCTGTAACACACACTCAGTTGAGGGAGGTCTTAGCCACACTAAGTGAAGGTTTTTCAAGGTTAAGGGAAACACATATGAGCGAGTGGTCAGGAACAGCAAGAGACCAACAGGATTATGCTGAGGCGGAAGCTAGAGAAAAGTAAGAACAGGAACAGAAAGCGCGCACAGTCAGGCCTAGTGCGCGGTACACCTCCACCCCAAAGGCAAGTGAGGAACAAGAGCGGGGCACGCTCACAGCCAGATCCGTGTACTCCGCCACCCCAAGTGAGAGTGGTGTAAGAGAAGAAGCCCCCAAAAAAGGCACAAAACAAATTGTGCATGGGGAACTGTGGATCGAGAATGAAGAGACAGCATAAGCAAGACATAAAGAAAGTCAGGAAAGGATGGAGGCCCTCATGGAACAATCTCAGAGACAAATGGAGGCAATGGACAGTCACTTAGAGGATACAATCCATCATTGCCAGGAAATGAGTAGGGAAAGGGAGAAAACAAAGAAACGGGTTGGCGAAATGTCAGGCCTTATGTTAAGAAGTGGAAAGAAGCTCACTAGGCAGTCAGAAGTACTGGGGCTGGCGTCAGAAGGAGAAGCGGGGCAGTCGGAAGTATCGGAGCTGCCGTCAGATGATGAAGGTGGAGAACTGGGCCAAAAAGTTATGGTACTCCAATGCCCCTTAGTTGAATACAATATGTAGTCATATTGTATGTATAAGTTAGTCATATACCATATGTGCCATAGTCATGTATGGACATGCTGGGGTTAGGGGGACGATTGCCATATCTCACAAAAGGAGCTGGAAAATGGATTGCCGCTCTGGAAGAGAGCACAGGGGGAATCAGGATGGCTCTGGGAGACATTAACCCCTTTGCGCAGATGGTAAATTTGATAAATTCTCATCTATTTAGAGCAGGGGTCGGCAAGTAAATTTGGCCTCGGGCCAATTTTTTTCTGAGCCACTACGTGGCGGGCTAGAACATAATAAAAGGCTAATTTAAGTAATTGATCGTTAAAAAATGTGACACGTTCTAATGCTTTGGTCCTCATATCGGGATCTGGTGTAATGATCTGACTTTTCTTTCGAAAAATGTGAATACATTTCTTAACTAGGTAGCAGTGGGGATTACTCACCGAATCCATTGCACTGCAGTATTTTGGCTTGACTAGCGAGTTTGTGTTGTGATTCTCAACAACGTTGAAACGTAGTTCCGTGTTTCAAAAGAAAAGTCCGATATGAGTACCAAAGCAAGTTCAAGTTCAAGTTCTTTTATTGTCACTTCACAGTTTACACAGGTGTAATCAGAGAGTGAAAAACTTTACGTGCAAAACGCCCGACAGCGGACAGCAGTTGTATCAATTAAATATCAGTGTCACAAAGACGCACGAGAGGAATCGATTGACGCATAAAAACCTTGAAAACTGCCTGCGGATTAAAGTGACGTCCATATCACCAGATATCCAACGAATAGTGACCGATGGGAGATGCCAGTTTTCACATTAAGTGAGTACTAAGCCTGTCGTTATTGCATTTAATAGCCTAATTGTATTTTTTATATTTTTAATGATTGGCTCATTTAATTATTGCTCTGTCGTTTCAGGAGCATAGGCCTATGCACCACCACCCCTCGCACTCCATGATCAAGCGGATCAAGCTTTTTTTGCGCCGATTTTTTTTTTTTTTAATGTTTTTCATAAAATTAAACTGAATTTGCTTTGTTACTGTTTACATGTGTGATGCAGTCATATATAAGTAAACATTAAGTTTGAATGATTTACTGAGCTGGTGTTATTTTTTTCAAACCACACACCACATGTTGGCTATTTCAGCACCATGCGTTGTCCACCTACTTATTTTGATTCACTACTAGGGGTTCAGCGTCAGTGCAGCCCGCTGCCTGATTGTCTGTGCGTGTCATTCACTCTCAACATGGATAAAAGTACAATAAGCATTCTTCAGGTGTGGGTAGATTCTCTATTCGGACATTATAGCCTATACGTGGGACTGTCGGTTCGATATTGTAAAAAAAAAAATTTAAAAATTTTTTTTTATTTGGCGGGCCAAATATTATTGCTGGCGGGCCAACAATGGCCCGCGGGACGCCTGTTGCCGACCCCTGATTTAGAGGGTGCTCTGTTTAAAGCTTTATAACTCCAGGTGTGAGCATCACATAAACTTGGTAAATGGCTTAAATGAAACAAGATAGGTGTACTATTTACAATATGTACTTCATATGTGTTCATTTTCATAATTTAAGTCAAAATAAAGTGCCACAAATGCAAAGAAATAGTATTTTGTTGCAAACTAAAGAAACACAGAGAGGTACATAAGTGAAACAGGTAAATATATAAATTTTCTGGATCATAAACTCCAGGTCAACAAGTATGCAAAATTTGAGGATGATATGCAGAATTACTAAAGGCCAATGATGCAAAATATAGGCAGTGTACCCTGTTGTCCATTAGTGTCTCCAAATCTATCCAAATGGCTAAATTGTGCACTGCTCTAAATAAAGAAAAACATTTTATATTTAACTCCAAATCAACAGTTTTGGCTCATAAAACTAACTTTTGAATCATTTTTTAAGTGGGAAGGACAATATTTTCATCAGTATAGGGGGGTAGATATCTATGGGTCCAAGATATGCAAAACATGCAAAACATGTCATAAAATGAATAAAATTAGTTTTGTCCATTATAAAGAATATACATTTGCTTCGTCTGATGGATTAAGATAAAAAATATTGATACCACAGTGTTACATACACCTAAATATGTAGCCTAATCATTCACTGTTGTACCTTAATAAAACATCACTTTTCCCTGTACTCTACAGTATGTATACTTTTGCCCTGGGATTGCATTTTTCTGTATTCTTTTAAATATTCCTATTCATTTTGACTCCAAGGAAAATATTTACTTAATCAGCTCACAGAAAATTGGAATGAGCATTTGCCATGCCATAAGTGACAAGTATATATACCATAACCTATATTATGTACGATAACATGAAAATAAAATAGTATTCCACCATCTGCAAAATGCTGCCAAATCTTCAATGAAAATTGGTAGCCTACATCAAAAATGAAATTAACGATTGCACTAGTCTGTGAAATGCACTCAAAATGCGAAAATAACAATAGGCCTATCAATCATATTGGAGAGACAGTGCTCGAGTGGAAAAACGAACGTACATATTTAGCCAGCGAGACCAACAGGATTTTAGATGCAAATTTTTTTACATATTGGTAAAGGGAAACTCCCCTCCCTAATGCGTTTTTCATAGAGCTTGCGTAATATGAGACAGTGAAAACTGACGTTACACTGGCCTGCAATTAATTTTTCAAAGCGCAAAATAAGACATAGCTTATACCGCTGCTAAGGTTATAATGTACTCTATTGGATAAAAGAGCCGATTATACTCATTCATTACTAGAATGAACTGTAATGAATGAGACAGGCTTGCAGGTCATGGGGGGTATTACGAGTCGACGTTTCAGATAGTGTAATAGTGGTATAAAATGTATATTTCTCAAAAGGCCACTGAATTTTGAAAGGAACATCTCGATGTGTAAAACCAATGGTAGGATTGTATATAAATTGAATATTTAGTAGCATATCACATATTTATTTTGGATTTCAGTGAGCAGGGCTTTTCACTGCTTTTCTGGCATATGATCAGGCAATTGTTGGGTTTATCTTGTTGCTATGACGGAATTCTAATTTTATATGATTCATAAATATATTTTTGAACTAAAACATAGACGCTATTGTCCACTATGTCACGCATGGGTAGGTATAGACTGGGTGGGGGGGTGCATGTTAAATGGACTACAGAAAAATAGTGACACTTAGAAACTATGCATTGGGCAGAAATCGTCTACCAATAAAGTTAAAACACAGAGTTTGTGATTTCCACTAATAGTCTGGCTGCAGCAGCAACGAATGTCTCAGTTGAGCAAAAAGGTCCCGCCAGTGGGACCTTCACTATGCATCTGCACAAAGGAGTTACAGCCCGACTGATGCAAGTTGTCGGAAAGCATGTAGCTGACGAGGTTTTTCGGGCGGTAGGACTGAACCCAGTGGCAAAGGGACATTCATCGGACCATGTTGGCTTCAGTGGATACAGGAATAAGGTGTGGGCAGAGCTCAGACGAATGTACCCTGACAAATTGGATCTGTCAAAACTGGAAGGAGAAAGTGTACAGAAGTTCTTGCACACATTCCAGCGCAGATGGAGAGGAAACTGGGAGTCCCTAGAATGCAAATGCTACCACACAAAACTTCAAATTGATGATCAAAAAGAGCCTGCCACAACCAGTGCAGAAACGGCTGGACGGGGTGGTAGGACTAATGAAAATGGAGTGGCCTATGTTCTTAGAACATGTAACCCACTATGTGGAGTAACATCGAAAAGAGAAGAACGACATTGACGAACAGAACAGGCAGCTGGCTAGCAAGCTTACAGAACTGCAACTGGGGGAATTATGTAAGTTAAAACACAGGCCCCAGTGGTGCTAACTGGACAGGTGACACCGGTTCCGGCTGTTGTGGCTCCGGTGATTGCGGCAATGCGACAGGTGCAAAACTCCCAAGTACAGATGCCAATTCCAATTGATTTAAATTCAGGGGCCCCAATGGCTGCCCCAACTCCACAAGTCCCACCCGTGTATGTCAACCAATTTTGAAGTGAGTTTCGACCCCAAAGCGGAAGAGGTCAAATGAGAGGAAAAGGGGGACAAAGGGGTGGAGCGTTTCAGGACGGGAGCAGAGGCCCATCTGGACAGCCGCAGAACTACTCCAATCAAAGAAAGCAATGGACAGAAAACCAACCCAGAAATGACATATTCTGGGGATGTGACTAAGCCGGACATCGTAGAAGAGATTGTCCAACCAACCCATGGACAGGACCAGCGCCGACCTACCCACAGGCAGGACCGGCGCAGCCCAACCCATGGACAGGGCCAGCAGCGGGCTGGCAGAGGTAGGGATGCCTAGAGAAGCCAGAGGGGGAAATAATGTTGCCAATCGTTTCTACACAACCACAAGAGGAGCCCACCATACCTGTAATCATCAATCAACAAGAATATCAGTTCATGGTGGATACAGGTGCCACCTATTCAAGCATTAGGAAAATTGGCTCTGGCCTCCCCCTCTCTAATTTATGTGTTAAGACTATCAGCTTCTCTGGGAAACCACAGATAATCCCACTTACAAGACCAGGCCCGATGCATATTGCTGACAGGACTATAGTTGCACCCCTACTGTACTCAGCCCATACTCCAGTTAATCTACTAGGCAGAGATATCTTATGTTCATTAAAAGCTAATATCATGTGTACCCAAGATGGAATGTATGTGGACATCTCTGAAGACCCGCAGAACAGTATGACGCCCATGATGTCCCAACAAAGCCGGTTCTTGCAACCTATGGCATACTGGTTTTGTTTAACCCCCCCAAGACTCAATGCTACACTACCGATGGAAGAGTTGGGAGCCATGGGTGCAAGTCCAACTCAGCAATACTGAAGAACCTTGCGAATCATAGTGGGATACCCAACCTTGCAGGGCTATGGAAATTCGACTACCACTACACTGTACGCTCACTCATGTACGACGAGCGACAAACACATAAAGATGTGTGAATGAAGCATGCTGGGATGATGTCATCAACAGACGCCACTTTTCAATTGAAGGTGTGATGGCAATTTTCTGTTTTACAATATGTGTGTTAATTTAGAGACAATCACATAATTAACATTTAACATTTATTAAAGTTCTTTGATTATTATTTAGTTTAATAATAATGAATTAAGTAATTAAACATGTTCTTTCTGCAAACACTTGAGTGGATCTCAAGCAGGTTTTCTCTGTGTCAGTCTCTCATATCTGTAGAAGGCCAGCAGAGAGTGGGAACCCCGCCAAGGCCAAGGGTTATCTATAGTGAAAGGAGTGGGAAGTGTACACCTCTGTTTCTCACATGTTTAGAAATCCGCCTCCTGTGGCAAAGGATGTATAAATGTCTTGTGTGTCCTTCTATGAGATAGAGAGCTCTGTAAGGACTCTCTCATGGTTTATCTGCAAATAAACTCATTATTATATATTACAAAACAAATTTGTTGTGGTTGTTTTGATCAGACTTGCTCACTGTGGGTGGAAGGGAAAATGTCCACGACAAAGGTTACGCTATTTTCATAGGGCCACAAGGAGCAGCATCCGTGGTAACATTGCCACCGTCTTTACAACAATGGTTCCAAGTTCCAGAGTCGACCCCACATGTGACGTTGTTAGTAGCAGAGGGCTAGGAGTCATACGACTGGGGACATATGGTTAAAGCAGCTTCACAAGGGTGAGAATGGACACCGACAGCAAACCAATACATCCATATTTCCAGAGATAAGCAGTTCATTATAATCTCAATTTAAACACACGACGACGGACAAACAGAAAGGGTCCTGTTGAATGATAGGTTACCAACATGGATGCCTATGTTACCAGAACACGACACATTGTTGCAACAGGTGCCAGAAAATGTGTGGTCCAAACATAAAACAGATGTTGGCTGTGTGAGGTCAGCACGGCCAGTGCGTATCACACTAAGGCAGGGGTGTCAAACTCCAGTCCTGTAGGGCCGCAGTGTCTACAGGTATTTGTGGTTTCCTTTTAACCTGTTAGTGCAGAAGCAAATTTGGGCCAATTTTCGCCTGTTTTGCACTGTTCTGTTTAAGCCTTTATAACTACAGTTGTGCTCACCACACACACTTGTTTAATGGCTTAAATTGGAGAAGACCCCTGTACCTTTGTGTGTCTTAGATTAAAATAATAAAATTTCATAATCTTCATATAGATTATGGGCTGTAAATGCACAAACTCTTTGCAAAAAAAACAAAAACGAGGTTGTCATTCTTAGTTTACAGTACACTTCTGAAAGGAAAAGATGTAAAACAG
The DNA here is from genome assembly GCA_022702515.1 of Ilyophis sp. 1 JC-2022. NCBI lineage: Eukaryota > Metazoa > Chordata > Actinopteri > Anguilliformes > Synaphobranchidae > Ilyophis > Ilyophis sp. 1 JC-2022. The sequence continues at coordinate 35,803,615 of CM040395.1, forward strand.
GTCATATTTTACTGTCCTGGTGCACACACCACTTGTCAACATGTGTACAGAATTTTAGGGGGATATGTCAATCTGCTCAGGTTCCATAAGCTAATTTGTAAACAGTGTATCCTGGTGTCCCTTAGGGTGTCCAAATCTATCCAAATGGATAAAATGTGCATCACAGTAAATCAAGAGATAATCAGCTTTTTTCAACAGATAAAGTATTCTGACTCATAAAACACATGTTTGTATCAACTAAATGAGGAAATTTTCATTTTTTTCCAAATAATTTGGGTTTTGATATATAGGGGTCCAAAAACCTCTCCGAAAATGAATACAATGCTTTTTTTGTCCATATGAAGCATTTTATTATGTTCTTTGAGGTAGTAGGATCATTACAATCACTTCACATTCAGAGGGTGATACATTTATTAGCTCCAGTTCAGTTTATGGTTCCAGAAATGTATTTCTTTCCCCTGGTACACACTGAAGTCACTGATGTGTAGCCCGTCTTGCTGTCAGCCAGGACAAATAACTTGAAGCCCCACTTTGTTGGCTTGTCCTTCAAGTATTGTTTCATCCCATGCCAAGCTTTTGAGGCTACCATGCGTTCATCAATGGCCAGGTTCCGATGAGGGTGGTAGTAAGCCCTGCATGCAATCAGGATCTGGTCATGCAAAGGCTTCAGGCGAAACAGGCCATAATAACCTGCTTGGCCTTTCAGCTGGTCATTGATGGCATCTGCTGTTGTGTCGCTCATGTGGAGGAATGCACAAATGGCCTCATACCTGTAGCCCGGCATCACACTGCAGGGAAAGGGGTGCTTGTGAAGCCGGTCCTTCCTCCATAGGTCACGGGCAGCAGATGTCTTGACAAGACCCAGGTACAGGACGATGGACAGATATTTTTGCATGTCCTCAGCATCCACATCAGACCATGGTGTATGCAGTCCCTGAGCATGTTTACGGGCTGCGTTGCCATTTGTGTTGTCACAGAGGAGCTTGAGGACATGTGTGCTGAAGAACAGCCGAAAGAGATCCAGGGGGCTGTAGGCTAGGGATCTGCGTGTTTAGTCGACTAGTCGATTAAACGTTGCTACCCTCGCTAGTCGGCACCAGAAATACTAGTCGGTTAAACTTATTATTTTATTAATGTACACATTTAAATTACATATTGACAAAATTTGCACTGAAATTTCATGTTTTCCTGGTCAAATGTTGCTTTATAAAAAAACGAGCATCCGATACTAATGTTAACAACGCCGGATTAAATTATATATTTTTTTTAACTAAGGAAAAAAACTGAACGGATTAGCCTGTTTGCCCTGCAAGTTAAACCAGCGAGGTGGAAAGAGTAAGTAGGCCTACCGCGTTGTTGAATAGCCCAATAAAACTAATCTAATGTCACGTCGATCAGAAAGTGATTAACAGTTTCAAATGGCTCTTATAATATACGCAATGTTTTTCCGGACAATGTTTAACCTTATAGATTAAATTGTGCTCAATTTTGACTGTTTTCTGAGTGTTTTCTTACTTTTAGATTAGTCGACTAGTCTAAATTTAAACTTCCGTTTCAACGTCAGGGAAATTAGTCGTTAGGAACATCCCTACTGTAGGCCTGCTGAAGGTCTAGCTGCACTCCTGGGGTCCTCTGGGGGCAGAAGGGGAACTGATGAGGCTCTTCATCCTCATCCGCCATGTCGTGCCATCCGTCCTCAGACTCGGGCTCCTCGCGGTGAGCAGAGACAGCAGGGCCTCCTTGACCTCGTGACCAGAGTCCTGCGGGGATCAGGAGCAGATTTCTGCCCTGAATTATTTAAAAGAAAGCAAAATAAAAAAAGTGCACAATAAGAGCCACATAGTGTACTATGTTGTGAAATCAAAAATAAAAATGCTAGGCTTTTCCAAAAAAATAAAATAAATGCTACATTTGACATGGACTGCGATTCAGATTTACCCTAAATTAAGTTAGTTTACTTTATTTCGGTCATTAACATTTTCTTTACAAAGAGGTGTGTAGAAAGATATAATTCAATAATAATAAGTCATTTGACTGAAAATGTGTACCTACCCTTCTTACAATAACAACAAGTCTGTTCAGTAGAATCTCATGATCTATTGTATCAAAAGCTGCACTTAGAAGTACAAGAACAGACACAGAGTTTTGGTCGGCTGATAACAGTAAATCGTTAATAACTTTAACCAGTGCCGTTTCAGTGCTATGGTAGGGTCTAAATCCTGACTGGAATAATTCATGGATATGACTTATGCTACCATTTAGCCACAAGAAATTAGATAATAAATGCTATGTTTTACATGACTACTGTGACTAAAATTCAACCGATGCACAAATAAAGTTATTTTTAAGTTAATACAGTTAATACTTACATGTCAACAGCCACATACATCTTCGCCCTGTGCAAAAGCATCTTCGACAACAGTCTATGCTTTCAGCCTCAGATCCACTTTCACTCTATCCCTCCGACGAACTAAAAACTAAAAAACGAACTAAAAATCTCCTCCACTACATCCGACAGGGACATATATTTTTTCGCCATCATATATATATATATATATATATACATCCTAAGCTTTCTGAAATGGTAAGGAATTGCCAAAGGTAGATTTAACTAGCTGATCGCTATCCATGCGTAACACACGAATTGTGATCTAAAATGGCTTCCGGGTGTTTTCAACAAAGGGCTGCGTTACGCGTGGATAGCCATCGGCGAGTTAAATTCACGTATGGGAATGCCATACCGTTTTAGAAAGCTTAGGATGTACTCTATTGGACGAAATAAGTGTCAATCGAAATAAAGTTCGTTTGAAGGATTGACCAGGGCTTCTTTGAAATGCGATCATTTGCGCACGGCCATTTTAGAGTATGGACACATGTTGAGAAAAGGCTTAAATGTTAAAAACGGGCCAACCAAGGCAAAAAATAACCTCAGATTCTTGCATGGGACATCTTAATCTTTATAACCAGAGGTAAGGTTACGAGTTTATTTAATATTTTACCGGAGCTTTTTATAGCAAAAGAAAGTTATGTGGTGACGAGCAAACATCACTCGTTTTTTTTCCTGTGGAGTGAGTAAGCATGTTGACAGTTTTACTTGTATGTATTCAGAATCTTGGAAGGTGTTTCTTGCTGCTGTGATAGTAAACGATTTTTTGGTGATGAAATAAAAACTTTAATTAACTTGCAAATGTGTTTAAATGTCTGCTATCTTACATGTGGTCGGGTCCATTGTAGATGTAGTAGTAGCTACAGTGTAGCAGCATAGCATGCTACGTTCATGAATTACAAGCTAATGGTGGCAGATAGAAACGTGATATTTCGCACGCTGATAGGATATTAAGTACTGATTATGATCATATGCGGGTTATGGTGATAAATATGGTAATATCCATATTTTCGTAACTTGAATATCACGAGCAACGTATTTATGACGTGTCATAAAAGTAGAAGACGCGTGCGTCTCTGCCACTAGGGGGCATGCACAAACAGGTTAATTAGCACCCAGTTAAAGCTTTGAGAACAAGGTGTTTGGACTTCTTAGCCAATCAGTGACTTAAATTAATCACTTGTGCTGAAACACACCAAAAACTAGCATACACTGCGGCCCTCCAGGAATGGAGTTTGACACCCCTGCACTAAGGCATGGGGCCAAGTTACCATACCAAAGGCAGTACCCCCTTAGACAGCAGGCAATAGCTGGTATCGAGCCCACGATAAAAAGCGGAGTGTTGGTAAAAACTGTGAGTCTGTGCAATACTCTGATTTTTCCAATTAAAAAGACACATTCAAATGACTATCGGTTGGTACATGACTTAAGAGCTATCAACTCTATTGTTGAGGCACCCATAGTCCCAGATCCGCACACATTACTTTCCAACATACCACCAGACACACAATGGTATACAGTAATTGATTTGTGTTCCGTGTTTTTCAGCGTACAACTACATCTGGACTCACAGTACCTTTTTGCCTTCATATACCAAGGTCAGCAGTACACATACACTAGGCTGCCGCAAGGATATTGTGAAAGTCCCTCAGTGTTCAACAGAGTGTTGTATGTGGATGATTTGTTAATCTGCAGCCCCACTAAGGAACCATGCGAGGAATACTCAGTTGCTGTACTGACAGCTCTGGCAAAGGGAGGCCGTAAGGTTAGCAAAGACAAATTACAGTTTTGCCAGCAGACAGTTGAGTACCTGGGAAGACAATTGAGTGGTGACAAGAGACTTATTGCACCGTCACATGCTGAAGCTGTCACTAAAGCACCTAAGCCACAAACAGTCGGACAGATGCTTTCTTTCCTAGGAATGGCAGGCTACAGTAGACCGTGGATATGCGACTATGCTGTCATTACATCACCCTTACGAGCGTTAATTCGAGCGACAGGGCAAACCAACAGTGCAGCCATATTGTTGTGGAATGAAGAGGCAGACGGAATGAAGAGGCATTCCACCTATATGTTGCTGAGCGCTCAGGCTTTGCCAGTGCAGTCTTGATGCAGGATACGTCCACAGACAAACAACCATTGGCTTATTATAGTACGAAACTGGATGCAGTGGAGCAAGGACTACCACCATGCTATCAAGGATTGGCAGCAGCAGTATTCGTCTATCAAAGAGCCTCCACCTTGACAATGGGCCACCAAGTAACGCTATACACGTCCCATCAACTACACGTGTTGTTGACTAGTCTTAACCCAGGTCAGGAAAACTGGCTGCGAAGTAATTTTTCAAATCCAGCAACGCACAACCGTTAACCCGGCAACAAGAATAGTTATACCAACAGACGGTACCCCCATGCCTGTGTGCACAAGACAAATGTTTTTCTTAAAGCTCGTGACGACTTGTATAACCAACCCATTGCAGCGGACCCCACGTTGTACCTGCTTCAGAGATGAAAAAGAGACACATGCAGGTTTTGGCGTAGTACAGCTAAATGCTGATGGCACCTCCTTCTCCGAAGTGCAGGCCGCAAAGGTGACAGCGTGTCAAAATTTACACCGACTCGGCTTATGCTCATGGTGTTTGTCATGTTTATGGTACTATCTGGAAACAAAGAGGGTTTAACAGAGCAGATGGCACACCTATTGCACATGGGGAAGTGATTTCAGACCTGTTGGAGGCCATGAAATGACCTGAGGCACTGGCCATTATAAAATGCCCAGTACATCAAAAAACAAACACCTTAGTTGCCAAAGGCAACAATTTAGCAGACAAAGTAGCGCGCTATGCTGCAATAGGACCAGCCAGTATGGGACTGACTTGCACTCCCTCATTAAGGCTCAGGATACAGCAGGCGTGTATGAACACAGCGTTTGGATAAAAAGAGGCGTGGTGAAAACACACGGCGGCTACCACAGGGGATTATGGAGAGGGCCTAAAGGACACTTTGTAGCACCAACGTCATTGGTTCACACCCTGATTAAGGACGCGCATGGTCAAGACCATTGCACAAGGGGGGAAGTCATTAAGTGCATTCAGAATGCTTGGTGGTTGCCCTATTTGACAAGTATGGTAGATCGGGCACTGAACGACTGTGAGGTCTGTGCGATATACAATAACAAGGCATTTTCAGTGCCAATTGGGCACAATCCAGAACCTGATGGACCATTTAGACACAAAATGATAGATTACGTGGACATGATCGAGAGGGTTCAGAACCAAAGGTACATACTAGTGATGGTAGACAGATTCAGTAGCTGGGTAGAGGCAACAAAGGTTCTGGTGTGTGTATCACCCACAGTCACAAGGAATGGTGGAAAGGGCCTTAATACACAAGATCCTTTTCCAACAGGTAAAAGGAGCCACCGTGGGGAGAACAAGCGACATCTCAGAGGAGCTAGGTGGGATACGCGCGGGAGACTGGTTGTATATTAAAGTGTTAAAAAGAAGGTGGGACGAATCCAGGTGTGAGGGACTGTACCAGGTGGTTCTAGCAACTCCCACTGCACTTAAGATTGAAGGTAGATCTGTGTGGTTTCACCTAAATCACTGTTGCAGAGCAACAGAACCAGGACGCGCACTGGGAGAGGTTTGAGACGATTTGCAGCAACAGGTTAGAGACGATACACAACCAATAACAGAAATACAGGATGAGGAAGGTGCACCTTGAGAGAGTAGGGAGTATGAGGAAACAAGGGAAACGTAGATGGAGGCAATCGCAGAATAGAGGAGTAGGGAGCGTAGTGTTGTGACTGTTAATGAAAATACGCCCCGCAATGCCAGCCTCACCAAATGTTTGGGACCCCAGCCACACGGAAAGTAAGAAAACTCTCGGTGGTAAGCAAACTCGCCGCATGGTTGCTGTGGACACACAATGTACATTACACACTAAGAATAATATGTTCTACCAATGGTTGGAATACTCTGCAAGACAAGTGACCCAGGAAACTACCATTCACTCAGACAGAGAGTGGAGAGTTTTCAGGCCAGGAATGTTACCTAAAGTGCATGTTGTATTGTATGGCTGTGGGAGGGAACAATGCATCTTGTGAGCGAGAATTTGAGAAATCAGGGATGTTCAGAGGGTGTGGCTATAGTGGCTCGAGCCACTGTCCTTTTGCCCTCATTGGCTGAAGTGCCCCTCTGGACCACAACATTTTTAAAAATTATTATTAATATTGTGTTGTTGTTGCTGCTGTTAGTGTTATAATTATGATTACTGTTATTAGACCAAAATTAAATCGCCGTTGTCATAAAAATTTCAGGTGATAGGGCAATGACAGCAGAAGAGAGGGGCAGCAGCTGCTAATTGTCACGTGAGTGACGTGACACAAGCTGCGTGCGAACTGAGTGAAAGCAGCTGTTGCACTGACAGCAGTGTGTGAAGGGTGAGTCCTTATCAAACTAAATTAAGGAAATAATTAATGACAAATACAATTGTTAAAGCAGTATAACCGTATATAAATCTCCTACCATGTTAGCTAATAACAAGCTTGTCACGTTTGCTTGACATTAACGTTACATATATTGCCTCAGCTCAGCGTCTCATCTGGATAATGCTAACGTTAGTTAACATTAAGTTAAATGTGCGCTCTTCTCGGCGGAGGTTCAGATAGTTTGACTGCTGAATCATGCTAAATTAGGCAATTGTTTTCTGGCAAAGACAGCTAGAGCTGCATATTAATGTATGAACTGCACTGTATTTTATTATTATATGGAAGAGTCTGAGGGAAAAGAATAAACTGTTTAAGAGGTATAAAAATGACAGTACTGAGAGTAATAGGGCTGAATATTGTAGTATGCGTGCTAAGGTTAAAAAAGAACTAAGGGTAGCCAAAAGGCTCTATGAAAGGAAAATTGCTGAAGATGCGAAAAATAATCCAAAACATTTCTTTCAATACTGTAGTAGGAAAAGGAAAGTAAAATAGGAGGTTAAGGGCATTAAAAAATAGTGATGGAGCACTGCTTTATAAGAATAGGGGTATTGCAGATGCCCTAAATGGCTACTTTGTAGAGAGTTTTACCAGAGAAGAGGGTACTAAGGCATATTCAACACTCAATATATCTTGGCAGATTTTGAGTTTGGGGATATAGACCAGTATTAGACCATTTACAGAAACTAAAGACAAATAAAGCAGCTGGTCCTGATGGCATATACCCAAGGGTACTAAAATAGTTCAGTGACATCATTTTTAAACCACTGGCAAGTATTTTAGACAGTCTTGAGAAACTGGAAAAACACCAAAAGACTGGAAACAGGGTAATATAATACCTATATATAAGAAAGGAGACCTTACGGATCCAGGAAACTACAGACCTGTCAGTTTGACTTGCATCTCATGTAAAATACTTGAATCTATCATTAGAGACAGACTAGAGCTATATAAAAAAATTTAAAAAAATAACATACTAAGGGAAAGCCAACATGGTTTTTGTAAGGGAAGATCATGCCTGACAAACCTTTTAACATTCTTTGAGGAAGCTACCAAGTGTCTGGATGGGAGCAGGGCCTATGATATTATCTACCTAGATTTCCAGAAAACATTTGATCAGGTACCTCACGACAAATTTATCAAAATGTGGTCAGTAGGAATTTCAGGGGGCATTTCGGAGTGGGTCCAGAACTGGTTTTAAGGAGTAGAACACAGAGTAGTAGTTGGAGGGACCTTATCTGAGCAGGGTATTGTGGGAAGTGGAGTTCCACAGAGATCAGTCCTGGGTCCACTGCTCTTCTTCATTTATATAAATGGCCTTGACATGGACATTGAAAGTCAACTAGTGAAATTTGCAGATGATACAAAACTGGGAGGTTTAGCCAACAGTTTGGAATCTACTAAGGTAATCCAAGAAGATTTAAACAAAGTCCAGAAGTGGGCAGAAACCTGGCAAAAGAAATTCAATACATCTAAATGTAAAGTTCTGCACGTGGGGAATTAAAACATAGGGCAGGATTACTATATAGGTGGTACAAAATTAGTAAATACACCTGTAGATAAAGACTTGGGTGTAATAGTCGATCAAAGCCTATCAGCGTCTGGACAATGTGCTGCAGCAGTCAAAAAAGCCAACAGGATGCTGGGATACATAGCCAAGAGCATTGATTATAAATCTAAATAGATCATACTCATCCTATTCAATTCCCTTGTCAGACCTCACTTAGAGTATTGTGTGCAGTTCTGGGACTATAAAAAAGATATAGAGGCGCTGGAAAAGGTGCTATGAGGAAAGGCTGGAGATGCTTGGACTTTTCAAGCTTAGCAAAAGGAGACTTAGGGGAGACCTGATTGAGGCCTTTAAATTTATTAAAGGGATAAACAAATACAGCTTCAAGAAATTATTCCAGTTCAGTTTGGTTAGCAGAACGAGGGGGCATAAATGGAAATATATAAAAAATATTTTTTCTCACAGAGTGGTCACAGTGTGGAATAGCTTGCCTGGCCATGTAGTGGAGGCAGAAACACTGGGAGTATTCAAGGCCTGGCTTGACAGTGTTAAACACTTTATAACACTGAAGGCTCCCACACTTTTATTTTTTTTTATTTTTTTAGCTTTTAAACACTTTTAACACATTCTTTTATTGCAGTCTTTTATTTATTTTATTATTCTTTTACTGCTTTTATTACAATCTTTTATTTATTTTAGATCGTATTTTAGTCTCTCGTTATTAAAGCACGTATTTTGTATTATATTGCTTTTATTTATTTTCTTTTAGTGGTAGGAATAGATGAGCATGTTGGTCTGAATGGCCTGTTCTCGTCATACTCTTATGTTACGTTATGTTATTATATAGCTAAGCTAACATTAGCAAGCTTAATGTCACGTTAGCATTAGTTTGCCTTTGCTCCTTGGTAGATCTTGCTAGATGGCTTGTTAGATAAAGCATTTTGTTTTTAGACGGTACCCACGTGTGGCTAACATCACTTAGCTGGCTATGTTGCTTCATCCATGTTATGTGTAAGTAGTACATTTTGTAGTAGTATTGTGTACATTGTAAATAGTTTGAAGTATTTTCACTAAAGTGTTAACTTCTAAGACATACCAAAGTTTAGGTTGCTCATTTAGTATTGTTGATCATGTAAATAGTTTTCTGTAATAAAGTGTGTTAGCTGTATAACTGTATAGCTGTATTTTTTAAATCTTCAATATGAATTAGGGATAGTGAATTCACCATCATTCAATCACATTTGTGTGTGAATGAGTGTGTGTTTAGACATACTGTACTATTTAATAGTGTCATGATGTAGTGTGCCGACATCAGGATGGGCACGGGTGGGGGTGTGCCCTTTTTCTTGGCTTGAGCCCCTGCCCCTCAAAATGTCTGTGCATGTGCCTGTGAGAAATGAACACGTTGAAAATACGCCGGGAGAATCAAAGGAATGGTGATGGTGGGACTGGTTTTTTACGTCATCATGGAAAGCATTACTGGTGAAGATAGGGGTGGTTATAGGACTGATACTGGTGGCACTGATGGTTACCACATGCTGCGTGATCCCACTGCTTCGATCCTTGGTCAAAAGATTCCCGGTTGTAAGTGACCCAGAGAAGCACTGGAAGTACCAGTGTGGGTGATCGACACCATCCCCTTGGCTCCTGAATGTAAGTACGTAATGCCATGCAAAGGCAGTGAGCCAGTGCATGAGGCTCATTATGGAGGAACGGGGGTGATATGTTTCGTTGTAACGGTCAGACAGGACCCAATGAGCATCGAGATCAATATGGGATACTGGTGAATGCTAAGGGCGGCCCACTTGACTGCCACTTTGGAAATCCTCTCTGCGAGTATGGTGTGAGAGGAGGTGCAGGCTGGGAATGTTGGAAGCACCACCCGCAGGCCGCCCAACAGATAAATGATCCTCACTTATACGAAGCACATTTGGGTTTTCCCTCATCAAGAAATAATTATTTTTAACAAAACCACGTGTGCCACAATAATTTTTGGGGGTGGGACTAGATTTAGCTATAAATTATGCTGGAACAGTATTGTGGGGATCTCTGTGTCAGAGACACGGAGGAAATATTGGAAGTCCAGATGCGATAGCTGTGCAATCTGAAAGTGTTCGAAAGAACACCACTGAGACGGACAATAATCCGTAGTGGAATAGAGGAAAATAACAGAACACAAATAACCTCGGGATAAGAACGAGGAACTCGATCTCCGAGCAAAAAACAAAGAAATAAGCTATACGCTTATCTAACTCCTGTTAGTGGAGCGAAACAAAAAGGAAAACACAGAGCTCAACAGAACCCCAACACTTTGGGTAAGAGCACTCTTAGATAAGAAAGGAAAACCAAAAGAAACGAGAAAGCCTCTGCTCTGAATGCTGAACTGAAGCGAAAAAGAGACTTGCTTACTTTCTAAACTTCCTAACCCTTTCTTTTTTAAACTAGCTTTCTAACTAATCTCCTATACCTTTTTTACCGACTCGAATGTTAAGTGGAATATCATGGAAGCAACGAGAGAGGCAGGAAGCGGGGTATAAATAGTCAACGGAAATGAATAACAGGTGAACTTACTAATGACGAGGCGAAAGCAAAACCCCGTCACGAAACAAAGGAAAATCCGATAGATTACCGGTAACGACAAAAAAGAATAAAGAGAACGCGGAGATAAGAGAAGGAAGGCAAGATCCATGACAAGTATGGAATACATAGTTGGTAAAATTCCCATAGAGATCCATTCAAATGCAGAGACAAATAGTATCGCTTGTACGAGTACCAGAAAATAAGATAGTCTTTTGATGTTGTTGGGTCACAGACATCAGGAAGTCATGGCATGCAATGGATATGTGACCAAATATTAAAAATGATTACTTTATTCTATATATAAATGCAGGGGTGCAAATAATTGTGGCAGACGTCTTGAGGGATTTTTTTCCCCTCATAATAAATGTACTTCAATTCAATTCATTATTTCAGTGTGAGATTAAGCTAATTGACAAAACAGTGAATTTTTTATAACCCTTTTTACTCATCTTTACCAGGGGTGCCAATAATAGTGGATGGCACTGTATATCGCTTGCTCTCTCTCTCCTATCTCCTCTCCCCGTCCACGGCACAGATCAACCGCTGAGATTCGTTTTTATAGCTGGGGCGTAGCCCACCCTCGCTCCAAAACTTCATGGCGTAGCTGTACAGATTTCAATTTTGTCACCGAAAGGAATACATCACAGATGTATTCAATGACATTTCTGACCAATCACAGATTGAACATGCAGTACCTAACGTTTTACCACTAGAGACACTTTTGAACGAGCGCTTTTTTGCGCTGACTGCAGTAATTTATCAAGATTTAGACCAGGATCAATCAGTAATACTTAGAAAAAAACCAAATGTATCAGTTCTCATCTAAAATAAGTGGTTTTAGTGCTTGGTTACCCTTTAAAAACTGTCCCACATGCACTATCAAACACACTCTACAGTCAACAAATCTACCCATAAAAAACATAGCAGACACTGACACTTGATATGTAGGTACCAGAAAACTGAAACTTGTCATTCTACTAATATTTTTAGGGAATTAATTTATACTACTAGCTAAGTAAGCTAATTGTAGCCAATCAATATCCATGCTATGAAAAGGTACTTGCTACTACCTAAGAGCTAGAAATTCTGTTAAAATTGTCTAAGGTGATTTGCCATTATTTGTTAGCTTACTCCACTAACCTTGTCCTATTCTTGATACCCCCCCCACCCCCCCTCCGTGTCAACGGCTCTCGCTCGTCCGGACTGCGGAGCTTTTCCACCCTAGCTCCTCAGTGGTGGAACAAACTCCCCATTCCCCTACGTTCTACTCCAACCCTGTCTGCGTTCCGTCATGGCCTGAAGACACATCTCTTCAGACTCCACCTTGACTGATATACTAATCTAGGACCTCTCATGGTACTAGTTTCTTGTTTAACTGTTCATGTTCATATCCATGCTATGAAAAGATACTTGCTACGACCTAAGAGCTAGAAATTCTGTTCATTGTCTAAGGCGATTTGCCATTAATTGTTTGCTTATTCCACTGGTCATGCTGAATTTGGCGTCAACTTAGCTTTACATGACATAGGATTCAGTTTCTAGTAAACTCCAAGAACACCTCCGCCTTGATGCCAGTTACGCATCAGAGTTTGCGACAGCACACAAGCTAGAATATCCACGCGAAAAACATTTTAAGCAGGGCAAGCCTAGGTTAGTCTAGGCATGCTAGCAGCAACAGGGCACGGCGGAATGATAGCAAATTTCTTTTAGCACAAGCCGTAAGCAAACAAGGAGCAGCGCATCAGCATAAGCAGTACAGAGAGAACAGATTCTTGGCTTTAAAAGGGTGCTTCATAGTGGTGTGTCGTTCGCGAAAGAGTCGGCTCTTTGAGCCGGCTCTTTTAGGTGAACGTTGGGAGCCGACTCGCATATCCAAAGAGCCGATTTGTTTTGTAAATGAACACAAGACAAGTGCTTGTGGTCTTGGTGGAACTTTTATTAGTTTTGTTTTCTTCAAGTTCCATCTGTAATCAAAAAGAAAATTTTTTTAGGCCAAAAATAAATAAAACTACGATAAGAAAATAACATTAATAATTATAACATTATTCATTATTTACCAATTGTTGGTCAGTTTAATTGTTCTGATGCTGCATTTTTGCACATTTGCATTTATTTATTCATCTTTGTTATGACGCAATATTATGTTCTATTTTATGAGTGTCTATTTTGTTTTGAAATGTTCAGCTACGCACTGTGTTTATTGTGCAATTTATTTCAAGACATTAAAATGCCCTACTTTCAATGCACATGTGTAATAGCGTCTTACTGTTTTTACATGTATTTAAATAGTTTTTATGACAAACAAGATGCAAAATAATGTTATTTTGGTCATTACAAAGTAGAATAATAAGATTTCTTTGAACAATTTAAGTGATAGATGTGCACAAACACCAATCATAGGTCAAAATATTGCGAACTTTAGAAAAACCGGAAATGCTACTGAATGAAGAGCCGTTTGGGAGCCGAAAGAGCCGGCTCTTATTGGTGAGCTGAGCCAAATGATCTGGCTCACTGAAAAGAGCCGGAATGCCCATCACTAGTGCTTCATTAGAGGGGTATGCATCTGATTGGTTGAGTATGTGACTCGTGATTGCTAGCAGACCATAGCCGGTTACAGCGAGAGGTTCTCCAACAGAACTGGCCTTTGTGAACTTTGTTCGTGACGCTCATTGGGTTTTACTATGTTGCTGCTTTTTGATGTTTTGCTAATTTTGGGGATTTTAAGCTCTTCAAACGTAACAATACTTGGCACAGTGGTAGAGGTTTACGAGGCGTAGGTTTGGCACCGATTGGCCAATTGGTGGTGCTATAGTTATGAATTCAAATTGCAATATTTAAACAGCCATAACTCCTGAGTATATTATCGTACATACATGAATCACCTGCCTTTACATTCCTCTCCTCACAAAGAACAAGCATGCATTTTGGAACTTAACAGTGTGCTTTATTTAAATTTTACAGTTTTGCATGAATATAAAACACTTAAAGTAGATCTTCTACTTGAGGCTTTGAACGTTTTGCATGCAATTTAGCCTAAAATGGTTAGTGGACTTTCCTGTATAAGTTACATGATGAAAGTTTCTCTGTGAAAGTGTTAAATTCAAATGGAGTATTTACGTATAAATTAAATTAATTACTGTAATTTACTGCAGACTTGCTTGATTAGCTTGACACCTTCACCAAGTTGTAAGACACATAGTGTTACGTCTGTCGCCTCCCTTCCAGTCCACTTCCCTATTGTCCGCCCGTGTTTTCCCCATTCCTCTTGTTTCATGTCACATTGTTACGTTTCCCTGTTCTCCTCCTTGTTTTCTCGTTTCCCCTCATTATCCCTCAGCCAATCACTCACCTTCCCCGCTCGCATTCCACACACTCCTGAATTAGCTCATTCATTCCCGCATACATTCTCACGCTGCACTCACTCATTGGCTCATTAGCCTCATTATATGTTTCCCCTTTGTTCATTGTCTCGTTGCCAGTTGTCTTGTCATGTCAGTCTTGTTGTTGAACTTAGGCTGTGTTATCTCGCTTTTGTAACCTGTCTTGTTTCCAGTCCTCACCAGCCTGCGTTCCTGCCCTGCCATTGCCCGCTCCAGTCCCGCTTCCTGTTGTCACCAGTCTGTCTTCCTCAGCTCAGCTCTCACTCCCATTTACTCTCATCTGCTCTGCCCCTCCTGTATCGCCAACCCCGTTTACAGACCCTCACCTAGCTCTCCCTCTCCCTTTGTTTGTGTGCAAATAAAGTGTTCCCCCGGAGCTTATTTCCTGAGTCTGTCTCGAAGTCCTGCGTTTGTGTTATGTTCTGAGTCTGTTGTGTATTTCTGTCATGTTTAGTATTGTCACAGTTTTTGAAGCATACATTTTTCCATGTTTTTCCGCAGCCTTGCGTTCATACTGCTTCTCTCTCTTGCTGTCACTCACGCTTCCCTTATTGTTTCATTCTCCTGTGTCTATTTACTAATCTACTAACGTTAGATCAGGATTGGGTAATACTAACGCTCTAACCATGTGTTCATGTTGCCTTACGTTTCTCGTGCATGTCATTTACTAATTTACTAACGCTAGGTCAGGATAGGTTTATTACTAACGAGTACTAATTATCTTGTTATCTTGTCAACCCTCCACACCTGATTTCTTTTCGCATGCTGCTCTCAAGCTAAGTGTCTGCACCTGTCTACACCTGCATATATACCAGCTGTCTTAGTCCCTCGTTGCGAGTTCACACTAAATTAATACGTAGTCTGTTGCCTGTTTTTCCCCCAAGTGAACTATCTGTTTTTTCCGAGTCTGTGTTTCGAGTTTGAGTTAGGTGTTTAGTTTCCGAGTTTTAGTTTTTTGTGGTCTATTCTTTTATTTATTGTTTTTCTATCTGATTGCTTTCCTGGTTTTGACTTCAGTCCGTGTTCTCGCGACCCTGCTTCTGAATCTTGGTTTTTGTACTTCTACCGGGCCTTACCGTTACCGACCCCTGCCTGTTTTTCGACTTCTCTTTTTGGATTTTGATTCTGTACCGTTTATTGAACATTAAACTTCGTTTTTTTGGTACCCCTGCCTGCTATTGGGTCCCTACATTCCACCGATCGTAACAGTTTGGGTCCATACCAGTTGGGAAAACCTTGACACATAGTTCCCGAATAAAATGTATTACTGGTGTTTATTGCTCTGCTTGGTCCCCGCAATTGCTGCTTGCAGCTATACCTAGGGGATCGAGCAGCGAAACTGCTGGTATCCTATGGTTTTTGTTCAGATTTTTTTTTCTTGTTCTCCCCTTTCACCTAAAATTGCTGTGAGCTGGTTTGGCCTAGACTCACCAAACTTGGCAGGCTTGTTCGGATGGCTAAACTCTTGGATCCTGTAAATTATGACGCAGAGTGGTGCTGTAGTGCATGTGACAAATTATTGACATTGGCACGCCCACTGCCGATGCCCCGTTTGACTTAGTCACAAAATCATGCTGAACAAATGTGCCTTGAGGACCCATAAAGTCTGCCATATTGAATTTTCTGCTGCTTAGCATTTAGATATTTTAAAAGATGGCCAAATGACGAGCCAATTCATTTTCAGTGAGTGTGGCTAATCACAAAAATGCAAATAATTCCAAAACTGTTTGACAGAAACTTATGAAACTTGGAAGGTCTATTAATAGTACGATCAGAACTTCACCCCTGAAGCTGCCACCCAATCGAGCCATGTGGTGGCGCTATAAAGATCTAAATATAAAATTATATATTAAAATTCACTAAAATTCACTGTTCCTTTGCAGAGATTTCAAACTTGCTACAGTGACAAATGGCCAGATTAGGAATATAGATTTGTACTACATGGGTCGGCGCTTAAATTTTATTTCAAATTTGCCGCCATTTTGTTTTAAATTTACTCATCTATTACCTGTTTTTCCTTAACCGCTTGACTCATTCTTATAAAACTTGGCATATAGTAAGGAGGTGTCATCCCACAAATCAAAATTTGGTGGCGATAGGCCACTTGGTGGGGCTGTAGTGCACATGACAAACTGCCAACATCCTGTTTGTAGACTCACAAAATTTGGTCCCTCTGCTCATGCCGAACAAATTTGACTGACTGACTTGACTTTAAGGACCCATAAAGTCAGCCATATTGGACAAAGGCTTATTGGACATATTGGACAAAGGCTTAGCCCGATCAAACCACATGGTGGCACTATAAAGATCCAAAAATTTGGATGGCAAGTATACCATCCGCCAAGTTACGGCTTGGCGGGGCATGCCCCATACCTATACAGCACTGAGAGTTTGAAACTTTTCAGGTTTTCCGACAAAAATAACTACAATGACCACAGACTCTCAGCCCTTAAAAACATGAACTTCTCTACATTCTGATCTCATGTAACCACACAGAATTAATGTACAATGCCCACATCCATATAATAAAGCCCCAAAATTGGGTTATTTTCACATCTTGTTTTTCCTGCCTCCATACCCTCAAAGAATAATTATCCCCATTGCATAACTACCTTTAATCTGCAAATGAGAAGGTCTGTTTAAAATTGCCTCGTCTCAAATTGCTGTTTACCTACCATACAAACTGTGAAAGTGCCTGTAGCTTAGTGGGTAATGCATTGCGCTACCATGTAGCACGTTGCCAGTTTGATCCCCACCAGTTCCTAATGTTTATGTAGGGGATCTCTATGCCAGAGACACAGAGGAAATACAATAATCCGTAGTGGACGGGGAAAATAAGGATGTAGCAAGATCGAGTGCCACCGCTCGGGAAGAAGTGGAGACCACGTACCTTATTTAAACAAACCCGCTTGGGTATATTTATTTTTCGTTTTAATTGTACTTTTCGGCTCTGGCTTCTCGGAGCTTTTACTTCCTCTGTCTCCAGCCAGCCCAGTTTGTCCGCCCGTCTCTCCCTTTTCAAGCCCCGGCTCACTGTCATAGCAATCAGAAACAATTAAACCATTATTCAATTACGTTTCTCCATGATGCTGATTAACTTATGACAGCTGTGGCTCAGGGTCCGAGAGCCGCTCGGCTCACTCTCTCTGCACGCAGAGGCTAACCACGCCCACCCTGCCACAAAGGAGAACACAAATAACCTCTCGATAAAAAACGTTGTGGAGTGAACAAAAATAAAAGAAGGAGGAAAATAAAACACCCCTAAAACTTAGGGTGAGGCACTCGTAGGTTTGAGTTGAAAACAAAGAAACCAAAACCTCTGCTCTGAAATAAAGAGCAAAAGAGCGCACTATACTTTATTTTCTAAATTGTACTGCTAACAAGTCCCGCGTTGAGAAGCAAAGCGGTCGATAGCAGCACAACTTCCTATACCTTTACCGGCTAGAATGTTACGTGAAATAACATGGAAGTGATGAGAAAAGGAGGAAGCGGGGTATAAGTAGTGAGTGGAAATGCAGGACAGGTGAACTCACTAATTACAGAGACGAAAGCAAAACCCGTAGCGGAACACAAAAAAATCAGATAGATTACCGGTAAAAAAAAGGAATACAAAATGTGGAGATAAGGAAAGAAAGGCATGATCCATGACAGTTTATTTTTGATGCACACAATGGGCCTCATTCATGAAGCATTCGTAAATATGCGTGTACATTTATGTTGATACAAAAATGTTTTGCCGGATTCATCAAACCGTGCATTTTTCGTATGCACGTATGTATGTCCATACGCAATATATTTCTCTGAAATTATAAAAAACAAAAATTTGGAATTTGGAAATAAGGTAACCTGTGTTATGCAGATATTTTTTTATGAAAACAACTTTTTATGAAAATTAGTTGAGAGTCAAGTGAGTTCTAGTCCAGGTGCAGCTCAAAAAATTTGAATATCGTGAAAAAGTTCAATATTTTTTGTCACTCATGTCAGAAAGTGAAACTCATATATTATATAGATTCATTACACATCGAGTGAAATATTTCAAGCCTTTATTTCTTGTAATTTTGATGATTATGGCTTACAGCTAATGAAAACCCAAATTCAGTGTCTCAGAAAATTTGAATATTACATAAGATCAATAAAAAAGGATATTTTAAACAGAAATTTCAGCCTTCTGAAAAGTATGTTCATTTCTATGCACTCACTACTGGGTTGGGGCTCCTTTTGCATGAATTACTGCATCAATGCGGCGTGGCATGGAGGCGATCAGCCTGTGGCACTGCTGAGGTGTAATGGAAGCCCAGGTTGCTTTGATAGCGGCCTTCAGGTCATCTGCATTGTTGGGTCTGGTGTCTCTCATCTTCCTCTTGACAATACCCCATAGATTCAGGCGAGTTTGCTGGCCAATCAAGCACAGTAATACCATGGTCATTGAACCAGCTTTTGGTACTTTTGGCAGTGTGGGCAGGTGCCAAGTCCTGCTGGAAAATAAAATTAGCATCTCCATAAAGCTTGTCAGCAGAAGGAAGCATGAAGTGCTCTAAGATTTCCTGGTAGATGGCTGCGTTGACTGTGGACTTCAGAAAACACAGTGGACCAACACCAGCAGATGACATGGCACCCCAAATCATCACTGACTGTGGAAACTTCACACTGGACTTCAAGCAACGTGGATTCTGTGCCTCTCCACTCTTCCTCCAGACTCTGGGACCTTGATTTCCAAATGAAATGCAAAATTTACTTTCATCTAAAAAGAGGACTTTGGACCACTGAGCAACAGTCCAGTTCTTTTTCTCCTTAGCCCAGGTAAGACGCTTCTGACGTTGTCTCTGGTTCAGGAGTGACTTGACACGAGGAATGCAACATTTGTAGCCCATGTCCTGGATTTGTCTGTGCGTGGTGGCTCTTGATGCGCTGACTCCAGCCTCAGTCCACTTCTTGTGAAGCTCCCCCAAATTCTTGAATGGATTTTGCTTGACAGTCCTCTCAAGGCTGCAGTTATCCCTGTTGCTTGTACACCTTTTCCTACCACACTTTTTCGTTCCACTCAACTTTCTATGAATATGCTTGGATACAGCACTTTGTGAACAACCAGCTTCTTTAGTAATTACCTTTTGTGGCTTACCCTCCTTGTGGAGGGTGTCAATGACTGTCTTCTGGACATCTGTCAAGTCAGCAGTGTTCCCCATGATTGTGTAGCCTACTGAACCAGACTGTGAGACCATTTAAAGGCTCAGGAAACCTTTGCAGGTGTTTTGAGTTAATTAGCTGATTAGAGTGTGACACCATGAGTTTCCAATATTGAACTTTTTCACAATATTCAAATTTTCTGAGACACTGAATTTGGGTTTTCATTAGCTGTAAGCCATAATCATCAAAATTACAAGAAATAAAGGCTTGAAATATTTCACTCTATGTGTAATGAATCCTGTATGACCAGGATCCGTGTGTAGGTTTTTGGTGATTCCAGGTGTCGCAAGGTGTAGTGGAGTGCTATTTTGAAGGCATCCTCAACAGACCGGTTGGCATGGTAGGCAAATTGATATGGGTCCATCAATGGGGAGGTGCAGGATTTTAGGTATGATAGGATGATGCGTTCAAATGCTTTCATGGCTACGGATGTCAGGGCGATGGGTCTGAAGTCATTGAGGCAGGTGATTTTTGGGGACTTAGGTACAGGGATGATGGATCACACCGGACAATACGGCAACTCCCGCTGCCCTCTCCTCCTCCTTCTCCTTCTCTCACACCCCCCGGCCGTCTGGTCGCGGAGGTGGTACTGGTTTGCTACTCTCCCCCTCATGGTCATTCTCTGTTTTCCCCCTCTCTGATCTATCTATTACTAGCTTTGAATACCACTCTGTGTTTATTAACAACCCTATTAACCTGTACATTATAGTTGTTTATCGCCCTCCAGGTCCCCTGGGGTGCTTCCTCGATGAGCTTGACACCCTGCTCGGCTCCTTCCCAGAGGACGGCATCCCGCTGATCCTCCTGGGAGACTTTAACATCCATCTAGATGCCTCCCAGTCTGCGGCCTTCCTCCCACTTCTCCGCTCCTTCGACCTCTCCCTCCAACCCTCCCCCCACCCACAAGGCTGGCAACCTCCTAGACCTGGTCTTCCAGAGGAACAGCCCCTGCTCTGATCTCACTGTTACCCCTCTGCATGCCTCTGATCACCACTTAATTTCTTTCTCTCTTCCTCTTGTCCCACACCGTCCCTCCCCTCCCCACACCCCCACTGTCTCTGTCCGCCGTAACCTCTGCTCCCTCTCGCCCTCCTCTCTTGCTCCCTGTGTCACTGCTTCCCTCCCCCCTCTCAAACCCTTCTCTCAACTCTCTATCGACTCTGCATCTGACACCCTGCTCACAGCTCTCTCCACATCACTTGACTCTCTCTGCCCTCTTGTCTCTAGGCCCACACGCCCATCTCCTCCCTGCCCATGGATGTCCGACGCCCTGCGCACCTCAAGGGCCGGTCTCCGCGCAGCAGAGAGGAAGTGGAGGAAATCCAGAGACGCATCAGACCTCTCCTCCTACCAGTCTCTCCTAGCGACATTCTCTACAGCAATCACTGCTGCCAAGGTAACATACTATCACACAAAAATTTGCAAACACAGTTCTAACCCCCGTCAATTGTTCTCTATCTTCTCCTCCCTCCTCAGCAAACCCCCTCCTGCTCCTAATTCCTCGTTCACTGCAGACGACTTCGCAGATTTCTTCGATGAGAAGATCGTAGACATCCGCAGCTCCTTCAGCCCCGCTCCCCCTCCCCTCACAGACACTGCTTTCCACTCTCTTCCTCTCTCTACCCCTTATGTGTCCCCCCCCTGTTTCTCCACCTTTTCTCCCCTTTCTGAGACCGACGTATCCCATCTCCTACTCTCCCATCGTCCCACTACTTGTGCCCTCGACCCTATCCCTTCATCTCTCCTCCAGGCAATCACCCCAGATATCCTCCCGTTTGTGACCTCCCTGGTGAACTCCTCCCTGACCTCTGGCTGCTTCCCCTCATCCTTCAAGAGAGCCCACATCACCCCGATCCTTAAAAAACCTACGCTGGACCCCTCCAACATCCAAAACTACAGACCGGTATCTCTTCTTCCTTTTCTTTCCAAAACAATTGAACGTGCTGTTTCTAACCAACTGTCGTCTTTCCTTACCCAGAACAACCTGCTAGACCCCCACCAGTCCGGCTTCAAACCTGGCCACTCAACGGAGACCGCACTCCTCTCCGTCAGCGAGATGCTTCATGCAGCTCGTGCAGCCTCCCTCTCCTCTGTGCTACTACTTCTAGACCTCTCTGCCGCCTTCGACACCGTAGATCATTCCATCCTCCTGTCCTCCCTGTCTGCAGAGGGGATCGGTGGCTCGGCCCTGGCCTGGATTAAGTCCTACCTCTCCGAACGCTCCTCCCAGGTTGCCTGGGCTGGTAAAGTATCGGCACCCCGTCCCCTTATCACAGGAGTCCCCCAGGGCTCAGTTCTTGGTCCCCTCCTCTTCTCCACCTACACCAAATCCCTTGGCCCTGTTATCACTGCTCATGGTCTTTCTTACCACTGCTATGCTGATGATACTCAACTCTTTCTCTCCTTCTCACCCTCTGACACTCAGGTGTCAGCCCGCATCTCCGCTTGCCTGAGAGACATCCAGAGCTGGATGGACAACCACCATCTCAAGCTCAATCCAGGCAAGACTGAGCTCATCTACATTCCTGCTCTAACCTCTCCCCCTCTCAATCTCTCTATTTCCCTAGGAGACATTCCACTGACCCCAACGCCCTGTGCCAGGAACCTCGGAGTCGTGATGGACAACAGGCTGTCCCTCTCCGAGAACATCGCAGTGGTAACCCGGGCATGCAGGTTCTTCCTGTACAACATCAGGAGAATCCGCCCCTTCCTCACCACCCACTCAACCCAGCTCCTGGTCCAAGCGATGGTGCTGTCCCGCCTGGACTATTGCAACTCTCTCCTGGCTGGCTTGCCAGCATCGGCCATTAGACCCCTTCAGCTTATCCAGAACGCAGCAGCGCGCCTGGTCTTCAACCTCCCCCGATACTCCCATGTCACCCCCCTGCTCATTGACCTCCACTGGCTACCGGTGATGGCCCGCATCAAATTCAAAACATTGGTGCTCGCCTTCCAGGCAGTCCGAGGATCTGCCCCCCCATACCTCCAAAAGCTCATCAGACCCTACACACCTGCCAGATCTCTGCGTTCCGCCTCCTCAGGACGACTGGTACCCCCCCCTCTTCATACTAGCGCCCGGTCTCGACGTCTGTCTGTCCTGGCCCCACGGTGGTGGAATGAGCTCCCCGTGGAGGTCAGAACAGCAGAAAGTCTGACCGCTTTCAAGCGCAGATTGAAGACTCACCTCTTCAAGCTGCACCTCTCTCCACCCCTCCCTACCTCCTTGTGACTATTGTTATCAGAATTGTGTATTACCCCCCCCCCCAAAAAAAAAAAAAAAATATATATATATATATATATAAATTCCCCAATCATACTGACTGCGCCTAGCGCTTAGATTCGTGTTTGCCTTTTTAGGATTGTTTTAACGCACTTGTTACTTGTTCGGAAATGCACTATGTACGTCGCTCTGGATAAGAGCGTCTGCTAAATGTCTATAATGTAATGTAATGTAATGGTGGAGAATTTGAAGCACTGGGGGACTGTACATTGGCGAAGAGACGTGTTAAATATGTTGCAAAACACAGGGGCCAGTTGAGCTGCACAGTGACTCAGCAGAGCAGGACTGATGCCATCCGGCCCTGCTGCTTTCCTGATGTTCAGCTGCCTGAATGTAGCTCTCACCTCATCCTCCTGGATGCAAAAGGGTGGCATCGGTGTGGGAGTGGGGGGAGTGGCTGGTGGAATGGGTTTTTCAAATCTTGCATAAATGTAATTTAATTTATCTGGGAGGTTAGGGTCATTGTCTGGAAGGGGGCAGGGTCGTTTTTTATAGTCTGTCATGTTCTTAAGTTTATTCCATATTGATCGGGTATGGTTGGATGAGAATAGAGGCCTGTCACCTACGTCACAATTTGGCCAGACACGCCCACTTTTTACGCCAACCACCATACTGGAAGACCAAATGCCGGTGATCCATAACGTTATGCAAACCAAACTTATAGGCCATCACATTTAATCGGGAGTTTGTTTGATTTTCCTTTATTGCCATCATCGGAATTTGCTTTGCGCAATGCTTACAGGTAGCTCAGCAATATACAAAATATACAGTGCACAACATCACAAAACAATTTCTCAGTTTCGGCGGTGTACAGAGACCGCGGCACTGCATGTATGGAGGAAATTCGTGGAGTTTGTATGTTGGACTGCTTGGTGACACTGGACATCTCGGGACAGCGGGCGCTATTTTTAATCATGGCTGTATTGCACTTCCATTCACTTAATTGACGTAATGATTTTGTTGGATGTCTTTGTTTGATATGTTTGTTTGTGTGTTGTGGGTCCCACTGTCTATGTCGTTTTTGTTGTGGCTGGGGCTACAACTGAAGTTCCCTAGCGGGAAATAAAAGTTATTATCTATTCTATTCGAATAATACCAACATAAACAAATAGTATAAGGAGTATTGGGGGGTATACGTACGAAGCAGGATTAATTACTGAGTAAAACCCGGAACTCTCCCAAATCTGGAACATGCATGGACTGAAGTAAAAAGCTGTTCTGGGTTTTATTGAGTTATCCAGCTAGTACTATCTCAGTAATCCTGCTTCGTAGTATACCACCTTGGTAAGTAAGGTGTTTGTGCAGTTCATATGGGAGCAAAGTGATACGTTACATGTTAAAGTATTAACGGTAGGCTACAGTAGCCTACTTCTGCAATAAAAGATATTTTAGCTCGATGGATAGAATAGAATAACTTTTATTTTCCCGATAGGGAACTTCAGTTGTAGACACCATAAAAGGCAAATCAGTTCAACACATAAAGTACATTTACCGTTACTTTCAAATACATTGTTATTTGGTGCTTAATATCGTAGCGTTACATTTTCTTTTCGCCCTCTTCTGGATTCTGCTCACACCCTGCCTGGACAGCACAGGTAGCTCATGTTTACCATTTATCCAATCTATTTGTGAGACATCGTACAATGTAGCACCCCTAGCATAGTAATAATAGTTCAAATGAACACTGTTTTGATGTTCACAATATGCTTGACGTATCGCATTAGGTTAACATTAATGTTTCGCAGGCATGGCAGTCGTTCACACAAATGATATAGCTACTAACATTTGCTAAACCTAGCGATTAATTCACTTTTAACTTTCTAACATTAAGATAATGTACATACATGTACATTAGGCCAGCTAGTTATGTATATATTAACTGGCTAACTTTATAATTTGTTTATTAGGCCAGTAGTTATATATATATTACTGGCTAAACTTTATAATTTGTTTATAAAACGTAATTTACCATTAATGATCCGAGCCTGGTTGCTGTCTAAATCCAGCTCACTCCTCACTGCTTTCAAAAACCAGTTTCTTCTTTCGGTCGTAAAATTTAGTTCGTTCACCCTGCCTGGTGGTTTAGCTACTATGGTGAGGACTCAGATTATCATGTAAAAGGACATTTTCGCCTTTTCCCAGTTTTATTCGCACATCAGTACGCAGTGCAGAAGTTCGTCATTGTAGGACAGCAATCATAGTAGCGTTAGCATGAAACTCGTTTCATGGAGTAGCGAACACTACTAGTTCAGTGGTAACGTTAAGCGTCTCTGTTAGGGTTGGTCCTCCAAAATGGCGGTGCGTCCCTGTAACCATTGGTAACGACAGTTCTAGTTCTATGTGACAGGCCTCTATTGTTGCTCCAATTTTGTTGCATAGCTGGACTTGGCTTTTCTTATTGCAGCACGCAACTTATATTTGGCACCTTTGTAATTATCCCTGTCTCCATTTTTATACGCACAGTTCTTCTCTTTACGTAGGAGGTGTAAGTCTTTTGAGAACCAGGGTTTTTTATTGCCATACGATGTAACTGTTTTGGTAGGGATGCACAATTCCTCTCAGAACTTGGTGTATGACGTCACTGTGTCTGTTAGTTCACTGAGGGTGTCGCAAGCTGCACTGAATGTGTCCCAATCAGTGCATTCAAAACACCCGCGTAGCGTTTCAGCAGACCAGACTCTGACGGATTTGGATGTTTTCTTGGTGGATTTAAGCTTCTGTCTGTATTTCGGAATGAGGAGTAACACAGCGTGGTCGGACTTCCCCAGCGGAGCCCTCGGGAATGCACGGTAAGCATCCTGGATCGAGATGTAACAGTGATCCAGTGTTTTGTTTTCTCTGCTGTGGCAAGTGACTTGTTGCAGGTAGTTGGGGAGTTCGTGGGACAGGTTTGTGTGGTTAAAGTCACCTAACACTATGACAGACGTGTCAGGGTTAGAGGTTTCAGCAGAGGAGATATGTAGCGAGAGCTCGCTGATGGCTATGTTAGCGTTAGCTTGTGGTGGTATATAAACGGCAATTAGCTGAATTTACTGAAGCGAACTCTCTCGGGAGGTAATATGGTCTGCATTTCAGGCTGATGAATTCAAGATCAGGGGAGCAGTAACAGTGGAGGACAGTTGAGTTGTTACACCAGTGTTGGTTGATCAAGAGACATATACCTCCACCTTTTGATTTGTGGGATAACTTGGCAGACCTGTCAGCTCTGTGGATGGTGAAGCCAGGCGGGGTTACCTCCTGATCAGGAACCGATTGATCCAGCCATGTCTCGGTGAAGCAGAAAGCTGAGCAATCTCTGTAGTCGCTGTCGGTTTGTATTAAAAGTAGCAGTTCATCCATTTTGTTTTTGAGGGATCGCACATTGGACAAGATCAATGCCGGTAGTGGGGGCCGGTAGGGCCGTCTCCTAAACCTGTTGAGCACCCCGGATCTTCGTCTGCCTGTGCCAGGTGTTATCCTCAAGGGTGGCGGTCTGGTGTTTACATCCAGTAGTAATTCCAATGGGATGTTGGCAGGTAGTCCAGATTTGCCAAATATCCTCCTGATGTTTAACAGCTCCTCACGGCTGTATTCCTGTATACATGATACCAATCTGACATATACCATAGACAAAAGTGCAAGACATAGCAGCAGAGCAGGTACCGTGGCAAGCCTCACGGCAGCCATTTTTTGTGTTTAGAGAAGCACAGTCTTCACAGATTAACGAGCACATCAACCTTAACGAGCACATCAACCAACTGTACCATAACATTTGTGGTTAATTTCAAATGCTTAATGATGCTACCTGTGCCGTAGCTAACGTTAGTTATCCTGCAATTTCAGGGAGGGGATTTTATTGTTTTTCCTGTAAGGTCAAAGGTATTCTGACCCTGACTATGTCATCAAGTGTGTTCCAAATGTAAATGTAAAGCACCATGACCAAAATTGCTATGGAAACGACCGGCTTATGCTGTCCACAAAGCATATTGAGTACAAATAGTCATGCATGTATTTTTTCAATATTTTGTTCCTCTATAGTGCCACTATCAGATGAAGCGTGTAGGCTATTTTATAGGGGTGGGACGATTCAATTCCATAACGATTCGATTCGATTACGATTCTTTAGGCAAAGGTTCGATGCATCATAACATCTTACATTTGACCACGATTCGATTCGATAAGATTCGGTTCGATGAATTTTGATACTTTTAAAAAATGTAATAGGTATGCTAATGTGATACAGTCAGCAGTAATTAAATATTCAATTAGAACCTTACGCCAAGTTCACAGAATTATGTTTATTGTTAAGGCATGTCATACATTTTGCAGCTGTCTGCAGCAAATAATGCAGCAATAAACATGACTAACAGTGTATTTTCTAAAGTTGCCCTATTTAGGTTATTGTTTTTCAAACAGTGTCAGACATGGTACCCTAATACATTTCCTTTATTTACAAAATGAAAATGGCAAAATGTATAACAATTACTAAACTGGGCCAAGAAAAATGAAATAGCCTATAGGTTAGTATCATGCATAGTACTTTCCTAAATCTTAGTACGATCTAGACCTTCGGTGGAGCAAGATGCCCATCCATCCGTAGTTAAAGCTACTCTCGTAGCGTTTTGCAAGGAGTCGAACAGTTTTCTTTACCTCTTCATACAGAGCAGGTATACATTTTTCATGTATACATTGGAAATAGTCTTACTATTTTAGTTTTTTGTCTCTAACGTCTACTTGATTTTGAATAGAAAATGGTTTAAATTTAAATATCAGAAAGCACTTTACAATTAACTGTCTGGACACGGTATGTGTATAAAAACTAATAAAAACAATTATACAAAAAAATAGAACTGTTTGGCCATTTCTCCAGGGAACTCAGGGGAAGTGTCAATGACTCCAGAGTTTAGCTTGCTAACCCGCTGCTGTCCTTCACGTCATTGGTATGTTGTCGGCTCAAATGGGTTATCATGTTTGTGGCGTTGCCTGTGTATCTGATTTCTACTTGGCAGATCTTGCATATTGCAGCGGTTTTGTCAAGTACACCCTCCTTCTTTCTAAACCCGAAATGTTTCCATACCACTGATTTTCTGTTTGGAACATCGCAAATTCTGTAAGTTTCTGTCTCTTTTGTCGCACTCAGCGAGCACGCAGCTAGCCATTTCGCTCAGATCTGTCCTTCTCATTGTCGCTTGATTCCTGCCTGTCCCTGTTTTCAACTCACGCTTACGTGGGGGTTGGAGCAGAAACATGGATTGAAGCTGGTCAAATCAGTTTTAAAAGTAGTCGTGTCTCAGAAATATATATTTTAAATAATGAAATTAATATTTTTGGAATAAATAAATACATGTGCACATTCATTTAAAATGCGATATTAATCGATGCTTATCAATTCTAATCTTACAGATCGATGCAGTTGTATTTACACATTCAGATCGATGCATCGTGCATTGTCCCACCCCTACTATTTTAACAAGACGAGGCAAGACTAGCTCAGCAGCCAGTGAGGAACATGTGATAAGGTACGGCGGATATTGTTCTGTTGGCCTGCATCCCGGGTGAGAGCAAGCGAGGAGGGGAAGCGGACGTCATTTAATTAGAGTGCTGAGCACTATTATAAAGTTACCTTTCCGCAACCTCCAGTTCGCTCCGGTACTGCTCAGCCTAGAACGTCTTGCTTCTGTCAATCTTTCAACAGTGAAAAATTGAGTTTTGAAAATATTTTCCAAAAGCCCCAGACAAAGGTTACAAGTGTAACAAACTAAGAAACCTTCCTCCTACAACCATGTGCAACGTTGCTGCAATATTGCTCTACAATGTGGAAGCCACATTCAAACATAATCTCAATAAAATGTTTTCCAAGAGACTTTGCTTCAACATTGCTGCAACGCTGGCCTGTAACCTTATTGCAATGTTCCTGGTATTTAGCTGTTTTTACTGTTTGTTTTTATTCCCGTTTTATTTTATGTGTTTCTCTTGAAATTTTAATAAAACCACAGCATTGTCAGCAATCCTGATTGTCTCCAATTATTTCTCAAATAGGATTCTGAACCATTTAAAGATTCAAAAGACACCAAGGAGGTCAGCTTTAATAAATTTTGCATTTCGTTCCACATATAAGGTGCTGAAACTCTAAAGGCATTTCTACTCAACTCAGTCCTAAAACATGGTATGTCCAATGAGAGCTAACCCTGAGCTCTAGTAGAATAATTTGAGCTTTTATTGAAAGAAGCTTGGTTAATTAGAGAGGGAGTTTTGCAAGTATAAACAAATAAAATACCATGCCATTTCCTCCACAGGTCTTGAGAGAACCAACCCACTGAGCAGAAGGTACAGGTCACAATGATGAGTTCTGAACCCATCACCCATAATAAACCGTAGTGCGCTATATATGGCATCCAGAGATTTAAATAATATTGAAACAATATTGACTGGGCGATAACGACGATGAGAAAAGATTATACATTTCAGCCAATTGACCTGTATCTCATTTCACCCATTGACTTATTTACTCAGAAACTCGTAATCTACTCCACACAAAACGCAAGTGGCTTACAAAACAGCAAAGTAGCCACAAACCATACGGGTTACGGGAGGTAACCCTGGTTCTATGAATATGGTCAACACGCCACCATATGGGTCATCCTCGTCAAGAGGAAGAGCTGTTAGGAGACTGAATAGCAAATTAACCACCACTACGGGCGGACCCACGTCACGCCATAAATATGGCGCTTGTACACCGCCTGACCTCTTGCTGACTTGAGGGCACTTGCCGTCCTGAGGGAGAACCAGGGTTACCTTCGTAACCCGTACGTTCTATTTCATAACGGGTCAACACGCCACCATATGGGTCACAGAGTACTAAATAAAGTCAGGCAGGGGATGTAGTGGGGTACCAGGAATGCAGTCTCATAGCATGAGTTTTAATCCTGTAAATAAATGCACTATTGGCTGCTGTTCTACCAGAAGAGCAAGCTCAAGTGAGAAACATGGAAAATAACCACGGGGTGATAGAACCTTAATCATATTCACGGCTGCGCCGCTGACCCGAGGACAGGGGAGGCAACCAATGTGAATTACACAATGCCTAGGTGATAAACCTGGCAAACGTGGGGGGATGAGGCCCAGGCCACTGCTGCACAATGTCAGCGAGCAGGCGCCACATAGTAAAGTTCAGGAGGTAGCTATGCCCGAGTGGGTGAGCTACCCCGCCTGTGGGAGGGGATGCGTAAGAGCTGCTGTAAGCCATGGAATCGTCTCTACGATCCAGAGGGCCAAGCACTGTACAATAGGGTGAAGCCCCGCATAGCCCCTCCACAACAATAAAAGGATTTTTGGTTCCTCACTGCACTTGTGTGGGAGGTATAAGACCGCAGAGCCCAGGCGGGGCACAGTGAGTGCACCCTGGTCTTGTGGGGAGGAAAGTGAAACGCCTCCAACACCATAGCCAGAGATGTACGACCGCAAGAGGACCTTAGGCTGAAATGCGGGGTTAAGAAGCAGAAAGACCGATGAGCTACTGCCACCCCACCGCATACAGAAGGGGTATACTGACAGTGCGAGCAGGAGGGCAGTCTTCAAGGTTAGACTGAGTCTGGCCCGCTCAAAGGGCGGCTCAGTGAGGGGATTCAAAGCCAGTTGTAAGCCCCACGAAGGGACTGAATTCGACCTAGGCGAGCGAAGCCGCCTGGCTCCTCAGGGAAACTGGCTGGCGAGGGAGTGCAATCCCACTGTCAGGCCCTCAGTACACTCATGGCAGTCTGATATGGCTGCCAGATGACCCTTTAGCGTGGACTCCACTAGCCCCTCTACAAAGAGGGACTGGAGGAATGCCAAAACGACTGAACTGTGGCACAAAACTGGGTAAACCCTACTGACCCTACATGCACCACCTGGCCGCTAAAACCATCAGGCTGAGCAACCTTCAGCTAATGTTTACTGTCACCTGCCACGCTGCTGCAAAGTGGGACACACTCCATCCGAGTGATCGTACCCTTTGCCTTGGAAGGAAAAGCGGAGGTACTTCCGGTGATACCGGTGTATAGGGATATGGAAGTATACACAGAGTACATAAAGGCGGAGCATGTGGAAGGGCAAGTGCTTTAGGAAGCGGTTGAAACCTATCTGGTCTAGGATAGGGCGAAAGCCTCTATTCATCTCAGGTGCCGGGAAATACGTAAAATAAAACCCATTGCCACCTAAGGCAGGGATGTTATTGCTCCCTTTTCAAAAACACCAGAATTTCATCTGGGAGAGCTTGCACAGTCACCCCGTTTCTCCTGAGTTGGGATAACCCCACGGAAGTGGGGGGGAAGGGCTCAGTGTTGAACTGGAGCTTGTACCCTGACTCCAAGGTGCTGAGCACTAAAGGACATCGGGTACGTAGGTGTCACTGGGGGTAGCGGAGGACGTATCCTGCGGCAATCCCTTCAACACACCAATGGCTGCACGTTAGTGTCGGCTAGCTAAGCCAACAAGGCAGAGACTAAGTAGCCCGGCGTAGGTGCTTAGCAGTAGGCCGTGGTATCAAAAGCCGGGAATCCCGTTGGCAACCCTGCGGGCAACCTATCGGAGTTCTTCTTCTTCGAGTCCTTTGCAATCTTAGATGTCATTCTGCCAGTGTCTGGCGCAGGACACAGCTGATGGAGTCGGTTCAGCCAGGTCCTGGGGGCTGCACTGGGGGGCGTCGTCACATTCCAGCAGGTGGGACATTGTCTGTACTGCTCCGCAGCCACACGTGTCCTCTGTGTGGTAGTTCCATGTCTTCAACAGTGCTTTGCACCTCCCCTGCTCCACCCGCAGTCTGTTGAGGGTCTTCCAGGTCGGCCATGGGAGGTCGTGTCCGCTGGCGAGGCATTCAGTTGGTGTTATGCCTCTCTCCATCCATTCTTGGGCTCGGGTGTTTAGTTGGTGCCATTCAACCCTCCAGATGTTGGTCCGTGCCGTTTCTTTGGTGGACTGGAGAGGGGGGACTGTGTGCAGGAAACTGGCTCTGGATTTCAGTCTGGATGGGGGTGCTGTATGTCCGTACAGGGGGTGCCTCATGTCAGACTCCTGTGCTCTCCGCTCATCTTGGGCGACGATGGAACGTCTGGTGTGAGGAGGGGCAATGCCGGCTAGTGCATAGAGGCACGGGACTGGCGTTGTCTTTATGCAGCCCGTGATGATGCGGCAGGTGTCGTTGAGGGCCGTGTCTACCAGTTTGGTGTGGTGGGAGCGGCTCCAGCTTGAGCAGGCATACTCAGCTGTGGAGAAGCACAGGGCTAGGGCCGTTGGAGTGACGCCGGGGTGTCTAGCCACAGGCTCCCATGAGTTATGGGGCCTACGTGACTACCGCTGAAGTGTGCACAGCACCGAGCCAAGGGCCCAAATCAGTATAATTGAGGGGCCACAAGGGGGTGAAGAGCCTCAGTTAGTGTATGCTTTCACAGACAGAGGCTGCCTGCCGCATCATCTGAAGTGCTACGGTATCGCTGATATGCGTAGTAGCTTCGACACAATGATCGCTGAAATATAAATACCCCTATACCACGGACTCAGCACCACTGCAGGGTAGCTAGCGGCCTAGATTCTGCACACCTTCTGACATGTTAGATGTTGAAATGCGCTCAATCACCAGCCGAGGGCCCAATCAGTACTACTGAAGGGGGGGGACCCAGATGCGAGAGGCATGCGGTTCCTCATCACGTTCCCGGATTCTGTACACCTTCAGACATCCCTGATGTTGAAGTATGCCCGACACCAAGCCAAGGGCCCGAATCAGCACCACTGAAGGGCCACAAGGGGGTGGAGATCATGGCTGAACAATAAGGAAGCAGGAGCCCAACAGGGGAAAGAGCGCATGTTTAGCCCCCCTGAGAATCATCGCCCCATCGGAGAGATCCAGGCGTGCAGGGCTCAGATGAACAGTATTCCTGGTCAGCCAATGACACCCCTCTCAGTCCCTGACTGCTGGGGGTCAGGCCGACAGAACAAGCTGTCTGCGACATGCTTAGCCCAGAAGTGTGTCCAACACCAAGCCAAGGGCCCAAATCAGTGGTACTGAAGGGCCACGAGGGGGTGTTTGGGTTGTTTTTTTCCCCCCCGCTGTTGTAACGCCAACGACAGAAGACACACCAAAGCCCAAACACAGATTAACACACGCAGAAAGGTATCGGTTTACACGGATGTAGTTTCTGCAAGAACGGCAGTGACCTGCCCACAAACAACAATAATGGAGTGTGTCCAACACCAAGTCAAGGGCCCAAATCAGTGGTACTGAAGGGCCGCGAGGGGGTGAGGAAGCCTCGTTTCTTTTTGCTGTTATTCTTGTTGTTGCTGCGCAACTAACAAGAGAAACAACCCAAGCCTAGCGTGGCTAGTATAAAACAGAAGGGTATCAGTTTAAATGAGTATAACTTCTGTAAGGCACGGCAGCAACGTACATCGATTATAAGGTGTGCCTAACACCAAGCTAAGGGCCCAAATCAGTGGCACTGAAGGGCACAAGGCGGTACGGAAGCCTTAAGGTAGCGTGCGTCCACAGCACAGAGGCTCCTTTCGGCTCTACACCTGTTGCTGTTGCTCCTGTAGTTGTTGTTGCTGTGCAACCAACAAAGGAACAACCCAGTGCCTACGCGGTTAGTATGAACAGAAAAGTATCAGTTACAACTAATATAATTTCTGTATAAAAATGGCAGTGACCTGCCTACAACCACGTTAACAAATGTGTCCAACACTAACCCAAGGGCCCGAATCAGTGGTACTGAAGGGCCGCGAGGAGTGTGGGGACCAACACAATGCCTAATACGGCTAGTATAAACAGAAAGGTATTAGTACAAACTAATCTGATTTCTGTATAGAAATGGCAGCAATCTGCCTATAACAATAATTACAAGTGTGTCCAGCGCCAAGTCAAGAGCCCAAAACAGTGTTACTGAAGGGCCGCAAGAGGGCGCCCTGGTAGCCTGTGTGTACTTCTGGCTTAATTATTTACTTATTCTTACTCATTTTATTTGTTGTTGTTACTGTTAGTTATTGTTGCTGTGTAACTAACAAGGGAACAAACACACTGCCTAATATGGCTAGTATGAACAGAAAGGTATTAGTATTTAACTAATATAACTTCTGTATAAAAACGGCAGTCATCTGCCTACTACACAGTACCAGCGTATTCAGCGCCAAGCCTAGAGCCCGAATCAGTAGCACTGAAGGGCCACAAGAGGGTGCTGAAACCTCAGGTAGCGTGTGTCATAACCCGATCTAGTTCTGTAAGGAAAACCGGCAGTAAACTGCCTAATACTAGGTAAGAACTTACCTTGAAACGTTTAGCCAAACAAACAGCAACAAACCGCGATTCCGCATTGCTAGGGAGGGAAAGCCCAGAAAGCATACTCCGTTAGGACGTAGCTCCGGGCAATCGGGAGAGGCAAGAAAAGTTGCGATTCCGCGGGTTCCAAAGGGAACCATAAAGAACAGACTCAGCTCAACTCTCGAGGAGGCAAAAAGAGGTCGGGCGGCGTACAAGTGCCAACTCTCGACGAGGATGACCCATATGGTGGCGTGTTGACCGTTAAGAAAAGAAGCAGCTTACTACCGAAATGTTCCTTCTTGGTAACTTGGTCAAATTAGAAGACACGCTTGTGAGGCGGCATAGGGACGTAACAGACAGGGAGTTAGGCAGGGAACTTTTTCCCGTAAACTCAAAATTTACACATGTGCTTTTCAACACTCCAAATTTACGCATGTGCTTTTCAACAATGGGGGATCAGGCAGCCAGTCAGTTTCCCACATCAGGCGTTCAAGAAAAGGAAAGGAAAACAAGGCTAGGCAAGCCTAGCTCAACCCGGATGCCTGTATGCAGCCAGTGGGAAACAGTTGACAAGGTATGGTGGATATTGTTACAGGTTGGCCTGCATACCGGAGAGACGAAGTGCATCTGATGTTCAAAGGTGTGTGTGTCAGAGTATTTTAGTGGGAGCGAGCAAGGGGGGGAAGCGGATGCATTTTAATTAGAGTGATGAGCACTATAGGGATGTTACCTCTCTGCACGCTCCAGTTCGTTCCGGTTTATTTATTGTGATAACAAGGCACGGCGGACACTCAATCGCGGTATCGGTAGGTTCATGCTAGCTCGTGAAATGGGTTGCATTTGTCACCCGTACATTAGGTGGAATGATCTATGTACCGGGGTAACAGAGTGCATCTGAACGCCAAGGGCAACGCAATATTCTTCCGGAGTATGCAGGTAGGCCTAGCCCGGTACCTCCCCCACCCATCTTCGGACTGAATTAGCTCACTGGCTCACTTAGCTCATTCATAGCCTTTAAGCCTATTTGACAAATTGAGGAAAGGATGTCTGAGCACTCTTTATGAAAATAACCTTATTACTTTAGGCTACGAGCGTATTGTTCCATTTAAACTGCATTAATGCAAGAGTCTCTGAATCAATGCTCTTCCATACTATTGAGTATGTTTGTCGAGTAGGCTACTCTGGATGAAAAAGTTGTTAAGTAGGCGAAATGTTCTCTAAATGTAGTGTAGCCTACTTAAGATAGCCGCGATTAAATACTTATTTTCTGGTTTTTGCTGATAATAGTAGCTATAGCCTGTGGAGGATATGTTTTACATAGGCTACTGCATGGCGCATACTAGTAGGCTACGCAGTAAACCGTAGCCTAACCTACACAGTAGTAGGCTATGCTAGTAAGGGACACGTGATGCAGTAGATAAGTCTCTGATTCGAACACAGCCTCAATCTTAATTAACTTGACCCCCGCCACCCCCGATTTAAATCTTGTCGCCGCTAATGTTACTAGTTTGAGCAATGATGAACCATGACATTTTAGTTTCCACAAACACAAACAAACATGCACCCACCCATTTGTCACATCAAAAAATATCAGAATTCTCAGTTCCATTATACCCCTGAATGCCAGCTCTTGCATGTCTAGAAATGCTGTAGTGCCAATCAAACATTTAACCCTTTTACACCTAAGCCTGAAACAGACCGCCTGGATTTATTTTGTTGTTTTGGCTGTAAAAGTGTCAGAAAATGTCCTGTGAGTAAGTGCTTTTGTTCCTTTTTTCAGAATTACTTCAGCTTTCAATATCTGGCAGTTATTTAACATTACTATATGTTTTGAGTGTGTAATAACAGTTTAAAGGGAGGTCTAGCCAGTGTGTTTGTAATACCCCCTGTCCAGTTTTGTCTCCTTGAACCCGCCAGCCTGCTAAAGTTCCCGAGCCTGCATCGCCTTCCAGCTCCCTCTGCTTGTGGTCCGGTTTGTCTGCCATTCTCCACCCCCCGCTCCGGCTCCTCCTGCTTCCAGCCAGCCCTGCTTGTCCTTACCCTGCTCCAGACCCCCTTCCTGAGTATTACCTACTCCAGTCTTGTGATTAATAAAAGTGTTCCACGGAGCTTGAATTGAGTCTGTCTCAGAGCTCCGCTATTGAGTCCACTCCCTGGGAAGGAATCCTGACACCTCCCGCAGTAAAAACAGCTGTGAAACTGCAGACTGGAACTCACACTTTACCGGAGGGAAAACATTCCAAACTCTCTCGACTAGACAGTCCTCTTCTCATCAACCCAACTGACGGACGGTAGACTTAGCTATGCTAATTCCAGCATAGCAGCTGAATTGTACGTGGCTAACAGGCGAATGGCAGCCTCGTTTTTATTGAAAACTTAAACTTAAACTTTCACTTCGGTAATGACGACTGCTATAATTTAAACCTTCCTCACAGCGACTTATTCCTATACCCCTAATAACACCCAATTAAGGGTTATGTTTGGATATATCCTATCGACTAGATCTTAGCTGAGGACCGCTCCTGCTGCAGACAGTAGTCTTTCACAACACTCACTGCCATGTTTGTCTCCACTTCCTTCTTTGTCCTTTTCACACCGTAATAGAGTACTCAAGTGAGTACGTCAGTCGTGGGTGTTTATAAATTTTTTTTAAAGTAATGCATTAATGAATGTAGTTCGACTTGTAGTCCACTATAACGGACTACATATACAGTACTGCAACGCACAGGTGGTTCTCGACCAATAAGATAGCATCTTGTCTGTCTGACTGTGGCAGATGGGAGCAGGTTACTGCCACTGAAGAGGAGCTAGCGTTAGCTTGCTAAGTAGAGAAGCCCGCCCGACAAGGTCAGAAACTGCGCTACGACTAACCACATAAATCAATTCTAGCTTTTAGTCCTTCAAGCTAGCTAGCTAACGTTAGAAAAAAGTGTTTAAAAACGGAGCTGTGTGCTACATATATATGACAAGGCTGCATGTTCGGAGGGAATTATGGTACTTGGAGTTTTTAAACTGTGCCAGCGCTGGTATGTTCTACATAGATTGCGAACGGGTGTTATATTGAACAATCCGGGAAATTGACGGTAAGACATAATCAGTAGAAATGGTTTAAAAGTAAGCTTTAGTTAATGTCTACGCTCTAAATGAATCTGGAATTTACTTTCGAAACCAGCGTGACATAGTCACTTGAGTACCTATTGGCTGAAACAGCAGTCCATCAGCCAGACAGTCTTCGTCTTTGTGTCAATTTTTTCACAATAAAAGATGCGGTTAACATTGAAATACAACCACTCATTTAACCACTCATTACATAGGTTTGCTAGCAAAGCCAAAACTTTCCTGCGATGGGTTAGACAGCGAACTTTCTTTACCATAATTATGCTAAATTATTCCCTTTTCAACTTTTACCGCAAAATTAGAATTTTGCCCATGCGCTTTTCACCACTCGCAATTCGCGCATGCACTTTTCAACAGTGGGGAATCAGTCAGCGATGGACATAGTCAGTAACATACAATCAAAAACAGGTCCACGTGGGGGGGAAAAAGTAGTTATCCTGTAGGCATAAATGATTCAATGTGATTCTTTAAAAGGGCGTTTTACAAACAGTTTCTAGCTGTTCTGAGAAAATTGAAAATCAAGTAACCTGTGTAATAAAAATTTCTCACGTTAATAACAAGCTAAATTCCACAAAATTAGTTGAGAAGTAGCCCTATCGACTTTGCCCCCATAGTGGTAGTCATATCGGCCCCAATTACAGTATGCATGTTTCTCCAAAATTATACATTACAGCTTGAAGATAACTGGGTGTATGATTGTTGAAACATTTCAATCTCTAGTTGTACTGCAGGCTAATAAAACAGCATGGTGTTAGACCAAACTGTTTACGAGCTTCATCCTATCACCGTATCAGACAATAAACTGCATAAAATACACTGTTTCAACATGCTAAAAGTGTCATAGTATAAATAAATTTTGTGTTTTTTCCTTGCTTAGCCTACTGTAGGCTGGCCTACTATGTAGCTACAATGCCCAATGTACTTTCGGTTTAGATAGACACCAAATTTTTTTGGACAAAATCTCATATAGCCTAAATACGTTTAAGAAACCAAATATCCTATCTGCATAAAGTTACAACTGAAGACTTTATCTTATTCCATTTCGCCAATGTCCAGTAGGCCTACAGTTGACATTTCCACAGCGAGTAGCCTACCTATCGCAGCTGGCGGCTGTAATACTTCGCTATTGCAATAAGACACAGCAGACGCTCAATCGCGGCATTGGTAGGTTCATGCTAGCTCGCGACATGGGTTGCATTTGTCACCTGTACATTCGGTGGAATTATGAGTCTATTGGTGTATTCAAATGATCTCGGAAGTCGGAATACTTCCTACTTACAAAAAGAAAAAAGGATTTGAACGTGACACCCCGGTGACGAAATGGTGACAAGTTAATGACAACGATCTCGGATATCCAACATTCAAATCGGGCACCTTCTGAGGTCCCCAAGATAACCGAGGTGACAAAAAATGCATCAAAGGTCAAGGGTAAACAGCTTAGCATCTGTAAACATGTAAGGGATCTCTGTCAGAGACAGAGATGGGAATATTGGAGATCCAGATGCGATAGCTGGGAAATCTTAAAGTGTTCCTAAGAACACCACTGGAACGGACAATGATCCGTAGTGGAGAAACAAATAAAATAAAAGAACACAAACCTCGCAATAAAAACAAGGAACTCGATAATCGAGCAAAACAAAGAAATAAGCAATAACGCTTATCTAACTCCCGTTTGTGGAGTAAAACAAAAGAAACAGCGAACTGAGAAGACCCCAAAAACTTTGGGTGAGACACTCGTAGGTGAGAGTAGAAAACAAAAGAAAACGAAAACCTCTGCTCTGAAATAAGAGCGTATTAAAGAGAACTGCTTTCTTTCTAAGGTTGTACTGCTAACAAGTCCCGCGTTGCTAATCAAAGCGGTCGATAGCAATACAACTTCCTATACCCTTTTTTACCGGCTCGAATGTTATGTGAGATAACATGGAAGCAATGAGAGAGGCCGGAAGCGGGGTATAAATAGTGAGCGGAAATAAATGCCAGGTGAACTCACTAATGACGAGGCGAAAGCAAAACCCGTGGCGGAACACAGGAAAATCCGATAGATTACCGGTAAACGAATAAAACGACACGGAGATAAGGGAAGAAAGGTAAGATCCATGACAAAACATGAGAGAGATCTGGAGCTAGAGTCACCTACTGCGTTTATGTTTTCATCTTCAATCATTTTTGCATACGCTATTTAAAACATTTGGAACTTCAAATGCTGATCAGAGGCCAGCTAAACAAGCATCAGCTTTCTGCAGGCTTCCATTTTTTTTGCCGCTGACCATTTGAACACCTTTACCGTAACGAACAGGGCCAACGTCACAGCAAACATCACGCACAATCCTCCCAAGTTGGCCACTTGAAAACACCATCAGTACCGGGATGACCGAGTGCATCTGAGCGCCAAGGGAAATGCAGTAGCTGTCATGGTTCGTGGGTTATTGTTTCTTTTTCCGCTGCGGTTCTCGTCCTGTTTTCCCGATTGGTCCGGGGTTTTTGCTTCCCCGTGCTCGTTATTCAGTTTACCTGTGCTTCTACCTGCAGGGTATTTTAAGTTCTTCACTTCCGCTTCCCTTGTGCTTCTTTGTCATTCATTTGTAAATTGAGCCAGGTATAGTCAGGTTTAAGCGAACTCGTGATATTAACGTGTTTATGTTCATGAGGGACTTGCTTAGCTTTATTCAGGTATAGGATTGTGTTCCCCCTGTTAGCGTTCTGCGCTATTTTTGGTGGTTTTGTTTCACCTTCTATCGGATGTTTTAGAGTTATGTTCTGAGGGTGTTTTCTTTGCTTTTCTAAGTCTCCTGTTTGGGCTCTAGTATTGAGTTCGGGAGATTTAGATTTATACTTCACTCGTGCTATTCGAGTTCACCCTGTTTTTTTCTGGGTAGATTTCAGTTAGCTGTTTAGCTGTCAGGAATTAGTTCCTGTTTTCCTTTTCTTTTGTTTGTTTGTCTTCCTGTGTAGCAAGAACCGTTTTGAATCGTCCAGCGAAAGGTTGTATCGATTTTAAGTGTTCTAGCCGCTGTTTGCTGTTTGCGTGTCTTTTAATTAGACCTCGTTGAACACTGATCAAAGTAATTGCATTGCTAGTTTGTGTTTGTTCTGCAATTGGCTGTTTCAGATTGTTAGATTGGATAAACTGATAGTTTCGGAGTATTGTGCTTTTTGATGGAGAATAATAATTGATCCGTGCTTGCGAAGTGTCTCACACAGCTGTTAGCCGATTGCAATCAGCTGTATGCACTTCAAAAGACTAGTGTCTGAGCGACAGCTATATAGACTGAAGTTACACTCTGACTTATCAGAGTGCATCTTTCTTCCTGTGTAGCAAGAACCGTTTTGAACCGTCCCGCAAAAGGTTGTATCGATTTTAAGTGTTCTAGCCGCTGTTTGCGTGGCTTTTAATTAGACCTCATTGAACACTGATCAAAGTAATTGCATTGCTAGTTTGTGTTTGTTCTGCGATTGGCTGTTTCAGATTGTTAGATTGGATAAGCTGATAGTTTCGGAGTATTGTGCTTTTTTGATAGAGAATAATAGATAAAATTCAGAACCCGCTTCCAACGACGTGGCCCTTCACGGCGACGCAACCCTTCCAACCTCCGCTACCCCTCGCTGACTCCCTGCGAGAATTTCACCGTCGCAGGGGGGCTCTGGAACTGCCAGTCTGCCACACGGAAAGCAGACTTCATCTTCATTCTCGCCCTCACTGAAACCTGGATCACACCGGACAACACGGCAACTCCCGCTGTCCTCTCCTCCTTCTCCTTCTCTCACACCCCCCAGCTGACTGGTCGCGGAGGTGGTACTGGTTTGTTACTCTCCCCCTCATGGTCATTCTCTGTTTTCCCCCTCTCTGATCTATCCATTACTAGCTTTGAATACCACTCTGTGTTTATCAAGCACCCTATTAACCTGTACATTATAGTTGTTTATCGCCCTCCAGGTCCCCTGGGGTGCTTCCTCGATGAGCTTGCCACCCTGATCGAATTTTTCCCAGAGGACAGCATCCCGCTGATCCTCCTGGGAGACTTCAACATCCATCTAGATGCCTCCCAGTCTGCAGCCTTCCTACCACTTCTCCGCTCCTTTGACCTCACCCTCCCCCCCACCCACAAGGCTGGCAACCTCCTAGACCTGGTCTTCCAGAGGAACAGCCCATGCTCTGATCTCACTGTTACCCCTCTGCATGCCTCTGATCACCACTTCATTTCTTTCTCTCTTCCTTTTGTTCCACACCGCCCCTCCCCTCCCCACACCCCCACTGTCTCTGTCCCTCCCCCCTCTCCAACCCTTCTCTCAACTCTATCGACTCTGCATCTGACACCCTGCTCACAGCTCTCCACATCACTTGACTCTCTCTGCCCTCTTGTCTCTAGGCCCACACGCCCATCTCCTCCCTGCCCATGGATGTCCAACGCCCTGCGCACCTAAGGGCCGGTCTCCGCGCAGCAGAGAGGATGTGGAGAAAATCCAGAGACGCATCAGACCTCTCCTCCTACCAGACTCTCCTAGCGGCGTTCTCTACAGCAGTCACCGCTGCCAAAGTAACCTACTATCACACAAAAATTTGCAAACACAGTTCTAACCCCCGTCAATTGTTCTCTATCTTCTCCTCCCTCCTCAGCAAACCCCTGCTCCTCATTCCTCGTTCACTGCAGACGACTTCGCAGATTTCTTCGATGAGAAGATCG
This sequence comes from Ilyophis sp. 1 JC-2022, assembly GCA_022702515.1. Taxonomy (NCBI): domain Eukaryota; kingdom Metazoa; phylum Chordata; class Actinopteri; order Anguilliformes; family Synaphobranchidae; genus Ilyophis; species Ilyophis sp. 1 JC-2022. The sequence goes on from CM040395.1 coordinate 35,845,488, forward strand.
CAGACATCCGCAGCTCCTTCAGCCCCACTCCCCCTCCCCTCACAGACACTGGTTCCCACTCTCTTCCTCTCTCTACCCCTTCTGTGCCCCCCCCTGTTTCTCCACCTTTTCTCCCCTTTCTCAGACCGATGTGTCCCATCTCCTACTCTCCCATCGCCCCACTACTTGTGCCCTCGACCCTATCCCTTCATCTCTCCTCCAGGCAATCACCCCAGATATCCTCCCATTTGTGACCTCCCTGGTGAACTCCTCCCTGACCTCTGGCTGTTTCCCCTCATCCTTCAAAAGAGCCCACATCACCCCGATCCTGAAAAAACCTACGCTGGACCCCTCCAACATCCAAAACTACAGACCGGTCGGTATCTCTTTCTTTTCTTTCCAAAACTATCGAACGTGCTGTTTCTAACCAACTGTCGTCTTTCCTTACCCAGAACAACCTGCTAGACCCCCACCAGTCCGGCTTCAAACCTGGCCACTCAACGGAGACCGCACTCCTCTCCGTCAGCGAGATGCTTCATGCAGCTCGGGCAGCCTCCCTCTCCTCTGTGCTAATACTTCTAGACCGCTCTGCCGCCTTCGACACTGTAGATCACTCCATCCTCCTGTCGTCCCTGTCTGCAGCGGGGATCGGCGGCTCGGCCCTGGCCTGGATTGAGTCCTACCTCTCGGAACGCTCATTGAAATGCTGCTCTACTGGGAGCTTGCTCGTCTCCACACCTATCGAAAATAGACTGTTTACTTGAAAATAAACCTTTATTTCTCACTTTACTATCTCTGTCGTAGGAAACATTAGCACAGACTAATTTACCGAATCTTTTTTTCACTTTAACTATCTCTGTGGTACTATAAGGCAAAGGCGACAAGCTAAAATATAAATTACGCAGATGTTTTGATGAAAGCGTGCTCCTATTGAAGCATGTGCGTGGGATGTGTGAGTTTTGGCAACGTAGAGCAATTTTTCATGAAGTAGCCTACATTATTTCCTATAGTCTACAACTAAGCAATAGTGTGACATTATTTGAAGTGCACACACATGCACAATACAAGCTTTTAGACAAAATATTACAGGTAAGTGTAGGGGGTGTAATTAATGTATTGTGATAAAAATGGACATTGCATTTTTTTGTTTAGATACCACATTAGTTTAGTCCATAAAATGTAAATGTATTCATCATTTTGTTAGCCTATATGGAGAGTTTGACCTGTTGACATTTTCTGTACACATTGCACACAATGACAGCATTCTCACAATCTACTCTGATCTAATTGCAGTTTGCTTGTCTCCACTCTTCTCCAAATTATAATTTTTACTGAACCACAGCATTCAGACAGAACAAATCAATTCCAACAGTAGCTTATGACACCCGCAAATAGCCTACATACGTTGTCTTTTCGTTTAAAACTCTTCGCGCGTACCATCACAAATATCTGATCATTCCAGAACTGGCCCAAAAGCATACCCTCACACATATGTGATTACAACGATCGTTAGAATGTTCAGTTGAGAATGTCGTCACACGTGTCACTGCCTTTTAAGGTTCAAACATGCCTCCAATGCGGTGCCTACAAGTCCTTTATTGTTGTACTATAATACACATTATTTCACTATATGTAGACGTGTGACATTACTGTGCACTGTCCCTTTTTATTAGTAATAGACGTTTTTTAATGAAAGCATGCGGACCACACATGAGTCCTTTAAATTGCTCTTAAGAAACCCCAGGGGATCACGCTTCCCGTGTGTGTTTGACATGCGGTTCTGAGTGGTTTGTTGGTAAGACCAGTGCGCATCTAGCTGTTTTTGGGTTTATTCGTGGTTTACCGAGTTTTTATCAGGACTGTGGCTCTAAAAGGAAATCAGAGCTGACTCCATTATTCGAAGATGGAGGGTTAATTACAACTCGGGCTTTCTTATTATTTATTGTGCCTAAAAAATCAGAGCTGACTCCATTATTCGAAGATGGAGGGTTAATTTGAAATTGTTCTATAAAGGAACTTAGAATTGAATTTTGTATAAAGCGAAGTACAACTCGGGCTTTCTTATTATTTATTGTGCCTAAAAAATAAAACGAATAAAACTTTAAGTAGACGTACTTATCGAAGTTCTGTAAAGTAAATCAGGACTGTGGCTCTGTAGAGGAAATCAGAGCTGACTCCATTGTGTTATGGAAAAAAGCGGGAGTGTGTGTGATAAGACCTCAAGGTAATTCAGAACCTATGGCTCTGAGAGTAACTGTTTGTTCAGTAATTCAGAACTGTTTGTTGTTCACCCTATTTATTTTTATTTTTATTCTATTTTTCTACATTTGTTCTTACTATGTTTATGTCTAATCGTGTCTCTGTATTATGATTGTAATCAACTGTGTAACATTTCCTGTTTTTTCCTGTAATTTCAAGAGGCCTATTGGAATGCTAGGTTCTAATATGAGAATGTGTGAATAGCCTTCATGTATCTATCCTTTATTTTTATTACAATATGTAATGATTTCTTACTGTTGTGAAGCACTTTGAACTGCAATTCTTGTATGAAAGGTGCTATACAAATAAAGTTTATTATTATTATTATTATTATTACATGCAGCATGAATTTACCTGTTTGCATTGCCTCTGCGGGAGTGATATGATTGTTAATACGGTACCTAAGCAGTCCATGGTAATTGGCAAGGCATGAAAATTAATTATGTCATTCATTCAATGAATAGGACAATAAGTATCACCCCTCCCGCTGGTGAAACAATATTCACTGGGTGCTAACGCCTACAAGAAAGATTATACATTTCAGCCAATTGACCTGTATCTTTAAACATATCCACAGGTGTCCACAAACATTGCTTTTAGACAATTTTCGCTTTTAAAACTTCAGTTTTTCAGCATAAAATGCTTTTGTATTGGCTAACATACTGATACTGAATGATAAACATATGCAATTAAAAGTTTAACAGCTGTTAGCTATGTTTGCTAGCAAAATCAAAACATTCCTGCAAACAGTGTCTATGGCCCCAGTTGTACAGCTCGAATGCACTGATCTCGGTAATGAGGCGCAAACGCGCATTTACCACCTCCGATATCCGACCTCCCACCATAAATACAAGCAAGTTAGACAGCAAACCTTTTACCGTAATTACTCAAAATTTTACGCATGCGCGTTCCAAATTTTTACTGTAATTATGCAAAATTTGAATTTTGCACATACGCTTTTCAACTTTTCACTGTAATTACATTAAATTTAGGCATGCGCTTTTCAACAACTGGGAACAGGCAGCCAGCCAGTCAGTCAGGCACCCACATTCAGGCATTTACAAATTTTTTTGACTCTAAAGGCTATCTACCGCGCCCTGTCTCCTGTGTACAGTGCACTGGCAGAAGTGTGTTGTTTAATGTGCACTGTCTAGCAGTCCACGAAAAATATCCACCATACTATTTTCCAACTGGACTGTGGAAGTGTCGTAAGCAGGTCATAAGACGTCCCACCAGTGTTGCCATGTGCGGGTTTTACAGCTAAATTTGGATACTTTCAAAGTGCAGTCACGGGTAAAAATGAAAAGTCACAAAGCATGCACTTATTTTTTTAAATAAAATACGTTGGTTTCGGTTAAAAATATAATTTGGGCTAGTTTTGAGTCGCCATTTGGCTGGAGAGTCTTACAAGATCTGGCAACCCTGCGCCTCACTTTTGCGCTGCCATGTCACATGTTGTTTTTGTTGTATTTGAAGGAAAACGTCAGTGAAGCTGCGCCTCATTTTTTAAAAATGAAGCTACACGTCATATTTATGTGGCCAAAATGTTTGTGTACATCTTGAAAAGTGTGCTCCCGAATGTACTCAGCGAAACCCCGGAAGTAAGTGTGTCATCCAGGTGTTTGAAGTATACTACAATTTGAAAAATACGACTTTTTCGTATCGTATCTACTCACCAAGGCTACTCAACAGAGTAGAAGAGCGCTGATTCTACTACTACTACTTGGTCTACTTTCAAAATCCTTACATTCCAATATTCATCAGTCAGGTGTTTTGTGTCATTCATTACATCCTGACAAATGATACATAATAATCTGCAGTTGTGCGCTATATATTTTCCCAATGCCGCTTGGGCCCCATTAATTGCCGCGGCTATAGTTATTATTATTAGTTTACAAAAGGGCATCAGCCAAATATAAATTTTCTCAAAGAATGTCAGCACTTTTTATTCTAATTACTAATTATAAGATTTTATTTGACACTTCTGTTATTGTCATCACCAATTTGGGTGTTGTATGTGGTTGCAATGGCGTTCCCCATTCATATATAATATAATAATATATTACAATATATAAATGTAATCCATTACTAAATCACTATAGTATGTGCAGTATTTTGTCCATTGTAACTGGTGGCAGGGAAATACAGCTACAGTATATTGTGGGTTTGACAGCTCTGTGCCCAATAGGAAGAAATACATTGCGGGATGTTAAGATTCTGCTTGTCAGTGTGTGTGTACCCATTTTAAAAGGCGGGGACAGTGGAAACGCGGATAGATGCATACAAGTATCTTGCACTTGCCATAAAAATGAAATACAGCAACAACTACCCAACAAAATTTTCTTATTTTGAGTGACCATTGGCTATCGTTAGGTGTTATATCGTTAAAAATAAATCAATCTGCGTGATGCATTGAATCAGCCAGAGATTCCACCCGACGTCACTGGCCGAGCCGCCCAGTTGAATGGAAAGGTGCGGCTGTGCTCATTAACATTGACTACGTACAAGCATCAGTGCTAGGAGACGCAGAGCAAGCTACAGAGAGGGCAACGCAAAAAGCAAAACAATATTAAAAATGTATATCGAGTAACGTTGCGCTTGGATTTCGCCTGGGAAAAAATGCGAAGCATGTGCTTGATAAAATCCTTGAGGTTACGCTTTGAGACCCTGGTGAGTAGAACAACACTGCGATGTTTGCATGGGGTTAAATGACCTTAGACTGAGCATTAGCCTACCTCACAGGTAGAAATCAGCTGATGCCGCTTACCATTGCATGAAAATACAATACGGTCTTTACTCTCTCTTGTCCACTGGCTTGAAAAAAGTATATGTATATAATGCACTATCTGGTTGAATGTCAGAAAATCACTGACCTATTCAGGCATGATGCTCTTCTACTGAATTATCTTTGACATGAGTAACGATGCACGGTAGCCTACTGCGGTGGGAATCTGGAATCCGTATGCTGTCTCAGTAGCATGTGGTCCTTCGCTTTCAATCGGTAATGGTGGATGTTTGTTTCTAGTAAATGTATAGGGTGATGAAAATGAAGATGCAACGTTTCGGGTATGCTTACATCAGGATAGTCTTTACAGTTGTGCATTACACCACTACGATCTGTCATCTCTTAGACATGGAAACACGACAGCTATCCATAGATCTGAAGAGTAACCTAATAGTGAAACGTTTTATTTAAACAAAATGCATTGCACAAGTTGCGTATGACCCTTATCGATTACTTCTAGGACATTAATGACACATACTGCCTTTGTATTCCTTTGAAAGCATTCACATATGAAACAAAAATGACCATGCACGCACACGCACGTCGCTCGCGCTCATACAGTGCTTTTAATTTAAATATGAACGATCTGAAGAACGTTTTCAACATTAAAAAAAACAAAAAAAAACATTATTTAATTTTTACAGATACAGTTGCCATTTAAAAACAATTAACTGTTGGTAAAAAAAAAAACGTGATACATTTGTATGTATTTATTGCAATTAATTAATTCAAAAGGAAACGCTTGTATGAGAATGTGCCCCTTCTCCTATTACGTCATCGCGCACTTGAAATTTGAGGCTTAATTTCGGCCAGATATTATGCAGAAATTAACGGACCTTATAAGCACATACACTGCAGTGAAAAAAAGATGTAAAATAAGCTCATAATGTATACTTTCACCTATTCAATGTATACTTTTACCTATTGTCTTTATTTCTACCCTTTGAACTTCACTATGTATGAGGTCAGGACAATTAGGCCTACATGGTATGCTATGTCTGAAATCTTATAGACTACTACTCTGCATGCCAACAGTGTATGGTTTAATATTCAGTGCCCTCCACTATTATTGGCACCCCTGGTAAAGATGAGTAAAAAGGGTTATAAAAAATGCACAATTTGGTGAATTAGTTTAATGTCACACTGGAAAAATGAGAAAAATCCTACCTTTAATTGAAGTAAATTTATTATGAGAAAATAAAATCCCTCATCAAGAAAGAATTAATTTTATACAAAACCACGTGTGCCTCAATTATTGCACCCCTGCATTTATATATAGAATAAAGTAATCATTTTTTATATTTGGCCATATATCCTTTGCATGCCATGACTTTCTGATGTCTGTGACCCAACAACATAAAAAGACTCTTGATATCTTATTTTCTGGTACTCTTACAAGCGATACTATAACGTCTCTGCATTTTAATGGATCTCTATGGGAATTGTGGGGTCGGACTAGATTTAGCTGTAAATTACACTGGAACAGTATGGAACACATGGCTGGCTAAATGGCTGTAAGTCATCAAGGGTCTGACGTATCAAACAAGCCCTACACCATCATTCCGCTGCCAGAAATACAGTTGATATGGATGGATAACTTGAAGGGTTGTTTATCCTGACTTATTTTTCCATAGAGTTCAATAGAAAAATTTCTCAGAAGAAACAACCCTTAAAGTGATATCTTATCTGGCAGCAGTGTGATGGTTTGATGCTCGTTTGATACCTCAGACCCTTGATGACTTACAGCCATTTTACCAACCATGTATTCCATGCTGTTCCAGCATAATTTACAGCTAAATCTAGTCCCACCCCCCACTTGTAAGTGTACCAGAAAATAAGATATCAAGAGTCTTTTGATGTTGTTGGGTCACAGACATCAGGAAGTCATGGCATGCAAAGGATATGTGACCAAATATAAAAAATGATTACTTTATTCTATATATAAATGCAGGAGTGCCAATAATTGTGGCACACGTGGTTTTGTTAAAAATTTCTTGATGATGGAATTTTTTTCTCATAATAAATTTACTTCAATTAAAGGTTGGATTTTTATAATTTTTTCAGTGTGAGATTAAGCTAATTCACCAAACGGTGAATTTTATATAACCCTTTTTACTCTTTTTTTACCAGGGGTGCCAATAATAGTGGAGGGCACTGTATTTTATATGATTTAGGTGTACGTGAGTGCTTTTCATGGGTGGTGGTATAAGCCGAGGCCACATGTCCAGTAGGCTACTTCTTGCATGGATTACTCTAATCTGCAAATTAAGAGTAGAATCTATGATGGTATAAATCACAATGAAAAATCACTGTATTTATGCACTGCAGTAGGTGATTAGTTTTCAAGAGTTTTACACAGAAGACTGTGTACACAATCAGCATCACGTACAGAAATAGTTATTGAGCTGCCCTTAATGTATGAATGTATGTTATTGGGCATGCCCCATACCTGTATAGCACAAAGAGTTTGGCACTTTTCAGGATTTCCTACAGAAATAATCACCACAGACTCTCAACCCTTAAAAATATTAACTTCTGTACATTCTCACCTCATGTAACCACACAGAATTCAGATACAACTTCAGACATCCACACAATAAAGCCCCAAACTTGGGTTATTTTGGTGTTTTTTCTCCTTCCTCTTCCAATTCTTCTTCTTTTTCTTCAAATTTTTCCTGCTGAATTTGTCATTAACATTATCCCTACCCTCAAACAATAATGCTCTCCATTGGATAATCATCCGCCAATCACAAAGAATCTTGATACTATTCGGACTAGTCAGAGTATGACAAATGCCCTATATATCACATACCAGCATCCAAGAAGCTTTGGTGTAGTGGTAAGTGTCTAGTCTTTCCATGTGAGAAATCTGAGTTCAATCCCTGCCAGGTACCAAAGGGTAATTTAATTTTGGACTAAAATAGTGTGCATGTGTTATGTTTTTCTCATACATGAATGTTTTCCCCACCTTTTTATTGCAAAGGGAAAGATGTGTTTACATTATTAACTGTTCACTTGTTGCCTAAGTGAAAGTCACCAGACACCATGGCAGAGGCAGTTAATCAGTAACGTTATGGGAACAGATATCCCATGGCCATTTGTCAAGCAGAGAAAAAAGTTTTAACGCAAAATATCATCTGGTTAAGATTGCGTTGTTGCATTAATGTAAAAAATATATATATATAAATAACTGTGCCAGGCTACATGTTTTCACTAATGTTTGTTTTAAAAATGGTAATTTCACAAAAGTAGGCATAGTTCGGTAAGCAACCACTACCACTGCACTTAAGGTTACAGTAGGCTACCGGAAAAAAACTTTCATCTCTGCGTACGCCTACCTTTGTTGTGATTTCTTGATTAATTTGTGACAAACAGACGTGCACTTCAGCTATGTTCACTTTATGCTTTTCACACATATCACAGTGTGACAATACAAATTATGTACTCTGAAAATTAAGAATTCATGATAATATATTAAAAATGTATTTTAACTATAACCTGCAAGCCTTTACGAGATCGGGTTTATACATCGTCAATTCACCAAACGTATCTGTTTCATGGTTAGTCACTTTTAGAAAATTACAATAGCCTTTGAACATGGCTCTAGTCCAGGCTACTCTGCAGACAATGTGGTCTACTGCAAACCCTTTTAATTATAATAATAATAATCAGAATAATAATTTGTGGTAGGGTTAGGGTTCCTGGGAAATATGCGTTGTCCAATTAAGCTTTTGTTAGCCAACGTTAATTTAGCCAGAAAAACATCAGTCAGCTGCTAGTCAGGAAACAGCTACAAGCTAGGCTACGACAAAGCGAATCAAAATGCCTTATACGTCCATTGCAGTACAGAAAACTAAACTAAACCAAGCTACATGGCACGGTACCAAAAGATTTCCCGTTACACTTCTGGAAACAATGACACTGAAACTGCGCTGGACTTATGCTGTGTTCATTATGAACTCGCCAGCTCGTAGCCCAGACATGGAAGCTCAGAGTTACGAGCTTGGAGCGTTCCAGTCTGTAAAAGAAAAGACAAAATAAATTGAATTTAATTAGTTACCATATAGAGTTGAAGAAAATAGCTGAAAAGGGTAACGTCCTTGTTTTTCACTGTCCCGGAAAATCCTGGTAATTCTGTAGGCTTGCGTTCATGGGCAACGTAGCGTCACATTATTTATTTATTTACTTTGTGAAAAGCACTGTCCAGTTTTTTGTGAGTTAAAGTTTGCTATCCTACAGGCTGTGACCTAAATTATCAGGTTTACAAGTAAGATGCATGACAGTGTTTATAATTTTATTTACTTATACAATAGTCATATTCAAAGTACATCAGAACATTCAATACGTTTGTTTAGGAAGTCACAAAGCTATGGATATCATGACGACATCTTTAATGAACAGTCTTTTTGAGTTTTTACTCAGTAACCTAATGTTAGCTAGCTCTATAGATCATCGCCCGACATTTGAGCCAAAAGGTTTGTGTGTTTGCCTGTGTGTATATGTATCTCTCTATATTTAATTATGCTTCCTGAATTTATACAGGGGTTGGACAAAATATCGGAAACACCAGAAACTGTTTTTCATAAAAAACAAAACGGCTGCTCTGTGTTTGCTCGCAAAATTAAGCCAAGTTACAACAAACAATACTAGCTGTCTTAGCTCACAAATTAAATAAGTAACTTGGCCCTGTGTTTTTTCATCTTACCATCTTACCGTTTGTGGTGGTGCAGCAGACAAAGGCGCAGACTTTTTGTCTGTGCGGTTGCGCCCAGAGGATCGGGAGTTCTATCCCTGGCCCCTTGCTCCCTACTGCACAGTCTCTGGCTCCAATTTTTGTACAACATGGCAGCACTTTTGTAGCTTCAAAACGCTTTTCATAAGTCTATGGAAAGTTGATGGGTGACATCACAGCCACTTTGTCCATATTTTTCTACAGTCTATGGTTTATAACGTTTCCTTGAAATGGTTCAGTGAATTATAGATGTGTGTATGTGTGTGGCCACAAATGCAAAGAAATCTTGGCAAAAATGCAAAATATTTTTCTTTAGTTTGCAATGAAATTCTGAGAGATACATATGTGAAACAGGTAAAACTATACATTTCCTGGATCATTCATGTCCACAAGTGTGCAAAATCTGAGGGTGATATGCAGAACTACTACAGATCTATGATGCAAAATATAGGCAGTGTACCCTGCTGTCCCTTCGTGTCTCCAAATGTATCAAAAATGGCTAAATTGTGCACTGCTGTATATCAGAAAAGAATTATATATTTAACTACAAATGAACTGTTTTGGCTCATAAAACTAAGTTTTGCATCATTTTCAAGTGGGATTAAGTGTTCATTAGTATGGGGTGATAAGTATATATGGGTCTAAACACCTATCTAATACCTGTCATAAAATGAATAAAATATATATATTTTTTCCATAAAGCATATACACATTCATACACACATTTTGCATTCATCTAGCACATATACACAGTACATTTGAATGAGTATTTTCCATTCCCTAAGTGACAAGTATTGCCCAGAAAGATACTAATATGCCATACAGTGTATATTATGTACGATAAGATTACAATAAAATTATATTCCACCATCAGGATAATGCTGACAAATGTTCTAGCTTCGGGGCAAATCAAACGTAAAACATGACTGAGCCACCCATGAATGCTTACACTACAAATATGTATGTGAAATGCACTCAAAATGCAAAAATAACTATATCAAACATATGGCACAGTACTGTGGCTGAGTGGAAAAACTAACATACATATTTGAAATATCACAAGCAGTAACGTTAATACTTACATTTCGAGGAGGGAATGTCCCTCATGCATATCCCTCAGGCATATTCTCAGACAGAATCAATGCTATGGTCTCTCCTGACACTCCCAAAATCCAGGTAAGCACGTGAGGATTTTCTCTTGCCTTGCTGAGTTAGTAAATTAGTAAAAACTTGCGAAAATAACAGGAAACAACTATTACGCATTGGCGAGCGAATGTACATTCTAAGTTGTTTGCGTAAATCTAAACTAATAAAACTAGAAATGCTGTTACGCTTGGCTGTAATTTATTGTTAAAAGCATCCAATAAGACATTGCAAACACCGTTGCTAAGGATATAATGTCCTATATTGGATAATGAAACCAGAATGAAGTGGAATGAATGAGACAGGTTTGCAGAGCATGGGGGTTATTACGCGTCAACATTTCAGATAGTGTAATAGCGTTATAAAGTTGTGTGTATTTCTCAAACGGATTGTCCCAGACAATAATCGACCACTGAATTTTGAACGGGACATCTCTTTGCGTAAAACCAATAGCAGGATTGGATATTTATTTTGTATTTAGTAACAGATATTGGTAGTAGAATGACGTGGTATAATTATACAAGAATTCTGCATGTTTATTTTGCATTTGAGTAAGCAGGGCTTTTCATGGCTTTTTTGGCATACGGGCTATTGTTGAGTTTATCTTGTTGCTATGACTGCATACAAATTTTTTATGGTAAAATTTTTTTTTATTATGAACTCACACATAGACGCTATTGTCCACTGTGTGCACGGGTATGTGTAGTTGCAGGCAAGACTGGGTGGGGGGTACCTTGTTAAATGGACTTGTTACGGGTTGTTGTCAAAAATTGTGTACTAATAAAGCTAAAACACAGAGTTTGTTGTTTCCACTCATAGTTTTGTTGCAGGAGAAATTAATATCTGAGTTGAGCAAAATCTTGGCGCTGGTGCCATAGTCACTAGGGCAGGGGTGTCAAACTCCAGTCCTGGAGGGCCGCAGTGTCTACATGTATTTGTGGTTTCCTTTTAATTAGCACCCAGTTAAAGCTTTGAGAACAAGGTGTTTGGACTTCTTAACTTAAATTAATCACTTGTGCTGAAACACACCAAAAACCAGCAGACACTGCGGCCCTCCAGGACCGGAGTTTGACACCCCTGCACTAGGGGGTCTGTGCAAAGGGGTTAATATATTATAGGGTATACACTTCTTTACATATTCTGTAAGTAAGTTTTCATGTTGTGCCCGCTATATAAGTAATGCCCTTTTCAGTAACTATAATAGAATTCATTTATTGCAACAAAAATAAGAACAAACATGCTGAGGAACTGTGCTGTATATTTTCAGGTTATACAACCCTCAATGGTGAATTATGTCTGGGCAAGTTCAAAAACCACAGTACACTCTTTGTTAAGCTCTTAAAATACCTTTATTCATAAATAAAAATACTTTTACTGCAACACACGGTATGATTGATGCCAGGCTTTTAGTGTAGGAGCAAACAGAGAGGCATGAGAGGAACTTTACAATGATTGGAGGAGGCAGCAGTTAGACAGGAGAACAGCAATGCTGGGATTGGAGGAGACGATAGAGGGGCTGGAGAATAGCTGTGCTCTGATTTGAGGAGGCAGAGAAGCTATGTGTCAGCAACACTGAGTAGGAATGCGGAGCCCGCTCATTTGAAGTTAAAGATAGAGGCAGAACCAGACGTGTTCAAGTCAGTTTCCAATTTCAGATACCTGCCAGTCTCCTCCAACTGTGCGGCTTGTTGGATTTGCTGAGAGAAGGGTTTGCATGCGCAGCTGTTTGGACGAAGATACTCACACTTATTCAGCAACACACTGATAAACGCAGAAGGACAATGGTACACACTGAAGGGTATGTTTTAATTGAGGGGGAAAAAGAGAAATCTGTTCCTTTAGTTGCACTGATAGTGAGTGATAATGCTTTGCCTATGTGGACTATGTATTCAAATGCATTTCTAAAGGCTGCTTACCAGACTGTCCATTTCACTAACGTTAAGTATTGCTTTGTGTATTAACTGCTGTAAACAGATATCTGTTTACATATAATTCTAAATATATTTAATAAGCAAGGGGATTTTTGAGGAAGTATGAACATAGAATTTTTTTAAAAAGTCGGTGGAACAGCATTTATTTATTTCTGTCTTGTTGTTGTCAAGGGCGTAGTAGTATTATGGACACACCATAAGTTGCAGCTGCTCAGAGACTAATGGTTCCCCAAGCATGAAATGGCAATGAATCATGGGTCGTATGAAACTGTCCGCATGGTTCTATGTTCAGGTTGCGAACAATGCCAGTCAAGGCTGGCCCTTAAATACGTCAGATACTTACTTTTGTCATGTGGTTGTTTTTTAACTTATGTTTCGTTTGTTGTTGTGTATGTAAATCAGGGAAATCTAATTCAGGGAATTACTATTTTGGTCTTATCAAGGTTACAAAATAAGCACTTAAAGCAGACATACTGTTTACATTAATTGAGGAAAGTGTGGAAAGACCTAATGACTGTAGACCTACAGGACAAGACTCTGAACTGTCATCAAAACAGTACTGTTTTACCCTTGAGTAATTCACGATTGTGCAAAAGTGAAAAATCTGAAGAAGCAGGACATAGAATTTGTACGATACACAGCTATGACAATGTAAGTAGTCCTTAATCAGAATGTCCTTTAATTATATAAATAGTATTATAAATATTGTGAAGGATTATCCAGACCACCTCTAAACGGTGCCAATGTTTTTTTCATATTGCTGTGCATCTCCTGTTTCTGGGGAGGTGGAGCTGCACTTTACCCACTGGCGATTCACACGGTGTCTTAAGAGAGCCCGACCACACCATCCTGTGCAGTTTCATACTGTAATGATAATGTGAACACAGCTTGAATCCATCGGTTTCAAGTTAATCTGCATTATGAAAAGTTTAAATGCATTTTTTTAATCAATTTTTGAGTAATACTCAAAAATGTTATGGATAGTTTTTTTCAGTCCATGTGAAACTAAAACCACATTATCAATATATATTTTCTTCAGTGTGTGATCAACCCACAAGACCAAAAATGACTACAGTGTAGTGCTGAGGCTCAGTTTGGGTTAATTCATGACATCGGTTCTTGTTTCATGTTGCTTGCAAACAATATGAGGGTGTTACGTGATGGCAGCTGCTCATGCTGAGATGGTATGGTATGGTGACCACTCTTCTGTCTGGTTATCTGTGAATACTTTGAGATTTCTACTCTGTAAATTAAAAGCTTTGTCTAGACTTAATTTCCCATAGGCTATACAACACATCCTGCATACTGAGAAGCAAAAGAAAGATAAATGTGTAGTTACAAAATAATCTTTTCTACATATTTTCTTGACTTTAAAAAGCCATTGTAAATGTTAATAATAAATTTTTCTCCTCTTGTTTGTGGTAGGAATATACATTGGGAATAGGGTGAACCTGATTAATACCTTTATTGATGCTAATATTTTTATAATATTTATTTTTGTTGTATACTTTTCCGAAGAGTGGTTGGTGGGCATGGATTTCAAACAAAGACCACAATGTACTAGCCCCTTAAGTATGTGCCGACCAGGTTATTTTTGGCCACCTCAGGGATTAACTTTCAATGCTATGGCTTCAGTAAGAATAATGCTCAAAGAATGTAACAGCACCATAAATGTATTTTAAACTGTGGCAATTTGATAGCATGATTGTTTCGTTAACTCATTTCGTTAACTCAATGTAACATTCATTTATGGGTTCATAATTGCTTATGAACATCAATTAAGCCAAAACGGAGTACTGCACCTGTCCATAGATTTTATAGTTAATGATTTGAGTTTATCATTATGATGATATAATTGCCTCATAGAATGGCTTGCACAATTATTTTCAGTAAGTTTTTCTTAAAATATTGTTGCCTTAGAGCTTTAACAAATGACACTTTAAATATAAATCAATATAGACTTATACTCCACACTGGCAAAACAAAAACATGCATGCCATAGTGGGTGGTGCGGGGATTGCGATTGTGGTAGGGTGGCCACTTCCAGTGTGATCGGGAGAGAGAATAGATGTTTATATAATATAAACATGTAAATTGATTCTATCCACTGAAAATACTGATAAAAATTACAGGCTATTAATTTGACATGACCTGATTTCTATAATAATTCACACGAGGCTGATATTACCTACAGTACATTGCCATTATGTTTGTTTATTATGAGAACATCATACACTATAATTTTATAGAGATGGCTTACTGCAGTTCTACGCCAAGCTCTCCATAACTAGTAAACATTAGCCAACTTAAAAAAATGTGAGCTAACATTAGTTGACAGATGTTCTTACCAGGTCCCTGGCCACTAGACATGCATGCACACACACACACACACACACACACACACAAATAAAAAAACAAGCTGATTCAACAAGCTAGTTACACCAGGGATTTTTTTTTGCCACTGTTGCCTCTGGCATGCTCTTGTGGGGGTTTAGTTTAGGCTGGGTTTTTCTGTGAAGCGCATTGTGACAACTAGTTGTGAAATGCACTATATAAATAAATATTGATTTGATTTGATTCGATGTTTTCAATAGCTCCTCACTTTTCCAGCGTTGTTTTATAGTTTCATCTCAACAATATCTTTTTTGAAATAACTTAGGAAAGATAGAAAGCACATCATGAATAAAATGTATTATTATTATTATTATTATTATTATTATTAATAATAATAAAAATAATAATAATAATAATAATACATTTATTTGGATCGTTTTTATTTGTGTGGTCCGACAGAGCCAACACATTCTGTTCACAAATAACACTTGTTAAATTGTAATATTTTACTTATAGTAGTACAGTATACAGTAATGTAAGAGTCAATATTTAGGCTATTTGCTAGGCCAAAATATTTCTCATTTTTATCTACAAACCCCAATTCCAAAAAAGTTGGGACAGTATGTAAAATGCCCATAAAAGCAGAAAGCAGTGATTTGTGAATTCTCTTTTACATATATGTAATTGAAAACAGTACAAAGACAATATATTTAATGTTTTACCTTATCAACTTTATAGGTTTTTGTAAATATACACTAATTCCGAATTTGATGCCAACAATATGTTCCAAATAAGTTGGGACAGGGGCAAAAAAAGACTGGAAAGTTAAAAAAACACCTGTATGGAACATTCCACAGGTAAACAGGTGATGCTATCATGACTGGGTATAAAAGGATATCAAAAGACTCTTGATATCAGGGCTGGTCCTAAGCAGAGGAGGTATAGGCGGTCACCTAGGGTGCCATCATGCCAGGGGGTGCCAAGCCAGGATTATTATCTTCCTTATTCCTTTATTACCTTATCTTCAAAACCGGCAGCTGTTTTCGGTATGATTTTTCGTTAGGCCAACATGTTTTTATTTTATTTATCTCTATTTTATTTATATCTATCTTTTTAAAAATCTATTTTACACCTTATTTGCACGGGACTAGTATGAGGCTACCTGGGGACTTCATGTGATTTGTGATTTGAGGAGGTCGTCTGTGATCTTAATCCCATGCCAGTCTGCCGCAAATTACCTGCCACATTTTGCGAAACACACAGGCTATGATAATAGCCTATTAGTCCTGTGTGAATTGGGATCTCAGCGGGCTGGTTTATATATTTTTGTGAGATAAACACAGCCAAAGTTATTGTAATGTACAGGTGACCATTTGAAAATTGGATATTATTGGAGTTTCTTCTGCAACATACGAAAGTTATTTCTTCACATTATCTTGTGTCTTAATCCCCTTCACCAATGTTGCACGGGCGAAAGAAAAACCTGGTTATTCTTGCTGAGAAGGCCATAGATCCAGTCGGCAATGCGTCATAGGCACATAGGCGGAGCCAGCGTGGGGGAAAACAATGCTGCGTCTGTCACTGTTCTGAATAGTGACACACCATAGATCAAGCTAGCTATCATTGCTATTTTATTATAACATCAGAAAATTACATTGACACATTGTTTCCTAAAGATATCTTGGCAAAATAAACCAAACGGGACTTGAGACTTGCATAAGGAAAAGTTAAAGAACCTTACTTAAATGACCATGAATGGTGAAATGGTCTTTTATTTTGGCAGCATACTTGATCATTTTGGTTGATACGTATGGGTTGTTTGCGAAAAGACAAGGCTGTGCCATATGTGCTTGTGCTGCCTAGTAAATATAATTATTACAGTAAACTATAGTAAGCAGTACAGTAAGCTATAGTAATCATTTAATTTTGTACTGTGCATGTTATGAGTAACTGCATAATAATGCATATAAATTTATGAACCATAAACGTATTACATTTAGAGACATGCATATACAATATATACAAACGCATACATTCTAGCGCAAAGTAACCCATAGGGCTCGATCTTGACGATCTTAGCGCTTGGTTTAAAACGTATGGTGCAAGTGCATTTAGGGCTTGTCCAAGTCCACTTTTGCTAGTTAGACGGTGTGCTCTTTGAGCGTTAAGTATGGTGCAAGGTGCAAATGAGCTGAAGTTAGTCTCTTTATTAATTATAGGTGTGTCTTGGGCGTAACATGCAATAAACCAATTAAAATGTAATATCCCATTCCCTTTAAAAGCCATCTGCGTTTGCATCTTGGTGGATTGCTAATATAAGACTGTGAAAACAGTGATTTACATCTGGCGAAACACGCTTGTGCACTTAGTGTGCCAGCAAGCAATAGGCTATATGGATAATAGCCTATTATGATCAATATTATTTAGACTAACCATTATGACGCGTTTTGATAAACACAATAATAATCTTTCACATAAGAGTTTAACACCGGAACAGGTTCCTGGTAATTCTTAACCAAACTATTTCCCAGCAATATAATAATGGGAAAACAGGAAAACATTTTCCATTAGCTTAGACCAGTGCTGTTATTTTACAAAATATATGCGATTTAATTTTGTTATAACACCTGCAGCATCTGAGAATAAGCTACCAGAACGTGGCTTCCCTGTCACCTTAGAAAACACCAAATTGGACTGCTTGTTTAACAAATTTTGTTTGATTATACAATGAAGCATTGTCAAACATCAATTCCATGAGACTTCTCACAGCAGACAGATCACAGGCAATTAATTTGGCTAACGAAGTTCAAGCTTCATCTGAAGTTCATATTACCTGCATTCTAATATTGATTAATAACATAAATACCATTCTTTTGCCTTAATGATGATGCTAAATACACTAAAGTTGTCCGTTTAGGAACCATTAGGTTTACACATATTTTACCTTGTTTTATATCGACCTGCTTATGGAAATATGGCCAATGTGTTTTTATTGGCAGCTTAATGCCTAAAACAAGCCCACTTACCCGCTATTCCGGGGACAATGTGCCGGGAGAGAAAATCTTCTATTTTTGGGGAAAATATGAATCCCCATTATATTTTTTATATAATATTTAATATTCATATTTTAATGTTTGTTTTAACTATTGTCCCCTAACAAAAGATTGTCCCCCGGGAAGATTGCAGGAACTATTGGCCAGTATAGAGTCATAGCTTGATCCAGAATAATTGTGAATACATGTGTAACCTTACATGTAGAATCGCACATCGCCTGGATGTTGATGGAGTGGGCCCCCTTTCGTTTCATATAGTATATAACAGTGTTCTCTGCTGGGGCAGAACCCCAGGAAACACAAAGTTTGCCGTGAACTGCTGTTTTAACCGTTCTTGGCTGGTAGGTGTGATGGGGACTTGAATGCATTTGTTGCATATAGGAGTGCATATAGGGACAGGACAGCAGGCATTCATCTCCAGCTCAGCTGCTAGGAGATGTGAGGGACAGGTATCTGGTCTTTGACCGATGGACCCTTTCATTATTATGCATTTTTTTTATATAGCCTACACGATAATAATATTTCACATTGTAATCTTGATATTTGTAGTCATGCTTGTGTGCGCCCCTGTAACAGGCAGGAGGGTGTACGCGCATTGTGCACACACCTATGTAGACTTATATGTGCCGTTAAAATAATATGTAAACAACTGCAACATGGCTTTAGACCAGATTTGTGGTGGGTTTTAGCGCAAGCGCTTTCTGCTGGCTTTCAAGATGGCAAAATGCCAAAAATTATCCTGACCACACCGCATCTTAAAACCAAACTGCCCAGTTCACTTGCTATGGGTGCAAGATCACTTGGTATTTAAACGACGTGAGCGCTGGGTGCTAAAATGACACCTGTGCCGGTCTGAAACTAGCAAAGACACTTGCGTTTTGGTTAGCACCAGGTGTAAAATAGGACACATAGGCCTGGATTGAGTAATTTTTCCTTTACCATGAATTACAAATAAATGAAAGTTTGTAATATTTTACATGGATTGCTAGTCATTGCAAGCACAGGTTGCAGGTTGGCATTGAGTCTTTGCTATTTAGCTATATTTAGCTCTATAGCTATATATAAATATAGCTATATTTTGGTTACTGTCAGCGGGACAGTCAAGTGGAAGTGGAAGTGGAAGTGGTGTGGAATACCACAGAGTGCTTGTAGCCTACATGTATGGCACAGTTACTTTTTTACATTAATGCAACACGAGGTGAAGTTCAGTTAACAGTTAATATTGTTCAGTTTCTTTGCCTTTGCAATAAAAAATGTAATGTGCAAAGAACATTCTTATATGTGAAAAGCATAATATGTGCACATTGTCATAAAAATTATTTTAATGGTAGGTACATGGCGGGGCTTGAACATCTCCAGAGCAAAAGGGGGTTCCTCCAACCACCAAGCCAAGGCCGCCTCTTGGCGATGGCAATATGACATAGGCGTTTTACCTGTGTATTCTGTGATTGCCTACTTTGATCAGAAGACTCTCACACAATACAATGACGTTGAAAAGACGTCTGCACCAGATGACTGAACAACTTCCTATGGTTGAAAATGAAAGGTGAAAACAAGTCTTTTTGGAACTGTTGAAATGAACTGTTTCAGACGTTGAAAATACGGCCCTCTTCAGATGGTGAAAAGTTGTGTTTAATGGTCGTGTTGACATGTTTCAATAGCCATTGAAAAGACATTTACACCTGATGGCTAAAGAACGGCCTAAATTGGCTGAAAACGAAAGGTGAAAAAACATCTTCTTTGGGTCATTGAAAAGATGACCCATTTCAGACATTGAAAATACGGCTATTTATAGTTTGAAAGATGTTTAAACACAACCATTAACTTAAAACAGCTCAAAATACATACAGGTGCAGCTAAAAAAATTTGAATATCGTGAAAAAGTTCAATATTTTTGTCACTAATTTCAGAAAGTGAAACTCATATTACATTACATTACATTACATTATAGGCATTTAGCAGACGCTCTTATCCAGAGCGACTTACACAACATTTTTGCATTTATACATAGTATCCATTTACAGTTGGATATATACTGAAGCAATTCAGGTGAAGTACCTTGCTCAGGGGTACAACGGCAGTGTCCTACGTGGGACTCGAACCTGCGACCTTTCGGTTACAAACCCAGTTCCTTAACCACTGTACTACACTGCCGCCCCCATATATTATATAGATTCATTACACATAGTGAAATATTATTTGAAAGCCTTTATTTCTTGTAATTTTGATGATTATGGCTTACAGATAATGAAAACCCAAATTCAGTGTCTCAGAAAATTAGAATATTGTGAAAAAGTTCAATATTGGAAACTCATGGTGTCACACTCTAATCAGCTAATGAACTCAAAACACCTGCAAAGGTTTCCTGAGCCTTTAAATGGTCTCTGTCTGGTTCAGTAGGCTACACAATCATGGGGAAGACTGCTGACTTGACAGATGTCCAGAAGACAGTCATTGACACCCTCCACAAGGAGGGTAAGCCACAAAAGGTAATTGCTAAAGAAGCTGATTGTTCACAGAGTGCTTTATCCAAGCATATTCATAGAAAGTTGAGTGGAAGGAAAAAGTGTGGTAGGAAAAGGTGCACAAGCAACAGGGATAACCGCAGCCTTGAGAGGATTGTCAAGCAAAATCCATTCAAGAATTTGGGGGAGCTTCACAAGGAGTGGACTGAGGCTGGAGTCAGTGCATCAAGAGCCACCACGCACAGACGAATCCAGGACATGGGCTACAAATGTCGCATTCCTCGTGTCAAGTCATTCCTGAACCAGAGACAACGTCAGAAGCGTCTTACGTGGGCTAAGGAGAAAAAGAACTGGACTGTTGCTCAGTGATCCAAAGTCCTCTTTTCAGATGAAAGTAAATTTTGCATTTCATTTGGAAATCAAGGTCCCAGAGTCTGGAGGAAGAGTGGAGAGGCACAGAATCCACATTGCTTGAAGTCCAGTGTGAAGTTTTGGGGTGCCATGTCATCTGCTGGTGTTGGTCCACTGTGTTTTCTGAAGTCCACAGTCAACGCAGCCATCTACCAGGAAATTTTAGAGCACTTCATGCTTCCTTCTGCTGACAAGCTTTATGGAGATGCTGATTTAATTTTCCAGCAGGACTTGGCACCTGCCCACACTGCCAAAAGTACCAAAAACTGGTTAAATGACCATGGTATTACTGTGCTTGATTGGCCAGCAAACTCGCCTGACCTGAACCCCATAGAGAATCTATGGGGTATTGTCAAGAGGAAGATGAGAGACAACAGACCCAACAATGCAGACGACCTGAAGGCCACTATCAAAGCAACCTGGGCTTCCATTACACCTCAGCAGTGCCACAGGCTGATCGCCTCCATGCCACGCCGCATTGATGCAGTAATTCATGCAAAAGGAGCCCCAACCAAGTATTGAGTGCATAGAAATTAACATACTTTTCAGAAGGCTGACATTTCTGTTTAAAATATCCTTTTTTATTGATCTTATGTAATATTGGAATTTTATGAGACACTGAATTTGGGTTTTCATTAGCTGTAAGCCATAATCATCAAAATTACAAGAAATAAAGGCTTGAAATATTTCACTCTATGTGTAATGAATCTATATAATATATGACTTTCACTTTCTGACATGAGTGACAAAAAATATTGAACTTTTTCCACGATATTCAAATTTTTTGAGCTGCACCTGTAGGAACTTCCAGCTTAAAGGGGTAATAAACACTAAATCACATATTTTGAGTTATAAAGCCAAGTATCTTGTCTCCATTTCATAAAGCACATACACTGCTCAAAGGGAACACTTAATCATCACAGTATAACACCAAGTCAATTAAACCAAACCGGTCATGCTGGATGATGTTGCAGGCAGCATAACATTCGCCACGGCGTCTCCAGACTCTTTCACGTCTGTCACATGTGCTCAGTGTGAACCTGCTCTCATCTCTGAAGAGAATGGGGCGCCAATGGCAAACCTGCCAATTCTGGTAAACGCTAATCGAGCTGCACGGTGCTGGGCTGTGAGCACAGGTCCCACTACAAGACGTTGGGCCCTCATGCCACCCTCATGGAGTCTGTTTCTGACAGTTTGGTCAGAAACATGCACACAAGTAGCCCGCTGGAGGTCATTTTGTAGGGCTCTGGCAGTGCTCCTCCTATTCCTCCTCGCACAAAGGAGCAGATACCGGTCCTGCCGTTGGGTTGTTGCCCTTCTACGGCCCTGTCCAGCTCTCCTCGTGTAAAGGCCTGTCTCCCGGTATCTCCTCCACGCTCTTGAGACTGCGCTGGGAGACACAGCAAACCGTCTTGCGACGGCATGTATGGATGTGCCATCCTGGAGGAGCTGGACTACCTGCGCAACCTGAATGGGCTGCAGGTACTGCCTCATCCTACCAGTAGTGACAAGGGTACTAGCAAAATGCAAAAGTAGAGAAAAATCAGTCAGGAAGGATAAGGAGAGAGAAATAGTCTGTGGCCACCACTTGCAAAACCATTTACTTTTTGGGAGTTGTCTTGCTGTTGCCTCTCCTGTCCATCTGTTGTAACTTTCATTTGCACCAAATCAGGTGAAATTTTGTTCACAATCGTGAACAAATTTCCATGACTCAATTTTAGCACGATAATGGAAGATATGGAAATCAGAGGGGGCAAATTCTTTCTCTGTAAGTATTTGCATAGCAACAGTCACTCAGCCTCCAGTTGGTTGGTTGGTTACATAAATTTACACCAAGTTTAGAGCCAATACACTACAGTATGACCATTGCTCAAAATGTAATTTTTTTTCCAAAACCTTCAGGGTATTCTTTTAATAATTTTGCAGGTCTGGAAAACATAATTCATACATCACCCTGCTTTTTCATGACTGTAGGAAGGGACCCTGTCATTCATTCAGATTGGTTGCATCTGATCATGAGTACAATATGAAACATTTGAATTTCATGAATTGCAATTCTACTTCCTGAAATTCAAATTTTGTTTCCTGTTGGTGGAGCCAATTCAAATTCTAATTCCAATCCATGAATTGAATGCAAATTTACAATTAAATTCACTATTTAATTCACAATTTGTCCCAACCCTGATGAGTATGCTCTGATCAGCTGCATGAGCATATAAAATTTCAAGGTTTATAAGTTTTACAGTGTTAAATAAATTATTTCAGTAAATATATTAAATGTATTTTATTTTGTAATCTCATATTAAATTAAATGATATTTAACATCTAAATAAATGTATTTCCAGATGACTAACACTTAAATATAAATATATATGAATAGCACTCAAGATATAGCCCCAAGTTGCAATATATTCCCAAGCAAAATTCAAGAAACAATTTTTAAAAAACTGCAGGACTACCACTTTTTTAATACCTACACATCTTTGCCTAGCAACATCCCAGCAACCAATTTTTGGTTCAGGGAATTTTCTTTTATATTTTTTTAAGGTTAGTTTGGAGTACGTTCCCAAGGGATAGGCTACATAGATAATTGTTTAAAGCAACAAGCTAGCCAAGCTCTCGACTGTTACGATATGCATTCATCATAAGCTAACGTAACAAGGTTATAATTTTTTTTCTCAGGTTAACAGGTTAGCATGCATTGTGATGGTTTCTGTAGCCTACAGTCTTGTCCACTGACGAAACTTTTATGAATATTTTTCATCAGACCACGTTTCTGCATGTTAGCCAACTGTTTAGCTAAAAAAGCCACGAGCCAAAATTCTACCCATTTCTCATTGTGTTCCATTTCCCATGTTCCAATCAAGAATAATTGTGGATCTAGTCTTTAAATTCTAATCTCAAAGAGAACCAAATTCATACATTTAGTTGTTAAAATTGACTAAATTTGCCCCTGAACCCCCCTAGACACTTCGGGGTCCACCCACCACAGTTTCAGAAAATCCCTGATCACCCCCCGGAACAATCTCCCTTATTTTAAAACCTAAATGTTGGCAGGTATGGGTAAGTAGTCTAAAGAACCTGGGAGTGATACAAAGAAGTAATTAATTGTGATGAAAGCACACAAAGGTAATGTTTAAGCATCTGGGATAGTATTGTAGGATTGTAAACTCAGCGGCAACAACTCACCGCCATCTTTGAAGCTTTTTCCCCCCCAATGGCTAAAGAGTAAACTGCGATGCCTGGTTGCAAAAAGAACTTGAAACCCTGCCCACCCCATTGTAAATCAATGGAGAAAACCAAAAAAGAGGCCGTGAGGGGGTGCCCATCCTTTGCTGGCTGGCTTGGTTTAAACTAAAGGCAATGAACTGGATAGTAATAGAGAGTAATAAGGGATCTAATAAAACTAGCTGGTAAGTATGAATTCCAAAGAAAAGGATGTAAAATGTTCAATTCAAAGGGGCGGGTGGTGCATCTGGGACTCCGGTTGCGTCAAGTCGGGAGGATAAACCAAAAGAGAGACAGGACTGGAGCCCCCCCCCCCGACATCCTTAACTATAGGATTGACTAAAGTGGTGCGTTTTTAGCCTACACTTAAAGACAGAAAGTGTGTCTGAAGCCCGAACATACATGGGAAGATTATTCCTTAAGAGAGGAGCTCTGTAAGAGAAGGCTCTGCCACCCATTGTAATTTTAGATATAATAGGAATTTTCAAATAGCCAGCACTTTGAGAGCAAAGTAATCTAGGAGGACAGTACGGAATGAGTAAGTCACTAAGATATTCTGGCGCCAAAACAATTTAAAGCTTTAAATGCCAGAAGTAAAATCTTATAGTCAATTCTGAATTTGATAGGCAGCCAATGAAGAGTTTTGAGTCTGTTGGCTGATATGCTCTCATTTCTTGGTTCTAGTAAGAACACTAGCAGCTCCATTCTGTACAAGTTGGAGAGGATTCCAGGCTGAGCCAGTGCAATCAGACAATAAGGCATTACAGTAATCTAGTCGAGAGGTTACAAAGGCATGAACCATTTTTTCAGCATCCTCCAGGGACAACATCTTCCTCAATTTAGATATATTCCTCAAGTGGAAGGCCGTTCTTGTGATATTGTAAATATGGGGCAGAAAGGAAAGGTCTGAATCAATTGTTACACCAAGGTTTTTTAACAACTTTGTTGGTGGAGACAGAGAAGCAATCTAAATTTAGGGAAAACTATAAGAATTTGTCTCAAAGGGATTTGGGACCTAATACTAACATCTCGGTCTTCAAGTAAAACTCCAGGCCTTTATATCTTTAAGACAGGTCTCTAGTTTAGACAACTGGACAACTTCACCTGGCTTAACTGATATATAAAGTTGTGTGTCATCTGCGTAGCAGTGGTAGTTAACACCATGTCTACTTATAATGTTCCCAAGAGGGAGCATGTACAGGGAAAAAAGCAGAGGATCCAAAACCGATCCTTGCGGTACTCCAAAGTTCACCCTATAAAATTCAGAGGACTGATTGTTTACCCTAACAAACTGGGATCTATCATAGAGATAAGATTTAAACCACATAAGAGACCAACTAAATTTTCTAGCCTGCGGAGGAGAATATGATGGTCTATAGTATTACATTACAGGCATTTAGCAGACGCTTTTATGCAGAGCGACTTACACAATTCTTATTACATTTATCCATTTATACAGCTGGATATATACTGAAGCAATTCAGGTTAAGTACCTTGCTCAAGGGTACAACGGCAGTGTCCTACCTGGGAATCGAACCTGCAACCTTTCGGTTACAAGTCCAGTTCCTTCAAAGAGAAATGAAAAAAAGCTTTGCTCAGTGCATCCTGACCGTTACCGCTGGACTCCGATGTATTTCTATGTACTTTGTATTCTCTCTACTGTTAACATATCTGACCGCGATGACAAAGCTAGGAGACCAGTCACAACATTGCTATAATTTTGTAGCGAGCGCGGATAATGAGGGAGGGAGACAGCGGCTTGCAGTTCCGAATCGCGCTGAGCTTCGTTTTAATGGTGCTACCTTACCAGCTCTGAAAATGTTCAGCAATGTTCTCAGCTCGGAAACACTCTTTCACTAACAAACGAATCGCTTCAGATACTGCTTTATATAGGAACTAGTCGGCTGTGATTGGCGCACACACTTACATATTCCTAGGCAATCACAGCCACACATAACAGACAGTTACAATTGACAGTTACGTTTAAAATGTAACAGTTGACACAAGACGCGGCTAACAAGCTATCGACACAATTAGAACACACAGCACGCTATTTATATCTATGTACACATCGACCGGGTAGCGGCTCTAGTGATGGGCAGTTCGGCTCTTTTTTCTGAGTCGGCTCTATTCGTACCATTCAGTTTGAGGAGTCGGAGTCGGGGGTTGCAATTTTGGTACTTCCGGTTAATACAGAAGAGCCGTTTGAGCCGCATCTTTTTCTTTCTTACAGGTAATAATAGACATTGAATGGTTATATTTGTATAGAGCTATTTAATCTATGCTAATATTAATCTTATTTTTTTTATCAGATCCCAGAATCCAGTAGTCTAGGTCTACTGAATATGAGGTGGATGGAAGACTGTATAAGAGAGATAGCCAGCCAAATTTGACAAACAAGCCAGATATTTATTGTGTGTGTCAGTGTGTGCATATGATGTACAGGAGCCTGTGTCGTTTATTTATTTGGACACCATAGGGTTATTTAAATGTGTTTATTTTAACTACTTTATTTATTATATCATACACAATTGTAGGCTATTTATTCTGTTCACTGTTGTTGTAGGTCAAGAGTTCTAAAATAAAAAATGCCACCACTTTAAATAAGTGTTTTCTGTCATTTTTTTGTAGCCTAATCTAGCAGAACACAATCGCAATATCGCATATTTGGCCTAATTGTTTCACAATTCAGTTGCAATTCTCGCAAACAGCCAAGTTTAATAATTTTGTAATATACAGTCGGCGTCTCGGAATATCATTAGATATAGGCTAACATAATTCATTTGTCAATAGGGTTTCCGTTTGAATCACGCTGAGTAGTAAACCCGATTAATAGCTTAATGGTGTACTTCATTTTGCCCTTTGTTAAAACGAACGATTAGCATGCCCATAGGTAATATCCCCATAATCGAATACAGACAAAACTAACAAAAAACAAAAAGTTGATTGTATAATAATTGTCCTATTGGCACGAGAAAGGCTTGCTTTGTTTCTATAAAGGAATCCCAATTTAATTCTAAGTTTCTGAGCAAGGTTGTCTACATGTGTCTTAAAGGACAGTGTACCAGCCAGCCAAAAGCCTAGATATTTGTAGGAATCAACAGTCTCAATTTGCGCACCAAGGAGAGTGTGAATACCAACATAGGGGGCAACTTTTTGTTTAGTCTTTGAGAAATAGATACATTTAGATTTATCAGAGTTTGAAAACCATCAAAAGCAGACTGCAAATTGGTGATTGCCTCATTGAGCTTAGAGCCAGTGGCATATAGGATTGTATCATCTGCATAAAAATGGACATTACAATGTTGTAAACACTATGTTGTTGATGTAAAGAGTGAACAGAAGTGGACCAAGAAGAGACCCTTGAGGTACACCTTTGCTAATTTCTCGAGAGGTAGATTTAAAACCATTAGCAACAATAGCTTGAGTTCTCCCTGTAAGATATGCATGAAACCAGTTTAAAGAGAGCTCATCCAATCCAATAGTGGATAATGTATTCAATAGAATGGTATCTTTGTGGTGCTCTGCCCTATGATGTCTATGCAGGTCAAGTCCCGGTGATGGAGGGTGGTCTATGCGGGGCAGGCTCGGTGATGATGTGGGTCTGTGCACTGTCTTGGCCACACTGTAGCACCACCACACTGTGTGCAGCAGCACTTACCCCTCTGGCTTTGAAGCAGAA
This sequence comes from Ilyophis sp. 1 JC-2022, assembly GCA_022702515.1. NCBI lineage: Eukaryota > Metazoa > Chordata > Actinopteri > Anguilliformes > Synaphobranchidae > Ilyophis > Ilyophis sp. 1 JC-2022. Next base: position 35,873,490 of record CM040395.1, read on the forward strand.
GAGGCCTTCAGCCAGGCGTAGGCGTCTCAGTTCCGCGCCGCGAGCGATCTCTCAGGATCCTGTCTCCTCCTCTGTCCTCAGGATTCTGTATCGCCGACTCCCAGTCCTGCTCCTGGTCGCCCGCCTCCTAGCTGCCGCCTTTGCCGCCCTCCTCCCATGTTGACAGCACCTCCGGGGGATAACCTGGGCGCTCTCTTGGGGGGGGTTTTTCAATGTTTGAGATGTTTTGATGTTGCATGGGAGATGTGCTTGGAGATGTGTGCCTGGTTGAGGGTGCCAGAGGAGAGGAGGGCATCTCTTGCCAGGGCTGGCTGGCGCAAGGGCTGCAATGGCTGCTAGAACTGGCAGGCTGCTAGGTGGGGCAGGTAGGCAAGCAGCCAGTTATGAAGTTGGGCAGTTGATGGCCAGGCTGCATCACCTGTTGGCGTTGTGGCTGATGGCTCCATGGTGGGGCACAGTGGCTCGGCAGCAGGTTTGGGAGGGCTTGTGTGGAGAGCAGAAAAGACTTGACTTGTGTGGAGTACGCCGTACCGAGGAGGCGACACCGATGGCAGCTTGAGGTGACTGGCCTGAGGGTTACTGAGTTTAGGTTTTTGTTTCACGTCCTGTTGTCCTGTCCAGGCGTACGCCCACGTAGCCCAGGTGGGTTTGGGGGGACTTGGGTGGGCTGTGGAACTCAGGGTTTGCTGTTCACTCTTGCTCTCTTGCTCCTGGCTTCTTGGTTGCAGAGGTGGACAAAAGCTGAGGAGCTGTAGGAGCTGCGAGCGAAGCTGCAGAGGCCCAGCCATGATGCCCATGTCCAAGATGCCCATGTCCCCTTCCACCCTCCATGTTGTTTGTTGTTGCATGCATGTTGTTGTCGTCCGTCGGGTAGTACGTACCTTGCTGTTGTTGTCAAGATTGTGTATGGTAGGTCAAAGATGTATTGTTGAAAGAGCATTGGTGAAAGACCTTGTTGTGGGACCGACCTCTCAGCCTCCTGAGAGCCTGCGCTGGCTGGCCGTCTCTGAGGTGGGAAGCTGCGGTTTTTTTGCATGAATTGATGAATGAAATTGATATGATGGACGGTCCGGGATTTTCAGCTTACAGCAAGTGAGGAGTCCGGTGCGGTGTCAGGTGGGGTAGGGCGGTCCAGTAGTAGTACCCTGCTTTTTTTTTTTTCCTCTAGCCTCCTCTCTCGATCTCAAGATCTGAGGGGGGGGTTACACGTTGACCGTGACCTGACAAAACCCGACCTTCCCCTCGGAAAGCTGTGGGTCTACTAAGGGTTCGTACATATGTAAATCATCCTCTCCAAGATTTTTAAAAGAAAACGCAGAGCAGCAGATTTGGCTGTAGGCCTGGGGGGTCATCCGGGGGTTTGTTGGGTTTCAACAGGGCTATGACAGCTGCCCGTCTCCATGTCCTTGGGAGTTTGGACTTTCGGAGGCACGCCGAGAGGAATGCACACAGAATGGTATGATTAACGGTGTCAAATGCTTTGGAAAGGTCCACGAAAAGTGCAGCACAATGTTCTCCATTATCCAAGGAGCTGACAATGTTGTTTATCACCAGAGTTGCTGGTGTGCTGTGACCTGGCCTAAATCCTGATTGCTATGGCTGTAAAATATTATTTATCTTTAGAAAGGCCTGTAGTTGAGAGTTAACTAGGCTTATAAGATTTTGGATACACAAGAAAGTTTTGAAATTGGTGGATAATTATTTAAAATCGCTCGTATCACCTCCTTTATGTAAAGGAGTAACTTGAGCTGCCTTCCAAACAGCAGGGATATTCATACGATATCACACTGCGTGCAGCCATAACAAAAAGATGCTGCTGACATCGTAAGTGTCTTATATTAAGTTACAACAGAAAACACAAATAAATTCATTCTTTTTTCACTCTTAATTGTTGTATGAAACAACAATCAAGAGTAAGAAAATAATTAATTTATTTGTGTTTCGGTCATAATAATAACAAAAACTACAATAATAATAATAGTCTAATAATGTATTTATTTGAGCTCCTTGTGAATATTTATTTAGAGGCTCCCTCGCTGATGACAGCCGCGTGAACACGCAGCTCCAATGCTGCTCCTCAGTAGCCAATTCTCTAATGTTAACCTAATCCTAATATTTTTGATAATGAATCCAGCAGTAAGGAATAAGCAATTCTCTGTTTCTGTCTAGTTTGTCCCGAGCTGACGTCATCTGCTGTGCATCATTCTGCCTCAATAATTAAGTTAATTTTCCTTTGTAGTATGTATAATAGTTTGAATGTCCTATTAAAAATAACATTATCCTGATGTGCTGTGTGGGATAGCTGATATTAATTTCCCATTTGTACAGCATGATACGTCCTTCGTCTTTGCAGCTACCATTTGTATCAGAACTCTATTGTTTAAAAGTAGTGCTTCATATTTTTTATAAAGGCATGATTTCCTTTCAAAGCCATTATAAATTCGGATTCTTAATAAATTGATAAATTCAAAGAAAATTAAAAATGTAATATGTTATGCCTTACCTTTATTTTTGGAAACTTGAAAAGCATACAAGCTAATATTAAATAATTTTGTGGTTTCCTTCTCTCTGAAAATCATACCATTCATCTTCTTTAAAATGCTTTATAACCATAAGTACGAAACACGGTATTTAGATGCATAGTAGACACTGCCTACACTAGTCCTTTATATGTTACCATATTCGTACTAACAGACTACTAACAGGGACCTAACAGGTTATCAACAATGTATTAGCAGGGTACAAACAGGCAGGTACAGTGCAATGCACTCTGGGGAATGCTTCTATTTGGTTTCAGTTATGAATTGAAGAAATATTGGCATTTCAATGCAAAATTACCCTTGGAATAGACTAAGAATGCAAAATATTGATATCACAATGGCATTCCTGTGCAGTGTTTGCTTCAGTAGCATACTTCTTAAACTCTTAAGGAAAGGAAGTGTTAACCTTTAGATTTTTGTCTCAATTCTTTTCACAAGTGTTTTGGTTGCCCATTAACTTACACTTCATTCAACCACTGAAATCTGCAAGTCTGTGAAAGCAAAATGTGAGGTCATTCACCCAAATTACAGTGTGGTGAGAAGCTGGTTACTGCAAATACAAGCCAAGAAAAAGGCTTTCACCCTGCCTTTTACTCATAGTGCTGCTGGGTTCACAGTTACCATAGCAACACACCACATGATGAGGTGTATTCGATTGCCTGGGACAGTGTGCAGTGAGGCGTAGTGGGGGAGAATGTGTTCACTCCCCTGCTCAAGTGAAAGGACATCCCAGTTCTGTGCAACTTTTTCAATGGACTGAGAATAAATTCCTCTGTAACTTTAGATTGCTTAGATTTGCCGAACTGTGTCTGGAGGTAAGCCATTCCTGTTTTACACAGTTATACTAACCATGTGGTGTTCTGATACCATTTTGGGGTTCCAATTTGTCTCACGTCTGAATGTAGACATATTTAGAGAATGTGCCAGGAACACCTTGTCTGTTTTCTGCATTTGTCCAAAATATATATTGATCAAAAGTCTGTCATTCTCCTGTACGTTGTACTAGTGTGAATGAGCTATGCACATCCTTGTAGGATAAGGTCTCTTATATGTTACCTTATATGTTACAGGCATTTAGCAGACACTCTTATCAGAGTGACTTACACAACTTTTTATTACATTTATCCATTCATACAGCTGGATATATACTGAAACAAGTCAGGTTAAGTACCTTGCTCAAGGGTACAGCAGCAGTGTCCTACCAGGGAATCGAACCTGCAAACTTTTGGTTACAAATCCAGTTCCTTAACCATTATACTACACTGCCGTCACATGCTGTATACAGAGGTAAATGTTGCTGTGTTGTGGTGCTGGATGGTACAGACTGCAGAGAAGCTGATGTCTAATATTAATTTTGGTCAGTGCAGAGGTAAATGCTGAAGTGTAATACACTGTGGTGCTGGTCAGTGCAGAGGTAAATGCTGATGTGTAGTATTAGCTGTGGTGCTGGTCAGTGCAGAGGTAAATGCTGGAGTGTAATACACCATGGTGCTGGTAGCTGTGTACTAGGTTCTCTCTCCTCTCTCCTGGAATGTATGCTTTGAAAATATTTGTAGAGGGAGAAAGGGGAGGAGCATATCCCTTTTGAGTAAGTGCAATTACTTGGGGGCCCATAGATTTACAAATAAAATACAACAGGAAGCTATATTCACATGCAGGTATGTGACAATGTGAAGTCCCTCCATTGAAGTTTACATGATTTAAAATCTTTCAGTGTGATCTTTCATTGTGCTTCTCAGCTTCTGAGTAGAAAAAGTTTCCTTTTGTGCAGGAGTTCAGCCCAAAAACAAACCAGGCGTTTTTGTTGAAGTAACTTTACCATTACAATAGCATACAAACAATATAAAGAATGGCATACGTAAAAACAAAAGGTTACTGACAATTGAGATTTAACTACAATGGAACCGTATGGCAAAATAAAGTTAGTTGCTTCCCTAGCTTCCCACTGATTCCCAGCGAGAAAAGTTTATTGACAAAATACAGGAAGAAAAAGTGGAAGAAAAAAAGGCTTATGGAGATTCTTAAATCTGGACATCATGTTATGGTTTTGGCACGGTTTGACTTTTGTGAAAATGTCATGTTCTGATGAAGGCCAAAGAGTTACATGATATATATGTGCTTAATGGCATTGCTGCAACATGAACTATCAATTTGGGGGAGTGCAGACAAGCGTGCTGTCCTCCAAAGCATGTGAAATTGGCACCATTTTTTATCACGCCACAGTTCAGAAGTCAGGCTCACACAGAGATGAGTCAGAGGAAGACGCTCCATGTGCAACTAAACAGGCAGACTTGTGGCCACTTGATTGATCAGCAAGGCCACTAGAGAGCGAATAGACGCTGTAATCCCAGCCTAGAGCCAACTGTAACCATCTAATCCCTGGGCAATGCTAGAACCAATTGTGCATTACCATGTGGGGCCACAATCGGCACCCGCATGGTTTGAATTTGTACCTTAACTGGATGGGCAACCAGCAGCCCAAAATAAAGGTTTTTAAGTGACTGAGAAACAACCCTTAAAACTCCTTTATGCAGATGCATAGTGTAGTTCCCGCCGGCGGAACAAGTGATCACTTACTTCAGTTACTAGCCTGTTAGAAAACAAAATAGTATGAAAGCAAGTATGAAGCCATATGTAAAGAACAGTTGTAAATTACATGAATACAATTACAAATATTCGTAATTAACAATAAGAAAACAGATACAGCTGCAGAAAATAATAGTCTTTATATTCCTTACATTATGTAAACATGGTTTCAAAAACTGTTTACTCGTACTTCTGCAATGTAGACTATGCCATTTATTTTGGTCTTAATGTGTACACATATCATATTAATCAGTTTTTTAAATTGTAATGTATTAATCTTGCATATGCATATATTTTGTCCAATGTCAATAAAAAAACTGCAAATAGATACTGCTATCTATCAAAGCCTTCTCTGTATCTTGCAAGATACCTTTTCACCGTCGTGTTCTCTTTTATCGATGTATTATCCACCGTAGTTAGTCTGTGCTTTTTTGTTGAGGTCCCGAAAATGATTGGGAGTGAATGGGGACCCTAACAATCGGACTATCACTGATGCAGTTCACAGTCAGCAGGGATCGCTGATATTGCATGATTTCAAAATAGCTCATCGGTGAGTGTTGAGTAGGCGCACTGAACTCTGATTGGTTAAGAACAAACCGATGAGATTTGGAACATGGGTGATTACGTGATGATCCTAGTTCCATCACAGTAGCATAACGTGAGGAGGCCTATTCCCATTTTCGCCTCAAATCCCATCTCCACTGAACTCTATAGTAGCTGTAGCTATTGGTTAGCAAACAGTTGAAGTTCACTTGCCAACTATCATAATAATTACATGGTTTTCAAATGCTTTCACGTGTGTAATATTTCTAAGGACAGATTTCACATCTCAAGGTAAGAAGTTACCCTACCCCAGTGAACATGTTGAAAAGTCGGTGAAATGCCGTCTCGTGTTTTAGTGAAAAACCGAGATTGCAAGATTAGCCGGCTCCCGGTGTATTATGCTGTCGGGTTGCTAGCTGTTTGCACATAGGTTTACGAGTGGTCCTCTAGCGTTGGTCTGATAGTTCGAACGTTGGTCCGACAGGGACCAGGTAGCAACCGGCAACACACCAGATGCAATCCTCCAGCTTTACTAACATTGCTACATTGACGCATCGCTGGATGAAAAATGACCAGCATAGTCCAACGTTATAGTGGACCGATATCAGAAATGCTATCTGGGTGGCTAAATTTGTTTGAAAAGTGAGTATTTTTAACCGGCTAAGATGCGGGCTATATCTGGGTAAAACCTTCGCTAAATTAGGGATAAACTGAGTGCCAACTTCGATTTACACCCCTCTCGACGATGCATATTGGCATAGCATATAGCTTGTTGGCTAACATTAATAAGCCTGCTTTTTTCACACAGCTTCGAACAACATAACGGCGAGTTGCTTGTTAACATTACTAACCAAACGGCTTGTTAACAACGCTAGTTAACGAGATAGCTATTATACATTGTAACTATTTGCAGCTCATTTATCTCAATTTGCAGTTGTGGTAATGTTAGGCTGTGAGGCGATTTCAACAAGATAGCCGCTACATAGCAATTTTCACTGTGGCCATTACCATCACAATTTCTCATTATTCAGGCTACACCTCGCGCTATTAGCTGCGCAAGGACCGCTGGTTCATGGAAAGCCTGAGGATCACAGATACTGCCATACCACAGATGGTAAATAACATTAAACAAGCAAAATAAACAAGCACGTGCAATAATCATTATTTAAGTATGTGAACATAATATCATAGACCTATTCAATAATTTATCGATGTATTTATTGTTTTGGTTTTCACATAACATCGATTGTCCTCAAAACACCCACTCCGCGATAAGAGGTCTGGGTGGGCGCTGGACTCAGGAAAACGGGCTGGAAAGAACTTTCTTTTAATACAAGGGAAATGTTGCTGGATCCAACATGTCATTAACGTTAGCTGTTTACATTTTAATCTTCAATATGTGTCATGTAGAAATGGCCTATATTTTGTCTAATCGCATGACACAGTATGCGAGATATTTGCGAAGAGCGAATGCTCCCCATTGCCTATAATGGGGAGCATTCCCCATCCCCCCCCCACCCCCCCCCCCATGTCGCAACCACTAGAGAATCACCGCTAAACAACCCCGTCAGCTGGCAGTAAGACGGAAGGGCGCCACCTCTTCAGGGCGTGACTCCTCCTAAGGCTCCTGACCGTGATTCAAACTCGCCCAGGGCCACTATGCCCGCAGCGATTCTCTCTGAGCCCTTCCCCCCTATATCAAAAGATGCATAATAATAAAAGGGTCCATAGGTCAAAGACCACATACCTGTCCCTCAGCGAAGGGAAATGCCTCATTAAATTGATTTCAGCCCACTCCATCAACATCCAGGGGATGTGCGATGGTACGCGTGAGATTACATGTATAGACTATTCACAATTATCCTGGATCAAGCTATGACTTAGCCTATATTTGCACAGCACATGATGACATCCACTGGACAAATACGACAGCAACAAACATACTGAACCACTGGCTGCACCATTTAAACTGACAATCCCCACAAGCTCAAGTACAAACAGGGAGGGGAACAAAAATATTATACTATTGAGTAACAACTTTACACGCACAGAAGACCAATTTAATCTGCTGGACAGGGGTCTGTCATTTGTACCCACAGTAAATATCTACAAAAAACTAAAAGAAACCCTCAAAGGACAAGTCCAGGAGTTCCACAGGAGACTGAAACTTGCAGCTTTCTTTGAGGGAGCGGAAACCAGGGAACAGACACCTTTCACACCAAAATCCAATTGGGAACCCAGACCGGAAGAAATCCCTAAAGAGATCACACAAATTATTAAAGAGGACAACACACTGATTAAAGCAATAAACCCGCAAACCCACAAAAACCAAAACAACCTCAGCAGAGGGGAGAGCCAAGGGCTACTACAGCTGGCTAACAACAAACAGATAATTATCAAACCAGCAGATAAGGAAAGTGCCATAGTTATTATGAATAGAACACAATACACACAGGAAGCCTATAGACAACTTCACAACATTACACATTCCAAAAAATGTGATGGACCCATATACCCAGACACGGCCCAGGAAATAGATGCCATCATAAAGACACTAGTAGAAAACAAATACATCACTAAAAAACAAAGTTTTTACCTGAGGGGAGAGGATAAACCAAGACCTAGGATTTTTTACCTCCTCCCTAAAATACACAAGCCACCAGAATCCTGGAGCATACTGTATGAGGTCCCGGCAGGGAGGCCTATTATTTCAGACTGCAACAGCGAATCCTATACTATAGCTGAATACCTTTTTTCTCAATCCACTGTCCACAAAACACAAAAGCTACATCAGACACATACAATTTTATAAACAAAGTAAAAACCATCAAAATACCCGAAGAAACTATCCTGTTCACCATAAACATAGATTGTCTATACACCAACATAAACACAGCAGCGGGATTAACAGTGGTAAAAACATGGATGGAAAAGTACCCGGACAACAATCGATCCTCCTGCAATTACTGGAGATAAGCATCACCAAGAATGACTTTGAATTCAATAAAGAATGATTATCGCGATGATTAGCTAAAGCCGTTAATATTATGTTGTTGTAAGAGCAATATACAAGTAATAACCTAGCTAGCTTTGTAACACACACGGCTGCTACTGTTAACAACTTTTTGGCGAATTGGTGCCATGTCCTGGAGTGCAGTAGAAATAATGCGCCAATACAAGATTAAAGGGTAACTAAACGGGCTGTTTCAGAGTCACCACGCCTCCGTTTGTGGTTCAAAAAATGCCAAATTTGTGGGTGGGAAAGATACTCATGAAAGGGTTGGGCTCGAGTTAGCAAGACACGCTTTTTTGTTTTCACGTGGATGCCATCCACCGCGCTGCGTTAGTTTTAATGCATCATGCACAAAAAATATCTTGCATGTGATCTGTCTTAAACACTAACCGGTCGTAATCTTAACACTGCACGCTGATCTCGACGCACACACACAGATAACCTTACGGTTGTCCTTATGTGTTTGGTATGGTCCACGCGCCATTGCTAACTAGTTTCAACTAAAGCTAGGTTCAAACCTCCCTGCAGTTTTTTGTTTTCTCTGAACACGTGTCCGTGACAAGGAGGAGAACATGAAAACCCCCCACGTGCGCCCAATGCACACGCGCACATACACGCACTCGCACATAGTTTCTTGTACATTATAGTAGAGACTCATGCTTTGCTCTATTTGGTACTTTGTGTTCAATAAACTATTACATTTTCCAAGATTGTGTGTATTAATGTTGCTCTTGTGTTGAACTGAATCAGCCAATGCTAATTGCGGGGATTCCCCCAAATGCCTTCACCTTTTAGCTGAATCATTTCTATTAATTCGGTATCAACTGAGTACATAATGTTGTGATTTGCTAAGATAATTATTAATGTGTAATTTTATTGATAATTTAATTATTAATTGAAGTTGGCCATTTTTAGTTAATATATTCTCTTTTGAGAATAGTATATTAAATTTTAAGACCGATTTATTATACGAAAACTACACCACCAGTTCTATAAGGATGGTAGTGGCGTCCAGTACATAAGTGACGCCCCGTGTATAGATTTAAATGTATTCTCTACACCATGTTTCACCACCGTGGCACTAGTTAGCCAAAATACACTACTCTTCCTATATGATGCTAAACATTGCAATGAAATTGGGCTCGAGTTAGCAAGACACGCTTTTTTGTTTTCACGTGGATGCTCATTCACAGCCATAATTTGTTTTGTTCAAGCCGCTCGCTGAACCTGGAGCAGCGGCCATGGCAGAGGCGGAGAACTGGAGAATGTAGGCTACATATAGTTATAAACTTAGCTCTCATCTTAATTTGGATAATTTTCTAGTAACAGTTAATGTTATTAAAGACTGCTAAATTAGCCATGAATTAATTTACAATTAAACTTGTAACTTCGCTAAATTGAGTCATTATCTAATTTCGGTCTAAACTGCATAAACATGAACATTGTCCAGTCATAATCATTTAACTGTTAGCTAAGTGAACTAATGTAGGCATCTTGTGGGCTACAGTGTCTTTGTAGTTCCTTGTCATAAAGTGCATTTTTTAGATCAGTCCTGCTCCTTGCTTTTCCCATGGCCTCACAAATCAAGAGAATAGCCGAGTGGGAGAAAGAAAATGTGATTGCTGCGATTAAATTAATGATAGGTTTAGGTATGTTTATTTTTTTTAAATGTACATTAATAAAGCTTATGGAAAATGTGCCAGATTTAGCCATTGGGGCTAAGTTTCATCTGTAGGCCCTGGGCAGGGTGATGGAAAAACTTTTGGGGAAAAAAACATATTAGACTAGATTTCCCAGATCATAACCTTATACGCCTGTTTGCCTTTGAAAAGTTGTAAAAAACATATTTAATACGGGCAAACTGGGTTGACACCTATGCTATCCTCTCTCTATCAATAACCTGTCACTCACACAAATGTTCCTCAGTCTTCTTGCTGGATTTATTTATAGTGTAAGGTGGTAGGGCGTAGCCAGATGCACTCAGTTGGTGTGACATCACATGTACTGCCACATCACATATACTGTACAACAGCTAATAGTAAATTACAACTGCAATAGCCTACTACAGGGTCAACAGGAACTACAATTCCATAAAGTCCACACGTTGGAAGTGATGTAGGATGTCACTGATTGTGATTTCCCGCGCTGTAATGCGATGCAGCGGAAATACGCGACTGGCAATAAAAGTTTATAAAAAGGGCAACACGGCCGCTCTTTTAGTCAGTTCCAGTACAGTTGTTGTTCGCTCAACTTGCCAGGGCCTTCACTGTCTCGTCTCACCGCTCCGTGCGGCCTGCACTCCCGGGGAAGAGCCCTCGCTCCACAAGGAAGCATCGGCCGACCGTGATGCCGACCCAACTGAGCGAGGCGGGCTCATCTACCCCTGGCTATCAGCCATGGAGGACTGGAGACAAGACGCAAGGAGGCAAGGCGAGCACCTGGTGGTCAAGAAGAACCAGTAAGAAGACCACACACCCACTGATCCTGCAGCACAGCACCGCCAATGAGTCCCCAAAGAGGCATGCGGTCTGCACCAGGATCACGCTGCGTATTTCTGGAGAAATAATGCGACCGGTTTTATTATCTACCCCTACGAACTACAACCCTGACGACGAAAGAAACCAGTTCCAGGGACCCGAGATGAGGCGGCCAGTTCCCCTGTCGTAACCCTGCGAACTTGCAACCACAGGATCGGGCCACCGGCTTTCCTCTTTTCATTGTGAAGGTGCAATCCAACGGAGGAAACTATTCAAAGGACTTGATTCAAGTAAGGCTGTAACATGGGCATAGCATATCCGTTAGCAACCGCAACATGTTTGTGTTATAAAAGTTTGTTACTATTTTTTTTTTGGGATGGCTCCAAGCCATCCACCGCGCTGCGTTAGTTTTAATGCATCATGCACAAAAAATATCTTGCATATGATCTGTCTTAAACACTAACCGGTCGTAATCTTAACACTGCACGCTGATCTCGACGCACACACACAGATAACCTTACGGTTGTCCTTATGTGTTTGGTATGGTCCACGCGCCATTGCTAACTAGTTTCAACTAAAGCTAGGTTCAAACCTCCCTCCAGTTTTTTGTTTTCTCTGAACACGTGTCCGTGACAAGGAGGAGAACATGAAAACCCCCCACGTGCGCCCAATGCACACACGCACATACACGCACTCGCACATAGTTTCTTGTACATTATAGTAGAGACTCGTGCTTTGCTCTATTAGGTACTTTGTGTTCAATAAACTATTACATTTTCCAAGATTGTGTGTATTAATGTTGCTCTTGTGTTGAACTGAATCAGCCAATACTAATTGCGGGGATTCCCCCAAATGCCTTCACCTTTTAGCTGAATCATTTCTATTAATTCGGTATCAACTGAGTACATAATGTTGTGATTTTGCTAAGATAATTATTAATGTGTAATTTTATTGATAATTTAATTATTAATTGAAGTTGGCCATTTTTAGTTAATATATTCTCTTTTGAGAATAGTATATTAAATTTTAAGACCGATTTATTATACGAAAACTACACCACCAGTTCTATAAGGATGGTAGTGGCGTCCAGTACATAAGTGACGCCCCGTGTATAGATTTAAATGTATTCTCTCTACACTACGTTTCACCACCGTGGCACTAGTTAGCCAAAATACACTACTCTTCCTATATGATGCGAAACATTGCAATGAAATGTTGCAATTTGCAACAGGATCAATCTCTAGCACATGGATATGTCCAAATATATCAGTAATCAGCAAAAAAAAGAAGTTGTTTTACAATATCACCACCTATCTCTGTATTGATTTAAAAAAAAAAAATTGTGTTCAAACACAGGTAGTTATTTATTAAATCTTACAATGTAACAGCAGTATTTTATCCTCTTTCTGTTTTCTTTTCTAATTTCACAATTCACATTTATTTAGTTTTATTATTTAAAATATTTCATTTAATACAATACTTTTTTTTGTTCTTCAATTAATGTGATTTTGTTTGGTAAGGTGAGGTTCTAGTATAAGCACAACCTCTCTAGCACATTTCTGTAAATTACTTTTTGTATTTGCATGTATTCTATATTTGTACAAATAATAATACATACATAAATATGTGGTTTGAGAGTGTGAGTAACATAAGGTCGCTACTCTGGTTATTATATATTGTACCTTGCATGTAACTTCTTGAGATAAGCCTACATAGAGGCGAAAAGTACAATTTTAAAGGGGTTAAAGTGAGGCATCCATATCTACTAAATATCTGGCAGCAGAGTGATGTTTTGAGGCTCGTTTGATACCACATACCCTTGATGACTTACAGCCATTTAGCCAACCCCCAATTCCCATAGAGCTTCCATGTTTTCTGGTATTTTACACAAAGCCGGTATAGGAAAAGGTGGCCTCTTTACTTCATGGTATTTTGGAATAATGAGGAACTTTGCCTTTAGAAATGATCTAGAACATATAATTACTTTTTGTTCTACTCATTTGTGTTGGCGGTTTTCTTCTTTGGGTTTCCTCTGTTCTCTTTGAGACAGTTTTTCCTTTCTACCGCATTTCGTAGTTTCTCCCTCGAGCCTACGAGGTCTTTCGCCCATATTTTGGGTCGCTATTGTTTGTCCTTCATTTTTCTATTCACCTTCTTTACTCCCCTCTCTTATAGTGAGAGGTTGAGGTGAATTATCCTCTGTTCTATTTCCTCTCTGACCTACTAGTCAGTTTGCTCGAGTTTTCTCTGGTCGCTTTCATTTCTTTCCCCTGTTTTCCACTCCGTCTTAGATGCTCTCTTATAGTGAGAGTAGGAGTACTGTTTTCTTTTCCCCATTTCTCCTATCCTGTCATGGAGATCCTCCGTCTATTGGTCTCTACTCCGTAGAGACTTTCTGATCCCCTTCTGTCGCGTCTGGCCCTCGTTACAAACTCCCTTATAACATGTATGTAAAAGAAAAGTTACAAATCACTGCTTTTATGTGCATTTTACATACTGTCCCAACTTTTTTGGAATTGGGGTTTGTACATTTCAGCGTCTTGTTAAAGATTTCTTCATATGAGCTGAAGCATGGTGGCATTAGGGGGTAAACATTTTCATACATACATCATACCATTGTATCTTCTGCTAAGACCATGTAGTGCTGCATTTCTAGTTTGAAATGGTATTTAACAACATTTACCCTTTTTCTGACAAAACTGAGCAAGAAATAGCCCCACAGAGCATACTGCAAGAGAAATAGCTCTGAATGGCTTGTAAATCTAAGCCTCCAAATATGAGACTCTCAATAGTTTGTTGCTGAGATCTCTTCTGTCTCTTCCACTACAGAATGATTGAAGGTAGTAGGAGAGGTGGGGATACCATGGCAGAGAGAAGACAACTGTTTGCAGAAATGCGTAAGTACTGTGGGGCATCTTATTTCTATTATATTCATATGCATTGTTTTTTCTGAGAGAGCTGCATTCTTAATTAGGGAGAGCTTTAGGTTACTGTCGTAACCCCGGTTCTCTGAAACATCGAGTGGAGAGATCCACCTATGGGAATGACATCCGGTCATGACCACCACAGAAGCATCCAATTGCACCAAGTCTGGCCCTGACAGACAGTAGCGTGCCAAATGCGAAGGAGGCTCCGCCCTCCTTGTACGAGCATATATGACACTGTAACGCTACTACTCCTCAGTGAACATATTCGCTTCTCGCGCACAGCAAGCAGGGCAATGTTGGTGGATCTCTCCACTCGATGTTTCAGAGAACCGGGGTTACGACAGTAACCTAAAGTTCTCTTTCATCATCTCGTTTCGAGATCCACCTATGGGAGATTTGGCCAACTCCCGGATTGCCATATGCTCACAGCTGAGACGCTGTCAAGCCAGCAAGGGAGGCCTCCCTCCCTAGCGGGAGGGTGGTGCCTAGCGCATCCCCTGTAGGCAAGTACAAAACACAATCCACTGTCCAGTGTAGTAACTGGGGTCCGGGAACAGTGTGAAGTACTACACCCATAGTGAGATGTGTGTGGCTCACCTGTGTGGCCCAATACTGAGTGGGCTACCGGTGTCCTGGTAACATCCAGACGGTAAAACCTCACAAAAGTATGTGGAGAAGCCCAGCCTGCAGCTGAACAAATTTCCTGCATGGAGACCCCACGAAATAGGGCCCATGATGCAGCCATGCCCCTCGTAGAATGAGCCCTCAGACCCGAGGGAGGCAATACCCCCTTTGAACCATATGCCATAACAATAGCTTCCACAAGCCAATGGGACAGCCGCTGCTTAGAGATGGCTTTCCCTTTGCAGGCGGGGGCCCAGGCCACAAAGAGCTGGTTGCTCTTTCTGAAAGCCCTAGTCCTTGTTATATACGTGTGGAGAACACGCACAGGACACAGCATATGTAGCCTTTGCTCTTCCTCAGAAGAGAACGGCGGTGGGTGAAAAGCGGAAAGCTCCAACACCTCACGTGAAAGCTGGGAAGCTTTTAGGCATAAAGGCAGGATTAGGTTTGAGGAAAACCTTATCCATATTAGGGGAGAATATTGTGCACGAGGGATGCACTGAGAGCGCATGGAGATCGCTGACCCGCTTAGCAGAGGCTAATGCGAGCAGCAGTACTGTCTTCAGAGACAGTAATTTTAACTCTATTCCGTGTATAGGCTCGAATGGCCGTTGGGACAGAGCCTCCAGCACCAGTGATAAATCCCATGAGGGAATGAGCTTTTTAACAACAGGCAGAGAACGGCGAGCCCCCTTCATGAACCTGCGCACGAGGGGATGCTGCCCCACTGTATTGTCATTGAAACCCATATGACAAGCAGTGATAGCTGCCAGGTAAACCTTAATGGTAGAAAAGGATTTCCCTTCATCCATCAGGTTTTGTAAAAAACTCAGCACGTCAGAAACAGAGCACTGATAGGGCACTGACTGACGGGAGGCACACCACTTTTCAAATACCTGCCACTTATTGTCATAAAGTGATCTGGTAGAAGACGCTCTCGCGCTCTGAATGGTTGCCACCACGCGAGGGGGGAGCCCTAAAGCGTCGAGGTTGTGCCTTTCACGGGCCAAGCCCAAAGAGCTATTCGCTCTGGGCAAGGGTGATATATTTCCCCGTTCGCCTGAGACAGCAGGTCCGTGCGTAACGGGAGCGCGCACGGCTGTGCATAAAGGAGAGGAATGATCTCCGCCAGCCACGGCGATTTCGCCCACCTGGGCGCTATTAGGATCAGTGTCAAACTCTGCTCTCTCACTCTGGCTAGAGTGGGAGAGATGAGAGCGAGGGGGGGAAACGCATATAGAAGCACATTGGGCCATGGGTGGGCTAGTGTGTCTACGCCTAGAGGCGCGTTCTTGTCCCGTAGCGAGAAGAACATACGACAATGGGCGTTTTCGTGCGAGGCGAAGAGATCGACGGCTGCGTGGCCAAATCTCTGCCATAGCATTTCCACAGTCTGGGGATGCAGTCGCCATTCCCTGTACAGTGGGTTTCCCCTTGACAACAGATCTGCGCCCGTGTTCAGAATGCCTGGAACATGGGTCGTATGTAACGACAGAAAGTGATGGCTGCCCCATACCAGCAGTCTGTGGGCTAGACTGTGGAGATGGAGAGAGCGCATGCCCCCCTGGCGATTGACGTATGCTACAGCAGTCGTATTGTCGCAACGTACTAGCACATGCCGTCGCCTTAAGCGGGGTAGAAAATATCTGAGAGCTATCCATATAGTCAGGAGCTCCAGATAATTGATGTGAGCTGAGCGCAGCTGGATTGGCCACATCCCATTCACTACACGCCCTTCCTGAGTGGCCCCCCACCCAGAAAGGGATGCATCTGTCGTTACGACTTTTCTCATGAGAACGATCCCGAGAGGGGTTCCCTGAGTATAAAAGTCTGTGTTCTCCCAATGACGTAGAGCTGCCGCGCACTCGTGCGTCACTGTGAGACGGCGATGGAGATCGCGTATGGGGCTGAGGTGTAGTGATGAAACCCACCTCATAAAGCCCCTCATCCTCAGTAAACCCAGCGGTAAAACCTGCGAGGCTGAGGCCATCAGCCCTTGCAGTCTGAGGCATGTGCGGTACTGTACTCTTAAGCCCGGTTTGAACAGAGAGAGACAGTCCCGCAGGGATACGATGCGGTCCGCTGACAGGCGGGCTAGCATCGAAACAGAGTTTAGCACCAGCCCCAAGAACGTTACACTCTGTGAAGGAGAGAAATTGCTCTTGGAGAGGTTTACCCTGAACCCGAGCGCAGCTAGTTGTGCCAAAACTAACTGCGTGTCTTTCACGACTCTGACTCTCGAACTGGCAATGATTAGCCAATCGTCCATATAAGTCAGTATTCTGACCCCCGTTAGTCTTAACGGGGCCAGACCCGCCTCCACACAGACACAGAACACCCGTGGGCTTAGGGAGAGGCCGAACGGTAGAACTGTGTATTCGTAGCAAACGCCGCGGTGGGCGAAGCGAAGGAATTTCGTGTGGGGAGGATAGATGGCAATGTGGAAGAAAGCATCTTTCAGATCGATTGATGTGAACCAATCGCTCTGACGTATTGAACGTGAAAGAGTATTGTAAGTTAGCATTTTGAAGTTGTACCTCCTCAAATGCTTGTTCAACACTCTGAGATCCAAGATCGGACGGAGGGAACCGTCCTTCTTTGGGACCAGGAAATAGCGAGAATAAAAGCCGTGTTGGGCTTGATCTCTGGGAACCACACGTATCGCCCCCTTTTGTAATAGAGAGGAAATGTCCTCCTCTAAAACATGAGCCGCACTCCTCTCGGTTTGAGAGTAAATGACTCCGTTGAAACAGGGGGGTTTCCCTGCAAACTGGAGTCTGTAGCCCTTGGCAACTGTGCGTAGTACCCACTCGGGGGCAAACGTAGCCTGCCAGGCTTGTATGTGGCTCGTGAGCGCCCCTGCTGGTGCGGAGGACCGCAGGGGGGAACGGCCGAGTGGGGCCGTGCTGAATGGGGCTGGCGCTCCACCTAGTGGTGAAACCAGGGGAGGCCTTATGTGATAAGAAAGGGCTTTCTTTAACACATTTTTTGTTTTTTGGCCTTTCAGGGCGGGAGCCTTTATTAGGAATGGCCTGGTGTTCGCTTGTACACTGAATGTGGGTAACACAGCAGCGAACAGAGGAGGGCTGTCCTCCTGAATTGGGAGTCTCCTTCTCTTCATGGGGGGGAAGAGAGGAGATGAGCCTGTGTCCAAGGGGCTGGCTGCCCCAGAACATGGACTTAGCCCCCCAATAGCGGTAGTGTCAGGTTGGCCGCTTCCGCTTCTGGTCGGCGGGGGTGGGAGAGGGTTTCTTTGCCGCGGCTGCGGCAAAGGACATATTCCCCCAAGGCTTAGCAGGGGGGTTGCCCTGCTGGCCTGGGGCTCTGCCCTGGGGCTTGCCCCTGCCCTGTCCTGGCTGGACACGGCGGTTCACCGCTGGGGGCTGTGGAGGCCGCATGGGTGGCGGCAAGTGAGGCGTCACTCTGCGGGGGAGGCAGAGTTTGAAGGCCTCATCCTCCTTCCTTTTGTCGTCGCACCGCTGCTGCATGAGGCTCAGCGCGGGGCCGAAAAGAGCCTGGCCTGGCTCAACAGGGGCGCCGGCTATGCGCCTTCTCTCACTGTCGGGCAGACCAGAGAGATTAAGCCAGAGCGCCCGCTCGCCGGCTACGGAGAGAGCCATGGAGCGGCCGCAGGCTTGGACACACTGGCGAGAGTTGCGCAGGACCAAGTCGTTCACAGTGACAATCTCTTGCCACAGTATAGGGGAGGGGGTCCCCTCTTGTAATTGTTTCCCCATCTCCTCTGTGAGCTCAGCTTGGTAAGCTGAGAGAAGGGAGGAAACATTGAGGGCTCTAACCGCGAGGGCTGAGGCCCTGTAGGAAGCCTGGTGGATGGAGGCTGTGAAGCGTTCCATCTTAGTAGGGAGGGTAGGCCTGGGCGGCGCCAGGAGACCTCCCTGCGTGGGGTTAAGGTGTCGAGCTATGGAGGGCTCAACAGCTGGGGGTTCCCCCATGGCGTGGGCGGCCATGTCCTTAACTTCCAGACCGGAGAAACCGTGCTTGAAATCAAGCGGGTCCTTCCAGTGGTGTTTCAAGTGTTTAGCGCAGGCGGGGAGAACTGGGAAAAGCTGTTTTCTGGGGCCTGGGGGCGGGGCCCAGGAATTTCCCGTCATAAACATCCCTCTCCTCGTCGGCCGGGTTCTGTAGGGCTGGCCATTCGATATTGAGACGGGCTGCGGCCCGCTCACATACCTCCAGAAGCACGGCATGGGGTTGGGCGTTAGCTGTACCCATAGCCGGTGCTAACTGGGCCGGAGGAATGGCGTCCTCCTCACCCGAATAATCAGACGCAACCGCCATGTCGTCGTTATCCGCTGTCTCTCCTTCTAGTATGGGGGTACCGGAGAGCGAGAGGGGGAACGCCGACATGTCTGGGTCGGAGCGGTCAGCCCAACTCAGAGAAGGAAGGTCTTGAGGCGGCCGAAAGGCCGTAGTGCTATCGTCCTCTTTGTCAGAGTCCTCGGGACACAGGTCGTTGCCGTGGGTAGCAGCAACTCTCTGCCTCCGTCGCCTGAGCTTTTTGGGCAGCGCGAGGCAGTGGCTGCAGCTCTCTGGGGAGTCGATGGCCTCCTGGGCATGTTTTAAGCCCAAGCACATGACACAGAGAGGGTGAGTGTCCCTGGCCGCGATGAACGGCGGTGGGTGAAAAGCGGAAAGCTCCAACACCTCACGTGAAAGCTGGGAAGCTTTTAGGCATAAAGGCAGGATTAGGTTTGAGGAAAACCTTATCCATATTAGGGGAGAATATTGTGCACGAGGGATGCACTGAGAGCGCATGGAGATCGCTGACCCGCTTAGCAGAGGCTAATGCGAGCAGCAGTACTGTCTTCAGAGACAGTAATTTTAACTCTATTCCGTGTATAGGCTCGAATGGCCGTTGGGACAGAGCCTCCAGCACCAGTGATAAATCCCATGAGGGAATGAGCTTTTTAACAACAGGCAGAGAACGGCGAGCCCCCTTCATGAACCTGCGCACGAGGGGATGCTGCCCCACTGTATTGTCATTGAAACCCATATGACAAGCAGTGATAGCTGCCAGGTAAACCTTAATGGTAGAAAAGGATTTCCCTTCATCCATCAGGTTTTGTAAAAAACTCAGCACGTCAGAAACAGAGCACTGATAGGGCACTGACTGACGGGAGGCACACCACTTTTCAAATACCTGCCACTTATTGTCATAAAGTGATCTGGTAGAAGACGCTCTCGCGCTCTGAATGGTTGCCACCACGCGAGGGGGGAGCCCTAAAGCGTCGAGGTTGTGCCTTTCACGGGCCAAGCCCAAAGAGCTATTCGCTCTGGGCAAGGGTGATATATTTCCCCGTTCGCCTGAGACAGCAGGTCCGTGCGTAACGGGAGCGCGCACGGCTGTGCATAAAGGAGAGGAATGATCTCCGCCAGCCACGGCGATTTCGCCCACCTGGGCGCTATTAGGATCAGTGTCAAACTCTGCTCTCTCACTCTGGCTAGAGTGGGAGAGATGAGAGCGAGGGGGGGAAACGCATATAGAAGCACATTGGGCCATGGGTGGGCTAGTGTGTCTACGCCTAGAGGCGCGTTCTTGTCCCGTAGCGAGAAGAACATACGACAATGGGCGTTTTCGTGCGAGGCGAAGAGATCGACGGCTGCGTGGCCAAATCTCTGCCATAGCATTTCCACAGTCTGGGGATGCAGTCGCCATTCCCTGTACAGTGGGTTTCCCCTTGACAACAGATCTGCGCCCGTGTTCAGAATGCCTGGAACATGGGTCGTATGTAACGACAGAAAGTGATGGCTGCCCCATACCAGCAGTCTGTGGGCTAGACTGTGGAGATGGAGAGAGCGCATGCCCCCCTGGCGATTGACGTATGCTACAGCAGTCGTATTGTCGCAACGTACTAGCACATGCCGTCGCCTTAAGCGGGGTAGAAAATATCTGAGAGCTATCCATATAGTCAGGAGCTCCAGATAATTGATGTGAGCTGAGCGCAGCTGGATTGGCCACATCCCATTCACTACACGCCCTTCCTGAGTGGCCCCCCACCCAGAAAGGGATGCATCTGTCGTTACGACTTTTCTCATGAGAACGATCCCGAGAGGGGTTCCCTGAGTATAAAAGTCTGTGTTCTCCCAATGACGTAGAGCTGCCGCGCACTCGTGCGTCACTGTGAGACGGCGATGGAGATCGCGTATGGGGCTGAGGTGTAGTGATGAAACCCACCTCATAAAGCCCCTCATCCTCAGTAAACCCAGCGGTAAAACCTGCGAGGCTGAGGCCATCAGCCCTTGCAGTCTGAGGCATGTGCGGTACTGTACTCTTAAGCCCGGTTTGAACAGAGAGAGACAGTCCCGCAGGGATACGATGCGGTCCGCTGACAGGCGGGCTAGCATCGAAACAGAGTTTAGCACCAGCCCCAAGAACGTTACACTCTGTGAAGGAGAGAAATTGCTCTTGGAGAGGTTTACCCTGAACCCGAGCGCAGCTAGTTGTGCCAAAACTAACTGCGTGTCTTTCACGACTCTGACTCTCGAACTGGCAATGATTAGCCAATCGTCCATATAAGTCAGTATTCTGACCCCCGTTAGTCTTAACGGGGCCAGACCCGCCTCCACACAGACACAGAACACCCGTGGGCTTAGGGAGAGGCCGAACGGTAGAACTGTGTATTCGTAGCAAACGCCGCGGTGGGCGAAGCGAAGGAATTTCGTGTGGGGAGGATAGATGGCAATGTGGAAGAAAGCATCTTTCAGATCGATTGATGTGAACCAATCGCTCTGACGTATTGAACGTGAAAGAGTATTGTAAGTTAGCATTTTGAAGTTGTACCTCCTCAAATGCTTGTTCAACACTCTGAGATCCAAGATCGGACGGAGGGAACCGTCCTTCTTTGGGACCAGGAAATAGCGAGAATAAAAGCCGTGTTGGGCTTGATCTCTGGGAACCACACGTATCGCCCCCTTTTGTAATAGAGAGGAAATGTCCTCCTCTAAAACATGAGCCGCACTCCTCTCGGTTTGAGAGTAAATGACTCCGTTGAAACAGGGGGGTTTCCCTGCAAACTGGAGTCTGTAGCCCTTGGCAACTGTGCGTAGTACCCACTCGGGGGCAAACGTAGCCTGCCAGGCTTGTATGTGGCTCGTGAGCGCCCCTGCTGGTGCGGAGGACCGCAGGGGGGAACGGCCGAGTGGGGCCGTGCTGAATGGGGCTGGCGCTCCACCTAGTGGTGAAACCAGGGGAGGCCTTATGTGATAAGAAAGGGCTTTCTTTAACACATTTTTTGTTTTTTGGCCTTTCAGGGCGGGAGCCTTTATTAGGAATGGCCTGGTGTTCGCTTGTACACTGAATGTGGGTAACACAGCAGCGAACAGAGGAGGGCTGTCCTCCTGAATTGGGAGTCTCCTTCTCTTCATGGGGGGGAAGAGAGGAGATGAGCCTGTGTCCAAGGGGCTGGCTGCCCCAGAACATGGACTTAGCCCCCCAATAGCGGTAGTGTCAGGTTGGCCGCTTCCGCTTCTGGTCGGCGGGGGTGGGAGAGGGTTTCTTTGCCGCGGCTGCGGCAAAGGACATATTCCCCCAAGGCTTAGCAGGGGGGTTGCCCTGCTGGCCTGGGGCTCTGCCCTGGGGCTTGCCCCTGCCCTGTCCTGGCTGGACACGGCGGTTCACCGCTGGGGGCTGTGGAGGCCGCATGGGTGGCGGCAAGTGAGGCGTCACTCTGCGGGGGAGGCAGAGTTTGAAGGCCTCATCCTCCTTCCTTTTGTCGTCGCACCGCTGCTGCATGAGGCTCAGCGCGGGGCCGAAAAGAGCCTGGCCTGGCTCAACAGGGGCGCCGGCTATGCGCCTTCTCTCACTGTCGGGCAGACCAGAGAGATTAAGCCAGAGCGCCCGCTCGCCGGCTACGGAGAGAGAGCCATGGAGCGGCCGCAGGCTTGGACACACTGGCGAGAGTTGCGCAGGACCAAGTCGTTCACAGTGACAATCTCTTGCCACAGTATAGGGGAGGGGGTCCCCTCTTGTAATTGTTTCCCCATCTCCTCTGTGAGCTCAGCTTGGTAAGCTGAGAGAAGGGAGGAAACATTGAGGGCTCTAACCGCGAGGGCTGAGGCCCTGTAGGAAGCCTGGTGGATGGAGGCTGTGAAGCGTTCCATCTTAGTAGGGAGGGTAGGCCTGGGCGGCGCCAGGAGACCTCCCTGCGTGGGGTTAAGGTGTCGAGCTATGGAGGGCTCAACAGCTGGGGGTTCCCCCATGGCGTGGGCGGCCATGTCCTTAACTTCCAGACCGGAGAAACCGTGCTTGAAATCAAGCGGGTCCTTCCAGTGGTGTTTCAAGTGTTTAGCGCAGGCGGGGAGAACTGGGAAAAGCTGTTTTCTGGGGCCTGGGGGCGGGGCCCAGGAATTTCCCGTCATAAACATCCCTCTCCTCGTCGGCCGGGTTCTGTAGGGCTGGCCATTCGATATTGAGACGGGCTGCGGCCCGCTCACATACCTCCAGAAGCACGGCATGGGGTTGGGCGTTAGCTGTACCCATAGCCGGTGCTAACTGGGCCGGAGGAATGGCGTCCTCCTCACCCGAATAATCAGACGCAACCGCCATGTCGTCGTTATCCGCTGTCTCTCCTTCTAGTATGGGGGTACCGGAGAGCGAGAGGGGGAACGCCGACATGTCTGGGTCGGAGCGGTCAGCCCAACTCAGAGAAGGAAGGTCTTGAGGCGGCCGAAAGGCCGTAGTGCTATCGTCCTCTTTGTCAGAGTCCTCGGGACACAGGTCGTTGCCGTGGGTAGCAGCAACTCTCTGCCTCCGTCGCCTGAGCTTTTTGGGCAGCGCGAGGCAGTGGCTGCAGCTCTCTGGGGAGTCGATGGCCTCCTGGGCATGTTTTAAGCCCAAGCACATGACACAGAGAGGGTGAGTGTCCCTGGCCGCGATGAGGGCACCGCATGCGGCCGGGCAGGCACGCGAGCGTAGCTCCTCAGACGGGCCGAGAGGAACGGGCTTAGAAAGAGCCATTAGCGGGGAGCTAGGCAGCTAAGCAGAGAAACAGGCAGCGTGGGCGGCTGGCTAGAGAGCAAAGAGACAACTAGCGTGGGTGGCTAGTTGTGAGACAGCACTGTCCTGTTCCGCGTTAGCAGATGCAGGAAAAAAATCGGGTCTTGGGCGGGTAGCCTGCACGATACAAGGGCTAGCGCGCGGGGTAGCAGGCTAGCACCGAGTGGAGCTACTCAGCACTGACGCACGTTCCCGAACCTTTCACGCCCGGCGGAGGCTGATCCGGAGATATATCCTCCTGCGGACAGTTAAGTGACAAGGCTCGTGTGGGATACACGGTCGAAGCTGTGAGTGGGGTACTCCGAAATTCGCGAGAAGCGAATGTCAACTGAGGAGTAGTAGCGTTACAGTGTCATATATGCTCGTACAAGGAGGGCGGAGCCTCCTTCGCATTTGACACGCTACTGTCTGTCAGGGCCAGACTTGGTGCAATTGGATGCTTCTGTGGTGGTCATGACCGGATGTCATTCCCATAGGTGGATCTCGAAACGAGATGATGAAAGAGAACTCTCTCTATGTTTGCTTTGGTCCGGACTTGCATGTTAAAACACGATTTTCGACCGTCTCTTCCTCCGCCATTACAGCACAAATTTTCAAAAGATTTGGCAGGGTGACTCATCACATCGATATCTCATCACTCACCAAAATGGGGAAATATTAGTTCAGCCATTTTCATTTGGTGGGATACATAAAAAAATTTGTATAAAGATATAGGGCCCTATCTTAAAGCGGCGCTAACCCAAGCACAAATGTCTTTGCTATCTTACACCGGCGCAGCAGTCATTATAGCACCCAGCACTCACATCGTTTAAATACCAGGTGATCTTGTGCCCATAGCAAGTGAACGGGGTGGGTTGGTCTTAAGAGGTGTGGCCAGGATCATTTTTGGCGTATTGCTATCTTGAGCCAGCAGAAAGTGCTTGCGCTAAAACCACCACAAACCTGGTCTAAAGTCATGTCGCAGCTTACATGTTATTTTAACGGCGCATATAAGTGCGTCTACATAGCATGTGCTCAACGTGCATACACCTTCCTGTCTGTTACACAGGGGCGTGCACAAGCATGACTAAACATATCAAGATTACAATGTGAAATATTATTATTGTGTAGGCTATATCAAAAAATGTATAATAATGAAAGGGTCCATAGGTCAAAGACCACATACCTGTCCCTCAGCGAAGGGGAATGCCGCATTAAATTGCTTTCAGCCCACTCCATATAAACATCCAGGCGATGTGCGATGGTAGACTACGTGTAAACATCATACCTGTCAACCCTCCCGTATTTCTCGTGTTTCTCCCGTATTTGAACCCCCTCTCCCGCTGTCCTCCCGTTTGGCATTTTCTCCCTTGAAACTCCCGTATTTAGATTTTATATACAGTATATATATACAATTGAAAGCTAACAACAAGCAACCCTTTAGCTGACTGATAACGTGTCGGACTTCAGAGCCTTTGGTGCAAGAGAAAGTACAAAGTTCAAGTTCAAAACCCCGCTCGGGCGATGCACATACTAACATAATTTATATTTGTGATTTATATATTGTATTTATATACTGTCATTAGGCTAGATTTGTTTAAAATAATATATGTAATAATATTATATTAAGTTTGAAAATTTAAAAAACAGGAAGATTGATATAAAGGGGGACAACATTTCTGTGGGGTTGAAATATGCAGTGGGGTTGAGAAGGAATGCAGATGATAATGATAATAAGAAAGAATAAGAATTAACAATCAAATCATAATAATATTTTAAAAATCATAATAATCTGCTG
The DNA here is from genome assembly GCA_022702515.1 of Ilyophis sp. 1 JC-2022. Taxonomy (NCBI): domain Eukaryota; kingdom Metazoa; phylum Chordata; class Actinopteri; order Anguilliformes; family Synaphobranchidae; genus Ilyophis; species Ilyophis sp. 1 JC-2022. Next base: position 35,898,993 of record CM040395.1, read on the forward strand.
TAGTAACATTAAAATAACAACCAATGAACTACATGCGGTCGATTGCTAGCTCAGTGTGGAATCCCTAGCGTTCCAGTGTGTTTTTATATTATGTCTACCTTATTGGGAGATATCAGGTCAAAATATTTGAAAAGCAGGAGACGATTTTCGCTTCCGTGCAGGTTCCATTAGGCAATTTTTGTACAAAAACTACACAAACAACAAAACAAAATAAAAAATAACCAAAAAAACTCAAAGTAATCCTCCAAAAACTCTCAATAGCAATAATAGCAATACTAACAAACTCTCCGCAACAACCAACCAACGACAACAACCCTCGAAATAAAGGAGGTATCGCTCCTTTATATCTACAATTCAAAACCCCAAATTCCGCCCAAACTTAAAACAGACTGATCACATGGTTCTACGGCACCCGAGGCCTCATTTGTCATCGATTACGTGCTTCTCTGGAAGTGATACAAGCTACGTAGCGAGGCTTCAGTAGAAACTGCCCTACGTACTGGACACACGACTCGGAGCTTCGGTATCATCCGTAACATCACTCGTACTAGGTTTCCTAAACATATTTATATGAGAGATTTTGGAGAAAAAAATTTGGTTTCTTCTAAACCGAAAGTGCAGCAAGTACTGGTAGCTGACGTTTCTGTATAAAGTATCCTACAGTAAGCAACAGAAAATGGCGAATGCTTAATGTTATTTGTAGGCTACAACGTTTTAAATATATATTATTGTTTCCATATGTGAACAATTTTCTTAGCATGTATAAATGGTGCATTTTAAAGTCTGTGGCTGTGGCGAGATGAGGGTCGTAAGTGCTTTTGGCTATTAATAGCATTAGCCTACCCTGCAGTGTAACTGGAGAAGCTGAGGTTTTCGCAAGCGTCTACCCTTTTAAACAATTCTGCGTGACCATTTATGGAGTTTTCTTAAAGCTGTAGTTTATCATTTCAGTAAAACATGAATACTGTAATTGGGACGGATATGTCTCATCACTAAGGGAAAAATTGATTGATTGGAATCATACAGTGGCCCAGAGGTGCGTTCCACATTTCTAAAAAACAATCCTTGTTTCTAAATATAAATCCTCATTTCTAAAACAAAATCCTTGTTGCTAAAAATTTATCCTTGTTTCTTAATATAAATCCTAGTTTCCTAAATAAAATCCATAATTCTAAATAGAAATCTTCATTTCTAAAACAAAATTATTATTTCTAAATAGAAATCCTTGTTTCTAAAAAGAAATCCTTATTTCTAAAAAGAAATCCTTGTTTCTAAATGTACATCCTCGTTTCTAAAACAAAATCCTTGTTTCTTAATATAAATCCTAGTTTCCAAAATGAAATCCATAATTCTAAATAGAAATCTTCATTTCTAAAACAAAATTCTTATTTCTAAATAGAAATCCTTGTTTCTAAAAATAAATCTTTGTTTCTAAATGTAAATCCTCTTTTCTAAAACAAAATCCTTATTACTAAAAAGAAATCCTTGTTTCTAAATTGAAATCCTTTTTTCTAAAAATAAATCCTTGTTTCTAAATTAAATCCTTGTTTCTAAATTAAATCCTTATTTCTAAAAAGAAATCCGTGTTTCTAAATTGAAATCCTCATTTCTAAAATGAAATCCTTGTTTCTATAAAGCCTGAAAGCTAAATGCTATAGTTAGCCTATACGCAAAGCATACTGGGACCACATGACGTATGCACGAGTGGTGTCTGAGAGAGTGCTATTTGTATAGCAAGTCTAACAAGAAGCTAGTCCATTAACTGGCAAAATAACTATCACAAAATTGCCGAACAAAGGTTCGGTTTTCTAGCACACATATTAGGTTATTAGGTTAAAGCCTGTTAACAAGTAAGTTCAATAATTTGAGGAATATAACGGAAACTCGTTTGCAGGGAACTGCTGCTTCACTGCAGCCCATATCATCTGACTCGCTTTTATCAACCTCCGATAAAAAACAAGCTTTTAATTTCTCATTTATTGTTGCACTGTACATAGCCTAACCTCGTTCCCAGTTTTATGTCTGTCTCACGAGGAGATAAAGCCTGGAAAAGAACTACTACCGAAAGTGTCTATAGAGTAGGATTTCCGGTGTATGTACTTCCCCTGGAAGCTGTCTCCAAACGGAAGGTATTTCGACCATTCACGACACGGTGTTCATGAAAATGTATCCCCCCAGAAACAAACTTGTGATCACCGTCTCGTCCAGCCTCGTCCATCTCACGATACCCGAAAAATAGAATGTTTTACTAGTACTAGTCCGCTGATAATTCCATTTTTCTTGAACAAACTTTCAGCGTTGGCTTCTTCTTAAAATTAACAAATGTACTTGATCATCGCTGTATCTCTGCAGCGAGAGTAAATGGCACTGTATCAAAACCAAATTGGCATAGTGAAGGCTCCGCTGTACTGCAATTGGTGTTACAGAACTTGCTGTTTTGTTTTGTTTGCTTTACTCCCCTAGCTTTCAGTCGTTCCACAATCGTCTGGTAAACGAATCACGGACAGTAGCCTACCATCATTGAGTTTTATAATATCCCTTTCCCGACTTATATTTAATAATTCTCTGATTTCCACTTCTGTCCAGTTATTTCCCATATCTCTTCCTGAGGGGTATACTACAAAGCAAGATTAAGAGGATAGCGAGCTAAATTAAGCTTCAACCCAGGGTTTTCTGTATCACGAAGCTGACTCACTTTTAATCGGGGTATATTGCCACGGCAACTTACTCTGCATGGCTAACCTGCTTCGGGGCAGGTTATGTTCAGGATAACAAATTTAAACATATAAAGGCACTGCCCTTTGACCAATAAACTCTTTGGAAAAAGGCGTCTCCATTCGAAAGGATCCGGTAGAGATACGGTGCGGATACTGAGGGAATCTCTTCGCAGGGCAAGATTAGTGAGTTCCGCAAAAGATTTTCTGAGTTCCGGAAAATGCTTGATAGACTTTTTTTTAAATGAAAAAATGTTTATGTGATTGTTTCAGCAATATTTTAAACATTCTATATCAAGTTTTAAGTTCCTTCCTGGCATTGTTGGAGGTAACGATGTTGCTTTTTGCTCATATGATGTTCTTATCCGTCCATTCTGTCCGTATCAGTCTTTTTTCCCCACAGGAGAGAAATACGTTGCTCTAGTACAGCCCATGCTGCACCGCTATAGGCTCGTTGTTGCAGACACCGCCCCTTTTATGGGAACACACACGTACCTTGATTAATAAAGACAGTGTTCACTTAGCAATTTGATAACCACATTCGTAGTATCGGTTAAGCCAGATTGCGGTGTTTAGGCTTTCTGAAGCCAGCTAACGTAAGGAAACCCTGGCTATGTTAAACTTCCTTCGTAGTATACCCCCAGGTGACCATCGTTTTGTTGTTTCCATTTTTAATGAGTCCCTCCCCATGTTATTTTTCCCTCAGGATAACCGTTTCTGTTTGAAACGGTTGATACAAGGTAACTCACGTGTACAGCTGATTTGTACATATCTATACAAATGATCAGTGATTGTGCTTATTGTTCATTTTTACATATCTATAGTTATGCAAGAGCTGATTTTTATGGAAAACTGTTTTCACTCACTATTATTGCACATCACCAATGTAAGAATCATGTTTACCAAACCAACAAGCACTGAAAATAAATTATTTATATTTCCATCAATATTGTTTGACGTTGTTCTAATAATGAACTGAACCAGAAGGTGGACTATTTACTTATTTTGCTATCTATCCTCATTAACAAAAAAATCAATTCATTAGGTAAAATAAGGTGTTTTATTTAGAAGTTTGCACATTGACAGAATCAATCTAAAAAAATGTAATGTCGGCAGCCATATTGGCTTGGCACTGCTGAAGCTTAGTATTCCAGAACACTCTTGTCATTGAATGAGTTAAACAACCCCTACACAAGTATGTAATATATTGTGGGTTAACATAATGTGGACCCTAGGACTTTGGCCAATCAAATGACATTCTCCTGATGAGGGAATAAAAACTTTCGACAATTGTGGACTCATTTGTTAACACATCAGTATCATATTAAATGATACAGTTGTGTGATTTAAACAAATATATTGCTTACCAGTGGCAGTGCAGTAATAATAGCAGCCAGTGCTCTCCCATCACAAAGTATAGTGAGATTAATGCAGTTATTTTGCTTCTTGGTCAAATGCCCACAAATCGCAAGTTCCTGTTAACATGGGGGACTTACCAGGACAGCTCAGTTTGTGTTTCTGGACACCAGCTGACTGTGTCACTCATAATGATGGATACATTTAGCGTTGACGTATGTACCCACTTAAACCACGCCTTATGTGGTCTGTCACAATGATATCATCCTGCTGGCTCCATACTGCCTATCACCAGCAAGCCGAATGCTTTTATAGCATACTCATTATCGTGCTTGTTCACTGTATTTTACTAAAAGATGCTTGTTAATCCTATTGTTTTCACATTTTTTCACAGGGGCTCAAGACTTGGATCGTATTAGATTATCAACCTACAGAACAGCTTGCAAACTAAGATTTGTTCAGAAGAAATGCAACTGTGAGTCTAAGGCATTCATTGATTGATGGCAGATTAATACCTTCTGTGTCATAAATAGCATCTGCATGAGGAGGAAGAACGTTCAAATCTCTTTTAGGAAAAAAATTTATAAAATAAAACTATATGAATGAGGAAAGAATAAGGTGGTCCGTCCCATAAGTCAAAGAAGTGAAAACCAGGGAGAATATGTTCTAGTTGGGCGTGTCTCTAGCAGATGCATGAAATGCTGGATGAAGACATGCATTTGAAATATTTTAAGATTGTTGGCCATGAGTTAGCTGGCATTTCAGCGTCTTTATAATCTTTCAAAGAAGAATCATACAGATGATGATACTTTATTTCTTCTGATAGTTTTCCCTTCATCCTTTCCATGTTATCAACACCATTCAGAACCAAAATAATGATCCATGCTATTATTCATGCTGCCTTGTACAGTGCATCTGGTGGACATCTGGAATGTCATCGAGGCTTTTCGGGAGAATGGTCTAAACACCATGGACCTCAACACTGAGTTCTCTGTGACTCGTCTGGAAGCAATACTGTCCACTATTTTCTACCAGCTGAACAAGCGTATGCCCACCACCCACCAGATCAACGTTGAGCAGTCAATCAGCCTTCTACTTAACTTCCTACTGGCAGCATATGATCCGTAAGTCCTCCCCATTACCATCACCCATCAAAAGTCGATTTGCGTGCTAAATTTCTCATACAGTATTTGGACAGAGACACAATTTTTGTTGTTTTGGCTCTGTACTTCAGCACATTGGATTTTAAATCCAATCCAAAGTGCAGACTGTCAGCTTTAATTTGAGGATATTTACATCCATATCAGGTAATCCGTGTAGGAATTACAGCCCTTTTTATACATAGTTTCTCCTTTTTAGGGGAGCAAAAGTAATTGGACAATTGGCTGCTCACCTGTTTCTTGACCAGCTGTGTGTCTTTGCATCATTAATTCATGCTGCTGTCCTAAACTTGAGGACTAAATAAGTGTCTATGCCAGTGAAGCAGGCCATAATGAGGAAAATCTGAATAAATCAATTAGTGACATGAGAAAAACATTGGGTGTGTCAAAATAAACTGTTACATTGAACTGTTATATAGGAAGCAAGAACGCACTGGTGAGCTCAGCAATAGCAGCAGACGTGGCAGACCACGGAAGACCACTGTAATGGATGATAGAAGAATGCTTTCAATTGTGATAAACCCATTTTCAACTGATGAACACTCTCCAGGCTGTAGGCATTTTTGTCTGCCACTGGAACTGGCTCACTTGTCAAATGTTCACATAAATATAGAAGCTGATTAGCCGGGCCAATCACGGTTGGGCGGTGCACACGTAAACAGAAGCTACATTCTGCTTAATTTACTTTATTAATTAAAGTAATTTACTCCACTTATTTTTTTTGAATGTTTTGGACTCTGAATTAGCCTGTTATGGAGCAATAGTTAAAGGGGAACGTCGGGTTATTTCTTGAACTTCTATATCGATTTTATATGTTTAATGTGAATCTTGGAGCTTACCGCACTAGAACGGCACCTCCCGGTTCCCTTGTTTCCAGACTTCTGATCTACATAAGTGGTGGTTAATTACAGCTGCAGGTCTGTACTGTATACTGGAAGGTTCGAAATTGATCAGATTTGCTGATAGATAAAAGTATGATATGACTAAAGGGATGCCATCCTCATTATCTTCAGGTTCTTCCGAGTTCGGCGATGTATAATTTATCTATGAAAATTGAAAACATTGCATATAAACTAATATTGCACTCAAACCTCAGTTCCCTCATAATATTGAAATCGTAGCATTCTCTCTGATTCTGGAGGAATAATTTCTAAAATAAGTAGTCTAGGGTTGTGACTGAAAATGCCTTGGTATATTGTTCCTCAGTGCATAAGTGCAAAAGGACATGCGTTCCACAGACTTCCAATTCAAAATTGGAACATGTGCAAGAAATGGCTAATAGCAATTAGAAATTAAAGATATGACATACATACACCTGCAACCGCATTGAAAAATCTCTGGGTTTGCAGTAAACATTTCTTGAATGAAGACTATACAAATTAGATTTATGTGCTGAACTTATGGGTGCAGAAGTACAAAGTATACTGAAGAAAACTGCTATCCCATCTATTTTCACTTGGTCCAAGCCACCGGCGCATTCCAAAGGTCCCTTCGAGAAAAGAGCACATGCTGAGGTATGTTGATTGGATAGCCTATGGTGATACACAGCGAATATCTACCACCGATAACGATGCAGCGCTTCTGGAAAAAAGGGAACCGAGAGGCGCAGTTCTAGTGCGGTAAGCTTCAAGACTCACATTAAACATGTAAAATTGATATAGAAGTTTCCTATCCATAGGTTGTGTAATTATTAGCCAGTAGTGAACAAGCTGTCACTGTGGGCCATGTTTGAAAGATTAAACTTTTGCCATAACCTGTCGGCAGACAAAATCTTTCAAACAAAGGCGTTACAGTGGTTTGAAACTTTGAATAGAATGTATCCTGCTAATTTGGGAAATAATCCTGTTCAAAAGTTCGTCTGTAATCTCCATTGCATTCTCGTTCGAACAGTTGCCTATCGGACTAGAAACACAATAGAACTTCCGGAAGGGAAGACTCTTCCTGTGGATATGGTAGCTGGTACTTCCGAGCCCTGAGATTCACTGTACCCTCCCAGAGGCTAAATAATTTAGCCGGTGGGTTCAGAGATTGTTGATGATGTGACTGCTGATGGCAACAGTAGGATCTTATCTGCTCAGATCCAATAAAATGCCTCAAAACTCATTGGACGATGCCTCACCTTGCAGCAGGACAATGACCCCCAAGCATACTGCAAAAGTAAGCAATGAATTTTTCAGGGCCAAAAAGTTGAATGACTCGCCAATTCAATCACCCGTCCAGAATCCAATTGAACATGCGTTTCATTTGCTGAGGAGTGGGCAAGACAGAAGGCATAATGCCCCAGAAACAAACAGGAAATTAAGATGGCTGCTGTACAGGCCTGGCAGAGAAAGTCACGACATCCAGAACTGATAAAACAGAACTGACTTGAAAAGATAAAAATAATATTTTATTTATGATAATTTACACTTTTTCCAAACCTTTGTTTGGAAAAAGATCTGGTCATCAGCTTATTAACTTTCTTGTTTCGTTAATGCGCCGTAACGGTCCTGATCCCACTCACTTCCTGAAGCGTGCGTCACTAAACAAACCGAACAGCAAAGAAGCTAGCAACAGTTTCTAGTTCTCAGAAAATAGTTCTTCAAAATAAAATCTATCAGCACCGCTTTTTGTCTGTGCTGTTGCGCCCCGAGGATCGGGTTGTTCGATCCCCGGTCCTGCCAGATCCAAGAATGGCCGGTGCCTTGAGGAAGTGGCAATTGGCAGCTGCTTCCGGGGTGGGGGGAGGGACTCGGAGGGAATCGTCGCAAACAAGACAGCCCTGGGCGAGCTGGAATCATGGTTATGAGCTAGAGGAGTCACGCCCTCTTTCCTGCTACCGGTCGAAGGGGTTGTAGCGGCGATTCTATAGTGGTTGCTACACGGGGGGAATTGAATTGCGTAGGGTCCAATTGGCTACCAAATTGGGAGAAAGAGGGAAAATATAATTTTAAAATAAAATCTATCAAAAATGGTTAAAAGTTTCAAACGTTCGGTTCCGGGTGTCATGATTTTCTCGGCATAATCCGAATTGTTTGCATTCATTTATGTGCTAAAAGTGTGCTTTAGAAACCTATTTCGCCATGCAATGGGAGTGAATGGAGAGAAAAAAAGTAATTCTTTGTTGGTCAGTTGCTGACCACTGGAGTAACTCATGAGGTTGAGAGTGCATATTCTGACTAATATCGGTGCCAGGTAGCTTTACAACATTATGTTCTAACAAACGTCCGTATACCTTTAATTTGTCCAATTACTTTTGCTTCCTTAAAATGGGTGGCTGTGTATAAAAAGGGCTATAATTCCAAGCACTGCACTGTATCTGTTCATTAAGCTGGAAAAACCAGTGGGACAGCATTTCACCGGATGCCCCCATCATATTGCTTTCTGACCCCTTGTGCTGTGAGGACGGATTGTGTTTCTGTCTTGTGATTTTGCTGTGTTTTCTTGCAGGGAAGGCCTCGGTAAAATCTCAGTCTTTGTCGTGAAGATGGCCCTGGCAACAATCTGTGGAGGAAAGATTTTAGACAAGTTAAGGTGTAAGTTGTAGTATTATTAGTTTCTTTGGTACAGATGACAAAAAGGCACCGTATAGACCCAAATGTGTGAGTACATGCCTGGCATGGTGTCAGTAACCCCTTTGCACAGATGCCAAATTTGGTCAATTCTCACCTATTTAGGGGATGTTCTATTTATGGCTTTATAACTCCAGGTGTGAGCATCACAGAAACAATGAAAATGGCTTAAATGAAACAAGACAGTTGTGTCATTTACATTACTAATTGGACTCGTTTATTTTCATAATTTACCTCAAAATAAAGTGCCACAAATGCAAAGAAACTTTGGAAAAATGCTAAAAATAAAAAAATACAAATCTTTTTAGTTTGCAATGAAATAATGAGAGCTGTGTGAAACAGGTAAAACTAGCCATTTGGGAGAGATTTCGAGACAATAAGGGACAACAAAGTACACTGCCTACATTTTGCATCATAGATCTTTAGTAGCTCTGCATATCACCCTCAGATTTTGCACTCTTGTGGAGTCTACGATCCATGAAATGTAGTTTTACCTGTTTCACATTTGTAGCTCTCAGTATTTAATTGCAAACTAAACGATAGATAGATAGATAGAGGGAAATTTAATTGTAAAAACAACTAACATTTGCATACTAGCATTTTTTCCAAAATTTATTTGTATTTGTGGTACTTTATTCTGAGCTAAATTATGAAAATATAATAATCTTTGCTTCATTTGACACATTCAATGCCAGAGTGTTCTGGAACACTAAACCTCTGGTTCAGTTCATTATTAAAACAATGTCAAGCAATGTTGATGGAGATATAAATAATTCATTTTCAGTACTTCTTAGTTTGGTTAAGTACTGAACCAGAGGTGATAGTGAAAACAGTTTTCCATAAAAATCAGCTCTTGCATAACTATAGATATGTAAAAATGAACAAACATAATCACTGGTCATTTGTATAGATATGTACAAATGAGCTGTCCATGTCAGTTAGCCTACTGTGTATCAACCATTTCAAACAGAAAGTTATCCTAGGGCAAAAATAATGTAGGCTAAAATCTGTGGTGTGAGGAACTAATTAAAAACGGAACCAACAAAACAATGGTCACTGGAGGAGATATGGGCGATATGGGAAATAATCCCACGTCACCCCCCTACTGAGGTCACTCCACTGGCTGCCGGTCACGGGCAGGATCAGGTTCAAAGTTCTGACCCTGGCCTACACTGCAGCCAAAAAGGTCAGGCTCCTACCCACAGGACTTAATCCAGAACTACGCTCCTGCTTGACGACTTTGACTGCTGCAGGGAGACTTGAACTTCTTTTCCTCCGTGTCAACGGCTCTTGCTCCCCCCGACTGTGGAGTTCTTCACCCTAGCTACCAAGTGGTGGAACAAACTCCCCACTCCTCTACGTTCTGCTCAAACACTGCCTGTTTTCCGTTGTGGTCTGAAGACGCCACCTCGACTAACCTACCTATCTAGGACCGATTCCATAGTACTTGTTTTCTATTTAACTTTTTTGCTATTTTATAGTTCAGAATGTATAGCTGACTGTGTGTACTATATTCATTGTTCATTACGAGGGATAGCTCCTACGTTATGAGAAAGATGTGCTTTGTCGGATCTGCTTTGTAGTCGCTTCAATTATCTTCAGTATACACTTATTGTACGTCACTTTGGATAAAAGCATCTGCCCAATGATTGTAATGTAAAGTGGAAATCAGAATTATTAAATATAAGTCGGGAATATGCCAATTTGGTTTTCATACCGTGTAATTTACTCCCGCTAAATAGAGATACAGCGATGATCAAGTGCGTTTGTAAAATTTTGACATATTCCCCACTTGATTGTGTTCAATTTCTTTATATTCTTGGTCACTGGCACAGAAACGTGTTGGTACAAATTGACGGGGACGCGTTATTCCCACACCCCGATGTTTGTTTAGATGGTTAGAAATCAGTCGTTTTTTTTTTTTTTACATGGGATAAATATAACTTAAAATATTTCTATATTATCTAGAACGATGTATAAAAAAAATTTTACAAACAAATATGGGTAAAAGACGGTAAAAGAACGGAATTGTTAATTTTTTCTTGTTTAGTTATCTATTTTATTAACAATATTATATCATATTCTTGAATCTTGTTGATGTTATTTCACTACCCACCCTGTCATGACACAGCATAGCGTTAGCCAGTTAACTTTAACTAGTTATTCTATTTTAGCTGTGCTGGGCATTGGATTTCTATTTAGTCCAGAGGGAAGAGTATCCCCTACTGGTATACCAACACCTATTCTAGCAGCAAAATGGCTTTCCCAGGGAGTCTCCCAACCAAGTGGAAACCAAGCCAACACCTGCTTAGTTTCTTTATTTTCATTTAGAAGGATACAGTTGCTGGATCTTTTTTTTTTTTTTCACTTTTATGAAGTAATGTTTTTGCTTTTTTCTTCCAGATATTTTTTCACAGATATCAGACTCTGGTGGCATAATGATTTACTCTAAATTTGATCAGTTCTTGCGGGAGGTTCTGAAACTGCCAACAACTGTTTTTGAGGGTCCTTCTTTTGGTTACACTGAACAAGTCACAAGATCTTGCTTTGCCCAGCAGGTGAGTTCTATACAAATACAATCTGTATAATTATTTATTTAATGGTTATGTATTGCACATTGTCAATATTGTTTATATGCTGTTGCCACTCATTTAACATTATTTATAACGCCATTTGATCGAATTTGAGAAAAAAATATTAAAACAACTTTTCCAACTTTCTATATCAATAGCTTAGCCAGTAAGCCAGGCCAGTAGGCCTATATAGCCTGTATGCGTGCGTGTGAGAATGCAGAGAAATATAAAAACACCAACAAATCCAGCTTTGTTTTACAGATTTTATTTTTCACAAAACATCTAATGAGAGGAAAGCAGATGACCTCCCTCCTAAATATTTTCTTATGTTTTCAGTTTTGAGCACTTCTTTTTGTGATATCAGGCATAAGACAATGAGATGGCTCTAGCACTAAATCCCCCTTATATTATACACATTTAGTATATTGAATTACATAGTGAGATCCCTTTGTCAAAATACACCTCACTGGTGAAAAATTAAAGAACACTGTATTATTTATGCAGATAAATTTCAGCACATTTCCATTTTAGAATTTTCATTAAAGACCCTGTGCAATGAAAATACTCATTCCTAATAGTTATTTTATGAATAAAGAACTACTTAAAATACATACATTGATGTTATTTTGAATTTGCTGTCTTTATCCTGAAAGCAAAAATCTTTTACCAGTGGTCGTTGAACCCTGTTTGTCATTTGCCATTACATTTTATACCATAGGGACTGTATGGACAAGTGACTGTTTGGGCCTGTCAAAATCTTGATCAACTCAGAAGTACAATTCAGCTGTGCTGCGAGGAACACATTGTTGCTAAGATGGAATAACTAGTTAAAGTTAACTGGCTAACACTATGCTGTGGCATTACAGGGTGGGTAGGGAAATAACATCAACAAGATTCAAGAATATGATACAATATTGTTAATAAGATAGATAACATTTATTCTGAAAATTTATTCGGAGGCTTGACAATTGGAGTTGCCAGATATCAGTACTTGCTAAGGTTAGGGTTAGGGTTAGGGTTAGGCAGCAAAGATTCAGGTCCCACTCAAGAGGTGAAGGTGGCTTTGTTTCTATTCGGAACTGTATTTTGATACAAAATTGAAATAACACAGAAGTAAATTAGGTTTAAAAAAAAATCATAAAAAATGACAGAAGTCTACAGTATATCACTTATGTCATGCAAAGTTTTGTAAAGCTTGGACATACAATAGTCTACAAGCACAAATTCCCTAATTGCAATGAAACAAGGATCTGTGCCTTGCAAGATAAGCAATTTTGATCAAGGGTTATTTCCATAAACATTGTAGCTCTAAGGGGCTACTTGTTTGCTGTTTTGGGAAGCAAGCCTTGATTATCAATGATGGAAGTCACACACATTTCATTTCATTTTGTAAAAAATGTAAAAATGTATTGATAGCAACCCATAAAATTATTCAAAAGAACAGAATCATAAAATAAAAGTACAATCTGATGTGCTCAGGCCCACACTTTTGTAGTTGGCAGGTCTAACATGCAAGCCAAAGTAGCACATCTTTAGATGTTGCCAAATATTTTATTTCTATAGATGTTTAACAATGGAATGTGTCTGTTTGGCAATTTGTAAGTAGAAAGTCAGAATGGCCCTAAAATGGATCCCTGAGGGCACAACAAGGGATAGGAGCAGAGGAGAACCCCCCCCCACACACACACATACACACTCATAACCAGCACACAGTGCCTACTGATTTATTACACTCCCCAGCTGTAATATACAGTACAGCTCTATACAATTACACACTGTTACACTTACCTTGAATTTCTACTTTTTATTTGTTTGCTTTCTGTCAAGAGAACCGTTATAAGCACCAGACTGTGAAAGCACTCCTGCCTAACAACGAAAACAATTAAATGCAAGCTCTTTTTGGCTTTCTACTTGATACATGTACGGCATGTCAATTTTAAATGTGGTGATGTTAAAGTTTAAATTGTCCACTGTTTGCCTAACTATGGTCTTTTTCAATCCTCCAACGGTAATGAACAGAAGAAGGTCTCCCTCAATACCTTCCTGGACACACTCATGTCTGATCCGCCCCCTCAGTGCCTGGTCTGGTTGCCACTAATGCACCGACTAGCCAACGTAGAGAATGGTGAGTCACTGCCAGAGTTGTACAGGCAACTTATGAACAGTTTGTTTACTGGAAAACGTTTACCATAATTCATATATTTGAGAGCCATTGTTAATAAAAAAATTTTTTTTTACATTCAAGTTATTATTATATTAACTTATTATTCTCAGAACGTAAAATAATTTTCCTTCAATATGTAAACCACCCTGTTGGACAATTAAGTCTTTGATTGTTTATTAGTAGTAGTTGTAGTCGTAGTACAAGTACATAAGCTTTCAATATAACAAATTTATTGTATCCACATACTTTGGCGTTGTGTTTATTCTGTAATAATTTGTCTCTTTTTATGATAATGTATCATTGAATGCATTAAACCTTTGTATTGAATATTTAAATGTTGCTGATACAGTAATAGGTACAGTAATAGTTTTCACGTCAAGTATGCTTGCAGTGACATCATTGTCTTCAGTGACAATTAGGTTGACACCATCTGTTAATTAGCTGGACTGTTAACTATTATGCAATTTGTGAATACTGCTCTGGAATGGGAGTCATTCTTTTTTTAATTTTTTATTCGTCACCCAACCCCAGGCTGTATGCATCCAATTCCCTCCCCAATCTGGAATGTCCAACTGTCTGCAACCGCAGCAGCATTCCATGCGCCCTGCCAATTCTGGAGAGCTCGGACACCCACGGTTCTCCTCCGAAACACGTGCCGTCCTGCAGCTGCTTCTTTTCACATTGCAGACCACAGCTAAGCTCACACAGAGAGGTCTCGGAGGAGGGACCTTTCATATGCAGCTTTGACATGCGGTCTTATGAGCTCCCTTATCGGCTAGCGGGGGTCACCCAAGAGTGATGAATCACAGACCCCTGTCCGATTGAACCCTCCCATAACCTCGCCTCCCATAGCTACCAGGCACAGTCCACATTGGCACGGTGCGGATTCGATCTGAGGCCATGAGACTCATCTATGCATCGCAGCATAGTGCCTTAACCGAATGCGCCATCCAACAGCCCTAGGCTAGTTTTCATTTAATTACTCGAGTGTTATTCAATATGCAAACTACAGTGAAAACTTACATTTTTGTCTCTAAACAATAATTTATCACAATTTCTGTAGAATTTATTCTATTATGTGGAACTGTCATCCATTGTTCACCACTACATTTCTGTACGTACAATATCATATAATGGACAAGTGATCTGGTACACCGTTAAACATAGATACCAAGAAAATAAGTCAAACATGAGCACCAGGGTGCTGTTACTTGGCCTTCGTATGACCGTGCAGAACACACACTTCTTTTCAAAATGGTACTTTACCATACGTGGCTTCATTTCAGATAAAATGTGCTCACCACTTGGTAGGTCAGTAGGATGCTGTTTTGAGGGTTAGATATAGTCTTAGAGGTTTGCCAGCCTGTACAGTAGGTAACTCCTCTAAAACGGTTGTGGTTTTTGATGGAGGGCTAAGCTTCAGAGTCGCATAGTACTGTCATGATATAAAGTGCTTTTGTTTTTATTGTGTGGTGCCAGGAAGGGAGTTGTGGTGTGGCCCTCTATTGGACAGCACCGCCACTACACCCAGGCAGGGGAGGAGGCAAATCATAAATCAACCAGCTGCTTTGTGTTGGCCTCATTAGTTTGCCTTACAAAAGAGTTTAACTTGTTTTGGTTTAACTTGTTGCTGCGTTTGTGGCCCCTTGTTTCCCATTTTGGTGAGTCTTTTTCTGTTTGGTGCCGAAAAGCATAATTAATTCAGTTATTTAACCCTTTTCCCATTGTTTTCCTGTCTGTCCACCACGTGGTACAGCGACCTTCCCCAGCGCTGTGCCACATTGGTAGATAATTGCGGGCGCGGGTACACAGACAGTTTTTTTTTTTCCATTTTTATTCAGTTTTTTTTTTGGTTGGCCCCGCAAGAGGCACTGCACTCGAGGGAGGCAGCAGGCCAAAAATTCTCAGCGGGCCAGCCTTCCTCCCAGCCAGACTCTAGAAAGTGACTGGGGTCTTCACTTTGGAGGATCTGGTGGCCTGCCCTCCGGACCAACTGGGCGAGCTCCTGGAGATGGTCACCGAGGCCTACCCTAACCCGGGGGTGAACCTAAACATGTGGACCACGGAGGACCTGGGCCCCTGCCTGGGCCCCTGCCTGGGCCACAACTGGTACGCCCTGGACGACTCGGAGGGAGAGGCCTGGGACGAGCTGGATGGGTCCCAATGGTGCAAGTGGTGTGTGAACCCGCGCCACCGTGGGGACGGTGTCCTATCAGGGGACCTGCTAGAAGCCGAAACTCAGCCGCCCTGTCCCTAGAGCCTGCCGGAAGCTGCAGCGGGAGGATGAGGCGGCGCAGGAGACCACAGCTCTGCCACACTCTCCCGAGGCGCCGCCAGAGGCCGCAGCCCCACCGCCATGTCCAGTGGCTCAGCCGGTGGCTGCCGCCCCGTTGCCATGTCCAGAGGCTCAGCCTGAGGCCGCCACCATGTTCAGGGGAGCTGCCGGAAGGACCCGCCCTGCCGCCCTACTTAGCGAGAGGCCACCATGCCGCTTTCCTCCCCAAAGGGTCCCTCGACACCACCTGTCGCCATGAGCCCTCCAGAGGAGTCCTCAATGGCGCCTGACACAACAGCGGGCCCAAGGAGCCCTCTGAGCCGCCAGAGGCTGCAGCCCCACCAGACTTTGCAGAGGAGACGCCAAAGGCCGCAGCTCTGCCGCCCGGTCCCGAGGCACTGTCAGAGGCCGCTGCCTTGTCCTGATATGCTGCCAGATGCCGCCACTCCGCCCCCTTGTCCCGGGGCCACTTCCAGAGGCCGCAGCCCCACCGGCTTGCCCCAGGGCACTCCCAGAGGCCACAGCCCTTCCGCCCCATCCCGAGGTGCCACAGCCCTGTCCAGAGATCCAGCCAGAAGCCGGAGGCCGCCGCCCCATCAAGAGGTCCAGTCGGACAAGAGTCCCGGTGCTGTGAATTCTTCTTTCGCCTCTGTTGGAATTTGCAGTCAAAGTTGCGAATTGTATCCATTTCCTTTTCAAAGTCGCGGTCCACTGTCCATATCAATTGATCTTAAAACCTTTTCAACGTCCATTGACATTACAGTTCATAGCAGTAGCAGCATTAAGTAAACAGAGGCCATGTGAGTTTATTTATGTGCGAGGCATACCGAAACTCTGAGCCAATGGAAACTAGGACGGTCTTAATGGACAGCTGATTAGTCTGCCCCTCAAACTGAAGCATGCCCCTGACAAACATGATTTTAACAAGCATATTTGTGTTATTTATTACAGGTATTTAGAGATAGTAAATATGTTGTATATTATATTAAGTGACTTCTAAAACACTTTAACTTTCATTATATGGAGAAAAAAAAACAAAAAACTTTTTTTCGTTTTCCGGCCGGACCGTTTTACCAGCTCGTGTCACATATATGGACTGAAATAAATACTGGGTAACGTATAGATACACATTGAAAGTGAAAGACAGTTAAATGTCTCAGTCTATTGCTGCGCTATCATAGTATGGATGTTGAGACAAACAGACCCCAATACAATAAACAAGACATTTTGGTAAATCAGGTTAAACAAATTTCATTTGTTGCAGACAAATGAGGCAAAAAGTGTAAAACACAATAATAATAATAATAATAACTTGCGGCAAAGAGCTGCTGAGCAACAGCTATCAGATGTAGCATTGTTCCTGTGGTTATTGAGGCTCCAGGGGATGATGTCACCTTCTTTAGTGGACGTTCTGCTCCGCAAACACTAAGTTATGTTTTTTCCAACTAGTCATCCAGGTGATTTACTGCAAAGGTTGCAGAAAAGCAAGAAGATATGTTCTGCTACATCTGCATATTTTATTTGGGGTCAGAGAGAAATACAAGATCAACAATGAGCACAAACATCAACAGTGCCTTAAAAAGACATATCATGTCTCCTTCAGTAGTAGACACTGAACAATGCTACTGGAACACAGGCTGGATTATAGAGACTCCGTAATATATCCTCCCCCAATCAATCTCACTGTGAATCACTTTGAACACTGCCTCTGTTTGGAATGACAAAATACAGAGATATACAGATGCTAACCCTATAGGAGAGGTTTATCTAAATTTGGTAAATAAATCTAAGGCTATCAGAGGGATGCTGAACATCAGCAAAATGTTCTGTCAGAGCACCCTAGTGTACAGATCCAGGCCAGTAAGATTCCTATTTCCTGGCATATAACCAGGACTTTGATGTTGTGATATCTTCCCTCCCCCAGTCTTTCACCCGGTCGAGTGCTCCCACTGCCACACTGAGAGCATGATGGGATTTCGCTATCGCTGCCAGCAGTGTCATAATTACCAGCTTTGTCAGGACTGTTTCTGGAGGGGACATGCCAGTGGTTCCCATAGCAACCAGCACCAAATGAAGGAGTACACATCATGGGTAAGGAGGAGAGGGCTGTGACTGCATTAAACCAGTTTGTGCCCAACGATCCTCTTCTCTGTCATGCAACAGACTGATACTGTGTTCTTTGTTTTGAAATAAGTTGTACATGCTCTGTTCTGTTGGAGAGAAAACTTGAAATTTAAGAATAAAGGTCAGTGACCATTGACCATTGTTTTTGCTGATTATTTTGGTAGATTCTGACCCCTGCGATGGTGTGCGCCAATAGCCTACTTTTCCTTCATGGTACATTCAAGTATAGGTGACAAATACTAATGTAAACTTGTTAATAAATGAGACCACTGTATGATAAGAGCATCAAAGCCCTGTTGTAATAGTTGCAGATGATTTTGATGATGGCTCTCTGGATGTAAAATATAATTTAACCAATTAAACTCATAAAATATGTTTGTCCCTGGGATAGAGATTAGGATAGACAACATAAATTATTCAGCTGTGGTCCACGCCTTTCATCATTCTGCTTTTTTTATCGTGCATCTTTCAAATGCTAATGAACGGTCTTCTCCAATATTCCTATTGCACTGTGGTCATTATGTTTCCATTCTATTCCTCTCCTTCATTCTATGGGCTGCTTCCTTCAGCTGTTATTGCAATTGTGAATTATTATAAAAAGAAAATGAGGTGTCTATGCTCACACATCCTGAATCTTTGTTATTAATGTTTTAACTTGAAAACGAAACACCAGTGTGAGAAGTAAGTGACTGCATAGGACATCTTTACAATAGCTTAAGAGTCAGAGAGAATTTTGGTGCATGGAAATAGCTTTTTTCTCCACACAATGGAAATAGAAATTCTGGATTCAATAAAAAGAAGCTTCATTCTTAAAATAATGTGAGAAAAGAGTGGCATTTTATACCTTCTGTGAGAAGACGTGTAATGTGAATGTTGATGCAGGTAAATCATTTTATAAAATCATTAATATAGATTTGTGTTTGTTATATTGAATAGTGTGGCAGGCATAAATTGTATGACATTCTAAGAATATCAATAGCGCAAGAGCATTAGTTGAATCTCTATATGAGGTTGGAAAAAAATCTAGGAAGCAAAGATTTTCAGAAAACATTCTTGGATGATCACTGCATCTCTGATGCACCAAAAGTCTTCAATTAGGGTTTTGCATAATTTGCCTAATTTGCATACTAATGAGGCAAACTCAGATCGCCAGTTGTACCCTATATACTTCATATTTTGATGCCTACAACAATGTTTCATGTTTGTATTTATTACTAAGTCACTCATGAACTTCTTCACGAACTGGATGAACTACAAAATCGACAATTAAATGCACAATTATCTTTTTGGTGTTTTTTATTGCTACCTCCCATGCTTCATTTTAGGTTTTTTATAGATGATACATCAATTTTGTATAAGCAGGGTAATAATGTGGCCTCAGATATGGCAGGGCACACAGCGTATGTGCCTTGTCTTAATCTTACTCTGAATTGGATCCAGTGAGACCTATTATGTCATCTTTTTAAATAATCAAATCATAACTACCATACACAATATCATGAAAATGCATTACATTTAAACTTTTCAACTGTCTCAACTCTCTCTGGTGTCCAATTTGACAATTTGATTATGCATGTCATTCAATCAACACATTGCTTCATAGGTATGACTTGACTTGGCAATTAATATAGACTGAAAAGGCGGGATAGGCAACAAAGCCGGACACTGAACGTTCACAATGGGGTGTAATCTTGGTTGAATTGATGATTTGTCGCATTTATCTCCATATTAACCCCTTTGCGGAGTCCCCCTAGTGGCCATAGCGCCAGCACCGTGAGATTGCTCAACTCAGACATTATTACTGATCCTGCAACCAAACTGAGTAGAAACAATAAACTCTGTGTTTTATCTTTATTAGTACATGATACATGACAATTATGCCAAACACTGAGTTCCTAAGTGCCACCATTGTCACGTACGTGGTCCATTTAACAAGCAACTCCCAACCAGTCTCACCAGAAACTATATGGACCCGATCATGACATAATAGCGTATAACATATGCCAATGCATGAAAAATTCTGTTCACTCAATAGCGAAATAAACTCTTTTATCCAACTCTTTTATACATTATCAGCTTTCCAATGGTGTTTTACATGTTTCATTTGATATTTAACAATAAAAGACAACAGAGCGTAAAAGAAAGTTTAATTGTGTCGAATAGTGTTGGAGAATATGCCTACGAACATTGCAAAGATTTCCTCCTCAATATGGAAGTATTACTGCGTGTACAATTTACATTAGTTTTCACACTCCACCACTGTCTATTGCCATATGTTTGATATGAAATTCAGTACTATTCTCTAATGAGTGCATTTCACATACTGTAGTGTAAGCTCATAGGTGACTCTGTGAAACTAGAAAATTGTATTGTAATCTTATTGTACATAATGTAGACTATGGCGTATTAGTATCTCACTGGGCTAGACATAGAAAGTGCTCATTCAAATTTACCGTGCGCTGATATGTGATAGATGAATGTAAAATGTAGTGATTATACATAGCAACCTTTGCGAAACTCACTACTGAGAAATGTCATCCCAGGGCATGCAGCAAAAGATTACATCCTCTAGAGTACAGAAACAAGTGATGTTTTATTGAAGTACAAGACTGAATGATTAGGCAACCTATTTAGGCATGTGTACCAGTGTGATAACTGTTTTCATCACATTCAATGCCAGAGTGTTCTGGAACACTAAGTCTCAGCAGTGCGTAGCCAATATGGTAGCTGTCATTCAAAATTTTTAGATTGATCCTGTCAAACAGTTCACAATTAGAGCAACGTCAAACAATGATGGTAATATAAATGTATTTTCAGTGCTTAACAAGACTCTTACATTGGTGATGTGTAATAGTGAAAATCGTTTTCCGTAAAAATCATGTGAAAATGAACAATAAACATAATCACTGGTAATTTGTATAGATATTTTAAAATGAGCTGTCCACATGAGTTAATTTGCATCAACAGTTTCAACAGAAAGTTATTCTGAGGCAAGAGAAACGCGCAGAAACGTGTTGGTAGCCCACAAATTGACAAAGACGCCTTACTCCCATGGCCTGATGTTGGTTTTGGTGGTTTCTTATTCTAGCTGAATTTTAAAACATAGGCTAAATATAACTTAAAATTATGCCATCTAGAACCATGTAAAAAAAGAGGAAATCTTGGTAAAAGGCGGTTAAAGAACGTCAGTGTAAATTGGTCATTGCTACATTTTTTCAGACTGAAATCCAGAATTCTTTACAAGTATAGCAGTGTAAAGACGGCTGTGGTCAATGTTAGTCACCCTCGGCACTTTAGACCCGTATTTATGTTGACTTACATCGCCCGCGGCACTGAATAACTGAATGAGGCAGATTAATATGCTTTATAATGGACAAAAAGTATTTTACTCATTCTATCACAGATTTTGGATCGGTTTTTGGACCGATATATGCTGTATATCTATACCCTATATACTGATGAAAATTCCCACTTGAAAATTATGCAAAAGTGAGTTGGATGAGTTCATTTGTATCAACAGTTCATTTGTAGTTAATTATATGTTATTTTATGATTTACTTAGGGCTTAAGCATATGGATTAGGTAATTACACCAATAAGTGGATAAGCCCTTAAGAGCGATATAACAATTATATAACAATTAATTAAAATGTAAGCATGGGTCTGAGCAACAAAATTTGACACCTAAAAGCCATAATTGTGTTTTGAATTGTCTTTTTTTTTGTATGTATCCCAAAATTATGCTAATTATGTCAATGATGTGGATTATCCAGTTGTAGGGCACAATTGGTGATTTTATGAGTGTTCCTTATTAGTATGCAAATTAGGCTAATTAAGCAAAGCCTTAATTGAGGACTCTTGGGGACTCATCAGATATGCAATCCGTGATCATCCAGGAACGTCTTTTGAAAAATTCAGCTTTCTACATTTGTTTTCCAACTCAATGTCTAATGCTCTTGTGCTACAGTGTAGTGTCTTTTCCTTTCATTTACAAATCCCAGTCAGTATAAAATGTAATTAAAAACAGAAAGCAATGATTTGCAAATCATTTTTGACCTGTATTCAATTGAAAAAGTACGAAGACAAGATGTTTAATGTTTTAACTAATCAACTTTATTGTTTTTTGTAAATATACGCTCATTCTAAATTTGATGCCTGCAACACGGTTGGGACAGGGGCATGTTTACCATTGTGTTACCATCACCTTTCCTTTTAAAAACACTCAGTAATCTTTTGGGAATTGAGAACACTAATTGTTGTAGTTTTTAAAGCTGAATTTTTTCCTATTCTTGCTTGATATAAGACTTCAGCTGCTCAACAGTCAGGGGTCTCCTTTGTCGTATTTTGCGTTTCATAATGCGCCACACGTTTTCAATGGGAGACGGGTCTGGACTGCAGGCAGGCCAGTTTAGTACCCGCACTCTCTGACGACGAAGCCACGCTTTTGTAACACGTGCAGAAAGTGGCTTGGCATTGTCTTGCTGAAATAAGCAGGGACATCCCTGAAAAAGAAGTAGTCTGGATGGCAGCATATGTTGCTCCAAAATTCATATGTACCCTTCAGCGTTAATGGTGCCTTCACAGATGTGCAAGTTACCCATGCCATAGGCTCTAACACAACCCCATACCATGACAGACGCTGGCTTTTGAACCTTGCGTTAGTAACAATCGGGATGGTCCTTTTCCTTTTTGGCCCGGAGAACACGACGTCCATTCATGGATGCTCCTTTTATACCCAGTCATGATAGCATCACCTGTTACCTATTCACGTGTTTACCTGTGGAATGCTCCAAACTGGAACATTCCACAACCTTCCCGTCCCAACTTTTTTGGAATGTGTTGCAGGCATCAAATTCAGAATTAGCGTATATTTTAAAAAATCTATAAAGTTCAGGTAAAACATTAAATATCTTTTCTTTGTACTGTTTTCAATTAAATATATGTAAAAGAGAACTCACTGCATTCTGCTTTTATTTGCATTTTACATACCGTCCCAACTTTTTTGGAATTGTGGTTTGTAATAAAATATAATGAAAACCCTTTCAAATCATACCTACATTTCCTTTTTCAGCTGCAGCTCACCTTGCTTTTTCCCCCAGAAATCTCCTGCTAAGAAGTTAACTAATGCACTCAGCAAATCCCTCAGCTGTGCTTCCAGTCGTGAACCTTTGCATCCCATGTTCCCAGAGCAGCCAGAGAAACCACTAAACCTGGCGCACATTGTGTAAGTACAGTAAACCTGCACTCTTCTTAAAGCACTTGGGTGCTGTAATTTGGCCTAAGTTCTCTGACAGCAGACAGCAGTTTCATGTTGGGTTATAGATTTTACCAGTCGCGTACCATGGATGTGAAACTAGGCCTTCTGTGACCTTACCTTTAAATGGATGATTACTCTCAACCAGTTTCTATTTACATTTTGTGATTATCAATAAAGCAATTAATTAAATAACAAAAATCAATAAATATAGTGTGCTAGTATTTTTTCTTTGTCATAAAATTGTGTAGCATTTAAATATACTGTATGTAACGATGGCCGGTACACTGGAAAAGGGGGGGCATAAACGGAACAGTAGCATACTCTCAACCCATTCCATTAATTTTGCATGAACAATTAATTTGCGGAATAATCAAGACCAATATGTAGCTTATAATGGTGAAGAAATTATAATGGGAAAGAGATAACTACAACATGAGGTTCTTTAACAAGCATGGCAATAATCAGAATAATTAGCATTAGCGTAGTATATATCACCTTAAATAATATAATTAATTTTAAATAGCACTACAGTGGTACCTCGGCCCACAAATTTAATTCGTTCCTTGACCCCGTTCGCGAACCGAAAAGTTCGTGAACCGATTCAATTAATCCCATTGAAATTTATGTAAATCCCATTAATCCGTTCCCAGCCCAAAAACAGCCTTTTTTACAAGTAATTTATGGGTTTATGTGTGGCAAAAATACAGTAAGGAATTAAAGATAACCTTAATTATAGAAAAATACATTAAGACGATTGTAAGAGACGAACGCACCGACGCACGATGTAAACAACGCAACGCAACAACACTGACTAACACACAACTACTTTGTCCCCAGCCGCTGTGCGCCGAACGTATTACTCCGCCAAACCGACCGCGTGTGTTACACGAGTGTTTGTGTGTTCGCGCCCCGAAAAGTAGTTTGCGGGCCGATTCAGATTTTGTTCGAAATCTCTGTTCGTGGGCCGATTTGTTCGTGATTAGAAGCGTTCGTGAGGCGAGGTTCCACTGTACATTTAATAAAATTTAAAGAGGAAAACCTCTTGTTTAGTGTCTCGAACCAACGTTGAGCAAATCGCATAATTCAGGCTATTGTTGTTCATTGAGCATTTAAGCAGCAGAATCTCCGCATTACATATTAACACATTTAATGTCATCATAAATGTGTATATAGGTAAATGCTGCGCAAGTTTATGATGCAATAATGCCATCTCAAAATAAATTGGTAATCATTTGGGGCTCTATTTTCCGGCTGGCACATGACTGGTGGGGAGCCAGTGCAAGTGACATTTTTGGCATATATTTTCACGCTCCTGAGCCCGTTTGTCTCACCGTGCGCCGAAGTTGGAGGACAGTCGCTGGTGGAGGTGTGTAAGTCCAGATCGAGCGGCGAAAGTGCACATTTTGGGCTCTATTTTCTGGCTGGTGGTGAGCCATCACTGGCGAAGTGGCAATTTCATCACGGATTTGCACGCATTTGAGCCCGTTTGGTAATTTCATTGTGTGCTGAAGTGGGGTGGAAATCCACAGTTGTGTGGTGTGTCCATCAACTGTTTTGTGGATCATTTGCGGTCCAATCTGACTTTGAAATAAATCCCCCAATCAGGAAAAATGTATACTTTGCTTTTATTGTTCATCGTCTTTTTTCTTTTTTAATGTTAGGCTAATATGTTTTTAATTGTTTATGGCTGTTATTATACTGCACTGTGGTCCCGAGGGTACTGTATTCTTTCTTACACCCGTCTGTAATGAGAAGAATGACAAACTTGGTGCATATATTCACTCTTATTGCACGTATAGCAATAAAAATTTACCTCTTAACTCAATGACATTAAATTAAATCAAAGCAAAATAGATTGCAGTCCACTGCAGTCGTCGTCGTAAATTGACAGTGGGTGAACTCATTCTGCAAGTGGGAGGCCTCCCGACCACGACCGAATGAGCGTGTTCTGCTATCGTTTTTCTCTAAACCACGTAATCCGGGATAACCCGACATGGTCAAAACGAGTCCACCCAATACACTGCAATGCACACGGCTCTTAAGAGGACTGAAAAGAGGTAATTTGATTAGCTATGAGAGGGTTCAATTAAGCGCCCGGGCATGGACCGGGTTAACCCGATTTGCACTGATTGCGTGCGATTTAAAAGAACCGGCGTACTCTTGATGCCCCGGGGGCGTAATGTTATGATGACGCCGGTTCCTGTTCGATTTAAATAAACAAGAAAGCCCCTCCTTCGCCCGTCTTTACCGGGGAGCGTCACCAATGTGGGCATAACAGCGCACCAGGTTCACGAAATCGAAGCACACCCACTGATAAATATTCAGCATAACCCAGCCCATTTTCAACCTGCGCAGCGCGCTGTGAGCTGTGCCTCTGGTCCGAAAATAGCTAAATTCAGTAGCTACTCCCAGTTCGCAATACGCTGACGGCTTGCCGCACGCCATGCGCTTGCCGGAAAATAGAGCCCTTGGTCTTCTTTAGGCAAAGTAAACTGAAAGGTTGAGAGGAATTATCTGTTTAAAGGTAAGATTACAGAGGGCCTGGTTCTAAATCACACGGTAGGCTACTGGATTTTACTTCAGTGGAGCTTTTTGTTTTAGTTGGAGCTTAGTAGCCTAAATTCACATTTTACAGAACCATGAATGTTTCCTATTTTGGATCGATTTTTCTAACCAATTAAAATAAATACTCGTTTAAAGGGTTAGTTCGTAAATTACATCTCATTTACGACTTACCCGTGATCTTGTCAATCGATGGAGACCATTTTCAGCTGATTCCATCCTGTCCTCTAGTTATTGTTAATGCTAGCGCAACCTAATGGTATCAGCTAGCATCCACTACCAAACGCACTTAAACACACTCCGCGGTGCATCCAAAGCAAATAAAATACCACAACAGACTATCGGGGTGGATTTGAGTGTTTATACCATAATTTTGAAGTCAAATTATCGTTGAATTCTTTACTTTGTGCTATCGCCCTATGTTCTCTGTGGAAGGAACCAATGCGTTGACGTGTGGCGGCATTGCGATACTTTGTAACGTTACCTGCAATAGTAGTTCAGACACTGTTGGAATAGCAGCAACAACAACAATTCCACGTGGGTTGGCGGTAATCGCAACACAGGCGTAACCCGAAATAATCAAATTAGTATTTGTTAGCTAACATTGATGTAAAATGGTATTTCAGTGTGCATTTCTAGGTTGTCCAAATGTCGCCAAAAAATGGACACAACAAAAAATGGACACAACATCAGCAACATAATGCAGCAATAAAATGAAGTCAGCTGAGTACCTGAATGTACTGAATGACCAGGGCGGCTGTGGCTCAGGAGGTAGAGCGGGGCGTCCGCTGATCACAGGGTTGACGGTTCGATCCCCGGCTCCTCCTGTCCACATGTCGAAGTGTCCTTGGGCAAGACACTGAACCCCAAATTGCTCCCAATGAGCAGGCTAGCACCATGCATGGCAGCTGCCGCCATTGGTGTGTGTGTGAACGGGTGAGTGAGAGGCCATTGTAAAGCGCTTTGGATAAAGGCGCTATATAAGTGCAGTCCATTTACCATTTACCATCAATAGGCATATTCCAGGACCACAATGCCAAGATTCATCTCGCTCAAATTGAGTGGTTCAGGGAGAATGAGGAAAACAGCCCAAAACAGTAGAAAATCAGACCGGCCCTTCTGGCATTTGCCTGATGGCCAGTTGGGCCTACCCATCACCTGTTGTACACCGAAAACTACCGACGAGCATGTAACTATAACTATAATAAAATATAGCATGCGTGATCTATCTATTCAGCTTTGCTAGATAGCTAGCTTAATGTTAGTTGCCACGATTTGGAAGTCATGTAAAAGAGTTGTTGTCTGCCAAATATGTAACTTTATGGAAAAACTGATTGTTTTGGCAACAGTGGAGTAGCCGTGATATGTTTTTCAGCTCTACCGGTTATGTTACAGATCTACAGCTGGCGATTAGGTTTATCACTTTGATGGTTTATCAATATTTGGAACAGCCCAGAGCCTTGTATTGTATAACTTTCATTGTTTTTTGTGTTTGAGGTGCAAAACAACAAATTGATTCACAGAGTATTGCTCCGCCGCCGCACGTCAAGCATTGGCTCCTTCCGCAGATGACATAGGGCGATAGCACAAAGTAAAGGATTCAATGATAGTTTGACTTCAAAATGATGGTATAAACACTCAAATCCACCCCGATAGTCTGTCGTGGTATTTTATTTGCACTGGGTGCACCTTGGAGTGAAAATGGTCTCCATCGATTGACAAAATCATGGGTTCCAAAATTCCGAACTAACCCTTTAAGAACCCTTACAAAACTGGATAGTTTGCTGCAAACTTGCAGCTAATATGTCGCGCATTTGCTACAAACAAAATTGTATACCGCAAAATGTTGCCAGAGGTTTGTCAGAGTTTGCCAGTAGTGGTGAACTAACTTTGCCAGAAGTGAATGGCAGTTCCCACAAAGCTCATTTGCATGTGAAAATTAGCTTGCCGCAAATCTGCGGCAAAACAAAGCCAAAGGTTTGACGCAAATTTGCCAGAAGGCCTATATTTTTGTAAGGGAATAATTCTCCGTTTTAGTTCATTATCAAATTTAGACCAGTCCCATTGCCGTTCTGTCAGTTTTATGAAAGCACACACTACCACGAATGTCCAGCTGTGTGCACAGTTATTGTACTGGGGGACTAAACCAGGTATGTAACTGGCACAGATAGACGGCAAGTGCATGTTCCACTAGAGGAGTTGTTATTATTTGCCTATAACCTTCCTACCTTGGACATCATTGAGGCCTATTTTTCACAGCAGCCATACCCAGCACTAGAAAGCACAATATTTGATTGACTGGTGGGGTACATCTTTGCAATGACAGCCAGTGTTTTACCTGTGTGCATTGCCTGAGAGTCCTTAATTTTGTTAGATTTTTTATAACCAAAAGGCCCTGTTATTCCCGCTGCACGCACTACTCAGTACAATACAATCCGATATAGACCACCGCTGCACCTCCGGGTACTTTTTGGGGAAAGGGAAATACGTCCATTCAATCCAATGGGGTTTCCCTGAGACACAACAAAATAAATTCCTGTATAAATAAAAAAGACAAACAACGAAAGATATGTTCTGTAATCTATATAACTAAAATGTCCACTGATTATTACATCACTACCCAGCATCGAGCTGGCAACATACAATGTTAAATTTAACTTGACTGGTCTGACGACACGCCCCTTCAGTCTTCCAATTTCCATTTTCAACAAGTTTAATTTTCAGTGGGGTACTGAGAACCCAAAATAGTTATTCCTAGTGTAAAACATATCTCACTTATGTGCGTTTTTTTTTTTTTTTTTTTGTTAGCATTAAGCTAATCGGTAGTTGAACAGCAGTTGAGCTAACTGTATTTTTATGTTGTTTGACGTGTGTTTCAGTTTCAGACATGTGTCAACTCGGACAAACGCAGCGATTCTAAGAATGCTATCAAAAGAAATTCACAGTTTACTAAAAGTCAATTTAAGAAAGCACTTTGATAAGCTATATCAAAAATTGTTAGCGTAGGCCTACGTAAATATTTCTGACCTGTTATATTAAGTCAGAAAAAATTGACTAAATGAACGGTAGTAAAAGATTGAGTAAAAGATTAGGGCTGTCACGTTATCAATTATCTTGATATTACTAGTCTGACAG
Source organism: Ilyophis sp. 1 JC-2022 (assembly GCA_022702515.1). Taxonomy (NCBI): domain Eukaryota; kingdom Metazoa; phylum Chordata; class Actinopteri; order Anguilliformes; family Synaphobranchidae; genus Ilyophis; species Ilyophis sp. 1 JC-2022. The sequence goes on from CM040395.1 coordinate 35,927,863, forward strand.
ACTGGGGATACCACAACCACAGTTTATATTCTATTCTTTCTTATACATGGGATTGGGGGATTATGTATACTTGGTAATAATTTTACTGGTTGTGTTAAAGCTAAATAAAGCCATCAAGGTTCAAGGTATCATGAAACATTTTGGGCGCGGTGACCACTGTTGTGACCAATTGCTATCAGAAAAGTTAAATGGTTTGCTCATTGGCAATGACTCACGGTGGTGTTGGATGGAGTGTTGCCTTTGCCCGACAGCAATGTGTCTTTTAACAGTCCCTCTTAGGCTCTGTCTAAGTTTACTAACTATGTCAGAGAGGATGAAATCACACATCCAGATGCTAGTTAAAAATAGCTTTCCAGCTCCTATCAGTGTTCCAGGAGCAAGCTAGCAAGCAATAGGTTCTTAATCAAAGATGTTCTGAAATAACTAACATTAGCTAGTTAGTGTGGCTAAATGATTAACTGTCCCCAGCTGAATAATGAATAAGCGCTGGATCAAAATAACAGCATTTAATTTACTAGTAACGTTTGTTAAAATTATCTCCTTTCAGTGTTCCAGGAGACAACCAAGATGACCGCTTGTTAAGAATATGCATGTCCCACAAACCATATCGGGAATTTGTAGCTAGCTAGCCTAGCACTAGCCTCTGTTTTTACGTACTATAAAACCTCAACGCAATCCCAGCCCCCAGAGCAACGCAGCTCCATCACTGATCTGACGGAAATGAGTAGAGAAGATTTTCAGTAGGTGGCGGTAGTGCTCCAGTGTGGCTTTAAATCAAAGAAATACGAAAAAAAAGCAAAAGCAAAATAACTTCAAGAAGAACAGATAAAAAAACTATGGAAGAAAGCCTCATCTTAGCTGTGTCGGGATCTCCGTGCCTTTATGACACGACGAGCGATGGTTACTGCAACCTTTTCGCGAGAGATGCAGCTTGGAAGCTAATTTCAAACAACATTAAATTACCAGGTATATATTTAAATTAATGTAACAAAAAAGTCATTTAATATGTTCTGTAAACATAAATTTGCTGGAAAAGAAGATTCTTGCCTCGTGACAAGCAGTGAAATAAAAAATTTTCTACTTCTGCCAATTCCGACGGTCCGTTTGCAACGCAGAGTTTGAAAAAATCCAACGGAACTGTCGGCCACTAGGGGGCGCACATCCGTAACTGTCCGCTAATCATCCTCCATTGGAATGAATGACTTCCGGTGTCCGTCAATCCGATGATGCGTTGAGTTGGGAACACGGCATCAGCCTCAGCACTTCGTACGCAGTGTCTAATGCATAGACTTGCATAAGCTGGGTAGGACTGTGGGAAACTGACAGTCAGCACTCATTGGCTAGCAGCACTGTCAATCACAGGAGTGTGTACGACGCGATGCATTGGGTTTTATCAGTCCACCGGGAAACAAGTTGTGCAAACTAATCGGTAACTAGTGAATGCTGCGAATCCATCGAGAACGATGAGTATTTCAGACCAAGATTGAGAGCTTTACACTGGATTGAAGAAAGTTTTTGAAGTTCACGACATTTCTTTGGTGTTATGGACTGTTTTACTGGAGATCGCCGTGCCATTTGTGTAAATCACATTTGTTTCACGCGGGTCTGTTCTTCTTGTAGCGCTGTTTCTGAATCGACCATAGACAATCTGTGGTTGGTTATATTGCATGTAATGAAAGGCGCCATCTTGCCAAACTGGGCGGCTCTTTACCGTGTTTATCACAAAGTCTGGCCTTCGCGACACTAGCCTACCACTAGCTACCTAGCGAAGTACTTACCGAATGCTAAATCTTGCTAAGTTCCCAAATGTTTACAGTTAACACTCTGACTCGGTCTGGTTTGGTTATAGTGCAGCAGATAATTGCATATTTCATTAGAATCGTTCAAATTGTGATGCAAGCATGAAATTTGGCACAAATACTCTTCAAGGTCCACTCTTTTGAAAAAGTGCGCTGGCCACTCAAAAAATTCAAAATGGCCACCATTTTTCAAGATGGCTTCCAGGAGTTGTACCAATATGTCCTATATGAGGGTAGGTGGAGGAAAACTTAGTTTAATAGAGTGAATGCCATTGCACAACCAGGGCACAATGGTGACATCACTGCTGTGGAACTCAGCATGGGGTTCAGTGTCAGCTGATCTAGTTTAAGTTAGCTTAATAGCTTAATTCAGTGTCCCAAATGCTGTCTAACAGCCCCCAACCAATTATCTCGTAATAGTTAGTAGATGTAGTTAGATAGCCGCGCCTGAATTCACAGGGTGTGCCAGCGCGGGAGAGCCGAGCCAAGGGTAAGCGGGGCTATACATGACTTGTTCATGTATACTTACCCGGAAGGTGTACAGATCACACGGGACTTAAATGGCACTGGATGAATGATCGGGCTAGGTGTAGGTCACCCGAACCTAGTTGTATCCCATACCTGAATGTGCGGTATTACTTTGATTAAGGTGGTAAAAGGATAGCCCCTCGGCCTTAATCAGAAATCAATCAAAAAAATGGCAAATGCTAATCCAATGTTAGCCAAGAGGCAAACTGATTGGAAGAAATGTTGTCTTTGTCAAAAAGACAAAAGAAATGAAGTCCTAGTATCACCTCCAACCCATCATGTTCCTCAACATGACGGCTATACCATGCTTGCCACCAATGTTCCACTCTTTCATGAGATCAATCAAATGCCAATGATCCTGGACCCGGCAAGGCTAGATGAAGGTGGTGGTATAGAAGATACTTTGAGAAGGAACCAGGCAAAGTATCACATGAGTTGTCGACTAATGTTCAACAAAACCAAATTAGATCGTGCGAGGAAGCGACAATCCAATGCTCAAAGTAATGAAATAGATGAAGGCCACACAAAGCACCGTAGAACCAGTCATGATGGTCAGTCTTGCATATTTTGTGATAAAATATCCCCTGCATCTGACCTAAGACAGGTAATGACAATGAACCTGAACAACAGGCTACATGAATGTGCCCGGACACTAAATGATGGTAAACTATTGGCTAAACTGAGTGGTGGTGATGCCATAGCACAGGAGCTGAAATACCATCGTGTGTGTCTTTCTGATCTCTACAACAGGGAGAGATCCCACCTGAGAGGCCTTGAGAAAGAGTTGTCTCAGAGTGAACCAGAACCAGACATCTTTCCCTTGGTTCTCTCAGAACTGGTCAACTACATTGTAGAAACCAGTCTCAGTTCTGATGGTCAATCCGTCTTCCGTCTCGCAGATATGAGTAACCTGTGCCAGCAGCGTCTGGAGCAACTGGGTGTAAACTCACCTACTGTCAACTCTACCAGACTAAAGGAAAAACTGTTGGCAGAGATCCCTGAACTTGAGGCTCACAAAAAGGGCAGAGATGTGCTCCTGGCTTTCCAGGTAGATGTAGGCTTAGCTCTCTCTCAAGCTGCAGAATACTCAGAGGCACTTATCATGGCCAAGGCTGCAAAAATCCTGAGAAGGCACATTCTGGACCATCAGTCCAGATTTGATGGAACATTCCGTGAGGGATGCATCAAAGATGCCATCCCTCCAATTCTCCTCCAGTTCATTGGTATGGTAGAACACGGAGCTGACATCAAATCACAGCTGAGATTTGGCACTTCAAGGACTGACCAGGCTATTGCACAACTGTTGCAGTACAACTGCTACTCCCGATACAAAGAGGGAGCAGCCACCCACAGACATTCCAAAAATAGGGAAACTCCATTCCCAGTATACATAGGTATGTCCGTTTATGCCAAAACCAGGGAGAGAAGCCTGGTTGAAATGTTGCATGAACATGGCATGAGCATTTCCTATGACCGGGTGCTGGAGATATCAGCTCAACTCGGAGATGCAACAGTCAGCAAGTATGTTGAGGATGGTGTGGTCTGTCCACCAGTGCTACGAAAAGGGTTGTTCACCACTGCTGTCATGGACAACATTGACCACAACCCATCTGCAACAACTGCTACTACATCTTTCCATGGCACCAGTATGTCTGTATTTCAACATCCGACGAAGGCAAACAGTGGTGAAGAGCGTCAGCAGCTCAGGTTTGGTCCAGAAAAAGTAAAGTCTGTTCCAGAACTTCCTGAATCTTTCACCAACATCCACCCTGCCTTTTTCAAGACAAAGAAACCTTTGCCACCAAATACCCCAGTGCCAAAGCCAGCCACAGATGTGTTCAGGCAACAACTTGCACTTGAGTACGAGTGGCTAGAGAAGGTAATAGTTATGGAGGAAATCAATAGTACAGTGAACCTTACTTGGTCAGCACATCATGCCTCATTGAAGAGGAGCACGGAATTTGAAGTAAGCATCACATCACTGCTCCCACTCCTCCGAGACCAAGCCCACTCTGTTGCTACCGTCAAGCATATGATGGAGAAAGTACAGGACATAGTGGCATACCTAAACCCAGGCCAAGTACCCGTCATCACAGCTTACCAGCCAATATATGCCCTTGCAAAGCAAGTGCAGTGGCACTGGCCAGAGCAATATGGAGAAGACAAGTATCTTGTCATGTTCGGTGGTCTCCATATTGAGATGGCAGCTCTCAAGTCCATTGGCACTCTTCTCCAGGATAGTGGGTGGACAGGGGCTTTAGTTGAAGCTGGAGTGGCTTCGTCTGGCACTGCAGATTCATTTCTGTCAGCTGCCAGTGTCACCAGGACACGACAAATGCATCAAGTAACAGCCTGTAGTCTCTACAAGCTCTTGAAGGCAGCATACATTGACTACTGCAGAGAGAGAGCAGATAACAATGAAGACATGTTGGGCTTTGAAGAGTGGTGTGAAAGCCGCAAAGAGCAAAGTCCACAGTTTCAATTCTGGCACTTGATTCTCTCCATGGAACTGGTTATCTTATTGCTCATTAGGTCATTCCGTGAGGCTAACTTTAGTCTCTACTGTGAGGCACTGAGTGAGCTGATACCATACTTTTTTGCCAACAACAACTTCAATTATGCTCGCTGGCTTACCATCCACCTCAGGGACATGGTAACTCTAGACAATAGACACCCAGAGCTGGCTCAGGAGTTCAGGAGTGGGAATTTTGTTGTTCACAAAACCAGTCGCAATTTCTCTGCACTTGCCCTCGATCAAGCCCATGAGCACGCAAGTGCCATCATCAAGGGTGACGGTGGAGCTGTTGGACTCACAGAGGATCCATCTGCCCTGAGAAGATGGATGGTCGCTGGCCCCGAGGTTAGCCATCTGGTGTCACTGTACGAAACTGAGACACAAGCCAAAGAAGCATGTGAGCATACATTCCACCATGAGCAAACACCTAAAGCTCAAAAAACTTTCCTGGAGAAGGTCAAGAAATTGTCTATGTTTTGGCAAGACCTGGGGAATCCATTCCAAGAAGAGAGTCATGATTTGTATTCTATAGACACTAGAGATATTGCTAACCCCAGCTCAGCAGAACTCCTACAATCACACCTCAAGAAGGGCCAGACAAAATTCCAGGAATTTGTACAAGGTTTGCAAAACCACCCAACCACTTTCTATGAACCAATCAAGAAGAATAGAGTTGACTTCTTCAGCCAAGATTCCGCTACTGCAGAACCATCAAAGCAGAAGTTAGTGAAGGAGAATTGCCAACTATTCTCCAAACTCTTCATCTCCTGTCAGAGCAGAGAATGTGACCTGCAGGAGTTCTTCCAACATGAGAATCAGCCCTTCCCTGCTGCATTGAGTGATGGTGGAAAGCTTTATGCTTGCCAGAAATCCCAGCTGGCCTCCATTCTTGAGTCCTACATAACATCTCCAGACCAAGAACCAGACACTGACATCATCATCATAGATGGTTCAGCTTTGGTCCACACACTACCACCAAAAAGATCAAAGACCTTTGAGGACTACGCAGCACTGGATGTTCTACCCACAATACATGCTTATGCCATGAAATACAAGAGTACACACGTTGTCTTTGATGTGTACAATCCATCAAGCCTCAAAATGTAAACAAGGTCCAAACGAGGCCAGGGAGGTCGACGCAAAGTGACAAACAAGAATAAAGTTCCATCAAATTGGCGCAATTTCCTCAGACATAACGACAACAAGACAGACCTCTTCCACTTTCTGGCTGACAAGATTGCTCACATGACTGTGCCAAACATGGTTGTTGTAACCAAGGGACCTGATGTCTTGAGTACCTCTGAAACCAGTCTGGATAGTCTGGACAAATGTTTCCATGAGGAAGCCGACACCCGGATCTTTGTACATGCCAGGCATGCCACAGAGGAGGGTAGCAAAGCCATCATGATCAAAGCCAATGACACTGATATTCTTGTCATAGCACTAAGCATTTTCCCATCCCTTCAGGACCTTGGTCTCCAGAAGCTGTGGGTTGCATTTGGGCATGGTCAGAGCCTAAGGTGGATTGGTGTACATGACCTGTACTGCTATATTGGACCAGAAAAGACCAAAGGCATACTGTTCTTTCATGCCTTCACAGGTTGTGATACTGTATCAGCCTTTCGTAATAAAGACAAAAAGACTGCCTGGCAAACCTGGGACATTTGCTCAGAGGCTTCTCCCATCTTCACCAAACTAAGTCAGTATCCTCCCATACTGAATGATGGTGACCTGGAGATCCTGGAGAAGTTTGTTGTCCTGATGTATGACAGATCAAGCACAGCTGTCAGTGTGGATGAAGCCAGACTTGACATGTTTGCCCGAAAGCAGAGACCGTATGAAGCCATTCCTCCAACAAGAGCAGCTCTGCTTCAACACACTAAACGTGCTGCATATCAGGCAGGCTGCATATGGGGTCAGTCAACCCAGCGTCAGCCAGAATCAGAGAGTCCTGGTGACTGGGGATGGAAGAAGGTTGGTGAAGAATGGTGGGTCTTCTGGACAGCCAATTCACCACTTGCAGAGAGTTGTCAACAACTCACCAAATGTGGCTGCAAATCAGGGTGCAGTGGAAGGTGCAAATGCTTCAGATTGGGTTTCGTCTGCACAGCACTGTGCAGTTGCAAATGTGAGTGAAGTTAAATAAACCAAACTATCAGCATCCAGTAAACTAACCTGAGCAAACTGGAGTATAGCAATCAATGTTAGGTGCAAGACAAGCTCTGATCCAGTTCTCAAACGTTGTCCCTGGTAGAAATCATACCCCACGGTAGACAACATGGAAACCTTTTTTATATTCTAGGTGGTATTTTGGGCCAAAACAACATGTCTATCCAATTCCTTGACCCTGAAAACCTAGATTTAAACCAAAGAAGCATGTCTCTAGCTTTATTAGTTGCTGAGATATTAATTCAAATATATTTGTTTTGCGGCGGACATCTTGGACGCCATCTTTGATACAGCTATTTTTAAGTCGCTGTTTCAGGCAAAGTAACATTCCTACTATATTCTTTGACCCCAAAAATCTGGGTTTAAACCATAAACAGTTTGATTTATTTGAAATACATACATAGATATAATCAACATTCAATAGAAATGGTGGCCATCTTGAATTTTTGAGTGGCCAGCGCCTTTTTCCAAAAGAGTGGCCCTTAGAGAGTATTTGTACCAAATTTTATGCTTGCATCACCATTTGAACGATTCTTACACGATCTGCTCTACTATTATGATTATTAACTTAAAGGGATATTTCACCTTTGTGTGACAGAAGTAATTTTGTGGAGCCTACCCCATTATATTAGTATAGCGCGAATACTAGCAACGTCAGCTGTCCCTGCTGACCGTTAACGGCACTCCCGGTAGTCCCAGTTGTCAGCCTCCCCATTCATTTTCGGGACCTCACCAAAATGAATAGTTTTAAAGCACACACTAACTACGGCAGATAATACATTGATTATTCTTGTTCTTCCACCCAAAGTTTTGCACGCAACTCCTCCTACAGCTTTTAAGCTAGAAATGCCATTCCAACTTTCTAATATTCACCTTGGCTCAGAGCAGTGTGCTTGTGTTTATCTTTTTGATATCTTTCATATTTCTTGAGATATTCACCTTTTTAACCCAAATAATTCCCATAGGTAATGAATGGTGGAATGTTGAGTCTTGTGATGTCACAATGCCCTCTTGCAGCTTTTTAAAATCACTTTAAGGGTTGTTTCTCCTGACTCATTTTCCTGTTGAACTCTATGGAAAAACAAGTAAGGAGAAATAACCTTTCAAGGTTGGCTGCTACTGCTGATTGTCACTAGCTGGAAGCGAAGGTGGAAGGCGACTGCGTAGTTTGGAAATTGAAAAATTTCAATTATTTTTTTTAAAAATTCAATAATATCCGAGAAGTACAACACACATTTTAGGCAACATACAGGGAATGAAATACCCTTAGTTACACTTGTAACCGAAAGGTTGCAGGTTCGATTCCCAAGTACGACACTGCCGTTGTACCCTTGAGCAAGGTACTTAACCTTAATTGCTTCAGTATATATCCAGCTGTATGAATGGATACATGTAATAAGATATAATAAGAAGTTGTGTAAGTCGCTCTGGATAAGAGCGTCTGCTAAATGCCTGTAATTGTATGTACAGAATACAGTTATGTCACAATCACATACAGTACATACATAATACGCCTAAAAATCTGTAGTCTAATGTTTTTATATACATAAAAAATATATGTACAAGTTTTTACATAACAACAGCAAATCCATATTTGGACACATGGATATTTGATTCTTATTCCGATGCTTTTTACTGTTAAAAGTTGTCTAATTTAACAAAAGAAATGATGCTTGTTTGCGAAATGATTTATTTATCAAAAAATTATCCTGTGAGGAGAAAGTAAGTACACCCCTGGCTTCAATAATTGGTGTTGCCCCCTTTGGCAGCAATAACTTCTTCTTGGCATTTCTTGTAATTGACTATAAGTCTCTTACATTGACTGGGAGGGATTTTCAGCCATTTTTGCAGTACTGCTTTAATTGTGTGATGTTAGAGGGCTTCTTTGAATGCACAGCCCGCTTGAAGTCCCCCCAAAGCATTTAGATAGGATTGAGGTCTGGACTTTGACTTGGCCATTCCATAACCCTCCATTATTTCTTTGTGAGCCATTCTGTAGTAGATTTTCTTTTTAGGATAATTATGCTGTTGGAGGATCCAGGACCTTTTCTGCTTCAGAATCAGAACGGATGGCCTCACATTCTCCTCAAGAATGGTCTGGTTTAAAGTTGAATTCATGGTTGAATCCAGGGGTGTACTGGGAAAGAAATTCAGCCCTGGACTTATCCTTTGTGACCGGCCCGGAGGGGTGCTCGGGTCGGGTCGATGAGGGTTGATTAGATATGTACAGTATATACGACAGTCGTACGGTTGGGGGGGTGGGGTTTAATGTAATTACATATGTGTTTATTGCTACCCTAACCTACACAAAAAAAATGCAAATGTTTATCCCATTTTGTGTCATGTTTTAAGGTAAATAACACTCCAGAAATTGTTATTGTTACTTCTTTTATTATCTTTCATAGAAAATAAAACGGCACAAATCTTAAATTCTTACAAATTCTTATACTTACTGAAAACAAATGAAAAGATGTTCTAAAATAAATACAATGATGCTGTCCTAAAATAAAAACATAACATTTCCTACATGTATTTTACTCAGGTACTATTAAGGTGTTTTTTTGGCCCCTTCTTTACTTTTTGACATTTTCTTGTCCATGGCTTTCGTTGGCCATCTCGCTGCTGCGTGCTACTTTTGCATTAGTCTAGAATGTTAATGCGCATTAACTAACTTGGTTGTGATTGGCCAATGAGCCCAGTCCCAGAACACGCACGCAGCACGCTCTCATGCGCACCCCAAATGACAGGCACACAGTCAGAGAGGGCCGGTAAAAACTTTATGGATTTTTTGACGGTCCACTGGCCCACCGATGCGGCGGCCCACTGGGATTTGTCCCGTATGCCCGATGGCCAGTACACCACTGGTTGAATCTATTATGGTAAGTTTACCAGGCCCTTTACCAGCCCCAAACCATAACACCCCCTCCACCATGTTTGACCGTTGGAATGAGGCGCTTCTGCTCAAAGGCAATGTTGCATCTTTGCCAAACATGATGTTTTGCATTGCGCCCAAACAACTCCAACTTTGTCTCATCCGTCCAGATTACATTTTCCCAGTAGTTTTGAACTTTATCCAGATGTTGTTTGGCAAAGTTCAGTCGTGCTTTTATATTCTTTTGGAGAACAGGGGCTTCATCCTTCCTCTCCTCCCATGTAGGCCAAGTTTGTGCAATCTCTTTCTAATTGTTGACTCATGCACTTTCACGTTAACTGTGACAAGTGAAGTCTGTTGGTCCTTAGATATTACCCTTGGGTTCTTGGAGACTTCTAGGAGCATCTTTCAGTCGACTCTTGGGGTGAATTTGGTGGGACGGCCTGTCCTGCGTATATTTTCGGTGATGTGGAAACAGTTGAATGATGTACTTCAAACTGCTTTGAAATGGCTTTGTAACCCCTCCCAGTCTCATGAGAATCAACCTCAATGGTTATGTCCAAACTAGACTAATTGTCTGTTTTTATGTAAGCATAGAACCTCCAAATAATTATCTAATAATTGGACAATCATTTACGCCTGTTTTGTGCACCAGACATCAATTTTAATCAATATATTTGATAGTAAAGGTAGGGGTATACTTACTTTTTCCTCATGAGGAATTTGCATTTATGCTCATTTCAGTTGCTTAAGTGATTCCAAAGTATACTTTTTCAAAGTATACTTTTTTAGCATCATTTGTTGAATTATTTTACATTAATCTGTTGGGGAATTATATGCCCAGAGACATAGAGAGAAATGTTGGAGGTCCAGGTGCGACAGACGAGGAATCTAAAAGTGTTCTAAACGAACACCGCTGAGAGGGACAATAATCCGTTGTGGACGGGAAAAATAAGGAGAACAGGAAAAACCTTGCGATACAAATAAGCGAGGAGCTCGATATCCGAGCAAACAAAATAAATAAGTGATACACTTATCTAACTCCAGTTGTGGAGTGTACAAAAGAAAGGAAGGAGAAAAATAAAAGAACCCTAAACTTTAGGGTGAGAGCACTCATAGGTCTGAGTGAGAAACAAAATCCATAAACCTCTGCTCTGAATAAAGTGAGAAAAATAGCGCACTTTACGAAATTGTACTGCTAACAAGTTTAGAAGCAAAGCGGTCGATAGCATCTACAACTCTTATACCTTTACCGGCTAGAATGTTACCAGAAAATAACATGGAAGCAATGAGAAAAGGAGGAAGCGGAGTATTAATAGTGAGTGGAAATGCAGAACAGGTGAACTCACTAATCACAGAGGCGAAAGAAAAACCTGTAGCGGAACACAGAAAAATCTGATAGATTGAAGGTGAATGGAAAAAAGGAAATAATAAACGCGGAGATAAGGGAAAGAAGGCGCGATCCATGACAGGACCCCCCCCCCCCATCTAAGGAATGGCACCAGACGTTTCCACAACCTTATCTCTGCGGAAGTCGGTGATTAACTGAGGATCCAGGATGTTCCTGGATGAAACCCAGCAATGTTCCTCCAGGCCGTAGCCCTCCCAGTCCACAAGGAACTGCCACCCTCTGCCCACACGTCTCTTGGCCACAATTTGGCGAACGATATAAGCCAGACCCCCCTCTATGATTCAGGGAAGTGGAGGGGGTCTCTCCACCGGGGTGAGGGGGCTGACAAGTACCGGTTTCAGACGGGAGACATGAAACGTGGGGTGGATGTGCATGGAGCGCGGCAGTTGCAGTCGAAAGGAGACTGGGTTGATTTTTTTAAAGATCTTGAAGGAACCCACAAAGCAAGGGGCGAGTTTACGGGACTCGACCCGCAAAGGAAGATCACGAGTAGTGAACCAAACCCGCTGTCCAACTATAGGACGGTGCAGCACGACGATGCCTATCAGCTGCAGCTTTTTGTTTAGCCGATGCACGTAAAAGAGATGAACGCACATGTCTCCAAACCGAACGACACCTCCGAACAAGGGGGCAGGTGGAGGGCACCTCCACCTCCCTCTCAAGCTCAGGAAAGAGAGGTGATTGATATTCCAGCTGAGCTTCGAAGGGGAAGAGACCGGTGGAGGCATTACGCAGAGTGTTATGAGCGTACTCTGCCCAGGCAAGGTGACGGCTCCAAGAGATGGGTTTGGACGCGGCTAGGCAGCAAGGAGTATTCTCCAGTGTCTGATTCGTACGTTCTGTCTGGCCATTGGTCTCCGGGTGAAACCCAGAAGACAGACTGACGGAGGCCCCTAGTAGAGAGCAGAACGCACGGCAAAAGGAAGACTCACATCCAAAGGAAGACCGTGCGGCCGAAACACGTGATCAATCAGCTGCGCTGTCTCTGGTGCTGAAGGCAGCTTAGGCAGCGAGATGAAATGAGCTGCTTTAGAGAAGCGGTCGACTACCACTAAAATTGTCGTATTGCCCAAAGAGAGAGGCAAAACCATGACGAAATCAAGCGAAGAGGGGCAGGTGGGAATAGGTAGGGGACGAAGGAGACACGAGGGAGGAAGGTGAGAGGCCTTGCTGCGAGCGCAAAACGGACAAGCCATGACAAACAAGCTTACATCCTTCTCCAGAATGGGCCACCAGAAACGTTGGGATAAGAAGTCTCTAATACGATGAACACCGGGGTGACCGGTGAATTGGGAGGCGTGACCCCATTGGAGAACCCGAGACCTAAGATGAGGAGGCACGAAAAGACAGTGGGTCAGTGCCCCACCTGGGCCTGGGTCCAAGCGCAAGGCTCTCTGCACCGCTGCCTCAACTTCCCATATAACGATGAGGTCAGTAGCGATGATAGGCTCTGGAACAGGGTCTGTCTCAGAGCGGTCGTAAATCCGCAACAGAGCGCCAGGTTTTACGTTCTTAAAACCGGGGCAATACGTGATAATAAAATTGAATCGTAAAAAAAACCGTGCCCACCGGGCTTGTCGTGAATTACGCCTCTTAGCCAGCTGAACATATTCCAAGTTCTTGTGGTCTGTTCATACATTAAATGGATGTTCCGCCTCCTCGAGCCAATGGCGCTACTCCTCCAAAGCCACCTTGACCGCAAGCAATTCTCGATCCCCTACATCATAATTCCTCTCCGCCGATGTTAGGATGCGAGAAAAATAAGTGCAGGGGTGCATTTTGTGGTCAGGTGGCGAGCGTTGGGACAGAATGGCTCCAGCGCCTAGTTCAGAGGCGTTCACCTCTACCACAAAGGGAAGGGAGGGGTTGGGTGTTACGAGAATGGACTCGGAAGTGAATCTTTTCTTTAAATCAGCGATTGCTGCTTCCGCCTTAGAATTCCATTGGAACTGGCCGCCGAGGTTCTTTTTAATAAGCGCCGTAATGGGCGCTGCCACCGCACTAAAGTTGCGGATAAATCTGCAATAAAAATTTGCAAAACCCTAAAAGCTTTGTACCTGTTTTATGGAAGATGGCATGGGCCAGTTCTTTACAGCAGAAACCTTCTCTGGATCCATCTGAACCTTACCAGTAACGTTAAAACCCAAAAATGAAACCGAGCTGGTGTGAAAAACGCACTTCTCCGCTTTAACAAATAATTGGGCTTCAAGAAGAGCTGAAAGAACCCGACGAACGTGATCAACGTGTGTCGGAAGATCGGGCGAAAATATTAAAATATCGTCGAGATACACGAAGACAAATTTCTCAAGCATCTCCCTCAGCACGTCGTTAACTAACGCCTGGAAGACAGAGGGGGCGCAAATGAGCCCGAACGTCATGACGAGATACTAGTAGTGCCCGCTGTGTGTGTTCAAAGCTGTCTTCCACTTGTCGCCCTCGCGAATGCGAATGAGGTTATAGGCGTTACGTAGGTCAAGCTTAGTGAAAACAGACGCCCCCTGAAGACGCTTGAAGGCGGAGTTCGTAAGGGGAAGGAGGTATCTGTTCTTCACTGTGATGTCATTGACAGCCACAGTCGATACAGGGTCTGAGACCTCCGTCTTTTTTTTTTTTTACAAAAAAAAACCCGCCCCTGCAGGCGAGGTGGAAGGTCTAATAAATCCATTTGCCAAAGCCTCCTCAATGTATTCACGCATAGCTGCGCTCTCGGGAATGGACAGGGAATACAGAGACCCTCTAGAGGGAATAGTGCCAGGGTATAGTTCTATGGCACAGTCATAGGGTCTGTGAGGTGGTAGCGAGGTGGAACGTTGCTTACTAAATGCCTCTGCGAGGTCGGCGTACTGTTTGGGGACATTAGCCGGCAGCTGGAATTCGAGCGCCCCTCCCATTTCAGCGCCCTCAGTGTCCGAGACAGAGTGAATCTCCCAATCAACTTCTGTATCGGACATCAGCTGGTGCTACACAGAAAGTAGCTCAGCAGAGTGATCCCAGGCTAGGCTCTCCTCTCCATTTTCGGAGGGAACAAGAGAGGGCTCCTGTTTGAAGGAGCAATTCTCCTCATCACTCTCTGAATTAGACTCGGCATAATCCTCAACCCCTCTTCCCGTATGATCCTGATATGGAATGCGCATGTGTATGGCAGAGGTAACCTGTGAGATGGTGCCTGTGCCCAACGGGCGGTCGTCCATAGCCGTAACAAGAAGAGGAAGAGGGTGGGTGGGAATCTTATGGGATTTAGCCAAATTGGAATCAACGAGGCACTGAACTGCCTCAGAGTCAATAAAAGCATTGCAGTGGAGCTGGCACTCGTTCCAGCGTAAATAAACCGGCAGGAGGGTCTGAGGGTAAATGAAATGCAGTCCCGCTAGGCGACTCGGTTCCCCTAACGAGACCCCTCTTTTCCCAAAAGCTTGGGACATTGGTCCTTTAAGTGACCCCACCTCTTGCAGTACCTACACCACAATTTACAGGACTTAGCATCCCCTGCCTCACATTCGACAGACTGACACATGACACAGACTTGCAGCTGTTTCCGAGACAGACATGCAGACAGACAGATCTCATTCTTGGCCCCAATGGCCTGAGCAATAAACAACTCCACATAACCATATAATTTCAAAATAAGAGATTTGCACTAGGGAAGAGAGTGTGTTGACTGGCAGAAAAAACATTCTCATCTTTTTTTCAGCAGTAAAGCAGCAAGCAATGCTGTTATATGATAAATATTATCATCAAAACCAGCATGCTCCCATTTTTTTCTTACATTATGAACTCATCACGATCCACAGGCAGTATGCCAATATCCCCCAAGTAGGCACATCAAGTTGAAGAAATACCCTTCTGCTGTCCAGAATTATCGGCCAGTCTCTCTATTCCCTTTTTTTCCCAAAACTCTGGAATGCACAGCTTCTAACCAACTCTCTTACTTCCTATCACAAAAAACCTTCTTGACCCCTTGCAGTCTGGCTTCAGGGTTTGTCAATCCACTCAAACCACCATTTTCTCCATCACTGACGCACTGCAGTCAAAAATGACCAACCCTCGCCAGACCCTTTAGGGTAAAGCTTCTTTGAATTTTAAACCCTAAACATATCTTTTATGCTTTCCTACTTAACAGTCCAGAAGACTGAATTTATTCTGTCTACACCACAATTTTTTACTACAAAGCACACATCATAAATACTATTTTGGTGTAATAGAATTTTGAATTTAGATTTTTGACTTCAGATTTCATACCTGCAGTGTTGAAATCATTAAAAACATGCATAAGACAATCTTTGTACCTGGATGGAGGACTTTAAATGTAAAAAGAGCAATGTTTGGAGTGACCCTACTTTTTTTCTAATGGTAGGGTCACTCCAGGAAAAGTAATCAAATGTCTTGCCGAAATAATAAAACGTGGGGAGTTTTCACTGCTGTAAATTGCTGTTAAAAGGGTCATTTTGACGCAAGGGCAAAACAAGGGTTGAATTAAAGGGTCAGAAATAAATGTCCTTTTGGGCTTTCTGGGATGGTGGCATGTCTTGTGCCCAGGACCTTCTTACAGGTGTCGCCCAAGGCTACATACTTGGCCCCCTCTTTTTTTTACCTTTAAGTGCAATCACTTGTATCAGTGATCTCTCACGGTTTCTCATTCTATTTCAATGCTGACGATACTCAGCTTTTCCACTCTTACCCTCCATCTGACACTCAGGTCTCGCTTTGCATCACAACCTGCCTGAAGGACATCTTGTATTGGATGGCGGACCATTGTCTTAAGCTGGCTAAGACTGAGGTGCTCTATATTCCCTCCAATTCCTCACCACTGCAAGACTTTTCCTGTAACCTAGATGCTACAGTATAGCTCACTCAGAGATCTTCTGCAGCAAGAAGCTATGGGGTAACCTTAGATTTCCAGATGCGTAGTGGAGTCAGGTGTGCAGATTCTTTCTATAAAACATCAGCTAAATTTGACCTTTCCTCACCATTTACTGTACTACCTCCTCATAAATGATATGACATAATTCATATAATAAAAAACTCTCACAGACTATTCCTCTTCATTCACAGGAGTGGTTTATATTCATGGTCTCCCTGGCCAGTGGCAATTCTGAGTTCACATTTTAAAATATTTGGGGCTGGGGGGATGGAGGTCTACTTCTCATCAAAGTAATCTGCGAGTAGGCGTGTTTACACATTTTCTGTCGAGTCACAGTCAGTCTTCCAACAAGCTGTTTTGTCCGCAGAACTGTATGAACTAGAAAGGCCCATAGTTTTTTCTCTGATTGGCTGAGAAAAGTCACGTGAACATGGTCATTCTGTCCCTTTTGCACAGTGCCGCTGCTCTTAGCCAGTGACACTGTTATGCTAAATTAGTGACATTTATGTTGTCACGTTGGCCAATCAAAGGCCCTGGAAAAAGCGCAGTATTGAGAAGAAAGTTGTCTTTCTAATGATAGTTCAAATACAATTCTGTACGCTCTCATAGTTGCTTGCTTGCGGCAAGATTTAAAAAATAAATTAAAAATAAGTTAGATCGCTAATGTTACCGGTTCAGTTAAACTGAAGCTGTTTTGCTGGCCTTGGACTTCTACTAGTAGCCTAATGGGTGAGTCACAATAGCAACTGATTTTTTACCGGCTCATCATAGCCAATTTTAGTGTCTTTCAGCTAAATTTTTTTTTTTACAGTAGATAGTAGCCTAGGCTAATCCTTTTCAGTAGCCTTCTGTGGGATGGCAGCAGTAGCCAAGCGCTATGAGCAATTACACCTGGCTACTATGATATACGCCAGTGCCTTGTGTGTATGATATTAGCTAACGGACGTTATATTAATAGTGATTAATATTAATTAATTAATTAAATATTAAATATTAATATTATATTAATAGTGTTTTCCCTACCATACAATAGGCGGGCGGCCTGCCCCGCCTACGGCTAATTAGTGTTTAGAATGGATTTGTTTCGGTTACGTTAACACCCCCCCTAAACAATCGCGGCCATGCCATCGCACCACCCCGCCTACAAAAACAACCTGGCGGAAACACTGAATGTGTTGTGTATATTTATTTTTTGGTTGAAAAGCACGCATTTTGATGCTGCTTGCTGCATTGTTACGTGCTGGGTGGTGGTATGTTGTAGCCTGTTGTCCACGCGTAGCCTATATTACTATATTTATTATGTGTAGCCTACATGTGAATCAACATAAGTGTTAGTAGTATAATGCTTGAAACTGACTTTTCTATGCCGCACCTAACCTTGTGTACACATGTATTTACTACAAATTCCTGAGCACCGCCCCTGAATAATTAAGCCCCCGTAGCACCAGCAAGAAAAATCTCTGGCACCGCCACTGTTGAGTATGATAGTTACACTGGATGAGAACATTAAGTTGGCAAAATTGGGAGAAAAATGGGAAAAATCAGAAACAAATTTTTAACAAAGTTGGCAAAATGTTCTCTCAATGTATTGTACTTAAAATCGCAGAATGCTCTGATGCACCCAATGTAAAAAATTTATGGAGTTTTTGCCTCTGGAACCTAAGCCCCTCGCCCATGTTTCCACTCTATACAGCCTACTATTACGCAGTCTACACAATTGCCATAAATAAGCAGCGGGTGCCTCATGAGAGGAAACACTGCTTTGCTACATTGTAGTTTATCTAATCTATCGCCCCAATAATATAGCTAAATGTAGTTAAATGCAGTAACATTGTT
The DNA here is from genome assembly GCA_022702515.1 of Ilyophis sp. 1 JC-2022. Classification (NCBI taxonomy): domain Eukaryota; kingdom Metazoa; phylum Chordata; class Actinopteri; order Anguilliformes; family Synaphobranchidae; genus Ilyophis; species Ilyophis sp. 1 JC-2022. Next base: position 35,945,854 of record CM040395.1, read on the forward strand.
GCCCCGCCCACTGATTACTCTATACAACCTCATACATGGGCTATAATACAGGCACTTTTTATGCATTTGTGTCAATGTAACATTGGGGGGGGTAGAAAGGGCTTTCTCAGATATGATGCCTATGCTTCATATAAAATGTAACCTGCATAATAGGAAGGGCGCCGCACATGGATTTTCTGCATTTTCAGGCAAAAAGAATGTTGTCACCTTTTTGGGCCCTCACCAGTTTGCACCCCTGTAGTATTGTTAGCCAGGTCTCACACTGTTCAGGTGAATGCACTTATGTTTGTAATGCAATATGTAATGCAAAGTAATGTCATTGAAAAGATGATGGAACTAATATCTGGGCACTTCCAGATGATCTGTGGGTAAAGAGCTGAATACCAAGTTTATTCTAAAAACCTTACACCAGGGGTCAAATATATTCTGAAATAAATATTTCACCAGGGATTAAATACAGTATGTGGACAATTGTATTGCAAATTATGTGGTGATTGAAATATCTAAAAGAAAAATCAGTACTGGACAGTTTACCAACTGAGCAGATCATCCAAATGATCCGAACAGGCATGGTGTCTGCTAAATTGTAGCAGAGTATAGTTTTGTTGTTGTAATCCACGTTATGTTTTCATTTGTAAATTAAACTATAATGGCTTTCTTGGTGGCATTTCCCACTAAAGTTTTAGCCCTTGATGTAGCAAAGCAACAGAGTCCCGGCGTCCCACAGGATGATCCATAGTTACCCATAGTGTCACCCGGGTGGGGAGGTTTCAATCGCGAGGAATTCCCCCACCTCCTCCATCAAAGCACCGGGAAAAGACCAACTGTGACATAGGTGCAATGCTATTGTACAATGTATGCGCAGTTTACCTTGTGGATTACAAAGGGAATATGTTTTGCAGTATTTAGTAGAATGAACAGATAATGTAGATTTTTTCTTCAAACAATGGAAATGAAGCAAAGAAATATTTGACATTGATTACTCAATTGCTCAAGACATTACCTCAAATAAAATTGATATTTCAGTATCCGTCTGTTTTGATGAAGAATAATTGTGCTGTTCTTTAGCTGGTGTGGTAATGTTACGGTGTTCCTGAGGAATTCTTTCACTGTAACCAACCTTTTATTATTGTTTCTTTATGTGCTGCACAATAGAGATACTTGGTAAGTGTGTTTATTTTAAAGATTTCTGTTGATATGTCTATTGTTGTAACTTGTGTAATATTTTAATGAAATACAATTACAAACTCATTTTCGACAGTGAAAGGGGCATTTCCTCATTTAATTTACACTGTGTCAAGTTTTGTTTTGAACACTATAAAGTATCATAAGTTATGTGTGTTTAAGTACATTTGCTTTACATTTTGCCTTATAAAATCCGAATGTAACAAAACAGCATAAAATATTGCATGCGTCACATTAGTGATACCTACAAACTGAATAATATAACTGAAGTAGCATATTATCACAACACTGCTTACTAATAATGCATTCTAGTCCTGACTAACACCAAATGTTTTGTTCAGATCATTTTGACCTTTTTATGTTAGCAATGATTTGAATATATCTTCAGTCCACTATGGTAGAAGTTTTCAAAATATTAATTAAATCTCAGCACTTGACGATGTTGTTTCCACCTAGAATATCTGATTAAACTTGCTTTATGGCATTTTTGTTTTATTCCTATTCCATTAAACCTGGTAAATTTACTATGTGGTTTGGAGTACAGCATGTCCCCAAAACAGAACTGCTGAATATCGCAGCCTCTGGCAGAATATTTAAACAATAGCAACGTGCAAAAACATAGTTTGCCAAAATATGAAACAAGTAGCAATCTGCGTTTAAGATTTTTGGGCATCATATTAAACCAGTAGCAACCTGCAGTGAACAGTGTTGGCTGTTTAAGCACGTATGTCTTTCCTCTCCCTAGGCCTCCCAGACCAGTGAACAGCATGAATGAGTCCCTCTTCTCCCACTCTGTACCCTCCTCAGGAAGCCCTTTCACTAACAAGAGGTGAGCAACTGTGTCATAACAACACTGCAAAGCACTAAGTGGCAGTGAATACAGTGGTCCGAAAGCATTCACCTCTGCCTATTAAAAATGTGAAGAGGTACTCAGAATTGCCACTGGCCAGGGAGACCATGAATATAAACCACTCCTGTGAATGAAGAGGAATAGTCTGTGAGAGTTTTTTATTATATTAATTGTTATGTCATTTATGAGGAGGTAGTATGGATGTTGTTTTGCTTGGTTGTGAAGAAAGGGAAAGAAGGTTTGTATATGCTACGCAATGTTATTTCTTTTCTTTACAAAACGGACAGATTTGGTTAATGTATGCCTAAATCTGAAATGAAAAATGACATGGGTCAAGTGAACTTCAAAATGCATAAGTATATCTACATACGTAGACATTATGCATGATATGCATAGATTTAAATATATCCGTTTTTACTTTAATATGTGGGATTTTAAGAGTATATTGGAATAACTGCTGTAGCATATGCATAAACTTTCAAATTAGAATGTGTACATGGATGTATGTACATGGATCTTTAGCATTATGGCATATTTAATCCCTTAACTAGCACTGGCTTGGTTTAGTTTATTTGCATTAATTGCAGGGTTTTTTTACAGTGAAATTTTCTGTCAATCTGGTCACACAATATACTGTTTTAAAGTGTTAAAACTTTTTTTTAAATTCTATTTTACTTACTCAATGTTATAGCGACAGCAGTTTCTTATTTTGTAACATGATACAAAACAGGCTTGATCAAAACAATGACTCAATGTGCTCTATGTGTTCTGGAAATCCCCAGACGATAGAAATAAAAAGTAAAGTCTATTCGTAGCCCGGCAAAAAAAAAAGATAATCTTTTGGCAAGAAAAAAACTATGTTTGAGCTTCTGTTACTTAGTTTCAGTCATACTTAGAATAATTCTGACTCTTGGAAAACAAGCTCCTAAAGGTTACCGTGCAGAAGAGACTAGAATTATACTTGTAGTCAAAGGGGTTCAAGAACAGTAACCGTTTTATTTTTGCAAAATAATTTTGTGTTCAAAAGGTTGGTGCTTGAGAAGGGGTTAAATGCATATCAGGGCTGTATTCACAATAATCCATATTGTGGAGCATATTGTAAAATTTCAAGAATTACCAGCATTATTGAAATGTCAGTAAAATTCCTTTCATACCTGGAGTGTCTGCTTTACAATGGCTGGAAAATGCTCCAAATATGGTACATGCATTTCAAGACTTTAGAGATATACACAGGAAACCCTGATATAAAAAATGTATACTTTAATACAAATGTTATTAACACACATTTACACATTTACATATATGTATTTCTATAATGTTTTTTTATTGGAGCGCTCTTGTAGATATTTATTTATTTTGCCACGAGGATTGAGGGCAGTATTAACTGGAAATTAAAGGCAGATCAGTATGGCAGTATAATGTGGAGATTAAGGGCAGAACATTCTGGTTGTGTTATATGTCATGACTGAATGAGATCCGATGGTTATGTTGAAGTGCAAGAGAATCTCTGGAGTGTCTGGTTTGGTGGCTGTTTTCATGGGTGAGAGGCTTGATTGAGAGTGACCGCAGACACAAGAAATGCAGAATTGAACATCTTTCAGGTGGATTAATGTGGCTGATTTCGGTTTAAATTATGTTCATGAAGTTTAAACTGTTTACCCGAAGGTGTTTTCTATAGGTGTCATTTCAACTGCTTATGCTTAGCAATAATGTGTCTGTAGATCTCTGACTCCACAGGGCTGCATGTCCTAACAGTGACCTTGCTGCTTGAATTGTACAGGTGTCCTCTGACTGATTCTGAGAAATATGATGGCGATGAGCATGTTCTAATAAACCTGTTTGTAAGGCATCTTATCGGAGCGACATGGTCAGTATGTCAGATTTTCAGATGCTGTAGCTCAGTAATGGATTCACTAAATGCTACTAGCTCTAGCTGCTCTGTCAAATAACTCTCCAGCTTTATAGCATAGGTGGCCTGCATTGAGTAATCGTGTGACATACAGTATATTGAGTTGTCATGGGATCCACATTTTGCATCTCAGGAAATTCTTTACTAGTTTGTAATACTTACCTTTTAGTCCTAATCTAGACTAATAATTTTAGAGGTGATATTACGAGATTAACCCATTGTCTAATGACGTCAACTGATAACTTTTGATAGCTTAATTTTGTAAGTCGCTCTTGATATAAGCATCTGCTAAATGAAAAAAATTATAACCTGTCTATCATCATGGAATTGCAAATCCTGGGGCAATTTTTACTTCATCCTAAAATGATAAACACAAAACTCTAAATCTCATCAGTTACAGTCCTGGGGGGCATTTCACAATGCGGAATTAAAGAGTTAGCCGGCTAACTTTTGTAAATATTTATAATTTGATGACATGCAATTGGATGCGAGCCAAAAGTTAGCCGACTAACTCCTTGTGAAATACCCCTCTGTTGAATAATAATAATGATAATCAAACCTAAAGTAATGATGTGACTTTTCACAAATTAAATGTGTTTTGCATGGTTGAAGTGAAAGACATGTGGATTGCTTTCTATTCTGCCTTTTGAGTGTAAACTGTAAGCTTTTTTTTTTGCATTAAAATGCTTGTCCAGGGAGTGTACTATGAAGGAAGCTTAACATACCCAGTCTTTCTTTGTGTTAAGTGGCTTGACAAAACCTAACAACTGTAATCAGGCTTAACCGGTATCACAAAGGTGGTCATCAACTTTCTAAGTGAACAGGGGTTTTGTTCACAAAGATCTGTGTGCATACCCATAAAAGGGCCAGTGTCTGCAAAAATTAGCCTATAGCGGTACAGCATGGACCTTACTCAAGCAGCATAAATGTACGGATAGGGACAGATATAATGGACGGATAAGAAGAACATAAAACAATCATAAGGGCAGTTGCTGACAGGGAGGAGCACTGTCAAAAATGTAAATTGTAAAATATAAATATAAATTGTAAAATGTAAATTTCATACCTTATTTACCTTATCACTCATAATGAATAAATCAACACTCAATCATTTGCCTACAGTTTATTTCTAATGTAATAACTACACATTCTAGAGCTCCAAAACTGTAAACTTGATAGGTCTACAGCATATTTAAAATCTTGCCAGAAACAATCACTCCAAATTTTATTCATAGACTCAAGAATTATGGGACTCAGGCCTATCACTATTCCATAATTAAGGGATACGCGGATATGGACACATAGGGCTCAAGAAGCTTGCATAAGTATGTATTGCATGTATTCCCTCCGTTATATCTTTCCTAGGCCTATAGCGTAGCCTCGATGAAAGAAAGCAGATGTAGTCCGTTGCACCGAAGCAACAACCCGGCGGGTAAATCGCGGGTTTGCCATTGGCGTGAAAGGGACAATCCACGTTATTTGACCTGGGTCCGTGATCCTGCTTACAACCCAGGATTTATGCTGGTTGGACACGGCTCGGCTTCGGTGTGAAAAGGGGGAACATGGTTTTATTCAACCTGGGTGTCATTCAAGGAATCTCATTCGTTCGCCAATGGCACTTAGTACAAAAGTTCCGGTAATGCGAGTGCTACCTGACAGTAAAACCTCCGTTCTTTCAAGCAACAAGCAGCACTCTGGCACGCTATTCAGCAACTCGCATTGTGACAAATTGCTCAATCAAACAATCAAAACTAATTTCGTACATGGCCTATAATCACTAAAAATGTATTAATTACAATAGTGTGATGAAGATGATAATGACTTTAGGGTGGGGATGAATAATTGACCATTCGCAAATTTATGATTGAGACTGCATTTTCTCATTGAGGCAGATTGCTTGTTTCTTTATTTTTCTCTTCTGCACACTCTCGCAATGAGAGTGAGAGAATTGTTTTCTTTTCCTGTTTTACTTATCATTTGTTTTCTTACCTCTGTTATTCACTTGCTCATATTGTAAGCAAGAGGGTTTTTTTTTTTCCACTCGGTTCTCGAGTACGCCCTGTTATTTGGGGTTTGTTTTGTTTTGGCTTAGAGCAGAGAGTGTTTTCTATTCTCCATTTCTTGGTTATTCATATAGATATATCCGTCTTTTTGGTGCACACTACGGTGTGCGCTTTTAGAACCCTTAGCTTGTCGCGTTTGATTCTCCGAATCTTACACTCCACCTGATAATTTTCGTTGATAATGGGAAAAACTTATGTAAAAAAACGTTATCTGCAAGTTACAAAGCTTCTTCTGGAGATGATTAACACAAGCTATCCTGAACGTCTCTGTTATTTTAATTCCATTCCCATGCCATAGACAAACTTGGAAAAGTGTCTTTTGTGGATAAAAACTTTGTGTATGTCAATAGTTTTGTGTGCAGGTTTGGTTTTTGTTCTTCACTGCATTCATTCTTCATTAACGTATGCTGTTTGTTTGTGTGTGCATATTCTCTCAATAGGCTACCCTAGACAGATGCACATATATTTACTCGAAGGTAAGCTTGTAAGCTAGCTTAGCTATATTTTGCCTATTAATAACATGAGATAACAAATCTAATCTATTAGCTGAAGTTAGCCTAGTGAAAGCGAAGTTTATTTGTCAAATGCACAGTTAACAATACAGCAGATAGGCATTTGTTAGCTGGCAATGAAATGCTTAGCCTGTGAGCAAAGGTAAAATAATACAATTCCAAAAAAGTTGGGACAGTATGTTAAATGCACATAAAAGCAGTGATTTGTAAATGATCTTTTACATATATTTAATTTAAAATGGTACAAAGAAAAGATATTTACTGTTTTACCTTATTAACTTGATTTATTTTTGTAAATATACGCTAATCCTGAATTTGATGCCAGCAGAACAGCAAAATATTCCAAAAATGATTGATGCCAGCAAAACATTCCAAAAACGTTGGGACGGGCAAAAAAAAGACTTGGAAGTTCAAAAAACACCTGTTGATGCTATCATGACTGGGTATAAAAGGATATCAAAAGACTCTTTTTTTTTTTTTTTTTTTTAAATTTTGTTTCAGATTTTTTCCCAATTTAGTAGCCAATTGAACCCCTATTCTAATTCAATTCCCCCCGTGTAGCAACCGCTAGAGAATCACTGCTGCACAACCTCCGTCCGCCATCAGTAGAGCGAAGGTAGCCACGCTACCAGAGTGCGACTCCCTCCGAGCCTGACCGTGATTCCAAACCGTCCGTGGCTGCTATATGCGCAGCGATTCTCTCCGAGCCCCTCCCCCCACCCGGAAGCAGCCGCCAATTGCTGCTCCCACAGGGCGCCGGCCATGCTCGGAAAATGGCAGGTCCGGGGCGCGAACCCCGATCCTCGGAGTACAACTGTTACCGTTGTACTACCGCAGCGGCCCTTATCAAAAGACTCTTGATATCTTATTTTCAGGTACTCTTACAAACGATACTATAACCTCGCTGCATTTGAATGGATCTCTATGGGAATTGGGGGGTGGGACTAGATTAAGCTGTAAATTACATGGGAATAGTATGGAACCCATGGTTGGTTAAATGGCTGTAAGTCATCAAAGGTCTGAGGTATCAAACGAGCCTCAAACCATCACTCTGCTGCCAGATATGCAGTAGATATGGATGGATCACTTTAAGGGTTGTTTCTTCTGACAAATTTTCCTATTGAACTCATGATAAATAAGTCAGGAGAAACAACCCTTCAAGTGATTCATCCATATCTACTGCATATCTGGCAGCAAAGGGATGGTTTGAGGCTCTTTTAATGCATCAGACCCTTGATGACTTAGAGCCATTTCGCCAACCATGTATTCCATACTATCCCAGCATAATTTACAGTTAAATCTAGTCCCCCCCCCCTTCTCCCATAGAGATCCATTCAAATGCAGAGGGGTCACAGTATCGCTGGCAAGAGTATCTGAAAATAAGATATCAAGAGTATTTTGATGCTGTTGGGTCACAGACATCAAGAAGTCATGCAAAGGATATACAACCAAATATTAAATATGATTACTTTATTTAAATGTATATTCATTACTTGTGGTGCCCTAAAACGGGGGGGGGGGGGGACTGTGTAAAAATGGCTAAATTGCTAAAGTAGAAATAAAATTGAAGGGGAACGCCGGGTTACTTCTTAAACTTCTCTATCAATTTTATACGTTTAGTGTGAGTCTTGAAGCTTACCACACTTTAACTGTGCCTCCCGGTTCCCTTGTTTCCAGCTTGTTTCCAGACGCGCTGCATCGCACTGGTCAGTGGTGGTTAATTCCCGGTGCAGATCTATACTGTATACTGGAAGGTTTGAAAATGATCAGAATGACTGATAGATAAAAGTCCGATATGACGAAAGGGATTATCTTCAGGTTCTTCCGAGTTCAGTGATGTATAATTTAGCTGTAAAAATCGAAAACATTGTATGTAATATTGCAGTGAAAGGTTTCCGAAGCATTTTCAGTCAATTTTGGAAACTTTTTTTTCATTAAACATATAATGTCGATATAGAAGTTTTAGAAATAATCCGGCGTTCCCCTTTAAATAGAAGTGTAAGTTTGTAACATTATCAATGTCTTGAATGTCTTTTTTTATCAATTTAATGCTACCCTGCTGAATAAAAGTATCAATTTCTTTCAAAAACATAAAAATGTCTCCAAACAAGTGATTCCAAACTGTTGAACACTAGTGTATGTAAAATTTAATTGCTTTTATGTGCATTTTACATACTATTCCACATTTTTTGGAATTGGTGTTTGTATAAGAAATAATAAAATATGATGGATAAGATACAGTATAAATAGAGCTTCCAGAACAGTTAACGTTAGATATTGAACATGATCAGATAGCTATGTTCAGTCTCCCGCAATGGTGTAGCGTAAATGGGGCATAGGACTAACGTTACAGGTAAAAAGTAAGACTAACGTTAAACTAGGTCAAACTAGCTCTAGAAACATAAGTTAAGCGAGCGCATCTTGTTATACTTTTTTTGCAAACCTTGCCGTAGTATTGTTGTTCCAATTGGTAGCTAATGGCAGATAATCTTTTCTAGTAACCAGCACTTTATCGCAATAGATACATTAGAAGTTTTGATCCACAATATTTGTGCCTTCCACTTCGATGCGCAACAGGCGTGGTTTTTTATGTTTTATCTACGAGCGATATGCTTTTGCAGTTATAAGTGACCTAGTTAGTTTAATGTTGTACATGTAACCCCTCCATGGAAAATTGCAGACATTGCCATCAACTTCTCAAAAATGTCTGACTTCCAAAAACCATCTGTGATTTATGGCGGTAATTCACTCAAGGGGATGCTGCCAGCTGACTCCATCTCCGTTTGTTGTACATGGCAACAGTCACTAAAGAGGGCGAGACTCAATTTTGTCCACTGTAGTTATAGGCTAGAAAGGATAGGTTTATAACTCCGCCGAGATAACACCTCCGACATATCGTCAGTGGATCAACAGTTGTTTCCAATGAAATCGTGATGTCCTTTCATTCAATGTATGGAAAACAAACCGGACAAATTTTATAAAAAGTTTTGCTTAGCTGCAGATAGCTGGAAACTAAATACATGCTCACAGAAACCACCAAAGCTGTGCATTCACTGTCATTCACTATCTTGATGATCTTAGCGCCTGGTCTAAAACGGCGCAAGTGCCTTTAGGACGTTTCCAACTCCACTTTTGCTAGTTAGAGGGTCAAGGTTCAAATGGGCTGAACTTAGCCTTTTCATTAATTATAGGTGTGTTGGGTGTAACATGGGCGTAATACCACCTGCATTTGCACCTTAATAATATAATGGCAGATTTAATAAGATAGTGTTAGGTAAAAAAAAAAACGTAACTTATTTTAGAAAATATATGCGGTTTAATTTTGTTAAAAGCACCAGGAACAGCTGAGCATAAGCTACCAGAACTTCCCTCTCAGCTTAGAAAATGCCAAATTAGCCTGCTTGTTTAAAAAATTGTGTTTGATTATACAATTAAGCATTGTCAAATATCAATTCCATGAGGCTGTTCTCACAGCAGATAGATCACAGGCAATGAATTTCGGCTAGCGACGTTCATATTAAATTCATATTACGTGCATTCTAATATTGATGAATAACATCATAGCGTTATTTTGCCTTAATGATGACACTAAATACACTAAAGCTGTCAGGTTGGGAACCCAAGATAGAAATACGCCAAAAATGATCCTGGCCACACCTCTTCTTAAGACAAACCCGCCCAGTTAACTTGCTGTGGGCGCAAGTTCACTTGCTATTTAAACAACGTGAGCGCTGGACACTAAAATAACCACTGCACTTGTCTGAAACCAGCAAAGGCACTTGCTTTTGGGTTACCGCCGCTTAGCGCCCGGGTGTAAGATAGAGCCATGTGCATGTGTAAAAGCATAGCCTACTCCAAATAGAGCAGGGGAAGGGAGAAGAGTACTGAATTCATTATGACTGAAGGCTTTATGACTTTTTAAAAAGTCTTGCACTTTGGATTTTTTTACTTTTACTTTTTTACTTTTTTCCATGTTGTGTTTTTCACATTTTAGCACTTTTCTCAATGTGTTTGTAGCCTAATATGCTTTGATACATTTTTTCCTTATACAACACAACCATTATACTTTAGAAGTAAAAATGTAGAAATTAATAAAGTTATCCAAACTTTGAAACGTCCGCTTTTAATAAACATCACAAGGCGACAACCCTGTTCAGCAGTGACGTATACGGAAGTAAACTTGCGGACCCGGCCGGGTCTTGGTGTGAATGGCGGCGACCCGGGACTTACCCGAAACCATAGTGCAGTGTAAATGGGTCAAACGCGGGTTGAACCTGTGTTCAATATCCCGTGTAATTCCTGAGTTTTCTGTGTGAAAGGGGTATAAATAATCTCACCCTGCGAAGCCAGCCTCTTACTATCCGCACCTGGAAAAGCCTTTTTCCAAAGGAGCTGAGTGGTTAAAGGGCAGTGCTTTCATATGTTTCAATTAGTTAGCCTGAACATGAACTCCCCCAAACCAGGTACCCATGCAGCATAAGTGGTGGTATACCCTGTAGTCAGTGAGTCAGCTTCATGATTATGGAAAACCCAGGGTTAAAGCTTAAATTAGCTTGCAATCTCCTTAATCTCACTTTCTAGTATACCCCCCTGAATAACAGGCACAATACTATACAACAATACTACATGATATTGCGAAGACTGGAAATTGTTGTTCAGGTTCTTTTACGTTAAATTTAAAAAGGCTGCACTGTTTACAAAGGTATAGTAATTACTGTCTTGATGTGTCCATACAATTCACAAATTCTCTCATAGAGCTTCTAAAACTTTTTTAAAAATTCATGACCTGTTAAAATACAAAAACCACCAGGGCACTGCATGAAGCACATAATGGGAATCAACTTGTCACTACATGGCAATCAATATTTCACTCAAATATAATTTGCTTAAGGCAATAATTCTCTACTGTCTATATTGTAATTAATGTCTTTATCAGATGTTTTTCAGGGTATTTATAAGAATTTAATTTCTAATACAGGTTTCTTTAAGTTAGTTTGAGTCATTATTAAATGTGAGCAACTGGGCCGCCGCGGTAGTACAACGGTAAGAGTTGTACTCCGAGGATCGGGGTTCGCGCCCCGGTCCTGCCATATCCGAGCGTGGCCGGTGCCCTGTGGAAGCGGCAATTGGCAGCCGCTTCCGGGTGGGGGGAGGGGCTCGGAGAGAATCGCTGCGCACGGGACCCAGGGCGTGTCACGGTCAGGAGCGCGAGGAGCTGCGCCCTGTAGAGGACGTGGCGCCCGCCTTCCAACTACTAAATATACCGATTGACGGGGTTGTGTAGCAGTGGTTCTCTAGCGGTTGCTACACGGGGGGAATTGAATTAGAATAGGGGTTCAATTGGCTACCAAATTGGGGAAAAAAAGGGAAAAAATCAGAAACAAATTTTAAAAAAAATAAAATAATAAAATAAAATTAAAAAAAATGTGAACAACTGGGATATTTCTGGATACTAAACTAAATGGCTTCAGTAAGAGATCCCACATGGGATTTACAAGTGGATTTACAAAATCAGTAATTTGGGAGTATGAAGTTTGTGATTGACAGTGTTGGGGAAGCTACTGTTGGGGAAGCAATGGTAAAATAAAAAATAATTCCTTTTATGGCCCAAAATTGTTTGGAGTTTCAGTAGTTAACCACACAAAAAAGGGCAAAAAAGTAATTTAACTACTTGAATCACTATACAAATATGAATGTAGTTGAACTACCAGCAAGCTACTACAAAATGTAGTTAAACTACAAGTTTAATTACATGTAGTTCACAACTCCCCAACACTGGTGATTGAAATAATGCTTATGTGCTTTTTCATGCCCCTTTTGATGAAAAAAGACCGCTTTGACCAAATGATGTTAAACCAAATTGCCATTTATTTTGACTACTGTTTTAAACCTCCAATAGGCCTGCAGGCTAATAATTCTAAACAAAATGTTTAAACGCATTTTCTGTTGCAAAAAAAAGTTAGATAGTAACTAATAGCTAAATTAGGTCCCCTTAGAACACCAGGGGTAATTCTTTATAATGCTGTTTTCACAGAGAGGAAGGGAAAGAAACATTTTAAAAGGGCAAAGTTTGTTTGTCTGGGCCGTCATCAGGCAACAATTGGCCGCGTGGTAAAACGTCTGCCACGGATCTCTGGGTTACTGCTGCATCGGTGACTCGCCCAACTGGGAATCCAACTGGGAATCCTAATCCATGAACAGTACTGCAAATGTACAAAAATATTCAGCTTGTTGGGGCATTAGAGGCACAAAGAATTTACTGGACTGACTTCAAGAGAAGGGAAAAATCTCCATCCACCTCAGTTATGGGCCATAGAAGGAGTGCCTTTCGCTCTGCTTTGAATCTGGGAGGAAATGTCTCTCCATTCTCAACAGTAATGAGGTTTCTCTGAGTGAAGCAGATTGTTCAAATGGTGTTATTTGGTATGGAATTTGTTGCACAAAAAAATTGCCAAAAACCTTTAGGATTATTTCCATATATCAATGAAAAATATATAATCTTGTTGCTTATGGCTCTATGACTCTTATACCATGCTTTGACAAGTAGAACTACCTGCTTCGCTCTCAAGGTGGAATGAATTGTTGGCTCGCCCGACATATTTCACATACTTTTGTGTACATGTGCACACACATTGTAATGGCTCTAGATCATTTCAGTGCAAATGCAACGTGCATATCATTTGTGTCACATGATCATTTTTTACTAACCAGAACAACGCTATGAGTTTGTGTCGACAGACAGACACATTCACTTCAGTTGTGTAATGGCATTGTTACCTTAATGTCTCTTCATTTTATTCAACCTTGTGATTATGTATGCTTTAAGTCTAGATATGTTATCAATTCTCTTCTATTTGAATCATTTGTAAATGAAGAATGTAATAAGATAAGAATTACATTGTTAAACTGTTGTAACATTTTTCAGCCCAGTCTTTCTTTTCAAATTAAATATGTATCTTTTTTGTCCTCTTCTCTGCTTTGTTACTCTATTGTTGTAAAAAGCTTGCCTAACACCAAGAATAATGAAGTCGAGCAGAACAAAGACTTGGCTAGGGCTACTCTGACTCTGTTGAAAGGGAAGGGGTAAGTCACACGAAGGTGATGTGTGTATGAGTGTGGATTTGCTCGTGTTAAAGGCAATATACAGCCTGCTGATGTATACTGTTTAAGAGATGGCTGTACTCTCATGCCAAGTTATACACTTTGTTTTGTTTGTTTTAACACTCAACACTAATGTGCTGTGTGACAGGTAGACAGATGTGCATGTATTTAGTATTAACACGGATCAACATTATTCAGTTGTGAGAAGTTGACATCCTTTTCATTTTAACATTTAATTTAACTAACCCTGTTTCTTGTCACTTATTACATTATTGTTTAATATTTAAAAATTAGGAAAAGGAATAAGGATAAGCCGCCACTCCACCCCCACCATGGGGGATGGATGCTTATGTTTTTTTGTTTTTTATGTTCACATTAAACAATATAATAGATTATTTCTATTCTTCTATTCTATTAAATTCCCTTTAACTTTTCATAATGTACATAATGCTTCTTTTCCTGTAACTCCAAATATCTGATTGTGAACTGAGCAGTTTTTGACATTATCAATCAAAATAAATACTGGGGAAACCAGATGGAAATGACCATAACTAGGTTTGGGACCTGAAAGAGCAGAGCACCGGTGTCGCATAGAAGCACATATCACTACTGTTGTAAGGCATGAGGATGGTCACAGCCAATCGTACTTCATGAGCAGTCATTGTGACTAATGATCTCACTGTATTTGACAGTGTGAGGTTCTGCCTCAGTGCCATGTTTGAAATCAATGTGGCTTCCATTGAAGAAATTATATTTGATATTTTGCACATCAGGCAATAAATGAAGTGTGAAGTAGGCCTGTTTCATATTTGCTTGGTAGAATTTAACTAAAGGATATCAGCATTCAAGTAAATAAACCAGTAGTTACCAGTAATAGAAAATTGTTCAAGGGTATTGGTTTTGTAACCAAAGCCATTATTGCTGCATTAATTGCTGTTAATAAAAAAAATTCCAACGGTTAATTCAAAGGTAGCTTAACATTTACGGTGCTCTCTCAGGAGGACAGTGTAAAACTGCAAAGCAAACATGTCAAACTCTTGTGAAGCCACGCAATACTTTCATGAAACCATAAGAAACATTATTATTTGCTTTCACAACCTGTATACACAATACAAAATGAAAAGTGGTCATGTATCTATGTGTATGCATTATATACAGTATTTGAATAATACAATGTTAATTACCGGTATATATTGATATAGAATAAAATAATTTACAAACAAAGATTAAACCATCTAATATTTACTACTGCCAATGCTGTACATAGTAAAAACTACTGTCTTAACAAATAATAACATTTTCAGAGAAGAAATGTCTGAATATATAATCCTGTGCCTGTTTCCCAAGATATAAAACCTGTTCATGAAATATTGTGTAAAGTTTAGTTATCTGTAATAATACTAGCTTCTCGCTATTAGCTAGCTTTTGTAGGTGACAAAATTGTGTTTTTTAATTAGGAACCAAAGTAAGTATCCATGTAGATTTAATTATTGACATGGCTAAAATCAGAGAGCTAGCATAATAATTAGTGAATTGGGCTTTCCACTCCAAGTTTGTAGGTTCAATTCCCAAGTGGGGCACTGCTGTTGTATTTTTGGGCAAGTCACTTGAACCTGAATTGCTTTAGTAAATATCCAGCAAGTATGCAGCTGTATGAATTGATTTTATGTAATAAACAAAAATGTAAGTCGCTCTGGATAGCGTTTCTTAAATGCCTATCCAGAATATTCCTGAGTAATTAACCTCCAATAGTTACGTCATGGCTTTAAAAAACTTCCCAAAGATATACTCTTACTTAGAGATAATGCATCACCGTATTGAGAGGAAAGACTAGGAGACTGTAGCTACCTTACAGAGAATAACAAACAAAAACATTTTTGTACAGCATGCTGTGCGAGTAGTATTTCCAGGAAACCAAACCTAACGGCAATGATAGTAGCACCATCTGGAAAGTCTGATATCTCTGATATACAACATCTGTTAAACTGCTACGGTGTATTATTAGCAGAAAAATCCATTACCATCAGAGCATCATCATTGCCATTATCAACTTTATCATCATCACAGCATCATCCTCATCAGTAGCACAAGCGTGAAGCTCATGCAGAGGAATGATACATGGAAGCATATCTGTTCTTTGGAAAATTAGATAAAGTGCAAAATTTGAAAGTTTAATAAAGACAGACAGGAAAGATATTATGGCTAATAATCTGTTTAATTCTGCTGAGGCACTAAAGCTTGGATAAAATTGATGTTTCCATATGAAATTGATATAAAAGCACAAATCCAGTTCAGGCTATCTAGATTTACACATTTTTATAATTTGTTTTATCTTGCATAAGAAAGTCTGCAGGACCTGGAAAAGTTCTGATAGGATGAATTTTGAGAAATGCAGAAGAACCCATAAAGAGCTCAAATGTCATGCCATTTTCAAGAAGTGAACTAAATGAAAAGATAATTTGAAACATGTAATATTTGTTAAAAGGTGTGCTGCTGCTGCTGTGCAGGGTTGGTAGTAGTATACACATTTCCACTTATTTTTCAAATATACTGGTTGCATACTTGCATTACATTTATTATGTAAAATAATCTTTTGTTATGCTTAATCAAAGGTATGAACATTGCCTGTACAGCTATTATACAACCAACAATGGGTACGTTTACATGCACACTAACCCTTTCAGGGTCTCTTCACCTGACTTATTTTTTCATAGAGTTAAGCATGAAAATGAGTCAGGAGATACAACCCTTAAAGTGATCCATCCATATCTACTGTATATCTGGCAGCAGGGTGATGGTTTGAGGCTCATTTGATACCTCAGACCCTTGATGACTTGCCATTTAGGCAACCATGTGATTCATACTGTTCCAGTGTAATTTACAGCTTAATCTAGTCCCACCCCCCAATTCCCATAGAGATCCATTCAAATGCAGAGAGGTTATAGTATCACTTGTAAGAGTACCAGAAAATAAGATATCAAGAGTCTTTTGATGTTGTTGGGTCATAGACATCAGGAAGTTGTGGTATGCAAAGGATATGCAACCAAACATTAAATATGATGACTTTATTTAAGTTTAAGTTAATTTGTCCAATTACTTTTCGTTCCCTAAAATTGGGGGGGCTATGTATTAAAAGGGCTGCAATTGCTACATGGTTCACCCGATAAGGATGTAAAAACCCTCAAATTAAAGCTGAAATTCTGCACTTTATCCTCATAGTCACCGTTCCACTTCAAATCCAATGTTCTGGAGCACAGAGCCAAAACAACACTGACTGAATACTTTCCGTCCCCACTGTATATCCATGTGAACGTGGGAAGTTAAATACTGGCATAAACTGATAACTTCCCATAATCAGATATTTCTGTGCATTTAAACGTACCCAATGTCAATCTTTGTAATGTCAGTTTTAACACCTCTTATAACAACTCATCCTACCCTCTTCCACTGTTTCTGAAGACATGTTCAGACAGTTAGAGAATGATGAGAAGACACACTTAACATATATGCATTATGCGCACACATACACTTGCGTGTGTGTGTGTGTGTATATACTGTATATATATATATATATATATATATACACGTGTAGACATAGACATATAGTATATAATTTGCAATGACTTATGATAAATACATTCATAATTTACGGTTTAGGTTTTTCTTATTTTATTCACATGGTGTAATTTCCCCATGCCGCTCTCACTTGTCTTTATTTTTGTGTCTCTCTGAAACCCCACACTGTTCCAGGTTAAACTACAGCCTTGATGTTGCGGATAGACTTGCTGATGAACATGTGCTCATCGGGCTGTATGTCAATCTACTGCACAGCAACGCCACATGGTTAGTGCGGTTCCCCCGAAGGAAACGGCACTCAAATGAAAGCGATCCACTGAGGTGGCTTGCCTTTGTTGCAATGATTCTCCGTCTCTGTCCGTATTAGATCATTGTTGATCTCCCAGCCCATATCTTCCACACTGTGTGCTTTCACATTAGAGATTGAGAGTTAGGTCTTAGGTCTCACTACAGTTTTCTATGGATTCCAGATGACCATCAGAGACGGTACTTTTAAGCACTGGATCTTCTCCATCTCGCGCGTGCACAGGTTGAGACTGTGTAACAACAACTTCACTTGTGATGTTGATGACGTAAGGCGGTACACACCCCATAAATACCCATGTCATATACACAGGGCCGTCTCAAAGGATGGGCGGGGCCCTGAGCGAGTCAACCTACGAGGGGCCCAGCTTTTAATGCAATGACATAGCTAACCCGTCATAGGCTTAAATAGTATCTATTATATAACTATGAATGAAGGATTTACAGGCTACGACATTACACAAAATACAGACAAGGTACTGTAGCTGCAGGGCATATTACATATTGCATTACAGCACCTTTCGCCAAACTGAACTTGGGGGGTGAAATCTCCCAACTCAATGCTCTGATTGAATTGAAAAGGAGAAAGACGTTTAGGTCAAAAGGTGGGTTCAGCCCAAGCAGAAACAACCCGCCACCATTTGTGCAGTTTTTTTCCCCCCCAGTGGCTAAAGAGTAAACTGCAACACCTGGTTGCAAAAAGAACTTGAAACCCGCCCACCCCATTGTGAGTCAATGGAGAAAGCCAAAAAAGAGGCCAATGTTCTCTCTAGTTAAAAAAAAAAAAAAAAAAAAGGCTAGATTTTTTAAATTCTTGTGACAGATAAATTAGATGAACCTAATCAGTTTTCTACAATGGTTTTCATACCATTCTGAAACATCTTGAGATAGGAGACCAGTCACAACATTTCTATAACATTGTAGGCAACCTTTTGACTCCAAATAATTACATATTACAAAACAAAATCTTAAAGGGTAACAAAGCACTAAAACAACTTTTTTTAGATGATAACGGATACATCTGGTCCAAATCTTGACAAATTACTGCAGTCAGTGCAAAAAAACTTAAACTTTAAGAATCTGGCTCAAAAGTGTCTGTAGTGGTAAAACGTTAGGTACTGCACGTTCAATCTGTGATTGGCCAGAAATTTCATCCAGCTGACGTATTCCTCCCGGTTCAAACCTGTACAGCTACGCCCACCGACTATTTTTTACTTTGTTCATACTGTGCCTTTGCTGGCCTGTTTATGTCAAATATTTTTTGTAAACTATTACTTGCGCTGCACAACACAATTCAGTGTGAGCTGCAGTGCTGACTGTGAACGAGAGCAGTTATTTACATTTTGTTAGTTAATGAAGTCACTTTTAAAAAAATATTGTTGAATTTATGTTTTAGGGTATTTAGGGTATAACTCCACAACAGCTCAGAACAAGATTCACTTCGACTACATCTTCCCAGATGCATTGGATATTAGAGCTGAACATTGAACACTGTGCTAATTCTAATTCTGACCAGAGCAGGAACCTGTTATTGCACACTTTAAACTAGACTCTGGACTTTAAATACTCCATTATAGTTTGTTAATATTTTATTTTAATGTTGTCACTTGTATTATCTTTGAATTCGTCATTATCTACCAAATGGTTTAGTGGCCATGACGTGTGTCCACACATTCACTAATTAGGAGCCTATTGATTCATCTCAGCTTTTATTTTCATCAGTTAATTGTGATTGTAATATAGCACAATGCAGAGGCGGTCTTACCCATTAGGCAAAGCTCGGCAATTGCCTGGGGCCCCAAGCTGACCCCATACTACAAAGGGCCCCGTTAAATGCGTCATAAACGTTTCCCCCCCCCCCCCCCCCACAGTAATTAATTATGTCTTTCTAAAAATTCATGCGCTAAATGGCATCAGAATGCCTAATTCATGAGTGTCTTAGTCAGGCCCCCCCCTCAGTCCCCAAAAAGTGAAAATGAAGCGAAGAAGCGGTGCTGAGAAAAGGAACAGGAGGAAAGTAAAAAGTTTGTGGCAAAACTACCAAAGCTAACTACATTTTTCACGGCGGCTAGTAGTAGTACAGATGCCACTAATGAAGAGCAGAGTCAGTCTGAGACTGCTAGCACTAGCACTAGTGTTGTTAGCATTGCTAATGCTAGTGAAGAGGAGCTAACGTTAGTACCCATTGCTGCTGCTGGCAGTGCCAACCTAGATTGCTCCAGCAGCAATGATGATGATGATGATGATGATGATACATGCATCACAACGGATCTTTCTTAGATAAATAAGGATTGAAAAGGGGGGAGAGCAAGGGATGTGTGAGGGCCCCATGCCTGTGTTTGCCTTGGGCCCCAAAATGACTAAGTCCGCCACTGGCACAATGTGAACATGGTACTTTTATTCTTCGTGGCTATTTCTGACATAATGTGGCTTAAGAGGATAAATTATCCCTCTAACCAAAAGTCTGGGATTGCAGTTGTGGTTGGAACAATTGTGGTTGGATTCTGCCTTAGCTACAGCTGACAGCCAGTGACAGATACTGACAGATACCCTAGCGGGGGAATTGTTGGGGGTGGGGTTTTCCAGCCTGAGGTGTGAATCATTGCAAATCTTTGAGAGCTGTTTTAAGTGTTTTAAGGTGTACCAACATTCAAAGAAGCATATCTTCTTCAAATATTTTTATATTGCAGTGTATGAGACATCATTTGAAAGCTCAGGAATTGTACTTTCATAAACTATAAAAAACGGAAAAATTACCCCGTGCTACTTGTGGACCATTTTATCATGTGGTATTTTCTGCAGAAAGGGAGGATTTCGGTCAAATAGTTCAGCCAGGAGTTCTAGTATATGCATGCTATACCTTTAGCTTTGCAACGTACGTCCCTAACAGACATTCTCTCTGGGAGAGAGTTCAGTGTCGTGACCACATGTGCACCCCTTGAAAAGGAAACCAATATTTTTGATATCTTGCAGGTAGTGTGATTGCCTACAGCCTTTGTAAAATGAGTAGCCTACATGGCACGAGTAACTATTTGGACAGCGTGTGATTTTCTGTTTGCTGGCCGCAGCTTGAGTGTGTCTTTGTGGGCATAGGCATAGAAACGTAGGCATACTCTAGGGCCAGAGACTTTATGGGATTATTGACCACAGATATTCTGATCCCATTGAATCTTGGAGGCCAGCGTTGGAATTGTAGATGGTACTCCTAGCACAGTGTTGCCACCACCCAGGCGTCTGTGGTTTGGGATGCCAAGTAACTTAAGTCTTGTTGGGAGAGCTGTCCGACTGTTAGCCGCATAGCCTCAGAACTTACCCACACAGCCTTTTTCAGCCCTGGGGGGCAGTGCTGTGGAGGACCCATCGCAGGCTTCAGATACAATAGGACTGATTCACAAAATTCACAATTGCTCAAACATCCAGCAGGCTATCAATGCATCTTGCCGCGTCGCACTTGAGCTAGCAAAAGCGAAAAAGTCTTATGTATGACCGTAAAGCGCTGCGCAGTTAATGGCAAGGGGTTTTGGCGATTTAAACAAATCTTTTTTTATATAATCTCTTTGTCTCATTGCGCAGTGACACACAGAATTGTACCAATGGACCTCCAATAAGTTGTAACAGTGGCCTACAAAATGTTCAAAATTTTATTCATGAATTTTAGAAATAATTTTAAAAAAAGATTTTACTTATTAGTCTTTTCTGAATATACACATTCTGTGATTTACAGTTTAATATGTTTGTTCTTTCTATGCTCTTAACTGACGTCTTGTCAGCACTTATTCAATTGTGTGTGTGTGTGTGTGTGTGGGTATGTGTGTGTGTGTGTGTGTGTGTGTGTGTGTGTGTGTGTGTGTGTGTGTGTGTGTGTGTGCGTGTGTGTTACTCGCCCGTTTTAGCTATAGCTATAGGGTGTTGTGGGCAACTGTCAAAAAGTCGAAAAACACCATTTGACAGCTCATGGAGTGAATGCTGGAAAGAGCTTACCGTGGCCTCTGGAAGACAAATATCCCTAACCCAAACCTTAGGTTAAGAGGCTACAAGCTGATCTGCTTTCATCAAAGGAGAAAAGTTAATTTTTCCTGCTTATTGTACTTTCCAATTGCGAGTAGATGGGAAGAAACAGGTGTGTAGATGACCTGGGTATTTATGGGGTGCGAACCGCTTTACTTCATCTTTGTCACAAGTCACTGTGTTGTTAAAAGGTCTCGGTCTGCGCGTGCGTGAGATCGTGAAGATCCAGTTCTTAAAGCACTGTCTCTGATGGTCAGCAGAAACGAAATAGAACTGTGTATTCTGTGTATAAAGCAGCAGAGCTTTTTGTATTTCGTGCACTATAAGTGTCTGCAAAAAATGTAAGATAACATACTGAATGAAACCATTATAGTTTGACTGCAACATTTTTTTTCCACCTTTTCTGTTCATACTGTCAGTTGTGACTGTATAGGTAGTACTTCTGTGGTTGCGTCAGCATCACTGAACTGACATATTAACTGTCCATGTTCAAAGATATTTTATAGAAAGTAAAAAAAAAAGGTAAGCAATCCTGTGTATAATGCCCTGTCTAGCAAGTTGTAATATACAATAAAATGCTAAAATATTGGGATGGTGACACAATTTTTGTTGTTTTGACTCTTTTGATTTTAAATAAAACAATGAACATGAGTTAAAGTGCAGCTTCACCCCCCCCCCAGTCCCAAGTAGTGAGGGCGCTCCCTCACAGTTAGGAAGCAAGAACGTGCTGGTGAGCTTAGCCATAGAAGACTACTGTAGTGGATGACTAAAGAAGATAAAACCCTTTCAACTGTCAAACAGATCAAGAACACTCTCCACAATGTAGGCATAGATGTGTCAAAGACTTCCATAAAGAGACTACATAAACCTCAGAGGGTTTACTGCAGGATACAAACCACTGGTAAGCTTCGAGAATAGAAAAGCCAGGTTAGAGTTTGCTTAAACATACATTAAGAAACTGTAGATTTGTTCTGGAACAAAGAATTGTGGACAGATGAGATGAGTATTAACCTGTACCAAAGTGATTGATAAAGGAAAGTGTGGAGAAGGAAAGGAACTGCTCATGATCCAAAGCATACCACCTCATCTGTGAAACATGCTGGAGGTAGTCGAATTGCTTGGGCATGTATGGCTGGCGCTGGACCTGGCTCACTTGTCTTTATTGATGATGTGACGGCTGACGGCAGATGCATGATGAATTCTGAATCACCCGGGTCAATCACCCGTCCTGAATCACTTGATGAAGATGCCCCAGAAACAAACAGGAACTGAAGATGGCTGCATTACAGGCCGGGCAGAGCATCACCAGGGAAGATACCCAGCATCCGTTGATGTCTACGGGTCGCAGACCTCTGGCAGTCATTGAATGCAACCGATATGCAACCAAGTACTAAATTTGACAACTTAATTTCAGATCATATTACTTTGCCCAATTACTTATGCTCTCCTAAAATGGGGGGACTGTATAAAATGGGCTGTAAATCCTACACAAATCACCCGATATGGATGTAAATACTCTCCAATTAAAGCTGACAGTCTGCGCTTTAACCACATATTCATTGTTTTATTTTGAATCCAATGTGCGGGAGTTCAAAGAGCCAAAACAACAAAAATTTTGTTACTGCAATACTTTTGCATTCAACTGTATCCCGAGGACCAATGGAGCATTTCCTAATTTCAACAATTGTGAGAGCATCAACACCATACTTATAAACCATTAATTGCTCTCAGAGATGCAAAGACGCCTCTTCATGTAACTGTACAATAGCTTTTGTTAATATTTTCACAGTATGTGTATAATTTGAGCTGTCTGTTTTTTGTTGGGATTATTATTTCCTCAAACTGTTGTCCAATTTGGCACCTTGTTAAAGCAAAAAATCTATTATTAACATAGATGGTAGAACAAACAGAATGGTAAAATGGCCTTCTTGACAATAACACTCTTAAGAGTTAGATTAGATTATTTTTTGTGGTTATAAGGACTCCACTCCCGTTTAATGCGAATAGTATTGGCATTCATGCTCTCAGCTATTATCTTTAAATTTATAAATCACTCATCTCTATATGTGCAGCTACTCCATTAAGGCAAGCCATTTGTATGTGAATGTGGCATTGCTATATTTTATACATTATCTTGAAAAGAGTGTAGCCATCCATTTTCATGTTTCTTCTCTGCCTCAGGCTTCCATAATTCATTGTAAAGTCTTCTCTGTCTATGATGTCAACGAAACATTGTATAACAATGCCACATTTTAAATGGATAGTTCACTTTCTGGGTTTAAAAAACTAATAATTTCAGTTTTCAATACAGAGTTTTGTGTTCAGTACAGACTTGCTATACACATGAACAGATTAAGTTTATGGTGTTTATTCACAGTTAAACAAATATCATACCGGTATCTTTCTATGAGCACAGCGGTCTCAGTTTGCTGGCTCCATAGGAAATAGTTCCAAATGAAAATAATATTAAACGTACATTTCTGAAGAATAATTGGTTCATATACACATGTACAACCTCTGGAGAACGTTGCAAAACTTTTTTGTACAAGCTGCTTTGGAGTTACTAATAGTGTATTTCTTTGCTGTAGGCCACATACTCACAATGTAAAGTTGGCAGGTCATCAGAAACATCTTTCAATATCTAAAATATCCTTCATTGCAATATTGCAATAACATACAATAAAAAACTGTAAATATACAATAATTTTTTATTTTTATTTAAATTGAACAGTTCCCTTCAGACTGGTTTTTCTTGAATATAATAATATTCCTTGAATATTAAATTATATGTGTAGATATCTCTTTCTCAACACAGGGGTCATATATTGTCTAATTTAAAGTTGTATTACTTATTTTATTAAAGTGTGACTGTGAAGGGAGACTGCACACCGAATGTGTTTTTTACTCAAGTGGGAAGCGGAACTGTATTTTACTCTACTAAGTTATAAAGTAAGCTCATGTTTTACTCTAGTCTAGTAAGATGGAACAGAGGGCCGTGTTCACATTTCTATTAGTAAAAAAAACTAGAAGTAAAACTTTATAGTACTAACACGTATAGTAAAGTACTTGATAAAGTATTAATGAAGTGTTTTACTCCAGTACAGTGTGAAGGATCTCTGTGTTTTATTCCAGTAAAGTGTCAAGGAAACCTCTGTTTTACTTCTGTAATATGTGAAGGACATGTTTTACTGCAGTAAATTATAAAATAAGTATGTGCTTTACTGGTATAATATACTGGAAACGTGTGTCACCCTAGTAAAGTGTGAATATGTAAATAAAACCTGCATTTTACCGAAGTAGAATGTACATGAAGCCAGTGCTTTTTTCCAGTAGGTGTAAAGAAGGTGTAAAGGAGCCCTGAGTTTTGGTATTGTAAAGTATAAAGGGGCCTGTACTTTGCTCTATTAGAATATACAGGAAGCCTGCATTTTATTTTTGGAAACTCTCAAGGAAGTTTGTATTTTACCAAAGAATAAAGTGTGAATGCAGCCTGGGTTTTACTCTGAAACACTGCAAAGTGTTACTGTCATAAAGCATAAAAGAAGCTGGTGTTTTACTCAAGTGTAAAGGAAGCCTGAATTTTGGTCTTGTAAAGTATAAAGGAAGTCATTGTCATTTTTACATTGTCATTTTTAGTAGTTTAAATTAAGCCAGCATTTTATCATAGTTAAAATGTGAATGCAGCCTTTAATTTAATCTAGCAATGTAAAGGAAGCCTGTGGTTTTACTACTGTAAAGTGAAAAGGGAGCTTGTTTTATTCTTGTGAAGTGTAAAGGAAGCTTCTATTTTACTGTAGTATGTGTGAAGGTTTTAGTTTTGTATATGTGTAAGGAAAGCCAGTGCTTTTCATAGTATAAAGTGTAAAGCTATTGTTTTACTTAATGTTAATTCCTAAGAGACCTGTGTTTCACTCCTCTCAATATGTCCCACAGCATGTTGGATAGCAGTAGCCGCCTGGATGAAGAACACCGTCTCATTGCCCGTTATGCTGCCAGACTCGCTGCTGACGCTGCATCAGCGGTGAGAAACTGTAAAAACTGTAGTGGTACAGTTTGATGAATGTGGAATACTGCACAGTGTTGCAACGGCTGTGGAATGCTGTGTCACAATGCAGTGACTGTGAAAACCACTGCATTACAGCAAATGATCTATTGCATAATAATAATAATGATAATAATAATAATTAATTAGAGCAGCTGTAGGCAGCAATTAAAGGACTCAAGCAAAAGGGCCCCAACAAGCAAAATGTAACGATACAAAAAAAAATTATAGCTTCATTGCACAATGGCAAAAAAGGCTTAAAAAAAGGATGATGACTCATCAAGTTTATAAGCGTACTGCGAAATGAACCGCATGTTAGCATAGTTAGCATAGTTAGCATTTTGTGTTTTTATGAGTCAATTTGCATTTTAGAACCTTAGTTGAACAACAGTGTAAACGGTTTACCTTTACATTAATTGTTTTGATAGGGATATTAATAACAAAATAATCGGGGCTGCTCATAAATTGAGCACCACAGTCTCAGGTCGAATCTGACCCCCGCGGCGCACAATTGCCATTATGTCGCCCAAGGGATATATGGGAGGGGTTCAGTCAGCGGGGATAGCAGTGTTCATTGTTTTAGCGACCCTATCCGGGACCCAATGGCTTGCTTTCTGTGCATGATTGGGTTTCCTCCGCCCCCGGTCTCTGCGCATGCATGGCTTGTGGCTGCGGTGAAAAGAAGCCGCTGAATGACACTGCTTGTTTCGGATGAGAACTGTGAGTTGTCTTCACTCTCCCGAGTCGGCAGTAGTGGCTGTATTTTTTTGCACACTTGTACATAGTTCACAGATTGGATATGCCAAATTCGGGTGAGATTTTTATTTATTTATTTTTTAAATAATCACATTTTCAGATGATACAAAACTGGGGGGCTTACCAGTTTGGAGTCTAGTAAAATAACCCAAGAAGAATTGTAAACCTGGAAAATGGCATTTAATTGTGATGCCTTGGCTGTGGGAAATAAAATAAATGAAGACTCGAGACTTCCATTTGAAAAATACCCGTTCAGGTCTAGGCATTGTGCTGTAGCAGTTATAACATTAACAGAATGCTGGGATATATAGCAAACAAATCAATGAAGGTTTATTTATGTATAGCGCCATTTCCAAATAGCAACCCAAGTTGGTCAATTAGGCACCCAAGTCTTGCCTGCACAAGTGGCACATGAAGCATCTTCTCCTGACTCACTGTCTTTGTGAGGTCAAATGATGGATTGCTGATAGAAAAAGAAGCAACAGTTGATGTGTTTTGGAGGAAAGCTCATGCAAAATTGACAGAGGAGGCTGCAGCGATGAGCTTTTTAAAAACTGGGCATTACAAATTGGGATGGGAAGAGAAAAATAAATATTGCTCTGTCTAATTGCATCTAATGATGATAGATAGACGTCATTTTCTGTATTGTATGAACATCATGGATAGTGTCTTAAAGCTGGAGTATGCAACTTTTTTTTATATATATTGGGGAATGGTCATGCTTAGTTGGTAGCAATCATAGAATAAACTGTTCTGAGAGAAATCCAGCACCATACACTGTGTTTATACCCTCAAATTCTTCATTCTAAAACCAGTGATTCGGCCCAAATTTTGTTTTCAAAACAAAGTGGCTTATGACCATAAACCGTAGAACCAATCGAAGAGAGTTCCCATGGCGAACCAATGAACAGTGAGATTGACCTTGCCAGTTCACCAGCTAGACATTTCACAGCGACCCGTTACACCAATGCTATTTCACGCAAAGAAAAATAAAAGGGAATTGGATAAAGCTCGCTCGAAAACTGGAGTGAAAATGCGTGCTCATTTTAGAAGGTGGCAAGATGTTGGGGAGCGAATTGGTTTAAAGACAGATGTGGACCTCCTATATTCTACTGGAAAGGTAGGTCAAAAGTTCAACACAAATTTACCTGGACTTTCTGCTTGCCAGCCAACTGTAATTGCCTATAATATTGATAACGTTACATTATTCGGCGGCTAGTTCTTGGAAGAAGGAAATGTTTGCTAACGTTATATGTCGTATAGATTGCGTTAGCTAGAACCTGCTACTTCGCTATAAGTTACAATGCATACCAGATTAACACTACACAAACTCAGTGTTATGCAACAACTCTGCAATTTTACCTATTTTTACGATAATGTTAGTTATACCAGTCTGTCATCCTGCAATCATGTCAAGAAGACTTATATGTTCACAACGAGGTCTGTAGAAGCAGTGTGTCTCTTTCTCTGTGGGCAGGGTCAATGGATGTTATGACTTTGAAATGTTTTGACAACATGTGAGCGTTGGGAAAAAGTTGCGTACTCTAGCTTTAAATCATATTTTTATATTATAAATGCACTTTTGAATTCTTTCTCTCCATTACAGTGTTGCCCACAGCACACGGCAACAGTATTTTCCACAGTTGTGTAGTTGAAAATGGATAATATCTGTTACCTCTGCATTAGAATGTTTTTTAAAATGGCAGCTTGGGGATCCAGCCCTTCACATCACTCATGCGGGAAAGAAGGGCTGGATCCCCAAGCTGCCAATTTAAAGAACATTATAATGCAGAGGTAACAGAAAAGGTGTTATCCACCTTCCAGTACACAACAGTATTTTCCTCAATTGTGTAGTTGAAGGTGGATAACACCTGTTACCTTGGGGGTCCAGCTTGGGGGTCCAGACCTCCTTTCCAGTGTTATAAAGTAAGGTGAAGTAACAACAGTCCTCTCTGATAGTATAATGCCAGTTATGAGTCACAAATATATGAAGATGGCAAGCAGTGTGACATTCTCTTCTCATTTCTTTTCGATAGCAACAAGCTCAACAGCAGCGAGGGGCATCAGATATTGCACTCTCTCTGGACGCCAATAAGCAACAGCGGCAACTTATTGCAGAGTTGGAAAACAAAAACCGGTGAGAATTCCATTCAGTTTGTATTTGTATTAATAGGAAAATTTGTCAGGAGAAACAACCCTTAAAGTGATCCATACATATCTACTGCTTATCTGGCAGCAGAGTGATGGTTTGAGGCTCATTTGATACCTCAGACCCTTGATGCCATTTTACCAACCATGTATTCCATACTGTTCCAGTGTAATTTACAGCTAAATCTAGTCCCAACCCCCAATTCCCATAGAGATCCATTCAAATGCAGAGACGTTATAGTATCGCTTGTAAGAGTACCAGAAAATACAATGTCAAGAGTCTTTTGATGTTGTTGGTTCACAGACATCAGGAAGTCAAAATGATGGTTTTATACAGATTGGGTGTGTATTTCCGAATTGGAAAAAATCATTAGGTCAGGTGGTTGGCGGGTTAGTAATTGAATGTCAGATTCAGATGACGTCTAGTTTGTGTTTGTTGAAGTTGTATCGTATTGGAACTGAAAAATCCAGAATTGCTGGATTTGGAATTGAAATTTAATATACAAATTTACTGGTCCTAATTACACAATCAATGAAATGAAATACCCTCAAATACATGTCCAGAAAAATATTAACTGAACTTTCAGTTCATTCATTAAAAAAAGCTTACAGAATATTATGGCCACTTATATGGTCCTGAACTGACTGATTTGAAACATAATTAACTCCAAACTGTGACTCATTAATATTTCATCTAATACTTAATATTTATCATTAATAATAATCAGTCAATAGTCACTGCTATTAACATATGCATATGTGTGTCACAGAGAGATACTGCAAGAGATCCAGCGGTTGCGGTTGGAACATGAGCAGGCCTCTCTGCTGCCACCTGACAAGGCGCAGCAAAACCCCACTCTGCTGGCTGAGCTTCGACTTCTCAGGTACCCACATATACACACAAACATGTATGCACACGCATACACATATACACACACATGCACGCACACACAAACACGCACAACCAAATACACTACACTAACATAAACTAACATCAGATAAGCTCTCGAGTCTTTTTTGCGCCAGGAGCACTGTAAGCACACTCATGCATTCACTTATGACAATTTTACACCTTACAGGCTGCACAGTACTACTGAACAAAGGACATATCTCAGGCATATCTCTCACTGACAACTGGCCTGCAGCAGCCTAGATTATTGTTGGTTATCTAACTGGTTACAGTTACAGTGATTGTCGACTAAATCAGTATGCCTTTGGACAATTTTCTCACTACAACTTTCCTCTGACTGTTTTTGGAGATTTCCATAGTCAGAAACTTTCCATTTTAATTGGATAGTACTACTGTCAGTCAATACATGTTGGATTCCTGGTAAATTAGAACATTTCCATGCAAATTTTCCACAGGAATATTGCCTTAGCAGCTTGGGAGTTATTTTTTATTATTTAATCCTACACATGCCAGCACACTATTTTTTACTTGTTCAATTTTATTTCAGACTTTTTGGTTTTGATGTACAATTTACAATTATACAATTTTACCAAATAACAAAGGCAAAAGCTATAACCTAAAAAGGTTTTTAAAGCCTGCATTTCAATGATTGGCAAATAAACAAATAGGGTCAGAGGAAAAAGCAATCAGTGTGCAAGAAACCTATTCATTCTCATTAATTCCCATAATTTCTGTTAACTCCTGTTAATATCCCATATATTCCCATTAAATTCCAAGGAAAATTCCCATTTTGAAAATTCCTGGGGCCACATGTATAAACAGTGCTGAGCAGAAAATTGCCCTCAGAAAGCTGCATAAGCGAGTTTCCATGCAGAAATTCAGATGTATAATATAACACGTGCTGTGAGAATCTGCATATCTCTGCACATGATGGACACCATACGTACGCAATGTTTGGAGTCTGTGTGATATGGCGACACCATGACAGAAAGGCAGAGGTAAAAAATGCAAAACTTTTTTTAAGCAGATTTCCGACTTGAGCGTTCTTTTATGCATTCTTTTACTCAGAGTTTTATATATGTGGCCCCAGGAATTTTGAAACTCTAAGGGAGACACTGTTGCTTAAATCATATTATTTGTCAAGCAAGCAATTAAGGAGCATATCTTCATTTCTAAAATGTTTAATCTAGAAAATGTTTAAAATGTAAGTGTTAAGTTTAATTAGGGCCCAAACAATGATGAATTGTTTTAATTTAATTTAATTTAGCAAGCGAACATACATAGTTTTATTTATTACTAGCTAGCTTACTGCCGAGTACATTTACTTGTTAATATCTGCAAAACACATGAATAGCATTTTACAAGTAGAATAATGTGCATCTCAATACATTTCCCTTTTTCTACTGTTTGCTCCTTCACCCTTTCAAAATGAAAGCCACAACTTTCATTTCAGTATTGAGTATTGAGAAAGAGGGCAGATACGTTATAGCCGCTGCTATATTAACCCCTTTGCGCAGATGCCTAGTGACCAGGATGCCGGCGCCAAGATTTTGCACAACTGAGGCTGCGTCCAAATCCAGTTTTCGCTCCACCCTCGTAAACTTCACTTGCAAACTTCACTTGGGAGGATGTGACGCAAATACCAATAAAACAGGAGTATATACTTGTGTTTAGCGAGTGAGAGGAAGCGAGGGCAGAGCGGGTTATTTGAATTGACACGCACTTCACCCCATCTATACTCGGAAGTTAACCATGCTGCACAGTGGCATATCGTGGGGTGTAAAACGTCTGTCACGGTACTTTTAAACGGATGGAACTCTCAACCCGTTTTCATTGATTATCAGTCGATTAATATACTGAATAACAAATAGCCTATCAATAAATAAAAGATTTTGTGTGCGAGCATTTTTCTTTGTGTCATAAAATTGTGTAGCATTTAAATATGTAGACTAGATGACAGCCAGTGCGCTAGAAAAAGGGGGGAGTATAAAGCATTTAAACCGAACATGTTCTCAACCCATTTCCGTTTATGTCAATCAAACAATTAATTCCCAAGTTACCAAGACCAATTAGCCTATGTAGCCTATAATGATTAACAAATGATAATGACAAAGAGATAACTAACGTGAGATTGTTTAATAAGGATGGAAATAATCTGAATAATTAACTGGCAAACAGATCCCAATGTTTTCATGGCACGTTAGCATTGCCTTTTATTCTCATCATGTTAAAGAATGTAGCCAAATTAATTTGGCACTCGATTTACTCAAAACGATTTAAACATTAGAAAGCATAAATTTGAAGAGGAAAACCTCTTAAATTGCTGGAAACAGCGTTGAGCACAATGCATAGGCTGTGCATTCAAGCTAGAAAAATTTATTTACCCAAATATGTGTTGTTCATTGATTACTTAGCTAAACTGCATTATCTTCGCATGACAACATATTTTGTGTAATCACAAAAGTTTATTTAGGCTACCTATTCGTCTTGGTTATTGAGCAAATCAGTTGTTTTATTGTTAGGCTCTGTGGCATATTATACGGAAAACTTCACTTGGCTTTCTAACGGATTTGACTCACACCTAAAATGGAGACCGAGGGTACATCCTGGTCTCAAAAGGGATTCCCCCAAGGGAAGTTTACTACCGCGGCGGCTGAACTCTGCATGCAACAATTTGCCTATCATTCAGCGCATCTTCTCAAAGTCCGGCTTCATTGTCAGCAAAACGTACGGGTTACGGATGTATGTTCTATGAATACGGTCAACACGCCACGGTATGGGTCATCCTCGCCGAGAGGGGGAGCTACTAGGAGATTGTTTATCAAATTAACCACCACTATGGGCGGAACCACGTCACGCCATAAATATGGCGCTGGTACACCGCTCGACCTCTTTTGCCGACTTGAGGGCACTTGCCGTCCTGCGGGCGCAAGGTTCCCCGCCTGACAACACCGCGTGGCGTGTTGACCGTATTCATAGAACCGGGGTTACATCCGTAACCCGTACGTTCTATTTCATACCGGTCAACATGCCACGGTATGGGTTACTGTATATCAAATAAGTCAGGCGGGGATGTAGTGGGGTAACCAGGACCGCACATCATAGCATGAGTGCGGGACCGACTAATAAAATTACACCATTGGCTGCTGTTCTTAAGTGGGAACGTGGAACATAACCAATGGGTGATAAAAACCCTGAATCATCACCATTTTACTTAAAGGTTGCTCAGCTGCCCCAAGGACAGAGGAGGCAACTGATGCCGATGACACTACGTCCAAGTTATAAAACCTGGCGAAAGTGAGTGATGAGGCCCAGCCCGCCGCTGCGCAAATGTCAGCGAGTGGGGTGCCACGTAATAAGGCCCAGGAGGTAGCTACGCCCCGAGTGGAGTGAGCTGCCACACCTGTGGGAGGGGGCGCATTAGAGCTGCTGTAAGCCTTGGAAATCGTATCTACGATCCAGTGGGCTAAGCGCTGTTTAGACAGGGCAACCCCCTGTGTAGCCTCTCCATAACACACAAACAGGTTATTGGTCTTCCTAACCGTACTTGTGCGAGAAATGTAAGACCGCAGGGCCCGGACAGGGCACAGTGAGTGCAGTCTGGCCTCTTCAGGGGTCTCATGGGGAGGCGGATGAAACGCCTCCAACACGATAGGCCGCGAGACGTATGACCGCGAAAGGACCTTCGGCCGAAACGCGGGGTTGGGACGCAAAGAGACCGATGAGCTACTGTCCCCCACCCTTATACAGGCAGGGTGTATCACGGAGGCGATAGCGAGTAGGAAGGCCATCTTCCAAGAGAGGAGTTTTAGGCTGAGCCCAGTCAGGGGCTCGAACGGCGGTTCAGTGAGAGCATTTAAGACCAGCTGCAGGTCCCAAGAAGGGACTGCGTTCGATCTAGGTGGCCGAAGCCGCCTGGCTCCTCGGAGGAATTGACTGGCGAGAGGGTGAGCTCCCACCGTCCGGCCTTCAATAAGGTCATGGTAGTCCGATATGGCCGCCAAATATCCCCTTAGTGTA
Organism: Ilyophis sp. 1 JC-2022; assembly: GCA_022702515.1. Classification (NCBI taxonomy): domain Eukaryota; kingdom Metazoa; phylum Chordata; class Actinopteri; order Anguilliformes; family Synaphobranchidae; genus Ilyophis; species Ilyophis sp. 1 JC-2022. The sequence continues at coordinate 35,979,237 of CM040395.1, forward strand.
GATTCCGCCAGACCTTCTTCCAGAAGGGACTGAAGGAATGCCAAGACGACTGATACGTCACACCAGGTCGGGCTAGACCCGGCGTACAGCGCCCTTGTGGAAAGGGCCTTGGACGCCTGAAGTGTCTCCAGCACTGCTGATTCTAGGCCCTGCCGGCAACTCTGCCCATGGGCCAAACATGCAGGTTGTACATTTCTGGGTTCGGATGCCACAGCAGGCCTTGGGCCTGCGACAGCATATCCGCCCTGGTTGGGAGGCGCCATGGGGTGCCCCGTAGGGATTCCCTTAGGTCCGCCATCCATCTCTGCTGAGGCCAGTTGGGGGCAATCAGCAGAACCTGTGCCCCTGAGTTCCTGATCCTCGCCAGAACTGTGGGAAGGAGAGGCATGGGGGGAAAAACATAGAGCAGGGCTGGAGGCCACTGGTGTGCCAGTGCGTCCACGCCCAATGTCCCCGTCGTGTCCATCATAGAGTACCACAGGGGGCAGTGAGCATTCTCCCTGGATGCGAAGAAGTCCACCTGTGCTTCCCCGAAGCGGGACCAAATGGACTGCAGAATCTCTGGGTGCAGGCGCCATTCCCCTGGTCTCGGGCCACCCCTGGACAGCATATCGGCTGCCACATTGGTTATACCCGGCACGTGCACTGCCTTCAGGGACATGCATTGGGCATGTGCCCATAGCAGGATTTGACGTGCTTTTGCATGCAGGATTGGGGACCGTACCCCACCCTGGCGGTTGATGTAGGACACTACCATGGAGCTGTCTGCCCTCACCCCTGCCGGCCCCAAGGGAACGCCCTCCTTGAGGCCAGGGGTGGTGAGCCACCAATCCACCATTTTTAGGCATTTCTGGGTAATGGGGAGGAGTCGCCGCCCGTCTTCGTGCGGGCTCGCTCCCTGTGCCGTCGCCCAATGCTGTAACGGGCGCATATGCAGCAGCCCAAGTGGCACCACCTGGGCGGCTGAGGCCATAAGGCCGAGCAGCCTCCAGCAAAGTTTTACTGTCCCCTGCCGCGCTGCAGCAAAATGGGACAGACTCCATCAAAGTATGTCGCCTCTCTGGGGTTAGAGAGGCACGCATGGACCCCGAGTCCAAAACCAGACCCAGGAAAACCCTTTCTCTGGAAGGGGTGAGGTGGCTCTTCTCCCTGTCCAGGGTCAGGCCCAAGCTGGCTAAATGGTCCAGTACCGACCTTGTGTCCCTTCTTGCTTGCTCCTCTGATGGATCACAGATCAGTCAGTCGTCCAGGTAATTCGCAATGCCGATACCCTGACAACGGAGTGGGATCAGTGCGGCATCCATGCACTTTGTGAAAGTGCGTGGGGCCAGAGCTAGGCCAAAGGGGAGGATCGAGTACTCGTACCCTGTGCCCTTGAAGGAAACGCGGAGGTACTTCCGGTGATCCCGGTGTATGGGGATATGGAAGTATGCATCCTTTAGATCCACAGAGGTGAACCAGTCGCCATCGCTCACCTGAAGGAGGAGATTGGCGAGGCGGAGCATCCGGAAGGGCAGGTGCTTCAAAAAGCCTTCTTAGATCTAGGATGGGGCGGAAGCCCCCGTCCTTCTTGGGGGCTAGAAAATAGACTGAATAAAACCCTTGTCCCGCTGCCACCAGGGGCAGGGGTGTTATTATTCCCTTCTCTAGTAACACCAGAATCTCGTTGGAGAGAGCTCGCGCAGCGAGTAGTGTAGTGCCTTAGTGTTAGCCAGTCGGGCCGCAAGAGTGGCGGACTGATAAGCCTTACACACCCGCTTGTCAGTAGCCCTGCATCGCCTATTGGGATGCTGGGAATCACTATCAGCTCTAAAGGTAGCGCCTGCGAGCATTGAAAACATAGGCCCAATCTGTGGAGGGGCCGCCAACCCGTAGGACGCGGCACCCGCCATATTGGCCAACTGCTGCATCACCTGCACCTGTAGCTGAAGCTGATGGAACTCCGGTTCCTGATGCTTACGCTTCCTAGCGCGCTTGCCAAACCCAGCCCCTTGAGCATACGGCTCCATATCATGCTCCACAAAAGTTGATGCCCAGGTGGGACGTCCTCCCCCGACGGCCCACCATCTCCCGGATTCTGTACGCCTTCCGACATGCTTAGCCCAGAAGTGTGTCTAACACTAAGCCAAGGGCCCAAATCAGTGGTACTGAGGGACCGCGAGGGGATGTGGAAGCCTCCAGCAGCTTCTACTCTCACGAGCAGAGAGGCCCCTTCCGGCTTTTTTTTTCTTTTCTCTTCTGTTGGAATGGCAGCGTGCTGCCCAAACCTAAAGGAATAGAGTATGTCCGACACCAAGCCGAGGGCCCAAATCAGTGGTACTGAAGGACCGAGGGAGGTGTGGAAGCTTCAGGTAGCGTCTGCCCTAACAGACACAGGGGCTCCTTCCAGCCTTTTCGTTGTTCTTATTGTTGTTGTTGTTGCTACTGCGCAACTAACAACACCAAGCCCAGCGGCTAATATAAGACAGAAGAATATTAGTTAATAAGCAATCTGCCTACAACAACGTTTTTCAAGCGAGTCCAGGGTCCGCAACAGTAGCACTGGAGGACCGTGAGAGGACGCGGAGGCTTACTTTATTGTATCATGCGTGTAATTGTTGCAATGCAAATAACAAGTGAAACAACGCAATGCAATCAGAAAGATATCGGGTAAATCCGATCTAATTCTGTAATGAAAAAAACGGCAGCAAACAACAGCAAGCAAACCGCAGTTCCGCGTTGCTGGGGGAGGGAAAGCCCCGGAAACTTACGTTGTCCGGGCGATCGGGAGAGGCAGAAAACAAAAAGTTTTTGCGAAAATCGCAGATTCCAAAGGAACCAACAAACACAATCTCAGCTCGCCTCAAGGAGGCAAAAAGAGGTCGAGCGGTGTACCAGCGCCATATTTATGGCGCGACGTGGTTCCGCCCGTAGTGGTGGTTAATTTGATAAACAATCTCCTAGTAGCTCCCCCTCTCGGCGAGGATGACCCATACCGTGGCGTGTTGACCGGTATGAAATAGAACGCGGAGCTCACTTCTCCCGAGCAACGTCAACAAACTCGTGTTCCTCATGCATAATATGAGAAGACTGCGATCGGAGGGAAAACAGCAGTGAGTAGGCCTAATGTGATGAGGTTCGCTGGTAACAAGTAGGCTAAAACACACTTTTACGTTGCTATAATTAATCTTTCGTTTGGCCTGCTGTTCATATTTCTCTTGCATTTCAGTTTGCTGTGTTTTTTATTTATTCGTTTGTTTATATAATGCATAATGCATATTTGCATTTAAAAAAAAAATAATTCCATCTAGTTTTGATAACCATGAAGTTGAATTATCTAGCCTACGTTGTTTTTGCTTTTTTGTATCACCGGACAAAAGGCTGCTTTTTTATTTAGTTATTCACTATTTTTAAGTTGTGTATTGTTATAAAAAGTGGAAATAAAAATAACAATGTTAAATATCTCATTGCGTGTTGTTCCGACACATTCATTTACCACTTTGTCTATGCCGTTAATAGCCTACAGCGCGGGCCATAAGCAAACCGAAGCCGTTAATAGGCACCGCAGGCCACCAAATCGCAGCCTGTGCTTGTAGCTACAATAATTTATATTTTAAATGCTCATAATGACGGTTTTGTATTTCTCTGTAATATAGTAAACGTACCGTAGATCAGATGGAAGTCAAACCATTTTCTGATGCTCAAAAATACATGTTTAAATATTTAAATTAATCTTTGGTCGGGGGCAGCCCTAATAAATATACAATCCTACCATTGGTTTTACACATAGAGATGTTTCTTTCAAAAGTCAGTCATCATTTATTGTCTTGGACAATCTGTTTGAGAAATACACACCAGTTTAGCACATTATTACGCCCTTTATATTACATTATATGCCCTACCTGCAGCTCTGAAGTATTTTACGTCATTCTGGTTTTATTCACAAAGGTTTTATCAGATATATAACAGTATATTCTTCTCAACAGTGTTTGCAATTTGAACGATAATTTACAGCCCGGCGTAAGTTTTTCTTCCGCCATATGAAAAAAGTACTGCTTGTAATTCGCGGATCTTCTCGCTGGCTACATATGTACATTCGTTTTCCCACTCAATCACTCGATCACGCATTTTGAGTGCATTTCACACACTGTAGTGTAAGCATTAATTCCTCAGTCATGTTTATGTTTGATGTACCAACTTTCATTGAATAGAATATTTGGCAGCATTTTCTTGTTGGTGGAATATTATTTTATTGTAATGTTATCGTACATAATATAGGCTTTAGGCTTATACTTGTCACTTAAGGCATGGAAAATACTCATTCCAATTTACTGTGCGCTGATATGTGCTAGATGAACGTAAAAATTTTCTTTGGAGCCATTATGAATGGGAACATTTAAAAAAAAAAAAAGATTTTTTTTTTTTTTTAAACAACAGAAAAATGCGATCCCTGGTCAAAAGCATACATATTGTAGAGTACAGGGAAAAGTGATGTTTTTTTGAGGTACAAGAGCGAATGATTAGGCTACATATTTAGGTGTGTGTAACAGTGTGATATCAATGTTTTCATCTTAAACCATCAGAAGGGGCAAATGTATATGCTTTATAATGGGCAAATGTATATGCTTTATAATGGACAAAATAAATGTTATAAATTGTATGACATTGGATAGGGTTTTGAACCCACAGATATCTACTCCACTATACTGATGAAAAGATAGTAATTCCCACTTGAAAATGATGCAAAAGTGAGTTTTATGAACAGTTGATTTGTAGTTAAATATATCATTATTTTATGATTTAGAGCAGTGCACAATTCAGCCATTTGGATAGATTTGGAGACACTAATGGACAACAGGGTACATCGCCTATATTTTGCATCATAGAGCTTTTGTAGTTTTGCATATCATCCTCAGATTTTGCACACTTGTGGACACAGAGTTTATGATCCAGGAAATGTATAGATTTACCTGTTTCACATATGTAGCTCTCAGTATTTCATTGCATTCCAATGTTTTTTTGCATTTGTGACTTTATTTTTACTTAAATTATGAAAATAAACAAATCTAAGTTTGTATTTTAAATGGTACAACTGTCTTGTTTTATTTAAGCCATTTTGTTTCTGTGATGCTCACACCTGGAGTTATAAAGCTTTAAACAGTGCACTTGTGAGAATTTACCAATTTTGCCATCTGCGTGAAGGGGTTATTTTCTGGACAGTAATAAAATACTGATGGAGTCAATAACTAGTTTACTATTTTAATTTTCTTCTCCCCCATAATTATCAGCCGTTGTATCGCTGTAACTTATTTTATGAATTTGGTTGGTATGCGTGCTTCCAAAGCATGTGTGACCTTCTCTCGCCATTCCACCAGCTGAGCCACAGTTACTGCACGAGACTTTCATGTCTGACTCAGGACAATAGCTGGTTCCTAATCAAGCAAAGGAACCACTGTTACAGTGAAGTGGAAAATACCGTTTACTGTACCCTTCCTCCTTGGGTTACTCTATAGTTAGTTATCTATCACCCCACTGGGCTCCCAGCCATGGCCGGCACTGGCACGGTCAGGTTTCCACCTGGACCAGTGGGTGCATTGTACTAAAAACTATTGCCTCAGCTTGATAAACCACTCAGTACCCCCTATAGTTAAAAAATAACATGTTATTAATATTAATAATAACATAATAAAATGTGTTGTATGTATATGATGATTTCCCATGAAAGATGTCAGGGTTTCTGTTATGCCTAAAGTTATTTAAGGTTTCTGTGTGTGGCAGTTTTTTCATGGCTGGTATTATTTTTCATTGTGGATTCATGGGTAATGTAGGCCGAGTGGATTTCATACTGTCCCAGGTTGAGAGGTTCTGTACGTAATATTGGGACTCCTCTTCTGGCAGGCAACGTAAGGATGAGTTGGAGCAGAGGATGTCAGCTCTGCAGGAGAGCCGCAGAGAACTGATGGTGCAGCTGGAGGGTCTCATGAGACTGCTGAAGGTATGAGCTCCGCCCATCTGCCACACACCTTTCACCACCTGAGGGTGACTGCCTTCATTCATTTCCACTGCCTGTGCGCAACATCAAAGTATCCTATTCTCCTACTGTAGTAGTTTACAGGTGTTTTGTCCATTTTCTGAACCCTCAGTATTTCAGTGAAACCAATCCAGAGCAAGTGCCTGTAGAGATATATGTGAAAGTAAATGGGGTTCTTCAAATATGTGGTTTTTTGACTACAAACTTGAAAATTGACAGATGTTTCTGGGCTGTAAACAAAACATATTTAATATGTTTAAATGAAAGGAAAAGCTACATGGGGTTGTTCTCTGAGCCCACAGCATTTTACAAGATGGAATTACATTATGGATATTTGGCAGATGCTCTTATCCAGAGCTACCTACAAAACTGTTAAATATTTTTTTTTACATAGTACTTGTTTTGTACAGTTGGATATATATGGAAGCAAGTCAGGTTGAGTACCTTGCTCAAGTGTACTGGGAATTGAACATGCAAATTTTAGGTTACAAGAACAGTTCTGTAAACATTACACCACACTACTGCCTCATTAACCTTATTTAACAGATCAAGGCGCAACTAATTAAGTCTCTCTTTGTGGCTGGGCAAAAAAAATCTGTCCTGAGATATTTGAATATAAAGTATAAAGTATAAATAATATAAAATTCGGTAGAAGTATACGTCATTTTGACGTATACCTCTACCACTTCCTGGTTTTTGAAAGACTACAGTGTTTTCACTGTATTTACATAGGCACATAGGTGGAGCCAGCGAGGGAAGAAATGCTGCCTGCGTTTGTCACTGTTCTGAATCGGGACTAGGGCTGCCCCCGACCAAAGATTTGCTTAGTCGATCTGTAGTCGATTCAAACACATAGTCGACTAACCGTCGCACATTTATGATATTAATTTAATTATTTAAATTAATTATTTAAGCATCAGAAAATGGTTTGACTTCCATCTGATCTATAGTAAGTTTACTATATTACAGATAAATACAAAACCATCATTATGAGCATTGAAAATATCAATTATAGCTACACGCACAGGCTGCAATTTGCTGGCCTGCGCTGCCTATTAACGGCATCGGTTTGCTTATGGGCCGCGCTGTAGGCTATTAACGGCATAGACAAAGTGGTAAATGAATGTGTCGGAACAACAAGCAATGAGACATTTAACATTGTTTTAGAGTGTCTTTTTAAAATGCAAATAAATAAGGCTATAAATTATATAAACAAATGAATAAATTAAAAACACAGCAAACTGAAACAACAGGCCAAACGAAAGATTAATTATAATCTATATTAGCAATGTAAAAGTGTGTTTTAGCCTACTTGTGAACAGCGAACCTCATCACATCTTTCCTCCAATTGCAGTCTTCTTATATTATGCATGAGGAACACAAGTTTGTTGAGGTTGCTCTGGAAAAGTGAGCTCCACTTTTTGCTGACAATGAAGCCGGCCTTTGAGAATATGTGCTGAATGATAGGGGAATTGTTGCTTGCAGAGTTTACATTGAACTTTTTTGGGGTCATCCTTTAGACGTTTGAAATGCTTGCATACTTTAGATTTTTTTCTCAGGCATTCTATACAATTGATTTATTCCTTAATTAATAGACACCAATTCTTCGTTACAAGGCGCACGTCTGGAATGAATAGTTCCACTTTGGGTGGACTCGAGTGCCATCGGTTACAGAATGGAGCTCCTCCGGTATTCCCCGATTCCCTGGAGCCTACATCTTTCTCTGCCTTATTGAATCACCCAGAAAGGAACCATGTCAACTAACGTTACATTATGATCCATGACCATGAAAAGTAGACTAACATTAGCGAGCTGACCATAATTGAACGGTTTCGCTTTGAGCGTTTGACTACAGGAGCAATTTATTTTTTCTGGGCTAGTGCGTTGTTAACCATGGGTTTCTTGACATAAAACAAATAGGTTTTTAAATATGTTTGCCATGCAGTAGGCTATAGTAGCTAACCTTGCATTCGTTAATGGAAGGAGGTTGGATATATAAATGCGTCGTTTCCGTGTTTTTACCGGCATCAGTGCGTTCGAGTTGCACTGGGAAAGTTTTGGCTTTGCTAGAAAGCATAGCTAAAACAGCTAACAACTAGCCTACAACAATGACGTTTTAACTTTTAATTGTAGCATGTTGGTCGATACAAAAGCATTTTATACTGAAAAATGGGAGGTCGGGGTTGATTTCCCCACCCTGATTTCCGGCATGGAACTGGGGTGAGAAATGCGCAGCCTAGCTAAGTGTTACAGACTTCTTGCTAGGCTGGCTAATGTTTTCACAATACCAAATGTAGATAAAAGAAGGGCCGTATTTCCCCCGTTTTTCTGGAGACTGAGCTAATGGTGGTGGTATTTTTTTAGTATAACCGTTACATTAGTGGCTAACTTGCCAGTGAGTTACGTGGCCTCTCTAGTCTCATCAGGGCAACATACTGTTATGTAATGATTGTCATACAGAAAATAAAAATGAATGCACTAAAACATAATTGTATGAAACAATGAAAGTAGCACAGTGACACAAAATGCACAATGCAAAATGGCTTGTATCAGTGCCACAGGAATTTCCAAATAATTACTTATTCCAGTGACTTAAATAGAGTAGTTTCACTTTTGTGTTCACTTCAAACCGGTAGCTCGTAACTACAGTGTGAATTAACACAGAGAATGAGAATTATTGCGAATGCGGGAGGTGCTGTGTGAATGGGTTTAAGGAGTTGCTGTGTGAATTATTTTAAGGAGGTGCTATGTGAATGAGAGGAGGTGGAGGTGCTTTGTGAATGAGATTAAGAAGGTCCTTTGTGAATTTGATTTTAGGGGTACTTTCTGAATGAGATTAAGGAGGTGCTTTGTGAATGAGATTAATTCACAAAGCACCCACTGAATAATTATGTTTGATTTGTAGAAAAGCAGCTCTCCTCTTGATTAAAATGAGCTCAGCCAGCTCTCTACCTCTAGTGAGAGCAGAGATATAGCCCCAAACTACTGCACATGTACCAGGTCCCTGCTTTACTGTGAACTACAATTTACAGTTTATGGGCGGTGTCAGACAACGGCAATCACAGGTTGCCACTCCCACTGAATACAACCGGAGCAGAGGTGCTGGGCATACTAGTACTGCAGTGGCAAGTTTGTCACTAACGTTACAGTTCTACTGAAAAAATACCACCACCATTAGCTGGAGTCTCAAAAAAATAATGGGGGAAATACGGCCAATAACTTAAAACACAGCCCTTCATTTATCTACTTTTGGTATTGTGAAAACATATTAGCTAGCCTAACCAGAAGTCTGCAACACTTACTAATTTCTTCTCCCGGTTCTTTATCGTTTACCCTGGCTAAACGAGTGGTGTAGCCTATGTGTGGTAACTACCGCAATGCCAACTGAAATGGAAATGTTTGCTGCAATGAGTGTGACCGGACACAGTTTCATGCCGAAGCAGTCCTGGGTTGGCTGCGCATTCAGCTCCTGATCCGGTCATGTATTTGGGCTCAAAACAGAAGCCTTCTACCTACGACAAAATCTTAGCAATTTTCAAAATGCCAAAAAGCTGATGTGTGGCTTAGCTACTGCATGGCAAACTAATTTAAAAAACCTGCATTTGCACCTTTCTTTTATGCCAAGAAGCTGTGGCTAACAAGAGCTTGTGCACTAGCCCAGAAAATTACATCATTAACATTGCTTCTGTAATCGAATGCTCAAAATTAAACCATTCGATTCATGGTCAGCTCGCTAATGTTAGTCTACTTTTCATGGATCATAATGTAGTTGACATGGTTCCTTACCGTGGGATTTAATAAGGCATAGGAGATGTCAGAGAATGATACCAGAGGCCACTGAGTTGGATCATTTTTCCACTCTGTAACCGTAAGGGCAGTACTTGAGTCCTGTTTGGTTTATTTTGCCAAAATATCTTTTGGAAACAATGTGTCAATGTGATTTTCTGACATTATAATAAAATATGAATGATGGGTAGTAGGGGTGGGACAATGCACCGATGCATCGCGATGCATCAATCCGAATGTGTAAATACAACTGCATCGATCTGTAAGATTCTAATCGATAAGCATCGATTAATATCGCATTTTAAATGAATGTGCACATGTATTCATTTTTTCAAAAATTATTTAAAATATATATTTCTGAGACACGACTACTTTTAAAACTGTTTTGACCAGCTTTAATCCATGTTTCTGCTCCAACCCCCACGTAAGCGTGAGTTGAAAGTAGGGACAGGCGGGAATCAAGCGACAATGAGACGGACAGATCTGAGCGAAATGGCTAGCTGCGTGCTCGCTGAGTGCGACAAAAGAGACAGAAACTTACAGAATTTGCGATGTTCCGAACAGAAAATCAGTGGTATGGAAGCATTTCGGGTTTAGAAAGAAGGAGGGTGTACTTGACAAAACCGCTGCAATATGCAAGATCTGCCAAGTAGAAATCAGATACACAGGCAACACCACAAACATGATAAACCATTTGAGCCGACGATACACAATTGACGTGAAGGACAGCAAGCGCGTTAGCAAGCTGGTTAGCAAGCTAAACTCAGGAGTCATTGACACTTCCCCTGAGTTTCCTGGAGAAATGGCCAAACAGTTTTATTTTTTTGTATAATTGTTTTTATTAGTTTTTATACACATACCGTGTCCAGACAGTTAATTGTAAAGTGCTTTCTGATATTTAAATTTAAACCATTTTCTATTCAAAATCATGTAGACGTTAGAGACAAAAAACAAAAATAGTAAGTCTATTTCCAATGTCTTACGTTCAATTCATTATTACTACGTTAACTGTCCGATTCACAAAATGAATGTCGTGGGACCTAGATACACCATACCATGCAGAAAATATTTGAGTGAAAAATGTATACCTGCTCTGTATGAAGAGGTGAAGAAAACTGTTTGACTGTCCTTGCAAAACGCTACGAGAGTAGCTTTAACTACGGATGGATGGGCATCTTGCTCCACCGAAGGTCTAGATCGTACTAAGATTTAGGAAAGTACTATGCACTATGCACTAACCTATAGTCTATTTCATTTTTCTTGGCCCAGTTTAGTAATTGTTATACATTTTGCCATTTTCATTTTGTAAATAAAGGAAATGTATTAGGGTACCATGTCTGACACTGTTTGAAAAACAATAACCTAAATAGGGCAACTTTAGAAAATACACTGTTAGTCATGTTTATTGCTACATTATTTGCTGCAGACAGCTGCAAAATGTATGGCATGCCTTAACAATAAACATAATGCTGTGAACTTGGTGTAAGGTTCTAATTGAATATTTAATTACTGCTGAATGTATCGGTATCAAATCACATTAGCATACCTATTACATTTTTTTAAAGTATCTAAATTAATCGAACCAAATCTTATCGAATCGAATCGTGGTCAAACGTAAGATATTATGATGCATCGAACCTTTGCCTAAAGAATCGTAATCGAATCGAATCGTTATGGGATTGAATCGTCCCACCCCTAATCGTCCCTACTCAAAACAGTGACATTGTTTTCCCCCTCTGACATGCCTTACACGAGGAAGCGAGGAAGGGTAGAGGTGTACATCATTATGCATCAAAATTTTATATTTATCTGCGGTTATCTCAGCCCAGAAATTATTTTATTATTAGTTGCAACTTGATCTGTTATATAAGGTTCATGTTGTTTTTCGGTGGAATTAAGGAGGTGCTTTGTGAATGTGTTTAAGAGGTGCTGTGTGTGGAGGTGCTGTGAATGTTTTAAAGAGGTGTGTGGATGAGTGTAGGGAGGTGCTGTGTGAATGAGTGTAGGGAGATGCAATGTTAATGGGTGTGGGTGAGGTGCAGTGTAGTGGAGGTGCTGTGTGAATTTCTTTTTAAAGGTGCTGCGTGAATGAGTGTAGGGAGATGCTGTGTGAATGGGTGCAGGGGAGGCAGTGTGAATGAGTTTTAAGTAGGTGCTATGTGAATTTTTTAAAGAATTGCCATGTGAATGAATGTAGTGGAGGTGCAGTGTGAATGAGTTTAAGGTGCTGTGTGAACATTTTTAAAGAGGTGCTGTGTGGATGGGTGTTGGGGAGATGCAGTGTGAATGAGTTTAAGGAGGGGTTTACATCTTTCCCGTAGGTATCAGCAGTGATATATTTAGTAGTGATGCTTAAAAAGTAAAAAAAATACAGTATGGGTATACAAGACTATGTTGTTTCTAAGATTCTGTCCATCTTATTAACCCTTTTTCAACAGGAGGAAGAGTTGAAGAATGCAGTAAGTGTGTGAAATAACCAAACCAACACCGCTTTCACTGAAATATGAAGAGAACTGGGATTCCACCATCTGGTTTTCAATCAAAAATAGTTTTCATATGTATTCTGGCCTTTGTAATATTGTAGGAAAATATTTAAAAAATAAATGTATTACATTATTTTAGATTTTATATATACTTGTAAGTGAATGAATATGCAAAGTTCAGCCATAAGTCTGATGACTTTCAAAAGTGAATACATTTTTTCTCCCATGTACTCTTCATATGAATGCGTCAAAATGTTTTGAGGGAGGTGCGTTTTTTTCCTTTATGCAGTTTTTGTGTTTTCTCTTGTGTGGCATCCTCAATTACTAAAGAGAATTGAGAGTGAAGCCACCTCCGTCAGTATAGATGTCAACACCATCAGATAAAATTGATGTCTAAAGGCCATTACACTCCAAGAACGACGCGAATAAACGACACAAATTTGCGAATAATTCAGAGGAATATTTGACGTCTATAATAAGCCCTTTTTTCCATTAGCATTTTGTGCGAATTAGCACTTATATCGCTCAAAGTAGCATCGATTCAAGAAGCCCAAAAACGGTTTTTCATAAATAGAAGCATTATATTGCACTGGTGTGACGTCATAATGGCCTGAGTTGATCCGCGTTTACTTAACTCGCTAGATAATTTTCCATCAACAATGTATCGATTTAAATCTCCAAGCGAATCAGGTGAATGCTCCCGTCCACTTTTAATAAGTGTACTAAAATACACGTAATAAAAATACACACAATAGTACGTATACTAAAATACACATTTCAGTATACTTTTCAGAAATACAGTACAATAACGGTCCATGTAACGTTTATCAATTTGATTTCCTGATGCATATATCTCAAATAGAATTTTTTTAAATTGGATTCAATATTTAAATTTTCATTTTTTTATCTTTGAAATAATAGAAAAATAGAGAATTCAAACTTGTTTGAAAACCGAAATTTTCTGATTTACCGTTGAAAATTTAATTATTGGCGTGGGTGGGAAGACTGGGGTATTTTCTAATATCAACGATCAATGGACGGACTCAACCATGACCGCTGGTGAGTGATAACGTCACCAAAAAACATATTTCTAATTGGTCACTGGGGCTTTAATTAGCCTTTTAGCTTTACTTTTATGGTACAGGATAAGTGCCAAAAATAAGACTACTGAGAGGAGCATATATCTTACTCAAAGCTGACAATAGCAACTGATAAGCCGGCGATGGTAAATGAGAAGCCGTCTATTGATTTTCCAAGGCTGGTAACTCATGTGCCTAGCTTAGCAGCCCACTGGATTTGCAACTGACCTGGCTGGTCACTAGTATTATAGGCTGGTCACTCGCATGCCTGGAAACCCACTGGATTTGTGATTTTTTATTATTATTTTTACTATTTCTAAATTTGGCTAATTGATCATCTCTCTTGCATTTGCCATTTGAGTCTGCAGCTATCCACAACACTCGTTCAATTCAAGCGAAGGACTTACGAAATCAGTTAACTTCATTAACTTTGGCCTGTATGCATTATTTGTACTGAAATCCAATCTGATTATTACATCTATCATAAGTCAGTTATCATTCATAGCCTCTTAGAACCCAAACTGAATAAGACATCAAGATAAGGTTTTCACCTTCAGAAAGTGTAGAACTCTCTGTTTAAGATGGGTATCTCCAAGGGCCGCCGCGGTGGTACAGCGGTAAAGACCGCTGACTTTCAGTCAGCGAGTTGTACTCCGAGGATCGGGGTTCGCGCCCCGGTCCTGCCACAGCCGAGCGTGGCCGGTGGCCTGTGGAAGCGACAATTGGCAGTCGCTTCCGGGTGGGGGGAGGGGCTCGGAGAGAACCACTGCGCACGATAGAACCCAGGGCGTGTCACGGTCAGGAGCTGCGCCCTGTAGAGGACGTAGCATCCTTCCTATAAAGTACCGATAGACGGGGTGTGCAGCGGTGGTTCTCTAGCGGTTGCTACACGGGGGGAATTGAAATAGAATAGGGGTTCAATTGGCTACTAAATTGGGAGAAAAAGGGAAAAATCAGAAACAAATTTTTTAAAAAAAAGATGGGTATCTCCAGTTCTTGAAGATTCAATGATAAGTTGATCAAAATCACGTTTCAATGACATCAGTCTGTTAAGATGAAATGGTGTCCATTTCCTCTCCAAGCCCCAAAAATCATATTCCGCATTCACACATCAAGACATGGTGTATACCAAATGAAAACTCTTGATCTGCCCTTCGTGTACATGTATATTATGTTATGGGTTTGTACAGAAAATATCTATTCTTTAATGACTGACTCCACTCCAAACCCCAAAAGACTGTGTTTCTATTTACTCCTCACAAAGTGTTACACATCAAATTAAACAGCACAAATTTCTCTTTAAAAATAATCTAATCAAACACTGGGGTCTAACTGGCTCTAATAGTGATTCCAGTTTCAATCTACAGATATTTAGAGAAATTAATGGTACTGTATGACTCCAGTTATGAAATAATATATGTTATTTGTGAAAACTGTAACATCATATACATGTACTCGAAGGGCAGATCCCGAGATTTCATTTGATATACATCATGCCTTGATGTCTGAATGCAGAATGTGATTTATGTGGCTTGGAGAGGAAATGGACACCATTTCATTCCAACAGACTGATGTCATTAAAACATGATTTTGACCGACTTATCATTGAGTCATCAAAGACTGGAGATACTCATCTTAAACTGAGATCTCTGCACATTCTAATGGTGAAAACCTAATCTTGATGTTTTATTCTGTTAGGGTTATAAGAGGCTCTGAATGATAATTGACTTACGGTAGATGTAATGGCCAGACTTGATTGCAGTCCAAATAATGCACAACTTCAGCATGAACTCATAACATCATGTACAATTCCTCGAAGTGCAGATCCAGAGCTTTCATTTGGTATACATCATGCCTTGATGTGTGAATGCAGAATGTGATTTTTAGAGCTTTTTTTTACAGGCATTGTAGCAGACGCTCTTATCCAGAGCAACTTACACAACTTCTTATTACATCTTATTAAATGTATCCATACATACAGCTGGATATATACTGAAGCAATTCAGGTACATTCAAGTACCTTGCTCAGGGGTACAACGGCAGTGTCCTACCTGGGATTCAAACCTGCAACCTTTCGGTTACAGTTCCTTAACCAAACCCCAACAGGCTTTTTCCATTCAATTAATTTGATCAACTTATAATTCAGTCATCAAGGATTGAATATACTAATTTTAAACAAAAGACTCAAAAGGAAAAGAAAACCTTATCTTGATGTCTTATTCCGGAAGGGTGATGAGGGGCTCTGAAACATGTCTGCTAATGCTAATTAGTTTTGATCAATTTCTCATATATTTCAAATTTATATTTCATGGAAATTCCATGC
The DNA here is from genome assembly GCA_022702515.1 of Ilyophis sp. 1 JC-2022. Classification (NCBI taxonomy): domain Eukaryota; kingdom Metazoa; phylum Chordata; class Actinopteri; order Anguilliformes; family Synaphobranchidae; genus Ilyophis; species Ilyophis sp. 1 JC-2022. Next base: position 35,994,918 of record CM040395.1, read on the forward strand.
TCAAATGAAAGTACATATGATGCCCATTCCGAAACTGTTAAGATTGTATTGATGCGCATTCCACAGCAAGTGCTGCAAGCATTTGAACAGAAGTGTTTTTTGGCACAGAGCACTATTGGCCATTCCGAGCTTCCTTCCACTGTTCCATTCTGGCTTTTACACAGGCCCGTAGGCGACGCCCTATTCAGACGGGATAAGTTTTACTGTGGGAGGTGGGGTAATGTAGCTAATAATTACAGGAGAACCTCTGTTATTTTAGTCTCGTCTGAATCTGCCAATATATGACTACATGTGGTAGTCTAGGATTCAATTAACGTTAGCTAGCTCTCTTTTAAGCCTTTAACCATCACTCTGCTGCCAGAAATACAGTAGCTATGGATGGATAACTTGAAGGGTTTCTTCTCCTGACTTATTTTTCCATAGAGTTCAATAGGAAAATCTGTCAGGAGAAACAACCCTTAAAGTGATCCTTCCATATCTACTGTATTTCTGGCAGCAGAGTGATGGTTAAAGGCTTGTTTAATACATCAGACCCTTGATGACTTCGAGGCACTTAGCCAACCATGTGTTCTATACTGTTTCAGTGTAATTTACAGCTAAATCTTGTCTCACCCCCCAATTCCCATAGAGATCCATTCAAATGCAGAGCTGTTATAGTATCGCTTGTAAGAGTACCAGCAAATAAGATATCAAGAGCCTTTTGATGTTGTTGGGTCACAGACATCATAAAGTCATGGCATGCCAAGGATATGCAACCAAATATAAAAAATATGGCTTTTCTACCAAGTATTAAATACATTTAATTTAGCGTGTTCAATACTTTTTTCCTGTGTCATTTCACTTTATTGCACATAACATTTTTTAAGAATTGGAACGTGGTCAAAATCTCATGTGAATAGCTACATTGGAAATATATTTGATAATAAAATTGTTGATGTGTCCAATACTTATTTCCCCCATTGTATCTGCTACCAAATATTAAATACATATCCAATCCTGCCATTGGTTTTACACATAGAGATGCCCCTTTCAAAATTCAGTGGTCATTTATTGTCTGGGACAATCCGTGTGAGAAATAAACAACACCTTATAACGCTATTAGACGCGCAATACCCCCCACATTCTGCAAATCTGTTCAGATATTTATCGTCCTATCCTGATGAAAGGATAGTAATCCCTACTTAAAAAGTATGCAAAAGTTTTATTTGCCAAAACAGTAGATTTTTTGTTAAATATATGATTATTTTATGATTTACAGCAATGCACAACTTAGCCATTTTAAATACATTTGGAGACGCAAAGGGACAGCGGGGTACACTGCCTATATTTTCCATCATAGATCTGTAGTAGTTCTGCATATCACTGGCACACTTGTGGACACAGATTTTATAATCCAGGAAATCCAGTATAGTTTTACCTGTTAGCTCTCAGTATTTCATTGCAAACTAAAGAAAAACCGTTTTTGCATTTTTTCCAAGATTTCTTTGCATTTATGGCACTTTATTTTTACCTAAATTATGAGAATAAACTCATCTAAGTAGTATTGTAAATGGTACAACTGTCTTGTTTCATTTAAGCCATGTACCAAGTCTCTGATGCTCACTCCTGCAGTTATAAAGCCTTAACTAGAACACCATCTAAATAGGTGAGAATTGACTAACTTTGGGGTTAAATATGATGACTTTAAGTTTATGTTAAATTGTCCAATTTTTTTAGTCCCCAAAAGAAAACAACCTTTTGTTAGCTCTCATGTGCATGAAGTAACAATTAAATGAAACTCACATGCCCAAGGAACAGCTGAGCAGCCAATTGTCCAATTACTTTTGGTTCACTAAAATTGAGCTACATTGAGCTATAAATGCTTTTTATAAAAAGAGCTACAATTGCTACACAGTTCATCCAATATGGATGTAAACACCCTCAAATTAAAGCTGCAAGTCTGCACTTTAACCTCATAGTCACTGTTCTGTTTCAAATCCAATCTGCTAGAGTACAGAGCCAAAACAACAATAAATGTGTCACTGTCCAAATACTTTTGGACTGTCCTGTATATACATTATGCCTTATATCACTGTGCTTCAAAGCACATTTTTCAGTCTTAAATAAACTGGATTTAATTCCAATTACTTGCTGACAATTTCAACAAGACATGCTTTTCAAGTGCTGCTAGTACCATTCACAATGTCTTCCTAAAAGCTATCATGAAAGTAAAAAGATTATAGAAAAAGTTTATGAAATTCCACAAACAAAAACATACAACCGGCGCTAAGCAGCTCTAACCCAAACGCAAGTGTCTTTGCTATCTTACACCCGGTGTATGGTTCATTATAACGCCTTGCGTTCACGTGAATTGCGTGAATGTGAACCTTATCTTCGTCCTTCATATTTTTTTAATTACAGTGACAAGGTTTCCATACTCTCAGCTTATTAAAACTCAGCTGATTTCACCTGTTATTCCATAACTGAACAAAACGAGAAGAGAACTAAGTATCTAATTAGAAACAAAAACAAATTTTCAGCACGTTACACAATTCATTTCAATTCATAATTTTAATGCCATTCTCTGCATGTGGGCCGAATGTTCTCTGTTTTTCCTGCTGTAAGTCGCACGTTTCACGGTCTTACAGTGGATTGTTTTAAAGCATTACGCTACGAGTAAAACTGGTTGGTCACATTTCCATAAGCAGGACATTATAAAACAAGGGGAAATATGCGTGAACATATGGGTTGACAGCTTTATTGTATTTAGTGTCATCATTAAGGCAAAATAACGGTATTTATGTTATTAATCAATATTACTATGCAGGTAGCTTAATGAACTTCGGATTAAGCTTGACGAGAACTCCATGAGAACAGCCTCATGGAATTGATGTTTGACACTTTCGCCAAAACTTAGTGCCCAAAAAACACGCCGGTAAACTAGCAGAAATTGACTTGGACGCGCCCTAAATTGACTTTACGCCATGAGCTTAGAGCAGGTGCCAAGATCGCCAAGATAGAGCCCGATGTGTGTAAAGGAAAAATGTCATGCTTACATTATGCATTTTGTTTTGTTGGTATTTTTTTGTACAGTAATTTTCAGTTTGATTCTATGAATTCATCATTTAATGGCTAAACAGCACTGTTATAATTTAGTTTTTACTAGGTGTTTTTGGTGTAAAGCCCATGAACATGAATATGCAGTTAACCCCTTAAACTAACAGCATGTAATGTGTTTGCTGTGGTTTTAATTTACTGTAAATGCTGCTAACTGAACTTAAATTGCATTGTGGCATGCTTGGCTGTCGATCCGCTCTTGAATTAATGGAAGCAAGGGATTCCATTCTATTCTTACTGAAGAACAAGCAACGTTTTAAAATAATAACACTAAGAAGTTAAGTGCTTTCTTGTATGTTTTTATGGTTTTCATTTGTGCCATGCTAACGTATAGATATGCATTATTGTGAATAATTGCCTCGGTGACTATGTTCCAGAAAAGAGGCCATGTTGGCTCATGGTGTGTGTGCCTCTCCCTTTGTTTCAGACTCAGGGGGCTGGCTCCCCTCGTTCCTCCCCAAGTCACACCATCAGCCGGCCAATCCCCATGCCCATCCGCTCTGGCTCTGCTTCCACCTGCACCACACCCACCCACACGCCTCAGGATTCGCTCACTGGTGTGGGAGGTGACGTCCAAGAGGCCTTTGCTCAGGGTAGGCCACCCCTAACACCCAACTACCTTCTGCCAGGCCTGGTCTGACCTCTCTCGCAGTTGGGGGCGTCTTCAGTTGATTTAGCTATATAAGCAATCCAAGTCTGCTTGCGTAGCACAATTGATGGCTCCTATAATGTACCGCCTATCCAGTGTTCATTTTGTCAACAAAAATTCTGACTAAAGGTTTTCGTCAAAAAAAAAATTCACGACGATGACATGACAAGGGCATTAATAAATGGCTTGTAAAAGATAAAAACTACGACTAAATCTTTTTTTATTACATTTTTTCTGCCCCTGCCGAATGAATGGCTGAAGCTAAGCAGGTGTGGGCTTGGTTAGTACTTGGATGGGAGACCTCCTGGGAAAACTAAGTTGCTGCTGGAGGTGGTGTGGACCAGTAGGGGGCAATCTTCCTTCTCGTCAAATAAATCCAAATACCCCAGTGCAGTGACGGGGACACTGTGCTGTAGGAGATGTTAGACCAAGGTCCTGACTCAAAGTGGTCATTAAAGATCCCATGACACTCTTCGTAAAGAGTAGGGGATTCCTGGCTAAATTCCAAAAATGGTCTCTCTCAACCTGCCACCTAATCATCGCCTGATTTAATTGGCTAAAAAATAGTTATCTCCCTCCCCACCTCAACTGATGTGTGGGGAGCGTTCTGATGCAAAATGGCTGCTGTGCATCACCCAGGTGGGTGCTACACATTGGTGGTGGTTGAAGTATGTTTCCCCCTCACCATTGTAAGTGTCCTTGAGGTTTTTGAAAGACGCTTGTAAATATAACGTATAATAATAATGATAATATATTTTATCCGGACTCAAAACAAACAAAAAACATACTTAAATGTGAAAATGTCAGGGATGGACGAACGGCGATCACTGGCGAGGTAGCAATTTTGTCACGGATTTGCACACGCCTGAGCTCTTTTGGTAATTTGGGGACTCGCCGTGCACTGAAGTGGGAGGGAAGCCGTTGCTGGGGGGGTGTGTCCGTCAAGAGGGAGCAGCCCAGTGAAATTGTACTGCAGTGGAATGCTATTTTGGGATAAATTACACTGCGATTCGCGCTCGCGCTGCCCGCCAGGTGAGACCACGTTAACGGCACAAATCGCACCACAGCGTATGGCGAGTTGCTAATTACAGGGCTTTCCCCAATGCTTGCATGATCATAACCTATTCAAAAGCCAATCAACTGTTTTTGTGGATCATATGCGGTCCCATTTGACTTTGAAATAAATCCCCCAAGCAGGAAAAAATTATACTTTGCATTTATTGCTCATTGTCTTTTTTGTGATGTTAATTATTTGATTTCTTTCTGTTTCTAATTGTTTATGGCTGTTATTATACTGCACTGTGTTCCCAGGGGTACTGTATTATTTCTTACACCCGTCTAATGAAAATAATGACAAGCCTGGTGCATACATTCACTCTTATTGCACGTATAGCGATAAAAACGTACCTCTTAACTCAATTACATTCAATTAAATCAATGCAAAATAGATAGCCTATCGTCTTCCAATGCAGAATCCTAAAGGCGACAAAAGTCGCTAAGAAATGTGGTGCGGAAATGGGATATGTTGCATGGGGAAAGTTAATAGATAAATGATTAAACGCATGCTTAGGACCTAGAAAATAGGAAAGAGAGGAGTTGAAAAATAAAAAAGAGCCAGTAAATTATAAATGGGAGAGTAAAATAAATTATTTTAAAATGTATTTTATTGACTGATTGGAGGCTAAGGAAATTATTAAAAGCTTTTTATTTCCCTATTAGTGACTTTTATCACCTTCAGAGTTCTCGTTCTGCAAGAGACCATGACCAAATGGGTGTGTTCTGCTGTCGTTTTTCACTAAACCATCAAACTAATGGAAAACTTTAGCTGGCTAGCATTAGTGATACACTGAATTGGCTTTGTTTATGTTTATTTCCTGGTCACGTCAGCCTACTTTAACGGTAATTAGTACGGGCAGAAATGTTTCTGCCCCTCCGCCCGACATAATTTGCTGCAGGTTTTCCCTGCAGATCACGCTCACGTTGTTTCCCTAGCAACAGTGAGGCACTGCCCCACAACAGAGACTATAGGACAGGGAGCGCAGTCCGCAGTGTGAGAACACACATACACACAAAGGAAACTACTCAAAAACAGCACTATAAGAAGTGTGAGTCAAGTTTATTATATTTATACACGCCAATTTCATGATTGAATCACTGTTTTGTTTTAAATATAAAATAAATTTTGCCACAACGTTCAGATGTTACGAGTATCTTACACAACAGCACCACGTCTGGTGGGGCACTGCCCCATCTGCCCCTAATGTAAAAACGCCACCATTTCTGCCGATAAACACTACGGTTAAAGTGCTTTAGCTTACCAATGCCATTATGCAGCTAATAATGTTATCTCCGCTTGCTTCAAAACTTTCACAAGTAACGTTAACGCTAGAATAGCTAACTATCTGGCTATGTCGTGTCAACATAAACACATCGACCAGCGCCAGCCTTGTCTCTTCTGAGTGAAAAACAATTCAATTTAAATTAATTCTTTCATCTGTTCATCTGTAATTCAGTTGAAGACATAGCAGCTTCATACTTAGCCCAGTAAACTATTTATGTTGGCCCGCTGTCATTTTCCAATGTTGGCCAATAGAATAGAATAGAATAACTTTTATTTTCCTGTGAGGTAACTTCAGTCGTAGTTGCCAACAATAAAAAAGACATAGACAGTGGGGCAGACCCACAAAACGCAAACAAACATGTTATATAAAGACATTCAATTGAATCAGGTGTTTCACATCAAAGTGAAAGTGGAGTGGAGTGGAATACATTATGATTATGATTACAATTATTATTAGTATTATGATCAAAATTATGTTATATTTAATTAATTAATTAATTATTAATTATGATGAAAAATGTAGCATCAAAAGCAATAACAGTTCCTCACCTGCTTTTCCTGTCTTGAGTGTTATGAAGCAGTCTAACAGCTGTAAAGACAAAGCTGTTTCATGCTCTTTTGGCTTTAAGGGGCAAGGACCTTAATCTTCGACCTGATGGAAGAGTCTCAAATAGAGAGTTCAGGGGATGTGATGGAAGGACCTTATTCGTCTCTCCTTTTTTAATTGTGCGCTCCTCATACAGGGCTTTTGTTGTTTCCCTATGATCTTAGTAGCCTGTAGTGTCACCCTCTCCAGCTTAATTTGCCTGATTTCACTTCATGAGCCAAACCAAGCTGTTAGACTAAAGGTCAGCACTGACTCAAGGAAGCAAGTGTAAAATGTTTGTAGTACTGACTGGCTCACTTCCAAATTACTGAGTTTCTGGAGGAAATACAGCCTTGACTGACACTTTGCATGCACTCAATGACAGTTTGCTTTTAAGGTCAGTTTATCATCTATGATCGTACCCAGATAGACTATATGGCCAAAAGTATGTGGACACCCCTTAGTCTGGGGCTGTTTTTAATGGTTCAGGCTAGGCTCCTTAGTTCCATTGAAGGCAAATCTTAACACTACAGCTTATAATGATATTCTAGACGATTCTGGATTTCCTTCAATTCACAATTTTTATTTTCTTAATTATAATGGACATACACCAATAATAACATTTAACAACTACAAATGTGCCTACACATTTCAACAACTCATATTAAACATAACATTCCAAATAATATCACACACAGACATATATCATTCTTAAACACACACATACACACACAAACACACTAGCTCAGTACAAATTTATAACTTTTTGCCCTTATGATTATCATTATCATGAATTAAAGATTGTTATTATTGTAACCACTATTACTATTGTTACCCATTTGTTTTGTTTTTCATTAATATTTTTCACATCCCTGGAACATAACTCTTAAGATCTTAAGGGGGCAAAACAGAAATACATAAACATACAACAACAAATGGACTGCACTTATATAGCGCCTTTTTCCAAATCGCTATACAATAGCCTCTCACTCACCCGTTCACACACACATTCACACACCAATGGCGGCAGCTGCCATGCAAGGTGCTAGCCTGCTCATTGGGAGCAATTTGGGGTTCAGTGTCTTGCCCAAGGACACTTTGACATGTGGACAGGAGAAGCTGGGGATCGAACCGCCAACCCTGCGATCAGCGAACGACCCGCTCTACCTCCTGAGCCACAGCCGCCCCAACATCAACAAAAGGGGACCTCATTTTAAAACCTTAATGTTGATGTATAGTTCAGGTGGTAAACAGAGTAAAAGAGAAGAGGGAAATAAATAAACAAATAAATAAAAATACAATTCAAAACAAATATGGTATTCATATGTCTCTAATACCCATCCTCGGGGTCCCCTGGGGGGGTTCCCGGCCTCTCCTCTTCACTGACACCAGGTTTGGTCGGGACTGCCCTCCCAAGGGTCCGAGTCTTTTGTAAAGTTAATATTTTTATTATTGTATTTAAGTAATATCCCTTTAATACAAATGTTTTGTATTTTCTTCCCTCTTATTTACTATAATAAAAATAATTAGTCATTATTGTAGTGTACAATAAATTAATATTTTAATGTACAGTACTTTTATCTCAATCGTGTTTTGTCAAACTCAATATACCCGCTGTCACATGCATGATCTTAAATGTTAAAGGTTGACATTGATATAGTAATCCTCTCCCATATTTCATTTTCTTGTAAATATACTTCTGCTATGTTGCAGTTAATTTTTTCTAGCATCAACATTTCATAGTATGATTTGAGCCACCGTTCCTCTGACACAGCCTCAATATTTTTCCAGTTAAGCGCAAGAAGACGTTTGGCACACATACCTGCTATTGAAATAATAATTTTCTTACTTCTGTCTCTAGTTATATTATCCAAATAGTTGAAGATGCAGATCTTTGGGTCTAGAGGAACTGGAATTCCTGAAAGAGATGATGCCGTTTTGGTAACCATGGACCAGTATCTTACAAGCTTCGGACATCTCCAGATCATATGCACAAACTGTCCACTTTCCCTCTTACAATGCCAACATAAATCAGAATTATTTGCATCGATTAGTTTTAATTTCCTGGGGGTTAGGTACACTCTATGAATTATTTTGAAATTAATTAATTTGTTCTGAACAGAGTTGGACACTCAGTGCATATTTCTCCAGATGTTTTCCCAAACTTTTGGGTCTATTTGTTCACCTAGATCCTTTTCCAAAGTACTTTCCACAGCATGACGTATCAAACCACCAGAGCAATTAAGGGTTTTATATATTTTACCAGCTATATGTTTGTTTGTTTTAATTATATTTTTAAGTGTTTCCTCAATTGCAGATAACTTTGGAAAGGATGTTTGGTCTCCAAGATGTTTAAGAAGTTGTGACCTGATTTGTAAATAGAATAAAAAGTCTTTGTTTGATAAATGGACATACACCAAACTCATCTTTCATTTGCTGGAACGATCTCCGTGTGTGGTAGTCAAACAGATCGGAAATATTAAATATACCTTTAGATTCCCATTCTCTATTTACAAAAGGTTTACCATTATTTAAAATGCCACCATTTCTCCATATGGGGTTGTTTGGAGATTTAATTCCATCAAAACTTAAGGTTCTGTGTAAAATGGAAGCAATTTCACAAGAGAATGGTATGATGGGATTTTTTATTTGTTCCCAGTACTTTGGGTAATACCATAGAGTGTTTACTGATAGAGAACATTTACTCATAGTTAGTATTTCTTGTTCTATGGTTTCCCAGGAGGCATGATTATGTTCCTCATTGTATGCCCATTTGAGAGGGTACCTTGAGTTAAAAGCAATATAATATTTATAAATGTCAGGAAGGCCAAGATCACCTCTTTTTCTGTCTAAAATAAGTTTTGAACGGCTTATTCTAGGTGGTTTGTTAAGTGTTAAGTGAGTGTTAAGCTTCTTGAACCAGTCTTTGTCGAAGGAAAGGGGAATAGCACTAAAGAGGTAGGTAATACGTGGGAGAATATTAATTTTTATTGTGTTTATCTTGCCCCAGAGAGAGAGGGAGACATTTCCATTTTTCCAAGTCTTCTGTTATTTCTGTAATCATCTTAGACATGTTATAGTGGGTAATTTGGTCAATGTGAGTTTTCAAAGTTATTCCTAAATATTTGATCCCTGTTGGGGACCATTTGAATGGAAAGTATGCCATACTGGAATTGTAGCAGTGCAAATTTAAAGGTAGTGCTTCAGATTTTCCCCAATTAATCTTATAACCAGATATGCTGCTGAAGCTTGAAATTGTCTGTAGAACATTAATTAACGATGTTTGGGGATTTTTGACTGTTAGAAGGATATCATCAGCATAAAGATTTATCTTAATGATTTCTTTACCTATGTCAATTCCTTGTATTTTTTCATCAGATCTTATTAGACATGCTAGGGGTTCTAAAGAAAGAATAAAAAGTAGAGGGGATAGCACACATCCTTGGCGAGTTCCTCTCTGGATCGGAAAAGCATCTGATGTCAGACCATTAGTACAGATTTTAGCATTTGGGGTTTTATATAGTAATGATATGTTTTTAATAAATTCAGATCCTATACCAAACTCAGTAAGTGTTCTAAACAGATATGTCCATTATATGCGATCAAATGCTTTTTCCGCATCCACGGAGACTGCCACTGTTGGATGGGGAGAATTATTTGCAAAATGAAACGCATGCATAAGTTTCCTCATTCCATCTGCCACCTGACGATTCTTGACAAACCCAATTTGGTCTTTATGAATCAGTTTGTGTAATACCTTGTCTAGTCGTTCAGCTAGAATTTTACCAAATATTTTATTGTCCACATTTAGTAATTGAATTGACCTAAAACTGCTGCATTCCATTAAGTCTTTGTTAGGTTTTGGTAGTAGTGTTATTAGGGATGTATTGAGTGCTCTAGGAAGTGAACCCCCTTGTTTTGATTTATGGTAAACCTTGAGTAATTGATCTTTTAAAACATCAGGTTTTAAAAAATTTATAAAAATTTACAGAAAACCCATCTTCACCTGGGGCCTTATTACTGTTGAGTAGCTTGATAGCATTAGCAACCTCCAATGAGCTGATCTCTGCCTCCAGGGATTCTTTGTCTTTTGTTGAGAGTCTAGGAAGGTTGATCCTTTCAAAAAAGGTGTCTAAAGTACTTTGAGTGGGGTAACATTCTGATTTATATAGTTCTGAGTAATATTCCTTAAATCTTCCATTGATCAAAATTGGATCAGTGAGTGTCTGTTTATCAGATGATAAAATAGCAGGGATCAAGCGTGAAAATGTCAGCTTTTGAAGGCGATGGGCCAATAGCTAGTTTATTGATTTCAATCTAAATAAAGCAAATTTCAGTTTTGTATTTAATAGATCCCCAAGCTCTCTCTGTGCCTTTACAAGATTCAAATAGATTTCTTGGTTTTTGGGATTGTCTTTGTGCTTTCTTTCCATAGAATTCAGTGTTCCAGACAACTCCTCGATTCTTTTCAATTTTAGTTTTTTTTGTTGAGTGGTATGGCTGATTATCCAACCACGACATGTTGCTTTATATGCTTCCCATATCGTGGTAGAAGATTAAACACTACAGTGTTTATTTTTTAAAAAGCTTTTGTTTTTCTTTTGATTTCTTCAATGAACTGCAGATTCAATAATAAGGAATTGTTGAATCTCCATTTACTGTTTCTGGGAGGACAATTGGAGTGAGAAAAGGATATTGAGATCGGTGAATGGTCGGAGTGAATAATGTTTTGTATTTTGGTTTCCCAAGTGTTACTCAAAATATCTTGGGATGACCAAATGAATGACAATGCCCCGTGCACAAATAGAGGTCCAAACAGAAATGGTTTGTCGAGATCAGTATGGAAGAACTTGACTGGCCTGCACAGAGCCCTGACCTCAACCCCATAAAACACCACTTGGAAAGCCGAATACAAGCCAGGCCTAATAGCCCCACATCGGTGCCCGACCTCACTAATGCTCTTCTGACTGAATGGAAACAAATCCATGCAGCGATGTTCCAACATTTAGTGGAAAGCCTTCCCAGGAGAGTGGAGGCTGTTATAGCAGCAAATGGGGACCAACTCTGTAATAATGCCCATGATTTTGGAATGAGATGTTGGATGAGCAGGTGTCCATGTACTTTTGGCCATGTAGTGTATCTGTACACCTCTAATCTTTCAACTGTTTTGGCTCCGATAGTAAGGGGCCTCAGCGGGGACGTCTCACGCTGGAGGTCGATGGTGATTTCTTTAGTCTTCTCTACATTTGGGGAGTAGCATATTCTGAGTTGCCCGTAGTCGTATTGCTCTGGCTATCCTGCTAGTGACTAATACGACCAGGGCTATCGTATTGCGACCAGCTTTGACTGGTTGTTAATGCGATTGTGACATTGCTGCTTGGTTTCTTTTCTAGGCTGTGCGCATATCTGAGTCCACTTCATCAAAAAGCTTTTGAGTGGGCAACTTTTTCTCACAAATGGGGGAACTTAAAATAACAGGATGAACCCCTTATTTCCGGGGTTTTGTTGAGGGAATTCAGGAGCACACTCATTTGCAGAACGGTGCACTCATCGACAATTTAAGTAAGTAACCTGGAAGTAAAAACATAAAAGACATAGAGCGTATATGTACCTCTATGGTATAAGATAGGTTCATATTACAAACTACACTTTTTTACAAACTCAAACTTCATTCATAATTTACACTTTGTAACAATCATCACACACTGCCTGGTCAAAAAAAAGTTGCAAATATTTTGTTGGACCGCCTTTAGCTTTGATTATGGCGTGCATTTGTCGTGGCATTGTTTCGACAACCTTATGCGTCACAACATTTATTTCCATCCAGAGTTGCATTCATTTTTGGCCGAGATCTTGTATTGACGACGGGAGAGTTGAACGCTTTCAATGGGGTTAAGGTCAGGACTCTGGTACTCAATTCATGTGTGAAAATTATTCCTCATGCTCCCTGAACCACTCTTTCACAATTTGCATGCACACTATGCATGACGGGTGCAATGGCAACTTTTTTTTGGGCCAGGCAGTGTATGTTAAATATGTTATATTCTCAATAAAATAAAAAAAATCTATAAATATAATTCCATCACAAACACCAAAATATTACAAACTACTTCCTCACTAGTTTGGAAAGGGAGTTTTGCGGGATTTCTTTCGCCCACTGCTTGCAAAGTGAGGGGACAGGGCGCATAGTAGACAGGGGTCTGAGTGGACAGGGGATAGCGGACAGGGAACAGGGGGTGTATTCGGGCACAACCCTAGAGTTTCCTGGCAGGCAGTCTTACTCTGACTCGTCTGCAGAATTACGTCTCCATTTTCAGACGTAGTAGTCCGTAGTTCAGGTTAGCCTTAACAAGCTACACTCAGTTGCAGTAGGTCAGTAGCATGTAAATTTGCTAGCCCTTCTCTTCTCCTCCACTGCATTCTCGCTCTCACTTACAACCCCGTAGCGCCTCCCAACCAGGGTGGATATGCTGTCGCAGGCCAGGGCTTGTTATGGCACCCGAATCTGCAGTTTTACAGCCTGCATGCTTGGGGAGTGGCCACAGGGCCTTGAGCGAGCAGTGCTGGAAACACTTCAGGCATCAAAAGCCCCCTTCACGAGGGCGTTTTACGCCAAGAAGTGGACAGATTTCAGCCGCTAGTGCCACACTAACGGGCTTGCCCGATCTGGTGTGACATTTCAGTCGTCTTGCGGAATCCACACTAAGTGGTTGTTTGGCAGCCATCTTGGACTGCCGTGAGCGTATCGAGGGCCTGACTTTGGGATCTCAGCCCTCGCCAGCCAGTTTCTCCGAGGAGCCAGGCCTTTGTGGGACTTACAACTGGTCTTGAATGCCCTCACTGAGCCGCCCTTCGAGCTGACCAGATTCAGGCTGCGGTCCAATCCGTTAAATGTTATGCCCTCCTGCACTTCCCCTCGCCACTTCCCCTCGCCACTTCCACTTGGGAGGACCAAAACAACAGGAGTAGGGACTCGAATCGATGGAGAGGAGCAAGGGAGGGAGCGGAATAATTTTTTAATTGGACTTGCACTCGGAAAAGGTTGATGTTTGAGCTGTAAGTTAGTTATTTCTCCACTGACACCCCGATTATGGATTTTTCTACAACCCAAACAATGTGAAATGCCAGGCTATATTCTTAACCTGTTATATTTATTGTATGGGGTGAAGGGAACAGGGCTCTCAGAAGGTTACTTATGCACAATTCTATTCAGCCAATGGAAAGAACTCGCTTTTTGCCTTGGTGTTGCCAGGCAACAGGGGAATGCAGAGTGTGCACTCCTGATTCTGTTCTCCTTTTTAACTTACTGTTTGTGTTCGACAGGCTCCAGGAGGAACTTGAGAAATGACTTACTGGTGGCAGCAGATTCCATCACAAACACCATGTCGTCACTTGTCAAGGAGCTCAATTCAGGTGAGAAGTCATGCCCAAGCATACACATCCACCACAAAAACCCACTAGGAACCAAAAGATTCTCAAATTGATAAAAAAAATTTATCAAGATAGTTTTTGTCTGAATATCAGTTCCTTCAACGGTCTTGTCAAATCAATCAGACTTTAATGTAACATATTTCTCAACACACATTTTTATGTTTTGGAGGTATGTTGGGTTCAGAGTCTAGATTCTTTGCATTCCGGTACTGCCTGGGGATGGACACAAGGCAGTACCACCAAAGCTTGAAGGGTTTCTTCTCCTGACTTATTTTTTCATTGAGCTCAGTAGGTAAATTTGTCAGGAGAAACAACCCTGTAAGTTAACCATCCATGCCTACTGCATATCTAGCAGCAGAGTGATGGTTTAAGGCTTCTTTGATATGTCAGACCCTTGATGACTTAGAGCCATTTAGCCAACCATGTGTTCCATACTGTTCCAGTGTTATTTTCAGCTAAATCTAGTCCCACCCCCCAATTCCCATAGAGATCCATTCAAATGCAGAGAGGTTATAGTATACTATGTACAAAAGGTTCTATAATTTATAAACGGTTCATCCAATGTGGATGAAAATACCTTCAAATTAAAGCTGACTGCACTTCAATCTCATTGTCATTGTATCCTTTCAAACTCAAAGTGCTAGAGTACAGAACCAAAATAACAAACAAAAATGTGTCGCTGTCCAATTTATTATGGTGCTCACTGTATAAAGTTGTGATCCCCCATCATCGAGTCTCTGTGTTTGACAACTACTGCTTATGCTGCTTGGACCCCGGGAATTGCTGCTCGAAGCTATATATTTTTTTCTCCCCTTTCACCTAAAATAACTGTGGCTGGTAGTTCCTAGAATCATCAAACTTGGTACGGTTGTTGGGATGGCTGAACTCTCTGTTCTATTAAATCATGATGTAGATTGAGCATCTGGTGGCGCTGTAGTGTACGTAACACGATTTTGACATTCACACACCGACTACTGATGCCCAATTTGACCTTCTTGCTCAAAACATTTTCTTGGGATTGTTTAAAATAGTTCAGATTACTAAAATGGGTGGACACCAACAGGCCCTACAGCCACTGGTGTAGCCAGGGGTGGATTTCTGGTTTGAACCCCCCTGAAATGGCTTATTCTTGGGAATAAAGTTGGTGCAGTACATTATATAGCCCTTCAAATAACACTGCTGTTATTTTGCATCCATGTGCCTAAAGGATGGTCATAAATCTTAACCACCCTCTTTGTCCGAGAGACATACTTTTAACCTATTAACCTAATTCGCTATATGCACAAGGTAGTGCGTCCGTATTTTCGCTAAAATATAAGCCAGCTTGTTTACTTCCAGTCTCGGTTGACAGCTACACTGACAGTTGATTTGCTTACATTAGCTAGCCAGCTAACTTACCAGTTGATAGGACGTGCTTATTTTTTAGCACGTTCTGTAAAATTGCAGATGCATCTGGCTGGCCATGGCAGGCACATGGCCTGCAACTGCAGCAGGTCAAGGACACTTTGGAAGGCCTGCAGCAGTAAGGGGCCCCCTGGAGGCCGGGCAAAGACATCAGGGCCAACGGGGACCATGGTGGTGCCCTTGTCAGGCCCCACGGAACAAGGGGGCACATAGACATCTGGCAGGCTTGCGGTTACAGGTGGCGAAGCCCCTCTGGAGGGCTTTCATTATCAGGCAGCGAGGGCTCCTCTGGAGGGCTTTCATTATCAGTTTCATATGGCACAGTAATAACAATAACATAATACAATAACAACAGTTCTGCTACATTTTCTTTTGTTGAATTTGTTCTTTCTTTTACTTAGTCAATTTAAGTCTCTCAGGAGCTTTGCAAACTCTTTCTGGTTAATGTTTTGCAACCATTGGGACAGGGCTGTTAGAACCCTGACTTACTGGACCAACAGTCTCTGGGATACTAACGTCCTCA
Organism: Ilyophis sp. 1 JC-2022; assembly: GCA_022702515.1. Taxonomy (NCBI): domain Eukaryota; kingdom Metazoa; phylum Chordata; class Actinopteri; order Anguilliformes; family Synaphobranchidae; genus Ilyophis; species Ilyophis sp. 1 JC-2022. The sequence continues at coordinate 36,010,948 of CM040395.1, forward strand.
GTGCTGTTGGTGGCATCAGGTATAGTGCTGTCAAACACCTGATTGTCAGGCTAAGGCATGCCCATGCTCTGGGATGATGATGATGATGATGATGATGATGATGATGATGACAGCACCTCAGAGTCCTCTGCCGTTTTTGTGGCGCAAAGTGCTGCATTCAGCAGTTGATCCACATACCTGCACCAGATCATGTCATGGCCTACATCGACCGTGCACTGTTGGTCAATGGTCCAGTTTGTGATGCAATGGTACCATGTTGCCATTTCTGAGCATTGTTGCATTAGTCTCTATCTTGTCCAACGTCGAAGATGCAGGCATCTTGTTGCTTCTGACTTTTGCTCCAGTAAGACTGTTTCCACTGTACATATCCATGAAAGACTGTATGAACCTCTCACCTTTTCAATTGGTAGCAGGGTGAAACGGAGCCTAGGTAGTGTGCTTTATACCCTTCTTCCTGATGAATGCCTGGAACACTTCGGACGTAAACTGGCTTCCATTATCACTCACAATCTGGGAGCCCTGTTTACGAGAAGAGATTGCGGAGGAGTTTTTGTTACAAAAACACTCAGCATTACTGCGTGGTTCATGAAGAGCATCCTCACCTTGCTGCCAACACTGAATTGCTATTTGTTTTGGCGTTATCTAATGTGCTAGCCAGCTAGCTAGTCCAAACAAATTGCTATTTATTAATTTGGCAAATTGATTAGGATTTTTAGATATGACAACATAGGCGACTGGCACTTTTCCCCATTGGAGGAAGTCATCCGACATGCGCAGTAGTGTTTTCGGTTAGCTTAGCAACTAAAGTTACATAACATAGGCTTACGCCGTGTTCACAACTCATCCGTTGTTTTTACGTACCATAAATCCTCAACGCAATCCCCGCGTTGTAGTACTGGGTCCTGACAACCTAGGCATATATAATCTAAAAAGAAAAGGGAGATGATTTTGTCTGTCTGATAATGATATGTTTAGCTGACTGTTTTGTAAAAACTCCATTTACCTCCATTCCCGTGTCAAGTGTGCAAGCAGAGCGGGGATTCTCGCTCCAAAACCGGATCAAAACCGCACTCAGAAGCCGCCTGCAGGAGGAGGTTACGCGACTCAAGGTTACTGCGTATCTCATGCTGCACTAAAACTTACGAGACATTCGATTTCAAATCAGCAGCTGCTCACTTCTATGAAATGAAGCATCGTCGCAAATGAAAGGAGCTTATATGGATTGATTTTTCTTTTCTTTTTTTTGCCAGTTATAAAAAGGCCGTTTTTAACTGTCAGTAGGCGTAAGCTTAATAGGCTATATGCTTGATGTAATCAGCATTTTTCCCCCCTTGTTAAATCAATAGCTGACACTGTTCTGGTCTGACTTTCGCTAAAGCGTTGTTCGTTAACATTAGGTCGGATCCCAATTGTCACGTGTCGTGACTGACTCTTTTCTTTATAGCATCTTCCGCAACTCTGCAATTTGCCTTGGAGTAGCTAGCCTAAATAAATGTTAAAATTGTTATTCAAAATGAGGTTATTGCTCGTTATTCTGAAGAAAATGTGTTCTAATAGGCTAAACTAATGATGAAAAATCAAGACAGCTTCTTTTGTTGAGAGAACATTACGCACGCAGTCACACACACCAAGGACATGCGTTCCACAGTCTTCCAATTAAAGATTTGAACATGTGCTAATAACAATTAGAAATTAAAGATATAACATGCATACATCTGCAACCAAATTGAAAAATCTCCGGGTTTGCAGTAAACATTTCTACCCTGCCTACAAAGACAACCTGTGGGAAACGCTGCTAGGCTAAAAACTATGTTGGCCTATTAAACATTCGACATACTGTAGGCCTACTAAAAAGTACAGTAGCCATATTAGTGTGTCAATAACAATTCCAGACGTCCATTCCAAAGCATAGCTATGGAAAAAAAATTACGTTTATGTTGTAGGTTACCAGAGCTACATTTATTTTACTAATTTCACATATTATAAACTAAACTGTAATCTATTCAATATAGCCCAAATTAATATTGTCTCCACTTGATCATAGTAATTATTAGGGGTGGGACAATGCACCGATGCATCGCGATGCATCGATCTGAATGTGTAAATACAACTGCATCGATCTGTAAGATTAGAATTGATAAGCATCGATTAATATCGCATTGTAAATGAATGTGCACATGTATTTATTTGTTCAAAAAAAATATTCATTTCATTATTTAAAATATATATTTCACACGACTACTTTAAAACTGTTTTGACTAGCTTTAATCCATGTTTCTGCTCCAACCCCCACGTAAGCGTGAGTTGAAAGCAGCGACAGGTTTTGGAACGACAATGAGACGGACAGATCTGAGTGAAATGGCTAGCTGCTCGAGTGCGACAAAAGAGACAGAAATGGACAGAATTTGCGATGTTCCGAACAGAAAATCAGTGGTATGGAAGCATTTTGGGTTTAGAAAGAAGGAGGGTGTACTTGACAAAACCGCTGCAATATGCAAGATATGCCAAGTTGAAATCAAATACACAGGCAACACCATAAACATGATAAACCATTTGAGCCGACGACACACCATTGACGTGAAGGACAGCAAGCGGGTTAGCAAGCAAAACTCGGGAGTCAAGATTTTCCTGGAGAAATGGCCAAACAGTTCTTTTATTTGTTTTTATTAAGTTTTTATACACATACCGTGTCCAGACAGTTTATTGTAAAGTGCTTTCTGATATTTTACTTTAAACCATTTTCTATTCTGTTCAATTAATTATTACTACGTTAACGATTCCAAACCACCCCCTTCCCTTACATATCACACAGACAAAAACTAAAATAAAAATAAAAAAACTGTTCTAAACGTGACATGTGCTATAGCCACGTTCATCTGCAAAGACCTTAGACCATACAGTGCGGTAGAAGAAGAGGGATTTAGTCACTTAATGAATGTCGTGGAACCTAGATACACCATACAGAAAACATTTTAGTGAATAAAGGAAAGGTATTAGGGTCCCATGTCTGACACTGTTTGAAAAACAATAACTTCAATAGGGCAACTTTAGAAAATACACTGTTAGTCATGTTTATTGCTGCATTATTTGCTGCAGACAGCTGCAAAATGTATGGAATGCCTTAACAATAAACATAATTCTGTGAAGTTGGCGTAAGGTTCTAATTGAATATTTAATTACTGCTGACTGTATCGGTATCAAATCACATTAGCATACCTATTACATTTTTTTAAAGTATCAAAATTAATCGAACCGAATTGTATCGAATCGAATCGTGGTCAAATGTAAGATGTTATGATGCATCGAACCTTTGCCTAAAGAATCGTAACCGAATCGTTATGGGATTGAATCGTCCCACCCCTAGTAATTATCCTACTTACTGTAAAGAAAGCGCTCGGTTTGGCCTGTTTGGTTCTCGCAATGGCTTGGGGAAGTTCGGGTTCTCCCTCCATGTCTGTGGCAAAGGCGGCATTGCCCTCTGCTCGTGCAGCTCGCTCGGCTCACTGTTGGGCTATTTGCTCGAGAAGTGTTTATTCCACACCAGCTCCGTTTCTTTCTTGGAGTTTATTGTGGCAGACGGAGAGGTCCGTATGGACCCTGAGAAGGTTTCGGCGGTAAAAAATTAGCCCACCCCAGCGTCGGTGAAGCAGGTACAGCACTTCCTGGGCTTTGCCAATTTTTACCGGCGGTTTATCCGCAATTTTAGCGCGGTAGCCAGCCCTATCACAGCCCTCACCAAAAAGACATTACCTGCACGGTTCCAATGGAACTCTTGGGCTGAGGCAGCCTTTTTGGAACTTAAAAGGGGATTTAGCTCCCAATCCCTCCCTCCCCTTTGTGGTAGAAGTGAATGCTTCTGAGCTGGGAGTTGGCGCCATTCTTTCCCAGCACTCCCCGCTGGACCGGAAAATGCACCCTTGCACGTATTTCTCTTGTGCTTTAACACCCGCTGAGAGAAATAACGACGTTGGGGACCGGGAGCTGCTGGCGGTCAAATTGGCGTTAGAGGAATGGCGTCATTGGCTGGAGGGAGCCGAGCATCCGTTTATGGTCTGGACTGACTATAGGAATTTGGAGTACATCCAACAGGCCAAGACGGAAAACTCCCGACAAGCCCAGTGGGCATTATTTTTCACTCAGTTTAGGTTTTTGTTAACTTACCGACCTGGGTCGTAAAATGTAAAGCCGGACGCCCTCTCGCACATCTACGATCGCAGTGATAGGAAACTGCGTCCTGAGCCCATCGTACCTGTCACCCAGATTGTTGCTCCGGTTATGTGGGAGATAGAGGCAGCCGTGCAGAGGGCTTTACGTTCGGACCCGGGCCAAAGTGGGGGTCCATCCCGTCTGTTTGTTCCGCTCCGCCTTAGATCTCGGGTTCCCCAGTGGGGTCATTCTTCCCAGCTGGCAGCCCATCCTGGTATTCACCGGACAAGGGAATCTTTGTCTCACTGCGTCCCAGGGCAATACGGTGATCTTGGTTGTGGTCGGTTTTCTAAGGTGGCACACTTTATCGCCCTACCTAAGCTGCCATCAGCACCGGAAACCAGCTTATGGTGGACAATGTCTTTAGGGTATGTATTGGATGTATTATGCGACCGCAGCCCGCAATTTTGCGCCAAGTTCTGGCGCTCCTTTTGTGCCTTATTAGGGGCGTCTGTCAGCCTGTCATCCGGGTTCCACCCAGAGACTAATGGTCAGACGGAGCGCACTAATCGGACTCTGGAGAGCACCCTCCGGTGTCTGGCCGCCTCCAGGCCCACATCTTGGAGTCGCTATCTAGCCTGGGCGGAGTACACCCATAACACGCTGTGCAATGCCTCCACAGGTCTCTCTCCTTTTGAGGCTCAACTGGGGTATCAGCCCCCTTTATTCCCTGAGTTGGAGGGAGATGTGGAGGTACCATCTGCAGGTCTTTTCATTCAGAGGTGCCGAGCGGTCTGGAGGCATGCGCAGGCTTCGCTTCTTCGTGCCTCAGCCAAACAAGGCTGTCGTCCTGCTCCCTGTTACCGGGTTAGCCAGCGAGTGTGGTTTTCCACGCACGATCTGCCCCTGCGGATGGAATCCCGTAAACTCGCGCAGCGATTCCTGGGACCATTTAAGATAATCCGCAAGATCAACCCAGTCACTGTGCACCTTTTGCTGCCACGCTCTATGCGTGTCCATCCTACCTTCCACGTCTCCCGGTTAAAGTCAGTGTTGGTGAGCGCACTCGCCCCAGCAGAGAAGCCTCCGCCCCCTCTTCACTTTCTGGAGGGAGGTCCGGTCTACACCGTTCGGTGCATTTTGGCCGAGAGGCGTGTGGGTAGAAGCGCTCAGGGCTACGGTCCTGAGGAGCGCTGCTGGGTTCCCTCCAAGAACATCTTGGACCCAGCACTCAATACGGACTTCCGCAGAGATAAAGCTGAGGGATCGTCTGGGGGTCGTCCCTTAGTGGGGGGGGGGTCCTGTCATGGTTTTGGCAGCCTTTTTCGATTTCTTCGGTCGTTTTCCCTTAGCGCTAGGGCATTCATCCATTCCGGGTTTTCGCTTTATTTCAGCACTCAGCTCCCTCACCTGTTCCTAGTTTCCTGCCGGCTATTTAAGCTCCGTGCTTCCGCATTCCGGCGCTTCTGTATTGTTTGCCACTATACCTCGAAGCCGGTAAGGTACAGGATTAAAGCGACCACTTAACTTTTAAGCTTGCTTAAAAGTTACGCGGGACTTGCTTATTAGTGCTTTAGAAATTCCTTGTTTGGATTTGTTTTCTCGTTTGCACTTTTAGTTCCTTGGTTTGGCTTTTCTGCTCTGTTCTTTCTGAGACAGATTTCCTTTACCCCCTTTGCTCTCCTCTCTTTTTTGTGCTCTCTTTTAGTGAGAGTGAGAGGCTTATTTAGTTTTTCTCTTATTATTCGTTTTTTGGTATTTATTCGCCCACTCGCCTGGGTTGCTATCATTTTCTCTCTGGTTGAATTAAACCTCTGTTTAGTTTGCTCTCTTTTATTGAGAGCAAGAGGTATTTTTTCTTCCTTGCTCTGCTTGAGTCTTGAGTTCACCCACGGTCTGTGAGTTGTTGTTTTTTTGCCTTCGCCGGGAGTTTTTTTTACCCCCATTCTTTATTTTCTCTTTCTCCTTGTGCGGATTCTTCCGCTTTTGTGGTGCTATCACTACCGTGTAGCACTTGTAGATTCCTTTTCTGGTCCTCCGAACTCGACACACCCTCACACATCTTTACCAGGGGTGCCAATAATTGTGGAGGGCACTGTATATGCTTTATAATGGACAAAACAAATTTTATTCATTTTATGTTTTGGATGAAAAGATTGTCATCCCCACTTGAAAATTATGCAAAAGTGAGTTTTATGTGCCAAAACATTTGATTTGTGGTTAAATATATAATTATTTTATGATTTACAGCAGTGCACAATTTAGCCATTTGGATAGATTTAGAGACACTAAAGGACACCAGGGTACATTGCCTATATTTTGCATCATATATCTTTAGTAGTTCTGCATATCACCGTCAGATTTTGCACACTTGTGGACACTGAGTTTATGATCCAGGAAAGAGATTTATATAGATTTATATTAGTATAGATTTAACTGTTTCACATATATAGCTCTCGCTATTTCATTGCAAACTAAAGAAAAACGTACACTTCCCATTCAATTTAGCAAATTCAGGAGTAGGCTTACTTTTTTTTGCATTTTTCCAAAAAAAAAATATTTTTACTTAAATTATGAAAATAAACAAATCTAAGTTTGGTACACCTGTCTTGTTTCATTTAAGCCATTTACCAGGTTTCACACATGGGGCCACATATATACAGTATAAACAGTGCTGAGCATAAAAAATCCCCCAAAAAGCTGCGTAAGGGAGTTTCCATGCAGAAATTCAGATGTATAAAATAATATGTGCTGTGAGAATTTGCGTTCCTCTGCACACACTGGACACCATGTGTACGCAATGGAGTGTGATATAAGGACGCCGTGACAGAAAGGTAGAGGGAGAAAATGCAAAACTTTCCACAAGCAGATTCCCAACTTTCTCCCGGAGCATTCTTTTATGCATTTTTTTACTCAGAGTTTTATACTTGCGGCCCATGGCGTTATAAAGCTTTAGAGCACCCCCTAAATAGGTGAGAATTTTACATCTGTGCAAAGGGGTTAAAGGGTATTGTCTTAGGGCCTATTGTGTATTTCACTGGGAGAAAGATTGATAACCATTCTTGAATGTGTTATTTAATGTGTTCCTTAGAGGCTGGTAGCGAGACGGAAAGCAATGTGGACTCAGACTTTGGTCGCCCCCAGTTTGATGACCTGGTCCTATCGCCCACTTCAGAGAAGGCCTTCCTCGCACAGATCCATGCCCGAAAACCAGGGTACCATCCAATCGCCACTGCATTGGGCAGCATCCTCACTGACATCTAAATTCCTGTTGATCCTACTACTTGATAAAAAATATGTTTTTTAAATACTGTATGTAACTAAATTTAAAAGCATTAGTGCGCACAAAGTAACATCAGCAGTCCAAGGCTCACCTGTTGATGAGTGTTTTTTTGTATCACTGAGTGTATGCGCTCTTTCTTTGTCCTGGCAATACATGGGGGCATGGTCTCCCTAACACTGTTAGGATATCATTTGCTGTTCATCTTCCCCTGCCACCTTAAAACCCATTTTTTTAGGCTGCACCTAGGCTCCAGTATTTCTGACCTTCCCTCTAGCATTTCCTCAACTTGTTGTGGGTAGGGTTGTAAAGTTCTGGAAAAATTTCCCCTTTTGAGGAATTTTGAGGTAATTTTGGGAATTTATGCTATTAACAATATTTTTCATAAATCGTAAGTATGTCTAATTAAGTCCTTCCCTCTCACCCGCAGATATTTGTGGGAAGTGTTCTGTTGCAATATGGCTGCTTTGCCCAGGCAGGTGTGACACATTGTGTTTGGCTGCCTCCCAGATGGCATCAGCACTCCACAGCCCTTCCTTGCAGGAAAATTTACCCAAACTTATAAGAACATTCCCCTGATCTAGATTAAGGTGCTGTGCAATGGCAGTGATGGTACCATATGTCGCAGAAACCTGCTCTCCAGAAAGGACCTGGGCCTGTTCAGAAATTTTTTTTGGTTATTGTTTTCTTCAGCTTTTTGTGTTTTATTAGCTTTGTTTAAACATGAGATTGTTACAGTGACTGGTGATTTACTGGAAGATTTCTGAAAATTACCTGGAAAATTCCCTCCCTTTGCAACCCTAGTTGTGGGCATTCAAACATCGGCTTGAAAACTATCCTGTTTTCAAAGCAGGATATTAGATGCAGTGGTGTAGTGGAGCATATTCTCATGTATACACACCTGTGCAGGGAAGGATTTACCGTATATTCACCGTAAAATAGCTATTGATAAAAAGTGATGATTACCGAACCGCAACGTTTGGGAAAACACAACATCAATTAATTTAGTATCTGTCACTGTGTTAACTTGATGTTGCTGCTCGCTACTCAATTTGAATTGGAGGTGATGCGGACAAGAGTAGAGGAGCTGTTCAGCACCACGCATGAGTTTTAATGTTGCGGTTCATCCCACGTCTGCTCATTATTTGCGCAGGGCACGTTGTATGTCTGTGTGTGGAACTATGGCTGAAATATGTTTTATTTTTGGTGTGGCGGGGGATAAACTACAAAACACTGCAGTGTTTTCCATTAATTAAGTAAAGTTTAATTAAATTAAAGTATAATTTGTCCCACCACAGTTTCAGAATGAAGCCTATGAAAACTCTCATAATAACTATAAAAGTTCACTATCTGCCTTGCATCGTAACTTCAGCTAAGCACCTCTAATAACTCGCACCCCCCCACCCATTCTATACGAAAGCAGGAGATGAAAGCAGGCCTTTGCTAATTGCTATATCCGATGTTATGCTATGCAACGTTATGTAAATTATGTTAATTTATTCAAAGCTGTTGAATGTTACTCAAGTAAAAAGATGCAGAAACCATACTTATGTTTTAAGCTGAATATTTACACCCTCAATTTTAAAGTATTTCAAGAAGAGACAGATGAAAAGTAATATTTTGTTGTAGAAATGTTTTCCTTGATATATTAACTTTAATTCACCTTCTAGATATTAGTTGAATGCGATCTCTAAATCTGACGTAGCATGTGATGCCATATTTTTACTGCAACAATGGAGTGTGATTCTAAACACTTTAACCCTTTGACACGTACGGTCACACCGGTTGTACAGCGCTAGAGTGGTCCCTGAAGCGTACGGTCACACCGGTGTGATTAGAACACAAGATTAGAACGTCTATTAACGAATGACGCAACAATAGGCCTGTGGGCTGACGCAACAATAGGCCTGTGGGCTAACCCTAGTAAACACACAGTTCCACAAAAACATTGTACCAAATAAACATCTTTACAACATTTACATTTATTTGTTTATGCAGACGTTCACACTTTCACAGAAGTAATGTAAGCAGCAAATACCCCCTAGCCTATAACGTTGATTTAGCTACAGTTCGCTAACGTCATTGCTAACCAAGCTGTCCAAATGAGCTAACTACAGACTGACAGAAAATATAATATACACAAGCGATTGTGATATAGCGATTACACTTTACAATGTTTTACATCACGGGTAAACTCATCCGTGATCAAAATAATTGACGAAATACTCGAAAAACGCATTTTCGAAAAAAATCCGGCAGTAAGCTAATATTGTTCTTCCGCATTCAACCAAAGATGATGCATGATGAAAAGATACTCCACTTGCTCCCAACTGTAACCATATCAATTCTCAACCAAGTTAACCTGGAAGTGAGTTATCTTGTCACGTTATCATCTTTGGTTGGACCAGAGATGACGTTAAATGGCTGCGCCCGTGTTATTAGCTTTATCAGAGATCAATAGCATACTCCGGAGCAGAAGGTGGCGGTAATGCACCAACAAGCTGGATGCCAACCGCCGTAAAAAAACACGAAGAAGAATAGCATCTCATAGCATATGGTAAGCAGTAACGTACAACCTTCAAAAATGTACTTTACCAACATCATGGGTGTCCATTGCAATGGTTGCTTGAATCGGAACACGCCATTTGTAACAACTATTTAAAAACATGCGAAAAATATTTAAAATAAAAACATTTTCACCACACAATTAGCTGACAGATATTTTTATTGATGCAAATGAAAGACGGTGCAGTTAGCTTCGGAGTCAGATGATGACTGTCCCTTGTCGCCTCACACATACTGAGAGTCATCTAGTGTTGTTATATATATATATAGTGTAGGCTATGTATATGTATGTATGCGTGTGTGCTAATATTAGCGAACTCTCAACCGTGCGAAGGCTACTGCTGTGACGTAACAATAGAATTATAGAACACCTCTTGCACACAGAAAAAAAACAAAAAAAAACTCACGCTTTGGGGCTGTTGAAAATATTTTGGAACTTACGTGCGAAAGGTTTAAATAAACCAGTACAACACACAGGACAGCTTTTACTTAATTTCTTTGAATGCTCAAGTCGTAGGTTTCATTTGAACATTGGGGGGGACCACAAACAGTACATTTTCTTGTGATGATCATGGAGGGGTACACTAATAATATACCATCCAACAGTCGCGAACCATGACTATTGGACTCAGGCCCTCAACCATTCCCGCAATGCATGTTGTAGCCTAGTGCATTGTGTCTCCTACATTGCCAACATTGTTTATTACACTTGGAGCTCTAATACAAGTAATCTGATTTATATCAAAAATAGCATAATTGAGAAATTGCTGTGGTCAGGGCCGTTTGTAGACTGCTTTGATTGGGGGGGGGGGGGGGCGGGTCAAGAGATGTTGGTGGGGCACAAGGCGAGAACTAAGTATTGGGGGGTCTGGGCCTCCTCCCCCAGAAAAATGTGAGCCTTTTAAAACTAATTTCCTGTATTTCTACACCTCACACAGGGCATTTTCTAAAATAAAATGTTTTATTTATATACATTTTGGAGAAGTTTTTTTTTCATTTTTTTTTTTTTCAAAGCCCTAGCCGAGATTTGAGATGCTTTCATATAAAGCTAAAGCCATGGTAGGCTAATCAGTACGTTAGTGGATAAGATAAGTTTATAACATTTTAAACTCTGTGGTTCTCAAACTCTGTCCTGGGGGCCCCCCTGTGTATGCTGGTTTTTGTTCCAACCACAATTGCAATCTCACAATTTTAACAAGCTGTTAATTTTTCTTAATTAGGTGTTTTTCATGTTTAGAGGGATTATTTACAAACGATGTCAGAAATAGTTATGCATACCATGAAGATTATCCCATGTTCACATTTTTCTAACAGTGCTTGTTATATTGCAAACAATTACAAAAAGAGAGGTAAAAATGTTTTAACTGATCAAATTAAACAAATTAAAGACTGAGGTGATATTGGACTTTTATGACATGCATAGCTATTGCTTACATAACGTGGCTTCAGAAGGGAAATAATCCCTCTAAACACCTTGTTAAAATTCTGGGATTGCAATTGTGTTGGAACAAAAACCAGCATACGCAGGGGGCCGAGTTTAAGAACCACTGCCCTAGTGGTAGTCGTCAACATCCCAATTATGGTATTCACATTTCTCTGAAATTGTAATTAGGCGACTTTAAGAAAAGCCTCATAATTCCAACATCAGCCTCTCAAATTGCATTGCAGGGCAATCAAATAAACAAAATAAACAGTTTAAGGAACCAAATAGCCTACCTTTAAGAAGCTACAACTGTTTTCTGATTAACCCTGAAAAGATTCTCTAATCAATTGTCCAGCAACGTCGACATTTCAGTCGTTGCAGTAATAGCCATCTTGTTGTTGTGAAAAAACAAGTAGGCTACTTTTTTACGTATTATAGGCATACACTGTTGAATAAGGAGTAGCCTAGGCCTAGTTAAAGAGAGTGTCATCACTGAAATAGCTTAAGTTAGGAACAGCACCTCCATAGCCTAGAATCCCTAGATGGATGGGGAAACTACTGGGTCGGCGTTTTATTCACTGTGGGGATTTTGATTTGATTTTCAGTTGAGAGGACCGTTTCAGGTGAAACTAATGAAATGTAGCAAAAGCCGCCTATGCACCAAACAAACCGTCTGCTCTACCCGCGTCTCGATTTCATACTATGTGTCCGTGAAGTTTCTCGTCTTTTTTTCCGGTCTGACTTCTCCGTTACAACATTACAACCAACCTGATTAACATGAACATGTCCATAACGTTACACAAAACACTAGCTAAAACACTGTGTTGAAGTCCATCGTATTATCAACCTGAGCAATCACCTCTAATTGTTCACTACATATCCCATTTGTGCTTTCGTTAACTCAAACTTGTCGTGGCCATGGGATAAACTATTGTTACTGTTTGAAATAGCGAGGGGGTGCGTCAATAATTTATACTATGTTTACGGGCGTTATATATTTTTCCGCATAATTATGTAATTTTTTTACCGTTGCTGCAGCCTTTATTGAATGTAAGCTTTACATGGGAGAGGGATCGGTTATGGTTGGGGGGGACAATTCCACTCTTTCCAAACATTGGGGGGGACATGTCCCCCATGTCCCCCCATATGCCCATGGCTCAAGTGTAGGATCAGGCGTCTTACAAGTTGATACAACTGCATGGGTTTATGATTGTATTGTTTGCAAAAGCACACAATTCTTCACGGATCTAGCGTCTTCATTTTACTCTCAAAGTGCACCAGATTGATACATTTAACTGTTAAAATTTACTAAATGTTTTCCCGGGGGGTGGCGGGGTACCACTTCATAATCACAGTATACCCACCTCCTCAGACACCACTACCCCACTGCTAAGATGTGACTTGTATTACCCACCTTAATTGAATGAAAATATTGTAAGTGCTTGGCAAAATGACTAAGCTGTAACTTGTGAAATTGTGTCAGGGGATCAGACGATGCAGACTTCATGAGGACGGACGTTGAGAGCTATGAAAATGACTCAGTTCGACAACTTGAAAATGAGTTGAAGATGGAGGAGTTCCTGAAACAGAACCAGCATGAGAAAACGTACATGGTGAGCACTCGTTTTTCGCCCAACAGCTACATCAGTAGATCACTGTGTGTAACTCCAGCACTATCCTCTACTTATCATTAGGCTGAAACTGAGTAGAAAGTGTGTGATCTAAGCTGCTTACCTCTGCTGCTAGTGTGAAAAAACAGGCTGTCTACAAGTGCGTAATATCAGCGTGCTTCAAGCTTGCGCCTGCTCTCTATCTGTTCATGTGTACTGTCTCTGTAGGAAAATCTATGAAGAGAGGTTTTTTTTCTCCCTTCAGTCATTTTCTTAATTTTTTTGATTCTGCCTTTTTCCTGGTCCTGTCCTATGCCTCTAGGTGACTTTGCAGGAATGAGTGCATTCCATCCGTTTCTAAGTAAGTGCTCAAATAAAATTGCTTTCTGCTTGTTTTTCCGCTTTCCACTTGTTTTTTTCTGATCCCCAATGATGCATAAGAATAAGAAGAATACTGATACTAGATCAATGTTTTGAAGATTTTCAAACTAAAATAAACTAATAAAAAAGGGCTGTTTGGTGGCACTTGAATCCAGACTGTGCTAGTGACATCTAGAGCCTGAAGCTCTCCACATATAATTGGCCAAATTGTATTCTCACTGTCTGTGTCCATCAACCTGTGTCCATCACCATCTCCAATTGAACCCATGTCTATGCCAGTTAATGTTTTATCAGAAGGAGTAACTGATCTTTGGTTTATTTCAAATCACACGATTGTCAGACTTATCATCTCATATCAGTTAATCTGGTGAAACTCATATTACCAGATTACAAAAACGTACAATGTTCATCTTGGTGATGTCTTAGATCAGGGGGGCACAAACTTTTTCAGTGATGACCCAAGCATATCAATCCATGCTTTTTTGCGACCCAAACTAATGTATTTTTTTTTTTTATGAATTAGCATTTCATTGTTAAATTGCTGACAATAGCCATGCTAAAAGCTGAATTATGGGACAATGTTACTGAAATTTGCAGGGTATTAATTGCAAAAAGCATAATGAAATTAACGGAATGTTATGCCCTATTTGCACTGGACTTGTATTACGTGGGGACCACATGTGACCCACACCCCTGGCTGCAGGGTTGGATACACTTCACTTTCAGTTTAGTAAATTCAGGAGTAGGCTTACTTTTTAAAACGTTTGGCATAAGAACCGCACCCAAAGTGATGTCAAAATTCGCATTAATAATTTCCACCGCAGCCTCCTCGGAGGCGTGGAAAAATGGAGAAAAAAATGTCCCCACAAATTACTGAGATGCGGATTCGCACGGGATTAAGATCACAGACGACCTCTGCAATTATTAGAAATCACACAACGTCCCAGGTAATAGGCTACTACTAGTCCATTGCGAATAGGGCATTGGACTTTATCAATGAAGCATAGTCAGGGGAAAGTGATCTAAGCTGCCAGACAGACAGCCGTAGGATAAAAACAAAACATTTCTTCTCGTGAATGTTAGCCTACACTCATCCTCAGTGCGTCTCGTTTTGCTGGGATGTAGCCAATTAGCCACTTATCCATTTCACAATAGAACAAATAAGCTAATATTTCAATACAGGCACTATTTCTATAGCCTACAGATTTTTTTTTTGATGTCAAAAGCACAAAAAGGACTGGATCGCGATGATTAGCTAAAGCTGTTAACTATCTTATGTTGTAATTAGCTAGCTAGTAACGAAGAGCATCAAGGGCACTGTTACCAGCATTTTGGCAAATCGGCCAATGTCGTTGAGTGCAGTGAGTGTAGTAATGACGCGCCAAGGTCAAGATAAATAAAGTAGGCATTTACGTGATCATATAAAACACAGTCAAATGTAAACAGTAAACAAGACTAGGCAAGCCTAGCTCAGCCCAGACGTCTTTATGCAGCCAGTGAGGAGCAGATGACAAGGCACGGCGGATATAAAGAAAAAAAAATAGTACGCAGTAAAAAGGTTTTCTCTTAGGAGGTGTAGTAGAATAGTAGAATATAATGTTCCTGTATTACCTGTGTTGTTTATGTTTTGGACTTTATCAAGGGTGTATATTTTCGGCCATAACTGTATGGCAAAAGTGGCAAGGAAAAACTCCCTGAGTGGTAAACGGCTAGAGAAAAGGGTGGAAAAAAGGAAAAAACCTTGAGAGGAACTGTTCTAAAGTCTAAACCCCTGTGCATGCGTTATGTTGTCCAATGTTACCATCCGGCATTGCTGTATGATGGAGAAAAAAAAGTATACGTTGGTTCAGTGGAATAACAGCTATTGGCTCGGTTTGTTGTATGAGGGTGATCCGACAATTTTCCAAAGCAAGAAAATGGTGGAGCCGCGGGAGTGGGGAAATGGAAAAGATATATGAAAACGGGTATTTAGATACAGTCTGTTGCAGTAGTGACAGCCAGGTCTGTCACACGTTGTTTGTACATTTGTGCAGAAAACTTGTCGACGTAGCAACCATTTTTCGAACAGGAGGCTAAATGCTTTGAATTGCTGTTTATTTATTTATTTGCCACTCGGCAGGTCATGTATTGGCCGGGACCAAACACGTTTTTCATTTGCTCAAAATATTGATTGTTAATACATTACCTACTACGGGGCCGCTGCGGTGGTACTGCGGTGGTACAGCGGTAAAAGGTTGTTCACCGTTTACAGTTGTACTCCGAGGATCAGGGTTCGCGCCCCGGTCCTGCCATTTTCCGAGCATGGCCAGCGCCCTGTGGGAGCAGCAATTGGCGGCTGCTTCCGGGTGGGGGGAGGGCTCGGATGAGAATCGCTACGCAAAATAAGGCCCCGGGCGAGTTGGAATCACGGTCAGGAGCTTGGGGAGTCGCGCCCTGTAGAGGACGTGGCGGCCTCTTTCCTACTACCGGCTGACGGGGTTGTATAGCGGTGGTTCTCTAGCGGTTGCTACACGGGGGGAATTGAAGTAGAATAGGGGTTCAATTGGCTACTAAATTGGGAGAAAAATGGGGAAAAAATCAGAAACAAATTTTAAAAAAAAAAATATATATATACATTACCTACTAAACAGTCCATGGTAATTGGCAAGGTATGAAAATGAATTATGTAATTCATTCAATTAATAGTACATTTAAAAGTATCACCCCTCCCTCTGGTGAAACAATAGGCCTATTCACTGGGTGCTAACACCTATGAGAAAGATTGTAGATTTCAGCCAATTGACCTGTATCTTTAATCATATCCACAGGTGTCCACAAACATTGCTTTTATATAATTTTTGCTTTTAAAGCACTTTCGTTTTACATCAGGAAATGCTTTTGTATCGGTCAACATACTGGTACTGAATGATAAACATATACAATTGAAAGTTAAAATGTTATGGTTGTAGTTAGCTGTTTTAATTATGTTTGCTAGCGAAGCCAAAACTTTCCTGCGAAGGGTGTCCATGGCACCAAGTCCCCAGTTGTGCAGCTCGAATGCCACATTTACCACCTCCGATATGCAACCTCCACCATAAACTCAAGCAGGGTTAGACAGCAAACTTTTTACCGTAATTACTAGAAACTTTACGCATGCACTTTTCAAATTGTTTTCCATAATTACGCATTCGCTTTTTACTGCAAAAGTAGTATTTTGCGCATGCGCTTTTCACAACTCGGAATTCGCACATGCGCCTTTCAACAACGAGGAACAAGCAGCCGCGCAGTCACTTAGCCACGCAGCAACTCATCCAGTCAGTTACCTACATTCAGGCGTTTAGGCCCACCCACTCTGTGTCCGGGCAAAAATGCAATGCAATTAAACTTTTTAATAGGTGTGCATTTTTTTTTTTTACTAAGATCTTAAACAAAATATATAAAAATAAATACCAATATATAGAGCTTGGAGCTGTAGAGCAAAAAAAGAAACACAAAAAAAAATCTCTGTAAATCTAATAGAAAAAAGATTTTGAAAAAAAAACTGGAACCCTAGTCATCTGACAATGACAGACAGCTGTGAGTGACAATCTGCCAAGAGAAGAAGGGACCACTACCTTGTTTTACTTCATTTTTGATAGTGGTGGCTATTGCAGAAATTAAATCATTCAGGATCGTTTTCGACATGCCAGTGAACACAGTTGATGTTTGCAAATGCTCAGCTAATACAGCTTCATACCCTTATTAGCAGAATTCTCCATTTCATTATTGCCCCTGAATGCCTGCTCTTGCATGCCTATGAATGCTATAGTGTCAATCAAATGTTTAAGAGCATCCCTGTTTCTCTTTACCTTTTCTTTGTATTGTGCAGTTTGTACTTGATTTTAGGTTTTAGTTCACACCTTCTCCCTGTATTCCAATGAGTGTAATGGAATAATTGCAGTGTAATTGCAATAAAAACCCATGTCTCATTCTGCCTATTGTTAGCTAGATAATGTTAGCTAAGTTTGCTCCCTCCAAAAAGTCTGCTAGCTCTCCTTTGAATTTTTTTTAAAATATCTATAAATTTGCACAGCTATCGCATCACATGCTTCTCTCTTTGGTAGCCAATATGAAGTAACGTTAGTGAACATATAATGAACCTAACGTTAGTGGTGTTGTAAAAAATATGTTCTTTCGGCAAGCTCCTCCAAATGAATAACAAAAATAACTCCTAAAAACAACCTCTCATTCTCGCCCTATTACCCTCAATATAAAAACTACAATCTATAAATTTGCACAACTATATTTTTAGCACAAGCTTCTCTCTCTGCATTTTTTATACTCTATTCTACAACTGAGCCGCTGAGCATGATGGCTTGCACGCATCGTGACACTTGATCAATCCCTTCCCATCTATACTTTAATTGAATGTACAGTGTGTAAATTTTTTAGTCCGAAGGCTAATTGGTCTGACAGCATTAGGGAGCATGTCATTTTTGCAATGTAAAAGATAGGACAGCAGAAGTCGCGGTACGAGGTTACATTTGAATGGAAGTTTATGGAGCTCTGGGGAGGATGAGATAATGAGATAACCGTGGCCTCGTGCTACATTTTTCCATTGCACTAGAGGACGCTGTTGACATTTTATCATTGACAAAAGAGGTTTGGCGTATCGAAGATGCTTAGAAATGGATATTAACGTGATTTTGTTGAAGTTCTTATTTTTATAATTTTTTTCCCCCATTCAAATTCTTGAGGAGGACGGTTCTGCCTGTCCTCTATGGACGGGCCTCCTCTGGAATTCATGTGTAACCTTACACATAGCAACGCAAAATCGCCTGGATGTTGATGGAGTGAGCTCCTTTACGTTTCACATATATAAGAGCGTTCTCTGCTGGGGTGAACTTAGGAAATCCAAAGTTCGCCGTGAACTCCTGTTTTACCCATTCTTGGCTGACAGGTGTGATGGAGACTTGAATGTATTCATTGGCATGTGGGACTAGGCTTGAAGTAACTGCATGTATGGCTGAATTTACGACAGATTGGGATATGCCTCCAATTGAACCAGAAGATGCTGAAACTAACTATTCGCAAAAAATGTAGTGCAGCCGTTAATTTCACAGCAATGGGGGGTGCAACTAACAACATTAGTTGATTATGTCACAAGATTAAACTCAGTCAGCATGTTGCCCTTCCTGTATTTACCTCTCTTGAGTAGGCTATGTGCCTCCAGGATTTCACTGGTTTAATTGAATGATTAATCTCTGAGCTACGGGAGTTAATTTGTAGATTTCTCAATGGTGGTTTGATTATTAAAGGGCTTTTAACACGGGGGATGAAAAACGCTTGCGGAGTAGCCTCCCCACTCTACGCCGTCCACCGTGCACTGTGTGAAAGTCCTTGAAGGGGGAAAAAAGTACAAAGACACACATCGGCACTCTGCAAGCTTTACCATGGAAACGGCATGAAGCTTACAATCCCGTGTACAAAACGGTGTAACAATATTGTCATTTAGCCTGTTAGATAAGCAAATAGGGGCTACACACGTAACGTTACCTTACCTGTCGGGAACCGTAGCCTACTAACGTGACAGTTAAATGTCCATATTTCCTATGAAATGGAAGTATTACTTTTAACTGTCACATAAGAGTTCAGGATTGTAAGCTTCCGGCAATTTCCATGGTAACGCTTGTGGAGTGCCGATGTGTGTCTGTGTACATTTTTTCTCC
The DNA here is from genome assembly GCA_022702515.1 of Ilyophis sp. 1 JC-2022. NCBI lineage: Eukaryota > Metazoa > Chordata > Actinopteri > Anguilliformes > Synaphobranchidae > Ilyophis > Ilyophis sp. 1 JC-2022. The sequence continues at coordinate 36,030,040 of CM040395.1, forward strand.
TTCAAGGCCCTTCATGTGGTGTGTGGTAGACGGTATAGAATGGGGAGGCGACTCCGCAAGCGATCTTTGTCCCCCATGTAAAAATAAGATCACACAAACAGTATGTGATTAGAATGTTCTTATTTGAATATTCTAATGCTGATGTAACAATCATGACGGGCAATTGAATGCAGGAATTCTGAACACTGAATTTTGGGGGGGGGACATTACAAAAAACCTACTGATCAAAGGGTTAATCATTCAATAATGTGCTCTATTTGAAATGACATGGTGTATGAACTATATAAAAAATATTTTTTGCATTACATATTTATCTTTACATTAACCTTTGCAAAATATGTTACATTTTTATTTTACCTCAATTGTTGAAAATACTACTGTTCTTTGCTTTTTGACAAACCATGCCCACTGAGCATGACTGTCTCGGCTCCTATTAAACTTATCAACTATAGTTGCACCTTGTGGCTGCATCTTTTAGCACAGAAAAATTTGAGCATTTTTTTGTTAATTAAATGTTAATTGATAAAAGGAGACACCGAGAATAAATTTGTGCCTTTTAAGGAATATATTATTTTGATGACGGAAGCTTTTTCAGAAGAAAAATAAGGTATAGTTAGAAATGAGCAAATACTATCAGTGCAAACTTTCTTTCAGAGTGCGTTATTTCCAACTTAAATAATTGTCTTGCCTGTACCAGAATGGGATAACTCTACCTTTTAACTTATAAATATTGTTTTTCTGTGCTAGAGATGTAGCCTGGAGATGGTGTCTGTGAAATCCATATATTGAGTGTCTCTCCTTTTCCCCAATTGCCTCTGGTGTGAACATAAAGCTGAAAGGAGTATGGCTGGAGAGGGTGCCACAGTGTAAAAAAAGTTTTCTTTGGAAAGGGTCAACACAATTTCTCATTTTGAAAAAATATCAATTAAGTTATTTTAAAAAGTAAAACACTTATTTATTAATATGGACTATCCACTGATGTGGGGTTTCATGCTTTTCAGTTCTCTTTGGAAAACAAACTTCGTTCAGCATTTTGTGATTTAATGCATTGTGACAAATATATTTTGATTTGATAGTTTGATATATTTAGCCATTTTGATAATTTGAACATAGATCATTTGTGAACATAGTGAGGTCTCAGAGGTCAAAATCAAAAGTTTGAGCCTGCAGTGTTTCCCTAGATGAGCCATGCCCAGGCCAGAGAGGAGAGGTACGGCACCTGAGGTCGGAGGATGTGGACAAGGATGGCAGAGGAAGAGCGGGGTCTGCTAGTCCAGTCAGAGGAACGGAAGGAGCTGCATCGAAACACTCAACAAGAGTACTGGAACTGCTTCCAAAAGATTGTAGCTAGTTATGTGTTTTAAAAGAAGTATATCCATATTTAGTTATTTTTCTGCATCTTTGCTACCATGATTCATTGCCTCTACCAGACAGGAAATGACAAAATTCCAGGCTTACTGCTGCTTATTCAATAGCAGTAACAGCAGTATTATCATTGGTGTTGTGATTTTCACTATGACTATAGCAGTTAATTTAAGCAATGGCATATTCTTCACATAAAGTCTGGGAAAATATTGGGTTTGTATTCGATTTACTGTGCTTATTTAGCTTATTAAATTTCAGAAACAAACAAGTGCCACTAAAAATGTATTTATAGCCTGCACACTCACCATGTCTAATTCTGCTGAATATACATTTATCATCAGACTTTTTGCTTTAGTTTGTATTTTAAAGGATTCAGCAGCTTTACTGAAAATCTCAAAACTGTTGTGCTGTTCCTTACATTTGAAGGTTATTTTTATCTTTAAGTTTATATCTAGAAGTCACTCATTTTATTAATTTGAAAAGAAGCTAATTCAAAATAAGTTTATGTGAACCATCATGCTAACCCACCAGAATCTTGAAATATATTTCTCATCTGTTTCTTTATTTGTAATACACACACCTGCTAAACTGTCAGGTAAGGAACCACATATTTTGTTTTTGTTTTTCAGTTACCCTTTAAGGATTTTGCACGTCAGATAGTTGGAACTGTAAACAAAGGACTGACTTGAATTTCAAATGAAAAAGTTTTAAATCAAAATATCTCAGCCATATTGCTTGTGTAAATATGTGTGTGCGTGCATGCGTGCGTGTTTGTGTGCGTGTGTGTGTTTGTGTGTGTATATGTATATATAGTATATAGATATATAATATATACACATACATATAATTTTTTTTTTTTTGTATGAAGTACACTTTTCAACATTAAACTAGTGATACTGCTAAATAAAGCGGTAAATGACATGTAAGGAGCTAGGTTTACTAGGTTTACTCCACAGCATAAGGAAGTGCAAACTGTGAAGTGATTTGGGGATTTGAGGATTCTCAATAACACAGCTGTCTATAATACCACAGGTGCCATAAAATCAGAGAACTATGAGAGATATTGGTTGATTTTCCATTGTGTTCTATGGTTGGTTATTAACAGAGCATGTGTTCTAGGTTCTCACAAGAAGCCTTCAAGTGTATTTAAGAATTGTTTCTAATTGAAATGTTTTTGACTTTTTTGACGGTTATTTTCTGGTTTGGTTCATTTGATTTTGATTTCAATATGTGTGCAGATGATAGGCTCTTGTGAGCTCTCCCAACATTGTATAAGTAGCTGTAAAAGTAGAATAGTACAAGAGAAATTAATTGAGTTGATGTAGCTGATGTTTGGAGTGCTCTTTTTTTCTATTCAATTAATCAAATGAGTATTTGAACGGTAGTAATAACACTTAATTTGTGTATATCAGCATGATTTAATGCAGAGGCATTACTTTGAGACATGGGAAAAAACAGCATGGCATTTCAGGTATTTAAAAGGATATCCAATCATTTTCATTGCAGTTCCACAAATGAATGTTAATACTGATTGGAATCTATATTTTCTTATATGTTCACCATTGACCATTAATAATTAGGATTTGCTGTCTACTTCTGCTGTTCTGTAGTCATTCAGAGATTGCATGGTACTTTTTATTTAATTGGTGTTTATGTATAATGAAGTAATCTAGCTTGCTTTGACCCTAATTGTTTGTGTCTTTCACACAAGGTGCTTATTATTATATACCTGTACCGTGATTTTCTCCCACTGTTCGCATACAATATAATATTGCTCCCAGTCCAACACATGTTAGATCAGAATCAAATTCAAATATGACTGATATTCTATTGTGACTTGATGCTTTCCCCATAATGGCAGTTATTTTGTATTGTGGTAATGCAGTTCTGTTATATAATGCTAGATGGTGGTGAATCTCTCAAAGGTATTGCTACTGCCCTCTATTGCTAGAGGCATGAAAGGGCTTGCCTAATATCCAATTTCCAGTTGTCCTTTTAGGCTGCTTCTCAGTCTGCCGCCTTGTTTGCCAGATCCTCTTGCTCATGAGTTTGCTTTCTGCCATACTGAGTGTGTCCCAATACCATAGGAGGTGAATTTAGGAAAGGGCAGTTGGCATGTGGCCCCCTCATCAGTTCCCTTACAGGGAACCAGCATTATGTGCTTTATCCTGGATTGGGAGCAAGGGAGAAATTTGGTGTTATAGTTTCAGACAGCTCAAACATTAAGTGAAGCTTCAGGCTTAACTATGTAAAGACCAAAATAAAAACATAAAAATAGAATTACATAAGAGGTTATGTTTTCCATCACTGCTATTAGTTATTTTTATGGATTATAATACACACTATCTTATGTGCCAGGTATAGTTATACATAATGGTGTCTTCATGTAGAAAAATGATAAGGATGAAAATAAATTTATCTCGGCATGCTACCCAGTAAGATTGGACGTGAAATGGCTAACTTGTTTCATTTATTTTTGAGTTTGCTAGCTAATTGGATTAAAATAGATTGAGCTGGCTTGCTGATTTTGTTATTTACTGTTTGATAAATAATGATGAACTTTATTGAATTTGTACTTAAATTGCATAGCTATAATTAAACACAATCTTCATGAGGAAACAACACAGCCCGCCTGGGAAGAGTGTGCGTCCAAAGCTACCATCTTGAATCTCCCACCCTCTCCCCTTCTCTTTCTGTTCACCTCAGCTGTTTTACTCGTTGAGGTCAGAAAACAGCTTTCTGAGGGGACCTCAAATGAAGGAGACAGGATGGGGAAGATAGCGATGCAGCCTAACATTACCACAGAATACTGGTGTGATGTCAATTAACCCCTAGATTTGATCCAATCTGTATATTTCTGACTTTCTTATTGGGCAAAACACAATGTGTGATCCACATAAGTCCATACATACAAAGCAGAGCAAAATAAGGCTAAAGCTTCCATTACGCACTGTGAAGCATCCCATGAAATATCTGAATAATCCCATTTAGAGAATTTCCAACAAACCGTTATAGTGCGTTAGGTCCATGTTCTTTTTCCACTTTTGTAACAGCTAATGTAATCTAAAATTAATTTGGAAACAGACAAAAAATTTGTTCATCAGCTTTCTAACTTTTTTAATTTGACACATTCTTCTTTTCTTATTTAGAAATGGATGCCATTCCTCTTGTTAAAAAATAAAAAAATTAAAAAAAACTCCTTTCTCTTTAGGGTTGTCCTCTATCTATATACCCACACTTCACCGGAGATAGGCCAGTGTGACTGCTACTGGCTACCATACCATACACCGTATGCAATATGTCATTTTTCAGAGTTAAAATGTTTTTTATTCAACTGTGATGCACATACCCTGCTAGTACACAAAAAAATCACTGACGTCGTCTCAGGACAAATACCCCTTATATAGATCAAAAAGAGACTGGGTCCATAGCTCACTCTTAAGGGTCCAGTAAAATCCAAGCAGATATGTCCTATGCCATCCTTTATTCAACATCCATTTTTAGTCAACATATGCCATTCATTATTCGAACCTCCATTCTGATTACCCATGTATTCCAACACTCGTTCAACATAAATTCTTAGGATACATGCACAATTGTTGATTCAAAACAATTTCTTATGACAGATTTATCATATTCAATTGCCCATTCAAGATCAAGTCTTACTACTCTTACTACAGTTATCATATTTTTAGTAAGTACATGTTCTTAATGCAGATATATTCTATTAATCAATATAGCTCTTATTGTACATGCAGTGGGTTGAAAAAGTATTCAGCCCCCTTAGACTTTTTCATATTTTACTGTGTACGAACATTTGATTAAAATTGATTTAATCAGGCTTTTTTTGCCGGTATTCAACACAAACAAATAATGCTAAGCTAGTTCGGGCAGACAACTCAGCCACCTTGTTTCATTGTACTTTAACAGCCATACAGGCAAAACATTGTTCAAAATTGCACATCACAAAGTGCCCAGACATCATCTTTAGATGTCTAAATTCCCTTTAGATTTCTCCATTGTCTTCCATAATGAAACCAGACAGGAAAAAGTTACTGAATTTGCACCTTCTACATTTTTGCATAAAGTGATGGAGAGGTAATGATTTCTGTTTGCTTTGAACCCCCAGTGATTGGTCTGAAATGCCATCCATGAATGAACATTATCAGATAAACTCTGTTTAACTATTGCAATGTCGATTGTACTTCCTAAAATCCCATTATGAGCCATTAAAATGTATTGAAGGGGCCTGGTCTTGACTTTGTTACCAAGAAAGACAATATTAACACACGTTTTAAAAGAAAATATTGTTCAACGTCCTTAAATGCAATCTAAACATGTCTGGGCACTTTATAGCGTGCAATTTTGAGCAACATTTTGCCTTAGTGGCTGTTAAAGTACAATGAAGCAAGAGGGCTGAATACTTCAGGAATTGTTTTCGGTTTTATATTTATAAATAATTTGGAACAAATTGAAGATTTTACTTTTTACATTGACATCTTAGAGCTGTTTGTGTTGAATGCCAGTAAAAAAAAGCCTGATTAAATACATTTTTTATCAAATGTTTGTACACAAAAAAATATGAAAAAGTCTAAGTACTTTTTCAACCCACTGTATATACCATGACTTATTCAACTTCCTGTCTTATTGTAGATATAGTGAATGAATATCATCACTTATTCAACACCAGTTCTTATTGCTAATATATACAATCATTTATTTGTACACTTATGTTTATTCAAAATGATGAAAACCAATGCCACCCCTTTATTTGGAAAGAAATTAGATTGTCTGGTGAACAAATAAAAGCCTCTGATGTATTGTAGTTATTTTAATTATTAATGTCCTCGAATAAAGAATATTATTTTTGCATCATTAGCATATTGCACAAGGCTATTCTAATTTTGCACACCGCGTGGACATTGTGTCACATTCAACAGACTACTGATTATATGCAAGCAAGACTCAGAAGATTGAACTCAGTGAACCCCCTGCCAACCTCTAATAGTAGCAGTTGCATCAGACTGGGCCACCTCTGCTATCTGAACATGAATTGTGAAAATCTTGATTCTATTGAAATTTTTGCCTTGAACTCAACCCCATCTTTCATCTTTATTTAACCCTCATATTATGTTTTGGGTCAATTTCACCCGATTCAATGTTTGACGTCCCTTAAAAACCAGTTAACCTTTTTTTATTAATCTTGACATTGACTTTTCCTGATTTGTTGGGATTAAATAGTAAACATGCAATAAACATAATAAAGTTTTGAAAAGTCCTGTACCAACCTTGTATACGAAGGTGTTGTGTGGGGTAGCTGTGTAAAATGTAAGAAAATCTACAACCTTATATAAAACCTTTGATTTTGTGTGGGTGATTCTGGTGGCACTCACCCATACAGATTTTGAACTTCACAAACTTTTACTTACCTTAGGCTTTATTTATAAAATTAGATGTTTTATCACAGATTTTTAATATTTAGGGATAAAAGGTTAGTCGATTGAGAGACACAAAAGGTGACGCAGAAAGTGTCAGAATTCTTCTATTACAATACTTTTGTGTCAGTTTAAACTTTTGGGGTCAATCTGACCCCAAACATAAAAGGCATCATAAAATGTCACCATAATATGAGGGTTAAATGGCTTTCATTTAAAATATACAAGCAATGCTTTAAAATTCACCTTTTTCAAATGGTGGCATCTACACTGCCTTTTTGTCTTTTCTCAGTATGTAGTATTTTTCTTCTTTATTTAAGGGTGTATTTTCATATTGTACATATGACTCTTTCAAGTTTATATGGAGTTTTACATGTGTAATGACAAATCAAGCCATTTGTGGTCTGGCCTCTTTTTCAGTTAAACAGTTCAATTCCTTCAGCTAACACTTGAAGAATGTTGTGTGCTGTCTTAAGAGTTTTGGTGTGGAGAGATATTTCTCATTGAAATAACTACTATTTTGGTAAGGAATAATAAGTTATTTCTTAATTGCAAGAAGTGCCCAATTTTGTTCATAGTAACACAGACATTTGGGTGGGATGTATAGTGCCCCTTGTGGTTGGGAAAAGTGTAAACATTAAAATTTGGTTAATCTGCCATTTATCTGTATATTTTAAGCCTAGACCAAGGGATTTATTTTCAATGGTTTTCCCAGTTTTTACACATCAATAATGTTGTTGCCATGTAAATACTGATTCATGAACAAAACAAAAAAAGGTTAAATCAGCAGAAACAAGCTGTAAATATGAAACTAATATGGCCTGAATATGTAAGAACATTGGTCAAAATCTGTAATTGATTATTTAAAATGCATGTACACACACACGCACACACACCGACTTGTGTGTGTATGTATGTACAACTCCAATTCCTAAAAGGTTGGGACAGTATGTAAAATGCACATAAAAGCAGAAAGCAGTGATTTGTAAATTCTCTTTTACATATATTTAATTGAAAACAGTACAAAGAAAAGATATTTAATGTTTTACCTTATCAACTTTTTTGTAAATATACACTATTTCCAAATTTGATGCCTGCAACACGTTCCAAAAAAGTTGGGAAGTTAAAAAAACACCTGTTTGGAACGTTCCGCAGGTAAACAGGTGATGCTATCATGATTGGGTATAAAAGGATATCAAAAGACTCTTGATGCTCTTGATATTAGGCATCAAATTCAGAATTAGCATATATTAGCAATAATGTTGATAAGGTAAAACTTTCTGCTTTTATGTACATTTTACATACTGCCCCGACTTTTTTGGAATTGGGGTTGTATATGTAATATAATCAATTAAATATATATATATATATATATATGTGTGTGTGTGTGTGTGTGTGAAATATATATGTGGATATGCATATGGATAAACAATTCCTTATGTTCTAGAAGTGCAGCACAAGTACTAGCTTACTAGTCCTATAAAATTCACTGGACATCAGCACTCCCAAGTCAACTAATCAACTACTTCTCTCTCTGTACAAAATTTGCTCATCACATAAACACATCAGTAGTAATGTGATGTAACAATCTGTATGTATTTAAGTGTTCTGATAACAAACTATTGCCCATAAGCTGCAGAATTAATTGCAATTCTGATACCAGGAATAATTTTCTACATATCCATATATATGACAAATCATATAATGTTATCGCTTTTTACTGCAGTTCCCCTGTAAGGGCACTGTATTTTGAACCAAAAATGTAAATTTCTCCAGCTGTCACTACTAACTAAAAAATAATACTTTAAATACTACTACTGTGCTTGACACCTTTAGAAGTAATACAGTGAACAAGGAAGCACTAAATATGCCTACTTTGTCTCTTCATGGCATTGTAATAGAATTAATTATGTCTGTTTTGTATTGTTGTTCAGTATTCTTGTTTTTGTTTGTTTGTGTTGGACACAATGGGGACATGTTATATTTTGAAGTGATATTAAAAAATATTTAAATGTGAATATCCTGGATATATGGATTTATTTTTGTGCAAACACAACTTTTCAGACATTAATGGGTTTGTTTCCAAAACTGTTTTTGTTGTATTATTTTAGTATATCAGTGGAGTTTTCTTGTTGTTGACCATTCAGATGGTAAGATGAAAAAAACATAGCTTATGAAAAAGGTAGCATAGCTTTGGAATACAGCTTGTTTAATAATAATTGAATTTAATAATAGCCAGTATTGTTTGTTTAATTTGGCCTCATTTTGATATGAATACTTTTAATGGCAGGCCTAGATTTTTGCAAGTTTTATTATAGACAGTGCTTTGTATGCGTAACTTGGCATTTTTGTATGATGATGTATTTTGTTTAGATATAATTTATTTTTATACTGTGTTTGTTATGGGTAACATGACGATAATGTATGTAAATGTATGAACCATAAGATAATTAAATCTAGAGAAAGAGAGATGCATATACATACACAAACACATACATTCTAGTTTAAAGAACCACATGGGCCTGGAGTCATTTTACCTTTAAGGTTACCAAGTAGGCTACATATAAATGAAAGTGTTGTGACTCATACTTTTTAAATGGATTAAAATAAGTGTTTTTGATGGATTATTGCAGAGGTGTGGATTCAAGTCACAAATTTGATTACTTTAGACTCGACTTGACAAAATGAAAAAGACTTGCAACTCGACTTTGACTATGACTCGTGACTTCACTTGGACTTGACCTTTTGACTTGAAAAGACGTACTACCCCAAACCAAAGATAAAAAATGACATTATTAAAAGGTGTTAATTTCCTGAATCAATAGCCTATTAATTTCCAGCGAATAAACTAATTTCCCAGATCCACTTTGAACCAATCCGACAACATCCAACCAAGTTGTGCGAGAACGACAGAGAAGAAGAACAACGATTCAGAACGAGCAGGACGCAGCGAGATAAACTTGGAACGAGCCAGTGTTTAAAAAGTATACCAAAGATTATTTTGTTTGCGTATAAAGCTACACTGTTCGTTCAACATTTGAAGCTCCACAAAGAAAGGTAAGTTGAGGCTAATAACGTTATAGTTAAGTTAGCAAGCTAGTGCTTAGCTAGCTAACAGGTAAGTAACTTTGCTAGTTAATTAATGAGCCCTCGATACAGTCAGTGTGGTAACGCAATCATTACACTCTCTGGCTGGCTATGGAAGACCAAATGTGACTAAATTAAATAAATAAAATAAGCAATTAAATAAATATCTATTCTATTATTTTACGTCTCATTTATTTTATGGTGTATTTATTTCACTGCGTTTTTATTTCAAGGCGTATATATTTCAAGTCTTATTTATTTCAAGGCGTAGCCAATTTATTTCTAAACAACTCGGCCTGTCCCTGTCCATCATGTGATCATTGGTTGCTCAGTCCATCACGTTAGATATAAAAACCTAGATAGCCTACCGCTGGCTCAAATTTCAAGATCATTGTGTATTGACAGATATAGACTTCTCCTGATAAAATATGCTATAACTCGCTTAATTCTGAACTAAATTTCGCAAAGATTGACTTGTTATAAACGTGAAAAATATCTGCATAACACAGGTTATACATTATTTCCAAATTTCCTGGAACTGCTAGCCTATGGTGCCCATAGCCTACATGAGTTGACAAAATGTTGGGGGGTTTTTGTAAGTTGTAAATTAATTTATAATTTCTGAGAAATATGAATAGGCTACTATAATTGGGACGTCAACGACTACCACAAGTGGGGCACCGTGTATAGGTACGCGTAATTGACAGGGTAATAATGTTTTCATAGTTTTCTTATTCCAGGACATCACATTCTGCAGAAATATAGCCCAGTTATAATTACAAAATTCTTAGAGCAAATTGCAAGTATTCCACGTGGCTTTTTACACGTTTAGATACCTTCGCTTTTCTTACCAACTCGTAGCCTATGTTTCAAAGTATGCAATTTGACATACCCAAGTTATATGGCTATTGCACTGCGGCAGGCTGTAGGCTATAATGCGGTATGCTACTTGTGTGCAAAAATATATCCAACAGCAGATAACTATTTACAGGAGTGAAACTAAAAGTTAAGTATCCTAAAACAAACTCACGGTACTACGGTGAGAAAACCACGTGGCTCCAAGCTAGAAATATTGATAATTTCCGCATAAAGCAAAAAGACCGAGGTTAAGTTAAGATTGATATTCGATATTCAGACATTCGGCGAGGGTAAATCTCAATAAATCTTCATTTCCGCCGTCAATGTTATCCAGACTCATTGTATCTGGCAGCTAAGAAGTAAATTTACTCTCACAGCTATTATTTTTATAACATTACTTTTAGTTCGAAGAGTAAAGGAAAAAAATACAGTGAGACACATGTGGAATATTTGGAACTGCTACATATATTTTCATCCCGGACCACGTAGTCACCTTTCAGAGTCTTTCTTTTGAGCACAAACAGTAATAATTGGGCCCTGATTGCATTTTTGGCCATAATGTAGGGATATTTTCCCAAAATTAAAGGTTGTGAAATGTGTCTGCTTAGTCGAGGATGAAAATAAACTTGACCCCATTGCTCTATCTTGAACATTGGGAAAGCTATTGAGCAAAAACAGTAATAATTGGGCACTGATTGTATTGTACTGATTGTATTGTTTAATTTGAACATATGAAAGTGCATTTCACCATTATAAAACCATATACAGTGCCCTCCATTATTATTGGCACCCCTGGTAAAGATGAGTAAAAAGGGTTCTAAGAAATTCACTGTTTGGTGAATTACCTTAATCTCACATGAAACATCCAACCTTTAATTGAAGTAAATTTATTATGAGAAAAAAATCCCTCATCAAGAAATAATTTAACAAAACCATAGAAATCCATTCAAATGCAGAGACGTTATAGTATTGCTTGTAAGAGTACCAGAAAATAAGATATCAAGTGTCTTTTGATGTTGTTGGGTCACAGACATCAGGAAGTCATGGCATGCAAATGATATGTGACCAAATATAAAAAAATATTACTTTATTCTATATATAAATGCAGGGGTGCCAATAATTTTGTTAAAAATAATTATTTCTTGATGAGGACTTTTTTTTTATTCTGTCCCCATCTGTTCCGTCTCCGGCATCCCTAACCCCATTCCCACCCCGTCCCCGGCATCCCAAACCCCATTCCCACCCCGTCCCCGCGTGCATATAATTTAAACATTTGTCCTTGCATGTTTTAGTATTTTTTATTAAATTATTTTTTGACTGGAGCAACAGAAGCAATTAATATTTTCATATGAATGTTCCTTTTACATTTTAAACTGTCAATACTGTGGGAATTTAACATTTAATTCTATAAAAAGTATGTTGTAATAGTGTATAAACTTGTCTGTGGTAGTTAAGTTTCGAATGAGTGACCTTAAGCCTGTATTCTGAAAAACAAGGCCACAGAGAAACATGTCCTGAGAAACATTCTGCAGAAAAAGGATTTGCTACAAAACTCATAGATAAGGTTCTATCATAACAGATTCATGGAAAAATACTAGACATGAACTGAACACGTGTAATTCTAAACGCTTGATTGGTTTGAATTATACGCCCAGTGATGTACAAACCCCTTTTTACTTTACAGTATATAAGCACCACAGTAGCAGAGATGGAGCGTGCGCGCGAGAGCGTGCGCTTCCAGAGGACCACAGATCCATTGTGTTCTTCTGTAAAGACTTCGAGCTGACACAATAAAGACAAAGTGTTTTAACCATTCGAATTGAATTGAAGAGTATCCTTGATCTACCTCCTGGACCACGAAAAGCAATAAATTTGATTGCTAACAATTGGTGACCCCGACGTGGAGGAGAGGGAGATCTTGGATCTCGGACGAGTCCAAAAGAAAAGAAATTGCTGGTTTAATCTCTTGGACATTCCAGGGCCCTCAAAAAGATAAGGTAAGCAGAACCTTTTTCATAAAATCTGCCTAGGATAATTTAGTGAATGTCTGAGAAATATAACTGACTATTTCCAAAATTTTAGATATTAAACTGATTTGTGAAAACTAAATTTGTCAGAACGAATATAAATGTATTAAGGTGTATTCCATGACCCAACTTGACGAAGAATAAGGATAAAAAGTGTGATGAAGACACAGAATAAAATATTCTTCGGTTACCCAACTTGACAAAGAATAAGGATAAAAAGTGTGGTGAAGACACAGAATAAAATATTCTTTGGTTATTCTTTGGTTACACGAAGAATACACGAAGAATAAGGATAAAAAGTGTGATGAAGACACAGAATAAAATATTCTTTGGTTACCCAAGTTGACGAGGAATAAGGATAAAAAGTGTGGTGAAGACACAGAATAAAATATTCTTTGGTTATTCTTTGGTTACACGAAGAATACACGAAGAATAAGGATAAAAAGTGTGATGAAGACACAGAATAAAATATTCTTTGGTTACCCAAGTTGACGAGGAATAAGGATAAAAAGTGTAGTGAAGACACAGAATAAAATATTCTTTGGTTGTGTGTAATTAAAAATTTGCGGGTCCATTATTTGTGGGACCTATGTAATGAGATACTAAGGGTGTAGTCCTTTGGAAACGAATTCAGCCTTAGGATTCTGGGCCAGTATCAATAGTTACATAGTGGAGCGACGCATATGCACCTCTGAAACGAAATACGCAAATTACTGTGGTATACATTGATAATATATTGAGGTAATTCGAACCAGACAGTCGAGCTAGAATTGCGCTAAATCCACGAGTGAAAACATACAAAAGGACTTGATTCATGGAATACAGTTTTGATTCATAAACAGGTCTTTGAGTTTTTTATTTTTTTTATTTTTTATTTTTTTATCTGTTGTATATCTGCTGTATTAAAATGATAAAAGGGGATAAACAAAATTGTGGGTGTGTTTGTCTACACGACGCCGTCAGTCATTGTAAGCCTTCGTGATACTGATTCAGTGAAAATATTTTCTGATAATGCAGACGTGCATTGAGAAAATTAAATGAGTAACTGAATGCAGCTGATCACAGCCAATGACTGCAATATAACTGATATTTGGTGAATAATTAAGGGAAATAAGGTTGTGTTAATTTAATTAGAACTGTTAAATTGTGGGTCCTAATCAAACATATCAAGTAAAAAGTAGAAATTAAAACGAGTCAATATCTAAGTAATAAATAACGTTTTACGGAATAAAAAAATGGCTACTACAGTAGAAGTATTGCGTAAACTATGGGACAATCTGAGCACAAAATTATGTGCCCGGGAATTGAAAAAACGTCGTGATAAATGGACTAAATATATAGCCGAGTGGAACAAATTGGGATGGTTCCCCGAGCCAGACAAACCATTTTTGTCTGAGAAAAAGCGCTGTGTGGGTTGTGTATGAGTGATAAAAAAATGTATTTACCGTGCTGGCCAGAGAATGAATGTGTGTCGACACAAGTATGAGAAAAAGCGCTGTGTGGGTTGTGTATGAGCTGTGTTGTGTTTATGTTAAATCAGCTGAGTAGTTTAGAAGAAAAAACCTGTAAATTGTTTGACCCAGAAGAATGTGATTTAAAAGTGAATGGAAAGCCTAACTCATGGTATATTGTGATAAAGTGGGATTCTGATTGAACAAATTATAGTGTCCTGTTGATCGTGGGCAGCCAATACCGATAGCGGAGAGACTGGAAGAACAGACAATCTAACGGTGCACGCATAAAGGCGTCCAAATACTTTTGGCTTGTTGAGTTGTAGCCTTCGTAATGAAGTGAGCAGTTATTAAGTGGGTAGAAGGCACATTATTGGTGAATTTATAAAGGAAAACTAAAAATACTTGCAGTGCTTTGAACCCTTTACACCTTGAGTGAAATAAGCAGAGTTTATTTTGTTAAAATTACTATAAACCTCTCTCCCGTAGCTTTCGTTTTGCAGTGTGTGTAACCTGACCACCAGAATTACCGTAATAGCTCATGTAGGAGAGAACTTAAGAAAAAGAGTTAAATTATGTGCCCAATTATTTTCTGTGTCTCTGGAGCTATACTACAATGTATGATATATTTGCAATAGTTTGTGTTATAATCTCAGTGTACTATAAGATTTGTGAAACTTATGATCAGACGCATCGTAATGAAGACCCGCCTGGGAAAGTGTAAACAGTGTTGTGCAGAGAAGTGTGGAAGATCTTAATCAGAGTTTACGGTTGATTAAGTTTATGGTTAGTACAGATAGATAAGTGGAAGTTATACGCGAGGGAAACTTGCATAGGATTGTGACAGAAAGCAAGACAACATAGAAGGAAGTGAAAGTGTAATTCAATTTGCGTTATTAGTTAATTTGTTATTACATTACATATATATTATATGATATTATACATATATGCAGTTTATTTTCATGGAAAATTCTGAGCGCACTGATTTGTAATTTTGTCCTTTGACTGGCTTGGAGTTATGTGCTACTCAGTTCTCTATTTTCAGGTAGTGATTCGATTTAGTTGCAGACGTCTTGTGGGGCAAAACAGCCTGTTACAGTTTATTGTGCTCAAATAGCATAGGCTACTGGCTACAGCGAATTCGCTGTGGAGAAGGTTTTAGCCTATGGTTATAAATAAATAAAAACTAAGATTGATCTCAGCATGATAACCGAACCGTATTTTTTGTCCTTCAAAGTGTTTGAAAGAAATAAATTGAGTACAAGCTCGAGCGTCATTTTGTAACAGACAAGATTGACGATTCAATAACCAAGAGACAATTTGTGGTAAAGATTTTAACTTTTAAATTCTGTAAATCTAGAAGATTCTGTATACAGAACGGGTATGGCAATACAGAAACCTACATATATATTAGCAGGCTTTAATTTAAGTGAAATAAATAAAATAAAATGGTTGTTGAAATGATGTTGTATAAAGGGAACTGTAGTTCGGCATGAGCACCCTGAATCTCGTGAAGAAAAAGGTCTGATTTACCAAATAAATAAATAAGTAAGTAATGCAGGCCAATGTACTGATTTTAAACCTCTGGTTAATGCAGATAATACACGCAGTTATAGTTATAGTTATACAGTTATAGCTTCATGCTAGCAAAGCAAACATTTAAAGCTGTGAAGTATAATAAATCGAACAATCCTATCACCGTCCTGTCGGGAGGGGTCAGGACCATTCCACTACACGTAATTCAAACTTTCTTCCAAAATAGACACAACATTCTAGAGTCTGGTATAACGTAATTTATTATAAAAAGATTTGCACGAATATACATACCCAGGCTGATCGGCTAAACATACATATGTTAAAGACACTCAATCACACAGTCCAGTCTGAACCCGCAAGACGTAAAAACAAGTCCGTTAATGACAGAAGCAAAACATAACAGCGCACCATGAAGTTCAGCTGACATCTTGTGTGTTATTGCGACCCCCCCCCCCTTTTTGGGGTGTTCCCATTACGTGGGCAATTACTTTTTCCATGGTCTGCAGAGGTCTCTGCCTGTCCTAATTAAGCATTACATATGACCCTTATTTATATGGTAGTTTTGATGAAATGCTATGATTTAATCATATCAGAAACATCCTAGTCACGGTTTGACAATAGTAGTTCAATTTCAGTTTCAATTTATTTATTTGGATTTAATAAATTCTATCAGTTCCTCAAACTGCACACACACACATTTTCAAGGCTGGGGTACTGAGTGTTCCTCCCGACGGTCAGGGAGGAATGTGTGGGGAGTAATTCATGCTTATCGCTTCGGACGGGCTAGGAACATTTAATTGCCTATGTGTGTATGTGTGTGTGTGTGTGTGCGTGTGTGTGAATGAATGCCTACTTTTTGAGATAACTAAACCTCGCCATGGGAATTTTTTTTTCCCGCTGAGAGCGAGTTTTTCTTCAATTTCCCTGCATGTGGGTGTGTATATGTCCTTGATTTACGGGTGTCGAGATGAGCTCATGTTGGGTGCCTAGCGTGGGACCATTGTTCATAGAGCACACTCCGATACAAATAATGAGCTCATTTTTCCGGCGTGATTGTCTGCCCTTGAGTCTGGGGCCTTGAGTGTGTGCTGTTGTGCACATATGGGCCTTTTGTGCAATTCATCCTACCACAGAAAAACATTAAACAATATTAACACTACATTTTCATATAGTTGGTCCTACAGTATGTTATATAATTGTATATAAATAATGAATAATCTATAATTTGTCACAACAGCTGAACTCTAATACGGGGTTGTTTCACAATGAGGGTCACGGTGCGAGTTGCCATGATAACGTGATGGTAATTTCTTTCTAACAGGGAGGTCGGGCCGAGCACCGATTTCAATTACAAGTATTTATTACATTTTCCATCGTGAGATATCGGGATTCTTAGGTAGGAAAAAATAACAAATTGATAAACGTTGGCATTAACCACAAACATTTGCGGTTAAGTTCATTTTGAATATTTTTATGTTTTTAATGTATATTTATCACTAAAGGTGATAAAAGGAGGGATTTATCCATAACTATTGTTAGAGAAAAATAAATCTATGCATTACTCAATGATTAAAGCTATTAAATAGAGGTGTTTATTATCCAAAATGTATGATCACCTGTTTACTGGTAGGTTTTGACACAATCAGACAAAACCTGTTAGTCATAAAGGGGGGTCTGGTGGGGGGAGATTGAAGGCTTGTGCATGTGAGGCTGGAGCAGAGAGTCCTGTGCAGTGGACAGAATGGTGCAAAGGGCACATTCTGTAGATAAAGGAATGGAGGAGTATTGAGAATTTATTCGCTTATGATTGGATGGTTTTTGCTGCATTAAGAAGAATATAACTACAGCAGCGACTGCACAAATAGCAAATGAATAATTCTAACGGGTTTACAAAAAAGAAAGCGCATCTGAATTTGATTTATCAAAGTAAAAATTAATGTTATTCATCAGTATGACTTCAGTGTTATTATTACACTGATACATCAGTGACCGGTGGGTGCTCAATCATGGAAAGTTGGTTGCTGACCGATACTGTTGCCAATGACATGCTGGCGAGGTTGATTCGATGTTTCCTTGCTGCCTGGAGTGTGGTTAGTGCCTCAGAAGTGAAAGTAGATATTAGTGTTTAAGCAAAATGTTACAATTCGTTTTGAGTGCGATTTGATTTCATGCAGAGAGAGGGTCTGCGTTGCCCGCTTTGAATTTAACTTTTCAGTCTTTCAGGGAAAGGGGACTTGTTTGGTGGCCAGAGAAGAGAATGGAATAGAACCGGATAGAATAACTTATTTTCCCATGAGGGAACTTTAGTTGTAGTTTCCAGCAGCCAAGACATAGAAAGTGAGACAGTGTGATTTAACCGAGTATGTGTATATATTGTATAACAACAACACTGTCAGGAAGGACCAGGAACTCATTCTTTAACCAGTGTAGTGGGCATGCGCGAGCGTGTCTTAGTGATGTGCAGTACGTGAACGAACGAATCTTTTTGAACGAATCTTTAAAGTGAATTGAGTGTACCGGATCATCACTCAATGATTCGTTCATATGCTTGAGTGCGCATCAGCGGTCAGGAACTGTAGCGAACTGTACTGACCACAGACTACCCCTACTACCACAGTTCAGTGAGTCCTACTGAACTGACTAGCCTATATGAACTGCTGACTACCGCACCGCAGTAGCCTACATAATTGTCAACCGAATCAGTTACTGTCTGCATACGGGCTACTCAGTAGCCTAATAAATTAGCAACAAATTAGTTTCACATTTAAAAAAAAATATATATAGCCTGCAATCTTACAAAATGATCGAAACCTGTAGCCTACCTGTAGGTCTACTGGCCTCTGACGTCCACCCAGCGGAACGTTACCGAAAGCAAAACGGTTCAAGCATTTCTAATCAAAATCACATAGGCTACTTTAGGCTATGTTGTACATTTTCCATGTAGGCCCATTCTGTGACTATCAAACTAAGAGTTAATGAAAGTCTGCCCGTTATTAAACCATTTCAAATCTGTAATAATGATATTGATTAAATAAAGCACATTTTTGTTTTCTTTTGTATCGAAATAGCACAATAAATGTAGGCTATTTTAAGGAGGCCATGCTATAACCATGTTTTATATAGGCTACACAAATATAACCAATATGTGGCTATACTAGAGTTGCCAACTGTCAATGGTGTTAATTGCATGTGCATTCATTACCTCATTCTTGCTTTGAGTTGCGTAATGACTAGTCCAATAGCACACTCAGCTCTGGCTGTTTAATCGATTAAAATGTAAGTACGTTATATATATCTTGAATACGTTTAATACTATTCTTGGAGATATTTTTAATTCATTTAGTTTACGAATAAATTCACTTTCAGTACTATTTAGTTTTGTTTATTCCAGCCTTTTTTGATAGAACATCGTTAAATTTATTTCAGTTTATTTGTTAAACACTAGTTTTACAAGCGTTTTGTTTAGGAAATCCCCTCAGAACAACTATGCAATAAGGCAGGCTGAATGCCTTATCTCTATTATGTATAGAAGCAGATGTGCTATGTAAGATTGGTTATGAGGATCTGATCAAAGAAAAAGTAGGAGAAAATTGTTTAAGCTGGGGGAAGTGGAGGGCAAGGCCACCTTCCCAATGTTTTGTGTTTTTTGTTCGGGTGCAGATAAATAATTAGTTTAATTTACATCCTAAGTTGTGTGGTTTTGTTTTGTGTTTAATTGTTTGATTTTGTCTAAAAACCATCAAAGTGAAACCCGGCAATGCGATCTCTCCTAAGGGGTTGTCAGTTTAGGTGCACAACAAAAACAAAGATAAATAAATAAACTGAACAGACAAATAAATCCTACGCTGCCCCGTATGTGAAAATGTACCCTAAGTGAAGGGAAAAGACTAATAAGGAGTTCTTCTCTGTTTCCAGCAGGAACTGGGTGGCGGCTCTCAAGCAGCTCTACTGACAATGAGAGCTGAACTAGGCCCCACTAATTATTGCTAATTTCTCCCCTTTTTTGAATTTATGACAGGAACTCCAATGATAATTCCAGGGACGAATTATCACTGCTGTGAAGAATTACAGGGGATTGGAGATGCGCTGACAACTTACTGTGTGACTAACTGAAATTGTCAGGTTTCTCTACAGATATTGGGCCCAAGAAGACAGAAGCACACAACCTCGAGCAACTAATAAACAGATAACACACACAGAGCAAAGTGTGATTAAGGATGCGCATGGGCAGGACCATTGCGCAAGGGGGGAAGTGTATGATTGTGAGGTTTGTGTGATGTATAATAATTTGGAAAGTATCAGTTTTTCCCCAATAGGGCACAATCGACCATAGGAGGGCCCATGCCGTTTGTATGAGGTCCGTACAATGGACCCCGCTTGAACAGCTCAAGAGGGAACTGGCGAGCTATGTGTAACACTTAACCAGAATGTGCAAGATTATTTTCCAACAGGGGAAAAGGACAGACGACATTTCCTTGGGGCTTAGGTGGTATTGGGTGTATATTAAAGTAACACTAACACTGAATATATACACACACGAAGAAAGAATTACACAACCAGGAGCTATGTGCTCCCTCATCAATGGCAGATAGAGAGAATACACACACATAGAGGCATTACATAATCTGCCAAAGAAAGACCGTGGCTGAGTGATGTGCTAGTAACCTCTCCTCTGTCCATTGGTCCGACGTTGAGGCTACTTGGAACAAAGAAGAAGAAGCCAACATAATTTTGCGGTAAAAGTATCGTATGTTAGTCGATTAAATGTTTTGTACTGCCATTACTGATTGAACCATGTGATGAGCACCCTATGCCTATGCCAACCGTGTGGGAGATACCAGAACCTCCCTACACCCCCAATTGCCCGATTGGAAATCCCCACTGTAAACATGCCCAGGGAGGAGGGTCAGGATGGCGTTGCTGTTACAGAACAGAAAAGCCAAATCTCTTATTGGCCCTGAGAGATGATGAGAAATTCAGTAATGCCTATTGGTTTGGAGAGTCAGCGATTGTGCGATACGAGGAGCTTGAGGCTCGTGGGTATACTCCAGCAGATATTAACTCTGATGGCACCTTGGGACCTGAACACCAAATGATTGTGATGCCACAAATTGTAGAAATCATCACCAATGCGGGACATGCGCCAACCCCTGAAGAAGAAACCCCCATGTAACTATATTGTGATAAAATGTTTAGAAAATGCTGCCAATGCACTGTTGCCAAAATGCTAGGATGTTCTTTCCTCTTGATAGAAGGATAAAAAGTAAAAATGTATTAAAAATGAAGGAGTATCGCTTAAGATGGATATCGGACAGAGACATGTCCTCATCAGCAGCAGACTCAGTCTAGAGTTCTGTGGTTTTGCCTATTGGAGGTTTTCCTGGTGATTAAGTAAGAGCTCTGACATCATTGCTTACCGCTGTGCCAGTATTATAACCCTGATAGAGTAAATAAAATTAAGAAAACTGGGTTTGCAATGTGTACCTGCTTCAGGTATTGAGTGAAGATATCACCCATACAAGCTTGAAATACCGTTGTATAGTGTTGATCCCAAGGAGGGATCAAAGGAGGGAATTGTGGGAATTTAACATTTAATTCTATAAAAAGTATGTTGTAATAGAGTGTATAAACTTGTCTGTGGTAGTTAAGTTTCGAATGAGTGACCTTAAGCCTGTATTCTGAAAAACAAGGCCACAGAGAAACATGTCCTGAGAAACATTCTGCAGAAAAAGGATTTGCTACAAAACTCATAGATAAGGTTCTATCATAACAGATTCATGGAAAAATACTAGACATGAACTGAACACGTGTAATTCTAAATGCTTGATTGGTTTGAATTATACGCCCAGTGATGTACAAACCCCTTTTTACTTTACAGTATATAAGCACCACAGTAGCAGAGATGGAGCGTGCGCGCTTCGAGCGTGCGCTTCCAGAGGACCACAGATCCATTGTGTTCTTCTGTAAAGTACGGTGGCTGAGAAGTGCAAAACAACATTACAAAATGTGAAACACTTTTACAAAGCTTGAAACAAATTTACATTTCAGAAAACAAATTAACAAGATGCTAAACACTTTTACAAGTGCCGAAACAAATTTACAAATACCAAAACACTTTTACAAATGCCGAAACAAATTTACAAATACTAAAACACTTTTACAAACACCGAAACACATTTACAAATCCCGAAACACTTTTACAAACACCGAAACACATTTACAAATACCAAAACAAATTTACAAATACCAAAACACTTTTACAAACACCGAAACACATTTACAAATCCCGAAACACTTTTACAAACACCGAAACACATTTACAAATCCCGAAACACTTTTACATTACAACACCAAGCGGAAAGGGAATGTACCAAAATCCGGTCACGGGGTCAAACGTGGGGGGGTTTCACATGCGCAGTGCAGACAATATTTTACTGCGCATGTGCATTCCCCCCACGTTTGACCCGTGAGCGGCAGAAAAGTTGTTAGTGGAGTTTATGATGATGTTTTGGACAACGTATGAGCCGATTAACTCGGTTTTGTTCTTCGTGTGGTCGGTCTCTACAATTTTTAAGGGACATGGACATGACGGAAGGACCAGATATGCTGCAGCAGTGCATACAATATTTTAATGAGGGCCACTCGTATGCTGTAATCGTGGACATGATGTCAAGTTTACACGGTGTACACATCAGCTTGAGGTCTCTGAAAAGCAAACTGAATCAAGCCGGGTTCTATCGCAGAAAGGATTACTCCTCTACAAACGCCATAATTATGGCCATCCAGTTGGAACTTCGTGGACCTGGACAACTGTTCGGATACCGCATGATGTGGCAGGTACTCAAACAAAAGTACAATCTACGAGTGAAGAGGGATCAGGTGATGAATTTGCTCCGGGAGCTTAATCCTCAAGGGTGCGAAAGGAGAGCACGCAGGAGGTTTGTAAGAAGAACTTACCACTCCATGGGACCTAATTATATGTGGCACGCGGATGGTTATGATAAACTTAAGCCATTCGGGTTGGCCATTTCAGGATGTATTGATGGATTTTCACGTAAAGTACTGTGGCTTGCATGTGGACCAACAAATAATGACCCAGCAGTGATCGCTCACTATTTCCTGTCATGTGTGCGAAACTTCGGTGTCATCCCTATGAGGCTGAGGACTGATTGCGGCACGGAGAACGGGACCATGGCTGCAATTCAGTGTACCCTACGTCACCACCACAATGACTACTACTCTGGAGCGTCCAGCCACATGTATGGCTCGTCCATAAACAACCAGCGGATTGAGTCCTGGTGGTCCATATTCAGAAAGGGAAGGTGAGAGGCTTTCTTATATTTAAACCTCATACACCCTTTTAAAATACTCACACTCTTCATATTAAGGGACAAAAGTATCCTCTTCAATATAGTACATGTTAATATTTTCTTCTACTTTTTTCCATAGCCTAAATCTTTTAATCAACTTCAGTCCTTCAGGACACTTTTGTCCCTTAATAAGAAGAGTGAGTATTTTTGCTACACAGTACAGAAAAGTGGAATATAGGATTTGTCTTTGAAATTCCAAAATAAGTCCATAAATACACACTTTTGCCAAATATGGCTAAAAACATAATCACTGCAGTTATCGAGAAAATAGAAATTGTAAATGTCACTTTTGTCACTAATGGTACACAAGGGTTAATTATGAATAACCTTTTCTTCAAACTTGTGTATATACTTAAAAATTTGAATTATTTTTAATTCATTTCTATAGGTGTCAGTTCTGGATGGAGCTATTTGCAGACCTTAGAGACGCCGGATACTTCAACGGGAGTCACGAGCATCAGTATCTGTTGAGATATTGCTTTGTGGATGTTGTTCAGAAGGACTTGGACGAGGCTGTGAGACTGTGGAACAGTCACAGGATTCGTCCCTCCAGAACAGCATCATGTCCAGGAGGAGTGCCCAGTGAACTCTACTACTTACCACACAGGTAAATACATTAGTGATTGTTTATTTAGGGATGTTTTAAAAGATGTTCAGATCAGACAAACTGCTTGCAGGTCTAGTTGTATTTGTTTTACTTTTACATTAAACGTTAATACATGCAATTATGTCTTCTGTTTAACATAGGTTTGGATCCAGAGACTGTGGATTTAAAGTTGAACAGGCTGAATTGGATCCCTTTCCTGAGGCTCGCCTGTCAATAGTTCCATGTGGGGAACCAAACATGCAGGAGTACTTGGACTTCGCCATGGAGCACAATCAATTACAGAAGCCAGAGTACTGGCAGTCTGCATTGGAACTGTATCTGAAACTAAAAGAAATTACTCAGCTATGAACTGAAAGTGATCAAAAAGTGAGGTTTATTGTAATGGTGGGACATTGCTGTCTGTCTGAACACAAAGTGTCTGAATCTGTCACCCACAGCTTAATTATTTTTAAAAGGGACATTTTTAACTATCCCTTTAAGTGGTAATATAGTATAGAAAACAAAATCTCTTTAAATACTTTTCTTGTTTGATCTAAAACAGTGATTCACAAACAGACCACAGTTTGAGTATACTGGATCTAAAACAATTGTAAAATGCTAACTAGCTACACCTTTAACATTAGCAACTGCACCTTTGGGTGCACCTCAACAACATAGAACAAACATTTTTAGAGTCTGAACTCTAGGTATGGGGTTAGATTTGTGTCAAAAATATTGAATCTGAATTATTTATATTTGAATTTGAATTGCTCAACTTGAATAATTGCATTGAAAAACTGAATCTGAATAGCATAATTTGAATCTGAATTATTTATATTTGAATTTGAATTGCTCAACTTGAATAATTGCATTGAAAAACTGAATCTGAATAGCATAATTTGAATCTGCATTAATTAGTTTGATACTGAATTCCAATAAACTTGAAACTGAATATAATATTATGAAATTGAATGCATTTGCTCTGAAACTGTATTCAGTTCTCACAATTCAATTTCAAAACTCGTAATTCAGATTCAGAACTGAGACACACATCCGGGTCCTTGAGGAAGAGCAATCGAGTGCCGATTCACAGAACTCCTTTTCGGCCAATCAGCACCGACCATTTCCTTTACTCCCGCCGAGTTTAATACATCCAAGTAGCTACATGTTTCTCTCGTTCACTTCTGGGCGCTGGAAGAGTCATTTAGCGGGATCTCAGCCAGGTAAGCAGTAACGTTACCGAACCTTCTTCTGGTAAGCTGCTGGACAACTAGTTAGAGCCTACGATTTGGTGCTGATTCATTAGGCTACATTCTACCCTATTACATGCATTAAGTAGAATGATTGATTGCCATGATCAATCTCAAACTAACCAAACCATGATTCATGGGCGAAAGCTTGTTCTGCCTTAGCTCTGTCACAGGGCTATAGCTAGAGTTCGTCGTTACTCTCTCCCTATGAATCTAACCCTAACCCTAACCCTATGGAGAGAGTACGATGAACTCTAGCTATAGCCCTGTGACAGAGCTAAGGCAGAACAAGCTTTCGCCCATGAATCATGGTTTGGTTAGTTTGAGATTGATCATGGCAATCAATCATTCTACTTAATGCATGTAATAGGGTAGAATGTAGCCTAATGAATCAGCAC
Source organism: Ilyophis sp. 1 JC-2022 (assembly GCA_022702515.1). NCBI lineage: Eukaryota > Metazoa > Chordata > Actinopteri > Anguilliformes > Synaphobranchidae > Ilyophis > Ilyophis sp. 1 JC-2022. The sequence goes on from CM040395.1 coordinate 36,055,403, forward strand.
CAAATCGTAGGCTCTAACTAGTTGTCCAGCAGCTTACCAGAAGAAGGTTCGGTAACGTTACTGCTTACCTGGCTGAGATCCCGCTAAATGACTCTTCCAGCGCCCAGAAGTGAACGAGAGAAACATGTAGCTACTTGGATGTATTAAACTCGGCGGGAGTAAAGGAAATGGTCGGTGCTGATTGGCCGAAAAGGAGTTCTGTGAATCGGCACTCGATTGCTCTTCCTCAAGGACCCGGATGTGTGTCTCAGTTCTGAATCTGAATTACGAGTTTTGAAATTGAATTGTGAGAACTGAATACAGTTTCAGAGCAAATGCATTCAATTTCATAATATTATATTCAGTTTCAAGTTTATTGGAATTCAGTATCAAACTAATTAATTCAGATTCAAATTATGCTATTCAGATTCAGTTTTTCAATGCAATTATTCAAGTTGAGCAATTCAAATTCAAATATAAATAATTCAGATTCAAATTATGCTATTCAGATTCAGTTTTTCAATGCAATTATTCAAGTTGAGCAATTCAAATTCAAATATAAATAATTCAGATTCAATATTTTTGACACAAATCTAACCCCATACTAGGGGTCATCCAGTCATGGCTTAGAAACAGCCAAATCCTGGACTATTTTGAATCCCGAAGTCCATTTGTGACTTGAACACACTGTATGAATCGAGGAGTGGTAATTTCAATGAGTTTGAACATGTATTTGACATTGGGAAGGGAGAGTCATCCAGGAACTCTATTTGTGGCAGTGGTTCCAAGCCGGATGGGGGAAGTGAAGTCAGCCCAGTTGCAAACATCAACACATCCTCCACAGACACAGCAGCCTGGCCTTCTGTAAAGAAAAACATGTTCAGATACACTATGGTAATGTGGTTTCCCAACTACTTACAAAAAAAAGCTTCCAAACCTTCACAATCAAGGAGATAGTCTGCCCAGTAGGCCAAGGTTTGACTTTCTTTCAGTCTCATGTTACTCCCTGAAGGACTGAGGTCAGGTCTGAAGAGTCTCTCAAGTTCAACGCCAGTGAGTCGCTTTTCTGAGTGGCATAGGACAGGGACCACCAAAGCAGGGTGTTGCTGTAGTGCACTCAAAAACTGAAGGGCTGAGAGACCATCTTTGAATCTACAAAATGAACACAAATAAACATTGTTTCACTGCTGCGTAGTGCCAATTGCATTTAAATTATCAAAAGAAAACTATTAAAGATTATCTTGCCTACAATTACAATCCACCTAAACAAATGTACATTTGGGGAAAATGGTTGTGTTGAACATCACTGATTAAACCCTCCTGTTCTCCTTGGGTCAAGGAAGGAAGAAGGAGAGATGGAGGGGAAGGAGGGAAGAGAGGAAAGAATGAAAGAGGTAGAACAAAAGAGGAATGAAGGAAAAAGAAAGCAAGGACAAAGGGAAGGGAGGAGTGAGGAAGGAAATAAGGAAGGAAAGAAAGGAGGGAGGAAGGAAAGAGGGACAGATGAGATAGGGGAGGGAGGGAGGGGGAGGAAAGAAAGGGAAGCGAGGAAATAAGGAAGGAAGGAAAAAAGGAGGAAAGGGACAGAGGGCAAAAAAGAAGGGAGGAAGGAAGGAAGGAAGGAAAGAAAGGGAGTGTAAAGGCCAATGTGTGTTATGTCAAAAAGTACTACCATGCTTTTACATAATTTTACTGTGAAAGAGGCCCAGCAGAGATAGCTTAGTAAGCAAGTTTGTTGGTCAGAATATTCCTAGAAGCAACAGTCTTGACTGTGTCAGACATTGTAACCTATCCTATCTTTCCAAGTAAATATCTTAAAGGACAAAAGGAAGTTGTCATGTCTCGTCACTCATGTCAAAAATATGTTGATGGACTGACCTTAAGAAGTTGTGCAATTAAGAGAGAAGGAACAGAGTGCCACTACAGGGAGGAAAGAAAGAATGACAGAAAAACAGATTGGGTCAATTTAAAGAAGCCAATTTCTTGCTCTGCACATGGCAAGGTAAGGGTTACAAACTGAAAGAATTATGCACAGAAACACAATGACAGAGGAATGACAGAGGGCAGGGTGGCATGAGGGCTTATAGATTGGCACATGGCAGGGAGTGGAGAGACAAACATCACATATCAGGTGTAATAAACTAAGGCACACATTTTGTCACAGTGACTAATTGATAACAGATGTACATGAGGCATTTCAAAATAATTTCTTACATAAAAAAGAAGAAAATCATATTAAAAATATGATCTTACCTGTCAATAACAGATGAGTTGCGGTCAATAATATACCATCGGAGGTAGTCTGCCACGATTTCTTTCTTTTCTTCCACAGCAGACAACCTGCTGTCTGTAACATTGTGCTGTGTCTCATGATAGATTCACGCAGAGCATCCAATGAAGCAGCATTCTCAATCTGAAAGACATAAAAAGGGGCATTAACACCCCAGTGAATAACTATGTGCAGTATATCATTGCCTATTTTTATTTAGTAACATACATAGCATGGTGTAACACCACCCTATCAAAAACAAATTATTGAAGCCAATTCTGTGTATGCAATATAGGAAATAACCTGTCTTAAAACACTGCAGGAACTATGTAAAACTCTGCCCTACCACACTGTAGCCTTATGCTATTCTCACCTCTTGCAAAGCTTTCCCTGTTTCTTCATCAGTTATTGAATTAACTGTTGATCTGAATGAAGGCTGGCCCGCAAGATAATGTACAAGATCTTCTGACAAGAAATGGGGTCCTGGACCCCCATGTACAACTGACACTGCGATCATCTTTCCTGCCAGGTAGTATTCATCCTCCCTAACAGCTGTGAATGAATTCATATTAAAAAAAAAAAAAAATACAATGCATTATATACTAAAAGATATTGAGTGGGGGGGCATATGTCATGTGATATATACACTGCCAGTCAAAAGTTTTCCCATGGGAAAGTGTGTCCAAACTATTGACTGGTAGTGTATGTTTAATGATCATTAACCAACCATTAGTATAGTACACATATAACTCTATGCATACCCTTTGCATTGTAGGCCAAGAACCGATGTCCTTCTGGCCCATCAAAAATGGGCCGGTCTTTCAGGTGTTTCATTAGCAGAGTTAAAAACTCTCGTCTTGGACCACCTGTGTCAATTCCCTCCTCAAAAACACCAGCATCATCAGTAAATCTGACCAGCATGTCACAGGTTTCAGAATATGTTGTACGCTTGAAACCTCTGACTGCTCCATCCCAAACATTAGCCCTTGAGATGTTGAACCTGCTGACTGTTTTGTGATTAATAGGAAGCGACAGGTTTGCTACAATGTCAGGTAGTGTAATGTTAATCTCCTCCCTGTAATGACAAAAAGTTATCTAATTAGTGGATATTCCAGACAGTGCACAATTAGCTACTTTTACAAAAATACCAGAAATATTGCACAGTGAAAAACCTGGAATGCCACAGTAAAAAGCTCATTTTACACTGCTGTGTGTTGGAAATTCTCCACTTCGACTGCAACCAGCTCCTCGTCCTCTTCCACAATACCTGGTGCATACAGGTCTGTGTATTTACTGTTGGGAAATTACAATTTCCATGTTAAAACATCTTACAAACACAAATTTTGCTGTACAATTGTATATGCAACAATTAAAGTACCTTTATCCTTAAAATTTCTTCCCCATGAATTCAATCAAAATTATGTTAGTCACACTCTTTTTTTTAACTTACCTGTAGCATGAAGTCTTCTCTGGATTTGTTTCCTGTGGATCCATATCCTCAGTATCAGATATTACTATCTGAAAAACAAATTAAAATGTCTGAAACAACAACACTTAAAAGTAAGAAACGTCAGGCTGCCACAGTCTACCTTATTACCTGTCCAGGCTGAATTGTTGCTGAATGTCCCGGTGCATCTCTGAAACATGAAAAAGTATTATATTAATTATTACCGTCCTTACAATAGTCAATACAATAGTCATCAGAATGTAAACATTATGAATACAGCTAAGATTAATATTGGCTGATTACCACTAGAAAAGACCTGTTGTCTCTCATTAAATCTGTTTGACTCCCTAGGAGGCATAAAGTACTTCTTGAATAAAAATTACTACAAACCTTTCATCTTTAGATCTGATTTTGGGAGTACTTCGGTTTTGTGGTTCAAAAACCTGAGAGGAAACGCATACATTAATCAAAAATTTGTAACAGCTTCCATAATTATTCCTTTACCACATACAGTATAAATTAATGGTGAAAGGTTGTCAGTGTTACTTATAGTAATAATAACTGTAAAATAATCTAAACAAGCCTTGTTAATCTAAAACATTGAGGTGCCCAGTCCTGCTCCTGGAGAGCTACTGCCCTGCATGTTTTAGGCTTCTCCCCACTATTAACACACCTGATTCTAATTATCAACTCCTTATCAAGCCTGTGACAGGCTTCGGCTGCTTGGTAACAAGTTAATAATTAGAATCAGTGGGGAGAGTGGGGAGAAGCCTAAAACATGCAGGCAGTAGCTCTCCAGGAGCAGGATTGGGCACCTCTGGACCAGGACAATACATAAATAAGTATTTTTTTTAAAATGATGTACCACAGTGTCAGCTTGGTTGAATTCAACTGTGCTCCTTGATGCAATGATAATTTCAGAATCAGAGTGAGAGTCTGAGGTATCATCCGCTGCTGTAAAAACAAAAAAATCAACAGATCATGTAGTTCCTGTAGATGTATCCTACAGTGAGTTGTGTATCAAAATATGTAAGAATATTGAATCATGAGATCCACTAACCTCCTTTAAAGTGTTTTTCTAGGCAAATGTAAAGGGTGATCCTGGAATATGACTTTCCTAGCTCCTTTTTATATTCTGCCAGTTTGAAAGGTCTTTCTGATCCAGGCACATGGACCACCTCTGAGCAGTCTGGATACAAAAGGACGTACGGTCCTTTTGGCATGTCCTTATTAAATGTGGTCATTTTCTGGACAGCTTGTTTCAGTACATCAGGTGCTGCTACGTCTTGGTCTACATGTAATGGGAGTGTTTTCCCTCTTAGAGGTTTCAAAACAGTTCCATCAGTTCCATGTGGCACCATCAAGCTGATGTTTATCTAGTAAAATAAAGATAATATTAATTTAATTTATTATACATGGGTAAAATAAAAGAACATACATACATACATCATTGTTTCCCATTAATCATGTAGAATGTGGTATCACTCCCTTTGTACCACAGTTTCATAGTGAGTCAAGTGTTTCTATACACTCTCAAAAAATTACACCACTGGTCTCAAACTCAAAGGGCACTATGCACAGCTCCACTAATTCCTGAAATTAAAGCTGCTCATTTATTTCCTGTCTTACATTATTGGCTAAACTGATTAATCCAGGTGTGCCTGATCATTGTTGTTGTGACTGCTGCAGTAAGATGAATGAGCTGCTTTAATTTCAGGAAGTACTGGAGCTGTGCATGTAGCCCATCCATGGAGGGCCGGTGTCCTGCATGATGTTTCTCTGCTCCAACACGCCTGATTCTAATGAATTGATCGTTATCAGGCTTCTACAGAGCTTGATGATCAGCTGTGTTGGAGCAGAGAAACATCTAAAACATGCAGGACACCAGCCCTCCATGGATTGAGTTTGAGACCACTGTTTTATGTTGTTTTGCCCAGTTGCTTCAGCAAAGCATCTTGCTCTGCACCAGGGCTGCTGTTATTCTGCCTAGAGCACTATGTGGTCTAAAATCTACGCAAAGATGCTTGCATCAAATATGAGTTTTTTTTAACCTTAATTCTATCTGTACAATATATCAACTATGATCCTGACCCACTTCTGAGTTATTAATTACGCTTTTATGGTCTTTTATCTTCTGTGCACAGCTAGATCTTATCCTTTTTATTTTCATGGTTATATTACTATTGTTGTGATTGTTTCATGTATGCTGTTTGAACTGTTACTACTGTCCTCTTGTATGTGTATACATGTGTATGTGTATACGTGTGTATGTGATGCATGTATGTGATGTCTTATCCCCTACTGCAAGCCGAATTTCCCCCTCAAGGGACAATGAAGCTCTGAATCTGGAGTAATCTCGAGTCTGATAGTCGAGTGTTGATAAGCAAAATCACTCAGCACAACTTACCTGGACGTTTTTTCTTTCTTTAGCCCCATGTTTTCCTCTCGGCCCATAGTTAAAAGACTGTCGTTCTTTTGACTTTGCGCTTCTGTACTCCAGGAATTGTTTGTATGTTGGGCAAGGATTTTCTGATGAAATGAACAGAGTTCCATTTCAAAATAGAAAGTTAGCAGCCGCTAACCAATAGCACCATTTACTTTCATTCACATACTTCTGATAGCTAGCGTTATGCTGCACTTACTTGGTTTAGCGTTATCCGGCTGTTTAACGTCAGATGTACCCTGTGCGTTTGGCCCGTCCATCCCGTCTTCACCCTTTAAAAAGTCTAAACCACGACCACACGAAAAACAAAACCGCGATAAACGGCTCACGTGATTGCCACAAAACATGCAAAACATCAGTCGGTCCATCTTGTTCGAAGTTTCTTTGAGAAACTTCGCCGTCAAGAGATATTTTGTCGCTCACCATGGATGTCGCTCACGTTATTACTTCCGTGTTTTGGTCACGTTTGACCCCGTGACGGGATTTTGGTACATTCCCTTTCCGCTTGGTGTTGTAATGTAAAAGTGTTTCGGGATTTGTAAATGTGTTTCGGTGTTTGTAAAAGTGTTTCGGGATTTGTAAATGTGTTTCGGTGTTTGTAAAAGTGTTTTGGTATTTGTACATTTGTTTTGGTATTTGTAAATGTGTTTCGGTGTTTGTAAAAGTGTTTCGGGATTTGTAAATGTGTTTCGGTGTTTGTAAAAGTGTTTTAGTATTTGTACATTTGTTTCGGCATTTGTAAAAGTGTTTTGGTATTTGTAAATTTGTTTCGGCACTTGTAAAAGTGTTTAGCATCTTGTTAATTTGTTTTCTGAAATGTAAATTTGTTTCAAGCTTTGTAAAAGTGTTTCACATTTTGTAATGTTGTTTTGCACTTCTCAGCCACCGTAGTAAAGACTTCGAGCTGACACAATAAAGACAAAGTGTTTTAACCATTCGAATTGAATTGAAGAGTATCCTTGATCTACCTCCTGGACCACGAAAAGCAATAAATTTGATTGCTAACAATACCTGAAAACTTATCTATGGAAACAGTACAGTAAAATGTAACAAGATTTCCAAACCCTACAGAATGTAATGTCATGCTGAAATGTTTATTTATATCTTTTCTTATTTCAATTTTTCCAATTAAACTCTTTTTAAACCCCCTGTTTATGTAGGTCATTGTGCATGCAAAATATGCTCAGCACTTTGTTGCTCTTATTGCAGACGATAAGAAAATGCAATCTGTTCAAATTAACCAAAAGCATAGATTTTCTCAAATTTTTGGGGGATTTAGAAGAAAAGGAATGTTCTAAATCATAGCTGACACTTCAGAGACATTTATAATAATAATAATAATAACCTGCATATAACTCATTAAATAACATATTACCTTATTTGTAGCACAGATGTGAACGATTGCGTTTGTCATTTCGCTCTTGGCATTAGCGGGCAGCTCTAGCTTCCTTAAATTGAAACCTGGGACATTGGTGATGCGCGTAACGTTAGGCTACTGGATGTGTCTAATCTGAGCGCCGAGCATACATTAATGTGAGCACGTAGACCACTGGTTCCATCACGAGAGCTCTCGGCTATTTTAAAGTCACGTGGCATTTGTTGCATTTGACGAACAATATTCCCGTCAACTTTCATCAAAGCAAAATCTTTCTTTGTGTGTTGTTCCAAACTAGACTGTCACTTTTAAGATTAATGAGTACTTGTGTATCAGCCTTTTGCATCTCCATGATTATTGCCAGACGATTTTGTCACTGTTACCAGTGCAACTCAATAATGCCCATAATATCTCATGACCGTTACCGAGGTGCTAACATACATGTGATTATCGTTCCTGCGGGAACACCGTAAAGCCCATCTCCATTCCCGCTGTCACCACGGGAATATTTATTATTTTGTCCCCAAACCCGCGGATTACCGCAAAATTCCGCGGTATTACCGCTGTCCCCATTCCCGTGCAGCTCTCTACTCTGAGTGGCTATTTAATTGTGACATATAACCAATCTGATAATGCTGCGGAACGAGTAGTAACTTTCCAGAGCCAGAGGAGTGCATTATTTATTTATTTATTTTATCGGCAATCATAGCAGAAAAAATTACGATGCCGATAATTTGAAAAATTGCTGATATCGGCCCCGATTATTGGCCAGGCCGATAATCGGTGGACCCCTAGTTTTTACTTCCAACATTTCGGGCATGCCCCCCTTAGTCATGGATATTCTAATTTCCATGACTAAGGGCACATGCCCGAAACTCCTGGAACCACAAGTGTGCGGCTTCTTTAATATTTCTATGCACTTTTTGCCGTTGCTAGCACTTCACTTACATTTTTTTGGAGTGCATTGGTCTACATCAGGATTTTTTTAGGTGTCTAAAGTAGGGATGGGTATCGTTAGGATTTTATCGATTCCAATACCGATACTGGTGTTGCTTATTGATACCAATACTTATTGATACGACGCTCCATCATTTTGTTCAGAAAAAGAGATGTGAAAAGAATCAAGTTATTTTATTATTTATTTTGGCAGAAATATCAACATAGTTGTTTTGATAAAATGATAAAAAAATTTCCTCATAGTATCCTGAGAGTACGAGGGGACCCATTACTATAAATAAATGTCTGGAAGTGTGCCTTTTTGCTGCTTCACTTTGATGCTTGACAAAATGGGAGCTTAGCTTCCGGGATTTGGTTTAGTTTTGTAACTTTCTGAAGCCTGGATGGATTGATAGGTATGTTTGCGGTATAACATTCCTTTTTAGCTAGCCCAAGTTGGCGAAGACTAGGCTGAGCCAGGGACAGCTAGATCGGTTATAGGGACTGGATGGGTAGTTTTCTGAGAAGCTCCATCCCTGTTAGGTTATCTCTCCTGTTGTGCATCGTGTGATCGGCACTTGTTTCTTCGCTTTTGTTGGTTTAATAGGGAGTAGAGCGTAGAGCATCGTCCTTGTTGCGTATTTAAATCAGCTGGTTGTATTTAAGTAACATTTTATGATTGGTTTTGGCTACCACTGTGATTGATTTTGTAAAGGCCCCGTCCGAAGAATTTCTTGATTTGTTAATTAAAAACCAGTTATTGAAAATTGCCGAGCATTATGACATTGACATTAGCGACAAACAATATAAAGAAAATATCAAGAGCATTCTTAAAGCTAGTTTAGTTGAAATGGGAGTTCTCACTGTTAGTGAAGATGAACCCCCTCCTAATCCATCTGTTCTGATCCCTTCCCTTATGGTTTCTAGTCTTACTTTTGAACAACAAAAGGGGCCGTTACTGTTACAATTTGATGAACATGAAAGACAACGCGAACATGAACGCGGATTCGCTGAATTAAAACATGATGTTGAATTATGACGATTGCACCTGATTGAGGTAGGAAAAGTTTGAGGCATCCCAGCTCTCGGATGAGTCGCCGTTTTCTTCTGATTTTCGTTCTCAGTCGCTTCAACGTTGTAACTAATTTGAAGTTGTTCCCTAAATTTAACGAAAAAGACCCTGATACATTTTTCTTGTTGGTTGAGCGTGTGGCAGACTCGAAATTAGCCTGATGCTGATCGTTGCTACAATGCGTTTTAACTGGCAAAGCTCAGGAGGCATATTCTGCTTTAAGTTCAGTTGACAGTAAAAAGTAGCTTTTGGTTAAGACTGCTGTGTTAAAAGCTTATGAACTACCGACAACGATTTAGAATGTTCAAAAAGGGAGATAAGAAGACTCATGTTGATTATGCAAGAGAGCTATTAATGTATTTTAATCGTTGGTGTACTGCATCTGATGGCAATACTCTAGTTGATCTAGTTATGTAATTTGGTTGTGCTCGAACAATTAAAAAATCACTATCACTGATCGTATAGCTACGTATGTTAATGAGCATAAAGTGTGTACTGCTTCCGAGGCTGCTATAATAGCAGACGAATATATTTTCACTCATAAAAGCAGTTTTTCAGGTGTTGGGTTTACCCCAACTTCTAAGTCTGATCGTGGCTTTCAAAATTATTTGCATAATGTCTGTAATTACTGTCGTGAGAAGGGACATTGAAAAAGTGACTGACCCCTAAAGCTGCTTACACATGACTACCTTCAAAATCTCCCAACGCTCGCTTTGCCATTGTTTTCCTATTAAGAGAGCGTCGTGCCTCCTTTCCGACCTCAGCGTAGCGTAGTGTTCAAACAGGCGTTGTAACGCTCCGCTCAAAGTTCGAATTGGTTGAACTTCGACCCCGTTTGGCGCTGACCTTTCCGAGTGTACCCAATGATTTTACCGTGTGATGTAGCCAACGGCGGCGCGAAATATAAACATTGAAAGTCAAAATGGAGGAGAAACTGGAAAAGCCACTTCAAAGTCAATCCTGTCAGGTTAAAGGAAGTGTTATAGAACAGGCTTCCCCGCTTGTTTCTTCCTGGTCTGAAATTCCTCTGTCAATTTATGCAGACTGACTTGGTGAAGGAACAACAGGAAGATTCCACTCTAAAAGAGTTATCAAGTCCTTCCTGTTGATGTGGTAAACAGTACTGCTCGTGGTTACTTTCTTCAGGATGGGTTGCTGGTAGGGATGCACCGAAATGAAAATTCTTGGCCGAAACCGAAAACCAAAAATGAGAAACCAAGGCCGAAAACCGAAAACCGAAACACCGAAAGAAATGATTGTCAATTATTAGAACCATTGCATTTATGGCTATGACTGTGTACTAACCTCACTAAAATCAAAGCATTGCAATTCAAGAATAAATCAATTACAAAAGTATGAAAATATTTATTTAGCACTGACATTACAGCAATGCACAATATAAATTAAAATTCAAAACAAAATGTTTAACTTGACCCCGCTCATGTGTACATTAAATAATAATGTACAGGCCTATAACTGACTGGCCTGCTGAAAGATTGTAAAATTAAATATGTTCTCTCATAAAAACACAAAGTGCATTTAAGTCACCCGACGTGGAGAAACTCTTTGCAGATGCACCCCCTCTTGAAATTTCAGCACTGCATTTTTTGCAAATCGCTATCCGTGGGTCTTTCTCCGAGATATTGAAATAACTCCACTAGGGCTGGGATAAATGATTATTTTGGTAATCGACTAATCTAACGATTATTTTTTCGATTAGTCACGATTAGTCATTTGTTCCGGTCATGCCTTGAATCTCTGCTTTCTGTAGGCACTGCTCCTCTTTCGGCCTCTAGTGCATGTTTTAACTCACCCACTGAAGTCTGTACCTCTGGAAATGTCACCCTGTTGTCCAATCTCTGCCTTCAAGATACTTCTCATGCCAATTTAAAATAATGACATGAAACATTAAAAATGTATTAAATATCTAAGGTATAGCTAGAGTATTCCTTCAATAATTCACTTAATTGGTTATCTTATCTACAATCTACATTCTACATCCATCCATGAATTATGTTTTTAACTTTTAACCATGAAATGCAATATAAATTAGCCCTTTTTACTATTTTAGTAAGGAGTCTAATTCATATGATCTTTAGAAACTATAGCTTCCCCACTTGCTCCAGCACGCATGCGCACAGCGCGCAAACTGGCTATTCTCCGTCTGTAGGCTACACTCGCGGCTCACATTCTCTACGCTACGACGTTTCTAAAGATCATATTACAGAGGCATGTGAAACACCACAACAAGCCCTCGCTCAATGTAAGCACAACTAGCGATTCATTAAGACAGATTGATGAAAACAACCGTTTCGCGGCAGAAAATAGATTTTTTAGAAGCTGCATTGCCCAGCCCAGCTCAGTGCCCCGTCCGCAGCCATTACATGGATATACTTGGCTCGCGCTGGATTTTACATTTCACTTTAGATTGTGTGGGAATACTTCACCCAAGACGAGCCCAAGGAGATGGTGCGATGCAAACTGTACAAAAACGAGTGAGCATTGTGTAGCATCAGTTAGCATTGTGTACTTTTGAACTTGTCACATTAGAACCGACGTCATCGACGCATAAATTTCGCGTCGACGTATTTGCATAATCGATGACGTCGACAACGTCGACGAATCGTCCCAGCCCTAAACTCCACACCGCCGACATGCTGGCTCTTATCCAGATAACCGTGTGCTGGCTGCGCTTTTTGTTTGCGTCATTACAATTCTGTTTCGGCCGTGTTGTTTCGGTGATTTAGGTCTTTCGGCCGAAAACCGAAAATGCACTTTTGGGCCATTTTCGGCCGAAAATTTTCGGTGGCCGAATTTTCGGTGCATCCCTAGTTGCTGGTGAGGAAATGGGTGCCTCACGGTGACTACTTTGTGGGTAATATAATCCTTCAGATTGTGGTTCCTTTTAAATTTTGTGATTTGGTTTTGCAGAAATCCCATGATGCAGCTGGACGTCCAAAAAATGTACAATCACATTTTGCGTTATTTCTTTTGGCCATGTGTTAAGAGGGACATCTATATTAAAACATGTTATACATGTCAGTTGACTGAAAAGCCCAATCAGACGGTGAAGCCTGCTCCATTGTATCCTATACCAGTTAAGGATCAGCCCTTTGAATATCTGATCATTGATTGTGTCCTCTGCCTTGATCGAAAGCTGGCAGTAATTAACTACTACGTGTGAAGTGACTAGATATCCTGCTGCTTATCCTTTGCGTACAATTACAACAAAATCTGTTGTAAAAGCCTTGTCTCAGTTCATTTTTATTTTCAGTATACCCAAGGTTTACTTCTCATATGTGTAGGGCACATACCTCTATATCCTTATACAAAGCACACCGCAATTAGTAATCAGTCTCATAAAATGACCATTATCTAAAATATTTAACCATAAATTTGGAACTTCAATTAATAATCAAAATTACAAGTATTAGTGGACAAATGTAATGAAATCAAAGATTTAATAGATAATCTGAAGGATGGAGTGCTTGAAAAGACTATTTTGGCTCAGATTCTCATGTTTACACAACATCAAAACAAACACAGGTTTAATAATATAATTTATTAAACAAACATATAAAAATACAGAGCAATCACAAACTAATCTAACAGGGCGAGGCTACGCTAACTATGGCAGTGTGTGCGTGTGTGAGCGTGCGTGTAAGCGTCTGCGCATCTGTCCTTTGTCTCTGAACCATAGGGAGAAAACTGCGTGTAGGCCTGTACAGCACAGTGGTATCGGCGTGGTTGAATAACCTAGCTTAGCTACAATGAAGTGTAGTGCAGAAGACGGTGCGTAACTGCAGCTCCTAACCAATAACGTTACATGCACCAAAGGACTCGTTATTCACTGAATGCTGACTATATTAATATTGTTAGTAATGTGGAGAGTTGAATGAAGAATTAGTATGCAGGAAGAGAGAAACCACGTGGGTGGTGTTACTCTATGTAGGTAGGTAGCCAATTCGAGCAGGGTAAACATGGCAAACAGAAATAAATAAACATAATATAACCACAGATTCACATTAACCTCAGTTAAGACTAAACTAAACTGTAGCTACTGCCTGGGATGCTTAGTCAGTCTTACTGAGATCCTTCCACCTGTATTGTTCTCTCCAGTGGTCGCTGTTGTTGTGGGAATTTGACATTTATTCTATGAAAGTATATGTTGTAATAGAATGTATAAACTTGTCTGTGGTAGTTAAGTTTCGAATGAGTGACCTTAAGCCTGTATTCTGATAAACAAAGCCACAGAAGAATGCCCCGAGAAGCATTCTTCAGATAAAGGATTTGCCACAAAAGCAGTCTTTTATGCAAAACAGGAAACGCCAAAACTGTCATAGATAAGTTTCTATCATAACAACTTAGTGGAAAAGTACTAGACATATGTAATTCTAAACGCTTGATATGATTGGTTTAAATCATACGCCCAGTGATGTATGAAAATGGAAAGTAGAAGACACACCCCTTTTTAGCAAACAGTGTATAAGCAGGAACAGTAGCAGAGATAGAAAGAGCGCGCTTCCAGAGGACCACAGATGTACTAACCCATTGTATTCTTCTGTAAAAACTTTGAGCTGACACAATAAAGACAAAGTGATTTAACCATTTGAATTGAATTAATCTCATCCTTGAACTACCTCCTTGACCACGATAAGAGGGATACACGTTTTATCCCCAACAATGTGCTCCTGCGAACACACGGTCGTGGAGTTGTGAATTGTGAAGGTTTTCCCGCAGCCCGAGCCGGTGTCCTTTTCGCGGTGTTGGTGGCGATGACAGCTCGTCTCCTCTAGTCGTCTGGGGGTGTCCCTCTCGCTGTTTGTAAAGTTTGTTTTGCTGAAGTTTTTTGTGGTCAGCTAGTGCAGTGCGGCGCGCACGCTAGTTTTCACGTGGGATGAAGTAAACTTAGTCACCGCAAAGCGAGCTAAGTCAGCGGCCCCTTGGAGAGCCACGTTCTCTGTGTTTGCACAGAAGTCTCCTCAGCAATAGTAGCAATCCACTGCATTTTGTGAACCCCAGTATTAGGAGGAGTTCCAGAGCTGTTACCCCTTTTCCACCAAGCAAGTTCGAGGGCCGGTTTGGAGCTGGTGCCTAATCTCGAACCAGTTCTTCGCGTTACGACAGCAAAAGAACCGGCTCTCAGCCAGGAAAACTGGTTCCAGAGCGGCACCAACACTTAGCTGGTCCAGAACCAAGAACCGCTAATGTCAGGGGCTGGGGGCGGGATTATCATGTGAGGCTCAGGCTAGCTTCAGAGACAGAGCGAGGAGTAGGAGTAAGAAATCTTGCATTGATGCATGAGACTGCTGTAACGGTGGTTCAAACTTTAAATTAGCCTTCGGTTGTTAGCAAATTTATGCCCCAATGTTAAGTCAATGGACAATTAATTTCCGGTATCGTTGAATTATAAAGGTTTATTTAAAACTGTACAATAAACAGAAATGTCATCTGTCAAAAGCATTAGTCCACGTCACGCCCGACATATAGCTATGTCTACTTTAGTGATTAGAGTTGTAGAATTTGAACTAGGTTGTTGGGGGAAAAAAGTCTTAATCTAAATGCTAATTTTTTAATGTACTTAATAGTATGAAAACAGCTTAACAAATCTTACCCATATTTGTTTTCTGTTGAGATATTGATGAGGTGAGTTGATCTGCTAAATGGATTGGTAATTTGTATTAAGACGGCTGAGAAATTGAAGGGCGAAATTTGGGTTTTAACATGTAATGTATGTAGGCTCGCAAAGCCAGGAGCGACACTAGAGAGACGATGTAGTCCGTCATTGTTGTTGCTGTGCTTGAAGTTGGCGCTAACATTGCTGGGAAAGCGGAGACGTATACAGACGTGGCTCTCAAGCCCGTGGAAAAGCAAACCGGTTCTTAGAAGGTTCACAAGTTGAACCAACTGCGAACCGGCACTAGCACCAGCCCAGAACCAGAACTAGGTTTGTGTTGGTGGAAAGGGGGTATGAGTGATCTCCACAGTGTTGTGGGCGTCCCAGGGGAAAGCGACCAAGTCCGCTGGATGCGAGGGCGACAAGCAGCCTGAGCGATGGAACCTTCACACCGCTTCACTGTGAGATGAGGATTTTAAATGCCGCACGCGCAGATGACGTCATCAGACGCACCTCCATGTTCTTAGTGACAGTCAGTGTTTGTGTAATGACTGTCAGCTGGCTGTCGGTTCCTACATCACCCCTTTTTTGGAAGCAAAAAAGTGTTCCAACAGTCCAAGGTAAACCAATAGTCCTCCTGTAACTGGGTTTGTCACAAGTTAATAAAGACAGTGTGTTGAGGGCTGACAATGTCCCGGTAGTTCATATAACTGTCAAACATCCAGGCAGTTCATAACAGACTAACTGGCTAACATTAACTCATGAACAATGACCAATTGAGGGAGATAGAGAGCCAAGGTTGGAGTTTAGGAATAGAAGTGTTAGTTTCATTGTGCTTTGGTGAGAACTGACTGGATCAAACGGCGCTATCTACGCTATTTTCTCTCCAGTTGCTACTAGCATCGGATTGTGAGAAATGACCGTGATAGCTTTTTGGAGAAAATGTTCTCTTAATCTGCTGACTGTAGGTCTTAGATGCCGACGTTGTGCGCTGGGAGGTACTAAGGGAGTTATTAGGAGTGTTTGGACTATCCTTGATTTTTCAGGCACAATGCGCAAGGTGTCCCACGCGATCTGAGCCTCATCCTGAATTTCACACATTGAATGTTTTCCCCTGGAGGCCAAAACAACATGAGTTCGAATACAAGGGTGGAGGTTGTGTAAGAAGAGAGATTTGAATGCTCGATCTTCCTCTAAACTTGACCCATTTCTGCCCTGGAAGAATGCATGTTTCAAACGTTTAAAGTATTCCCGGCGGCACTTGGTGCGACTATGCTTTATACCTGTGGCTTGAATCAGGGCTCTTGCCTCATCAAACCAGGGTAAATATTCCGCTACAAGTGCATTGCAGAGTTCAGAATAGCTCTTGCGGATGGAAGAGGGTTGCGTTCGAATGAATGCACAAACCTCTCTCAAGGAAGTCTTCTCTATGAGTTTTAATCTTTTCCCGCTCAGTTGCCTCAGTCCATGAGAGCATAATTAACTTGCCGTAGATAGCCCTCAATGTCACAACCTGGGGTTTCAGGGTCAAATGCCTTATTATACATCCATTGTAGTACAGAAAACTAAACTAAACCTGGACATATGCAGAACAGTATGCCTAGCGGAAAAAAACATCCATGTTTGTGCAGCTACATTATGGCCTTCTGTTATCTGTGCATGACTATGATGCAGAAGTTATCTGTGCATGACTATACAACCATATAAAGCACCGTCATATGTCTTTCAGCTAGAATGTGTGTTCGCATGTAGCCTGTTGTGCATGCATGTCTCCATTTCCATTTGGTATTTGCTTCATAATGAACCCTAGCTGTATTGAATGAATGATGCATCTATTATAGTCATACTATTAGTTGCCAACAGGTGCTTGTGTTCATTGTATTTTATTACAAATTAAATACATAGTTGATCTACAAACTTCCGTAATCACTTAATGTTCTGCACTATCAACTGTCTGAGTTTGGAACAATGGCGATGAGAAATTTCATAGCTAACAACGTAGCCTACTTCGGTCTCTGATCCAAATCCAAGAGTGCTCAGCAACACTGAGCGTCTCGCAGTGATCGAAACTGAGCAACCCGTTAAGTTCGTTCTTCACTCCAAGCAAAGCTCAGCCACTCAGGTCTCCTACTTAACGCCTTACCTTTTTGTGCTTTCATCACAATTCATTACTTCTTTGTATCACTTCCAGGTTCTTTAGACTACTTACCACAAAATATATAACCATATTTTAACACTTTCACCTTCTTTTTATCCCACTATACCGTATTACCACCACACACTATAGGCTACCATATTACCGTCTTTCTATACCATTTCCAGCAATTGATACCACTGCAAAGTAGGGATGTTAACAGTTAATCGACTATCGATTAATTGCTAATAAGAATTTAATCGATAAGATTTCAAATGAAACAATTAACTGAACAATCTGCGGTCTTGTTTCAACGGGAGTTTTTGTGTGAAACGTAATCATGGTTTAAGGTCTCCACGCGAGGGCGCCAAATTCAGCCTAGTGTAAGCCGTGAAGTTGAGCCTACACACGAAGTTAATGTAGCCTGCCACCTGAAAAGCGTACTTCCAACCGTGCTGTCAGGGCAAAGTGGATCGCAACCTACCATCACCTCAGTGTTGGCAAAGAGGGTATGTGACGATAGACGAGCGGAGTAGTGGTGGAAATTACAAATCACTTTACTGATTCGAATAGTTCAGTTCAGTTCAGTACAAAGATTCTAGTCACTGACTATGTGATTTGTTCACTGGGGTCAGTTGCACAAGCGCACGAATATTCCAACAGCATGCATGATCAGTTCACTATAGCTACTCGTAGATCAGTATATCATTCGTAGGTATTGTGCAAAATGATTCCAGTCAAAAGCACTGCAAGTAAAAAATATAAACTTTTTCTATAAACCTCGTATTAACTTTTTGTATTTTTTCCTTGTAGTTATATAGTTTTATGGATTAGGTTTATATGGCCGCTGCAGGTGAGCGTTTTAAATATGGATTAGAAACTACGGAAATATATGACAATTTGTGTGTTCTCAAGTTCTGACCATTTCGTGGTAAGTAACCTATTGTAAAACATTGCGTTTTCAAATGGTAAAGTTGTCAAAAGGGTGACAAGGGCCATAGTTTATCCTCTTTTTTTTTTTTTAAAGCAGATGATTCTTTTCTCCCAAATTGAATGTCGATGTTCAGTCATCTATGGGGGGAGCCCTTATACAAAGGGTTGAGCTAGGTGCACTGATGTAGCATAGTGCAATTAATCACCCAGTTCGTCAGTAGGCTACTAGATTAAAATAGCGGTTCAGATTAAAATAGCAATCATTCACGCAGTGCGTGATCTAGACTCTACCTGACAACAAATAAAGAAAATGGCTTTAGCTAAACTTCTTACTGAATTTCAAGTGTAAAGAAGAAACAAACGTATAGCCACATGTTGGTTATATTTGTGTAGCCTATATAAAACATGGTTATAGCATATTAGGCCTTCTTAAAATAGCCTACATTTATTGTGCTATTTCGATACAAAAGAAAACACGAATGTGCTTCATTTAATCAATATCATTATTACAGATTTGAAATGGTTTAATAACGGGCAGACTTTCATTAACTCTTAGTTTGATAGATACAGAATAGGCCTACATGGAAAATGTACAATATAGCCTACAGTAGCCTATGCGATTTTGATTAGAAATGCTTGAACCGTTTTGCTTTCGGTAACGTTACGTTGGGTGGACATCAGATGCCAGTAGGTAGGCTACAGGTTCCGATCAATATTGCAGGCTATATTTTTTAAATGTGAAACTGTACCAAAAAACAGTTGACCGGGCTATATTATTTTACTAATACCCCCGCCATTTGTTGCTAACAAATTTATTAGGCTATTGAGTAGCCCGTAGCCTATGCAGAGAGTAACTGATTCGGTTGACAATTATGTAGGCTACTGCGGTGCGGTAGTCAGCAGTTCATATAGGCTAGTCAGTTCAGTAGGACTCACTGAGGTTGATGGTTGAAAAGGACATGATGCCAATAAGCACCATTGACGGTGAGAGATTTCGAGAGCTAATAAACGGGCTGCGCACACGACTCGCTCCCGACCACATAGCTTAAATGTTCTTGAATAAAAATACGTAGGTCTATCTAGTATGCATATGAGAAGCCTATTCAAAACATAATAGCCTATGATTTAAGTTGACTGTTCTAGGCTAGGTCTACTAGTTTAACTGTCGCCTTTCCATTTCAAGCGAGATTATGTTAATGCTGCTAGCGGCTAGCGCAGCAACGGGTTCGCTTGCAACTGATGAGACGGAGCGCAATTTCTTTTCTGTTGAAGTAGCCTATACACGCCTTCATATTCTATTTTTGTTACGCTGCAATAATGCCTGTTTCTCAAATGTTACAATAAATCTTTGATTGAGGAATATAACATGCATTTTGTATTCTGTATATCATAAGCTATATTTAGTATATTATGTTATCAATTAATCGACTATTGTTTGTTAAGGTAATTCCTTAAAATTTGCATCCCTACTGCAAAGCAAATACACCAACAATGTCTTTAGGAATTGTTAATCTAGCAGCTTGGTGCAGTGCAGGCTGGATACCCATATCAACAGACCATCAGTTGTCCGATCGGGCTCTCCCAGTAACTTAGCCTATGTTACCACGCTGAAACGATAATATTTATTTGGTCTCTCTGCCTTGTAATGAAAGCCATCCAGGTGCTATTTTAATATTGATTTTTGTTATTCTTTCGAGTTGTGAAATGTTGCAAAAGCACTCATAAAGTTTTGAATGTTATGTCAAAAACTTAGCTCAAATCCAGAAATTGCTTAAAAATGTGTGTTCATATTTTATCAATTGTTTAACTAGCATCCTAGCATTGCTAGTCATTTGCCTGTTTGCTAACTACCGAGTGAATCTTACAGTTTTAAAATCATATGTAATGTTGTGACTTGTCTCCTATCTCAAAAATTAAGTAACTTTTAGATGTTTGAAAATAGGCCTTTATCACAATAATTTTGTCGTCACATCTGGTTGTAAACAGTAACGATATACAACAGCAGCTTCCAGCTGCACCGAGGTGTAATCTGAGCTAACAAAACTGGACTAAAATACATGTATAAAATTACTGTACTAGCCTATGTTATCGAGGATTCCCACTGAATTTTGAGTGTTTTAAAATAGTTTATTATTAAATTATAATTGTGCATGAAGTACAATGGCAAGCAAAGCTATCTGTTCGCTATCATGAAAAAATGACAAAATGAGGAATAAATAAATGAATATTGCAATAAATTGATAAAAGGAAATAAATAAATGAATAAATAGACACAAAATGAAGAACAGAACAGATAAAATGACAATAAATGTTTTTCTTATTTTCTGTATTTATTTATTTCTGTATTTTCCGTTTTTATTTATTTATGTATTTCCACTTTCCCGTATTTATTTATTTATGTATTTTTTTGCCCATATGATAATGAGGGGGCTGTCTACCAACTCTCATTGGTTGATAGACCCCAATGTCGGATCGATTCTACTTGCCTTGCGTTTGCTGGCTTCGATGATACACAAATGGCTGCATACAGGCTAGGCTACATTAGCGCAGCTATTGAATCTATCTTTGCAACTTAACTGACAGTTTATTGGAGATTGCAGCAATAATGGACACAGATCTGTTTAAATGAGCAGGACAGAGATAATAGTAGGCTAGCCTATAACAACGCATTAAAAGTGCAGATGCAATCCAGCGGTGATAAACATTTGCCATGCAGTTGCATGCTAACTGCATGGTGCTGTTAATAGCCCTGCTATTCATCCGTCAAACATTTGAAGGAAAACCATTTGTTTTTTATTTCAAAAAAAACCAAATGGTTTTCCAAACACAGGGCCAAGTTGCATTAAATAATTTAGGAAAGTTTGGATAGCATTGCTTTGGAATAGAGCTAGTTTATTTAGTGTGAGCTACGATAGGCAATATTGTTATTTGTAACTTGGCCACATTTTGATATCAATACTTTTAAAGGCAGGCCTAGTTTTTGGAAGTTGGAATTAAGGACTTATAGACAGCGATCTGTAGGCTATGCGTGAGTAACTTGGCTTTTTTTACGTCAAAGACGTTTTTTAATCAAATATCACTTATTTTTGGTAGCTAACTAATGATGAATAATGCATGAAGACGGTGAATTTTTTATAACCCTTTTTACTCATCTTTACCAGGGGTACCAACAAATTTGAGCAAGTCTGTATATATACAGTGCCCTTCACAATTATTGGCACCCCTGGTAAAGATGAGTAAAAGAGGTTATAAAAAATTTACCGTTTGGAGAATTAGCTTACTCATATACAGGTGCAGCTCAAAAAATTTGAATATCGTGAAAAAGTTCTATATTTTTTGTCACTCATTTCAGAAAGTGAAACTCATATATTAGATAGATTCATTACACATAGAGTGAAATATTTCAAGCCTTTATTTCTTGTAATTTTGATGATTATGGCTTAGAGCTAATGAAAACCCAAATTCAGTGTCTCAGAAAATTAGAACATTGTGAAAAAGTTCAATATTGGAAACTCATGGTGTCACACTCTAATCAGCTAATTAACTAACCTGCAAAGGTTTCCTGAGCCTTTAAATGGTCTCTCAGTCTGGTTCAGTCGGCTACACAATCATGGGGAATACTGCTGACTTGACAGATGTCCAGAAGACAGTCATTGACACACTCCACAAGGAGGGTAAGCCACAAAAGGTCATTGCTAAAGAAGCTGGTTGTTCACAGAGTGCTGTATCCAAGCATATTCATAGAAAGTTGAGTGGAAGGAAAAAGTGTGGTAGGAAAAGGTGCACAAGCAACAGGGATAACCGCAGCCTTGAGAGGATTGTCAAGCAAAATCCATTCAAGAATTTGGGGGAGCTTCACAAGGAGTGGACTGAGGCTGGAGTCAGTGCATCAAGAGCCACCACGCACAGACGAATCCAGGACATGGGCTACAAATGTCGCATTCCTCGTGTCAAGTCACTCCTGAACCAGAGACATGCAACGTCAGAAGCGTCTTACCTGGGCTAAGGAGAAAAATAACTGGACTGTTGCTCAGTGGTCCAAAGTCCTCTCTTCAGATGAAAGTAAATTTTGCATTTCATTTGGAAATCAAGGTCCCAGAGTCTGGAGGAAGAGTGGAGAGGCACAGAATCCACGTTGCTTGAAGTCCAGTGTGAAGTTTCCACAGTCAGTGATGATTTGGGGTGCCATGTCATCTGCTGGTGTTGGTCCACTGTGTTTTCTGAAGTCCACAGTCAACGCAGCCATCTATCAGGAAATTTTAGAGCACTTCATGCTTCCTTCTGCTGACAAGCTTTATGGAGATGCTGATTTCATTTTCCAGCAGGACTTGGCACCTGCCCACACTGCCAAAAAGTACCAAAAGCTGGTTCAATGACCATGGTATTACTGTGCTTGATTGGCCAGCAAACTCACCTGACCTGAACCCCATAGATAATCTATGGGGTATTGTCAAGAGGAAGATGAGAGACACCAGACCCAACAATGCAGACGACCTGAAGGCCACTATCAAAGCAACCTGGGCTTCCATTACACCTCAGCAGTGCCACAGGCTGATCGCCTCCATGCCACGCCGCATTGATTCATGCAAAAGGAGCCCCAACCAAGTATTGAGTGCATAGAAATGAGCATACTTTTCAGAAGGCTGACATTTCTGTTTAAAATATCCTTTTTTATTGATCTTATGTAATATTCTAATTTTCTGAAACACTGAGTTTGGGTTTTCATTAGCTGTAAGCCATAATCATCAAAATTACAAGAAATAAAGGCTTGAAATATTTCACTATGTGTAATGAATCTATATAATATATGAGTTTCACTTTCTGACATGAGTGACAAAATATATTGAACTTTTTCACGATATTCTTATTTTTTGAGCTGCATCTGTATACAGGTGCAGCTCAAAAAATTAGAATATTGTGAAAAAGTTCAATATTTTTTGTCACGTCAGAAAGTGAAACTCACTTCAGAAAATTAGAATATTTTGGGGGGTAAGACTAGATTCAGCTGTAAATTACGCTGGTACAGTATGGAACACATGACTGGCGAAATGGCTGTACGTCATCAAGGGTCTAAGGTATCAAACGAGCCCCAAACCATCACTCTGCGGCCAGATATGGAGTAGATGTGGATGGATCCCTTTAAGGGTTGTTTCTCCTGACAGCTGAATCTAGTCTCACCCCCAAATTCCCATAGAGATCAGTTCAAATGCAGAGAGGTTATAGTATCGCTTGTAACAGTACCTGAAAATAAGATATCGAGAGTCTTTTGATGTTGATTGGTCACAGACTTCAGGAAGTAACAGCATGCAAAGGATATGCGACCAAATATTAAATATGATACTTTAAAAATATGTTAAAGCAAAATATTCTAATTTTCTGAGACACTGAATTTTGGGTTTCATTAGCTGTAAGCCATAATCATCAAAATTACAAGAAATAAAGGCTTGAAATATTTCACTTTGTGTAATGAATCTATATAATATATGAGTTTCACTTTCTGAAATGAGTGACATAAAATATAGAACTTTTTCACGATATTAAATTTTTTTTAGCTGCACCTGTATATACAGTCAAGCCTGAAAGTCTGAATACCCCTTTCACCTTCTCCACGTTTTATTACATTACAGACATATTCTACAATAGATTGAGTTAATTTTTTGTCTCAAAATTCTACACAAAATAGTATGGGTCTAAGGCAGGGGTGTCCAAACTACGGCCCGCGGGCCAATTGCGGCCCTTGAAGCGTTTTAAAGCGGCCCTCGAAACATTTCAGAAGAATTATTAAATCTGGCCCGCTGCTACAAATGAGAAGAAAAAAAAATGCTGTTTTTTTTAACACTAGGGGGCAGCATAGTAAAAGCCCAACTCTAAAAACAGATCAGTTTGCGCCCCCCCCCCCCCCCAAATACAAAATTATCTTATGCATTAGCTAGCCAATGTTCCTGTAGCCTACAAATCGTGTTCTTATCAACATGGCGACTGCAAAGAATCGAAAGGTGGATAGTGAATGTAGGAAATTCCAGCCACGATGGCAAAATTAATACTTTTTCAGAGTACAGAGGCAAGTGTGTCTGTTTAATTTGCCAGGAATCAGTAGCGGTGATGAAAATAATTTAACGTTAAGAGACATTATGAAACGAAACATGATGCGTCTTTTAAGGCATATACTGGAGCAGCCAGAGAAGAGAAATCAAAGCAGTTGGCGGCAAGCCTATCATTGCAACAAACCCAGTTTTTTTGTGCTAATCAAACGCAGCAGAATGCTACCAGGGCTAGCTACGAGGTGGCTAAGCTAATAGCGAAGTATGGAAAGGCCTTTGTAGAGTGTGATTTTATTAAAAGAGTGCGTCACAAAAATTGTGGAGATTGTATGCCCAGAAAAGAAACAATACTTCTGCAATGTTAGTGTTGCGAGAAACACAGTGGGCCGGCAAATCGAGGATTTATCAGCTAACATCAAGGCGCAAATATCAGACAAAGCTCCGTTGTTTCTTTTCTATTCAATTGCGTGTGACGAGAGTACCGACACAACAGATTCGGCTCAGCTACAAATTTTTTTGCGGGGGGTTGACGATGATTTTTGCATTACTGAAGAGCTCCTCGACCTTCGGAGCCTGACTGGAACAACGAAAGGAGCTGATATTTTTGAAGCTGTGTCAGTTGCTATTCAAAATCGGAATCTCCCTTGGGACAAGTTGTGTGGAGTTACAACAGATGGTGCTCCAGTCATGATAGGTGAGCGTAACGGAATGGCTTCCCTGGTTTGCAGAAAAGTTCATGAGTCTGGGGGCGAGGCTGTTAAATTGCACTGTATTATACACCAGGAAGCATTATGCGCCAAAGTCACGAAACTGGGCGATGTCATGAATACAGTCGTGAAAACTATTAACATAATTTGTGCGAAAGCACTCAATCACAGAGAATTTCGGGCATTCCTGTCTGAAATGGATACAGAATATGGGGACGTGATCTACCACTCTGATATACTCTCACATATGTGAGCAAACATTTTCCCTGATGACGCTAAACAAGAGCCGTTTGCGATCAAAGATAACAGACAGTCAACCTTTGCGATGTCCTGCGAATCACATCTACAAACCTCACGCCCGACATCACAGCGATTCTTCAGTCCAAGGCACAACAACACTGTTCTCATTAGAAGTGTCACTGGTGAGTGAAATTCTTAAAATCTCTTCAAGCTCGCCTTTTAATAGGCTATAATACTATTCGCCTAATTTAAATAGAAATCTAAGTGATGTTGGCAACTGTATGCCACATGTCTGAGCGCACTTGTATTTATTTTACACACACACGCACACATAGCCTATATATATATATATATATATATATAATAGCCTGTGGCCCGTGGTAGTCATCATTTTTCTCCATCTGGCCCTCAGTGAAAAAAGTTTGGACACCCCTGGTCTAAGGTATCAAACAAGCCCAAAACCATCACTCTGCGGCCAGATATGGAGTAGATGTGGATGGATCCCTTGAAGGGTTGTTTCTCCTGACTTTTTTCCCCATAGAGTTCTATAGGAAAATGAGTCAGGAGAAATAACCCTTGCAGCGATCCATCCACATCTCCTCCATATCTGGCAACAGAGTGATGGTTTGGGGCTCGTTCAATAGCTCAGACCCTTGATGACTTACAGCCATTTAGCTAGCCATGTGTTCCATACTGGACCAGTGTAATTTACAGCTGAATCTAGTCTCACCCCCCAATTCCCATAGAGATCCATTCAAATGCAGAGAGCTTATAGTATCGCTTGTAACAGTACCTGGAAATAAGATATCGAGAGTCTTTTGATGTTAATGGGTCATAGACTTCAGAAAGTAACAGCATGCAAAGGATATGCTCCCAAATATTAAATATGATACTTAAAAAATATGTTAAAGCAAAGGGTATGAATACTTATGTATATGAAAGATTTCAGTTTTCGATTTTTAATACATTTGCAAAAATTTCTAAACATGTTTTCACTTTGTCATTATGGGCTATTTTGTGTAGAATTTTAAGACGAAAAATTAACTCAATCTATTGTAGAATATGTCTGTAATGTAATAAAATGTGGAGAAGGTGAAAAGGGTGGGCAGACTTTCCGGCTTGACTGTGTATGTATATATATATATATATATATATATATATATATATATATATATATATATATATACACTGCTCAAAGAAATGAAGGGAACACTTCATCAACACAGTATAACACCAAGTCAATTAAACTTCTGGAATATCGATCTGTCCAGTTAGGAATTAAACGATTGTGAATCAATTTCACCTGCTTTGGTGCAAATTAAAGTGACAATAGATGGACAGAAGAGGCAACAGCAAGACGACCCCCAAAAAGTAATGGTTTTGCAGGTGGTGGCCACAGACCATTTCTCCCTCCTTATCCTTCCTGACTGATTTTTCTCTGGTTTTGCATTTTGCTAGTGCCCTCGTCACTACTGGTAGCGTGAGGCGGTACCTGCAGCCCATTCAGGTTGCACAGGTATTCCAGCTCCTCCAGGATGGCACATCCATATGTGCCGTCGCACACAGTCTCAAGAGCGTGGACAAGATACCAGGAGACGGGCCATGACACAAGGAGATCTGGACAGTGGACAGGGCCGGTATCTGCTCCTTTGTGCGAGGAGGAACAGGAGGAGTACTGCCAGAGCCCTACAAAATGACCTCCAGCGGGTTACTCGTGTGCATGTTTCTGACCAAACTGTCAGAAACAGACTCCATGAGGGTGGCATGAGGGCCCGACGTCATATAGTGGGACCTGTGCTCACAGCCCAGCACCATGCAGCTCGATTGGCATTTGCCAGAGAACACCAGAATTGGCAGGTTCGCCATTGGCACCCCGTTCTCTTCACAGATGAGAGCACGTTCACACTGAGCACATGTGGCAGACATGGCGAATGTTATGCTGCCTGCAACATCATCCATCATCTGGTTTAGTTGACTTGGTGTTATACTGTGATGATTAAGTGTTCCCTTAATGTTTTTGAGCAGTGTATATACACACATATATGAGCATAAATATAATACTGAAGAGACTTGGGCCACTCTGTATTCATGAATGTATAATCTTGGTCTATAGGTGTTGAACAACCAAAAGAAATTCAGATAATAAAGCTCAGACATCAAGGCAATACATAAGATAATATTATATGTCACATTATTTGCATATTTGATTTATGGGACAAAAAAAAAAACGAAAGGAAAAATGCACCAAAATGTGTCATGCCAGTTATGAAGTTATGACCAAATTGCACAGATATCTCTGAATGACCAAAGTCCAACAGTACGATTTTTTCAGTTTGATTGCAGATACCAGATACGCCTCTACAGAATAGTACAAAGCAGACATCGGCTCGATTGAGAATAGTCTGTTAAACAGACACCAAAGTTCCGAAAGTGTACGTAACATGTGGTGTCCAATAGTATCATTAACTGTAACAACGCTGCCCTGAAATTAAAGTAAGGTTCTTAAGTACTTGTTCAAACGCATATTATGTATCAACAGTAAACCCAGTGGAAGTGGATTTTTTTATGTTTCTTAATTTTACAAGCATATTTATTATATTTTATTATTAGAAAATATTTGGTGTCCTTTTAGTTACGTACGCATTTTTGACCTCGGTTTCTCAATGCAACAATCAATTTGAAATTATTGATTGCCGCAAGTGCACACTATCAAAGCATGTTTAAATAATTGTGGTGAGAGGTAAGCAACAGGGTATTTGGCTCGCAACCGATGTGATGTCCTTGCTTTCATGGGCGTTACGTACGCTAACTTGTGACACATTGCTTGAAACAGAGAATTAAGGGTATGTTTCTGTTCGACACGTATAAAAACATGCATTTAAAAAATATATATGTTGCCATCTTGTAATTTTGAGCAAACACATGACATAATTCATTATAAAAGAATAGGCTATTATAAAACCGTTAAAGTCCATTATGTAATGTTATAAGAATATGAAGGTTAAGATGTCGGCAAATGAATACCAAGCCGAAATATGAAAATATGTTTGGATATAAAGTCAAGCCGGAAAGTCTGCACACCCCTTTCACCTTGTCCACGTTTTATTATGTTACAGACATATTCTACAATAGATTGAGTTAATTTTTTGTCTCAAAATTCTACACAAAATAGCCCATAATGACAAAGTGAAAACACATTTGTGATAATTAATAAAAAATCTAAATGTAAAATATCATATGTACACAAGTGTGCACACCCTTTAATATGACACCCAAAAGTGAGCTGAGGTGCATTTAGTTTCCACTGATACTGCTTGAGATGTTTCTACAACTTAATTGGAGTCCACCTGTGAAATTCAATTGATTGGACATGATTGGGGATTGCCAACACCTGCCTATATAAGGTCCCACAGTTGACAGTGCATGTCAGAGCAAACTCCAAGCCATGAGGTCAAAGGAATTATCTGCAGACCTCAGAAACAGGATTGTGTCAAGACATAGATCTGGAGAAGGGTACGGAAAAATCTCTGCAGCTTTACAGGTCCCAAAGAGCACAGTGGCCACCATCATTCGTAAATGGAAGAAGTTTGGAACCACCAAGAATCTTCCTAGACGTGGCCACCCGGCCAAACTGAGCAATCGGGGAAGGACGGGCCTTGGCCAGGGAGGTGAGCAGGAACCCGAGGGTCACTCTGACAGAGCTCCAGCGTATCCTTGTGGAGATGGGAGAACCTTTCAGAAGATCAACCATCCAGGCAGCACTCCACCAATCAGGCCTTTATGGTAGAGTGGCCAGACGGAAGCCCCTCCTTAGTAAAAGGCACATCACAGCCCGCTTGGAGTTTGCCAAAAGGCACCTAGAGGACTCTCAAACCAGGAGAATCAAGATTCTCTGGTCTGATGAAACCAAAATTGAACTTTTTGGCCTGAATACCAAGCGTCACGTCTGGAGGAAACCAGGCACCGCTCATCACCTGGCTAATACCATCCCTACAGTGAAGCATGGCAGTGGCAGCATCATGATGTGGGGATGTTTTTCAGCAGCGGGAACGGGGATCTAGTCCTGATAGAGGGAAAGATGAATGCAGCTAAGTACACCGAGATCCTTGAAGAAAACCTGCTCCAGAGCGATCTGGACCTCAGACTGGGGCGAAGGTTTACCTTTCAACATGACAACGACCCGAAGCACACAGCCAAGAGAACAAAGGACTGGCTTCAGTGAAAGTCGGTGCATGTCCTTGAGTGGCCCAGCCAGAGCCCAGACCTGAATCAAATTGAACATCTGTGGAAAGAGCTGAAAATGGCTGTGTACCGACGCTCCCCATCCAACCTGACGGAGCTTGCCAGGATATGCCAAGAAGAATGGGCAAAAATGTCCAGAAACCAGTGTGCCAAGCTCGTAGCTTCTTTCCCAAGATGCCTTGAAGCTGTAATCGCTGAAGCTGAAGGTGCGGCAACCAAGTATTAGGCTAAGGGTGTGCACAGATATGTAACCCCTAAATAACCTATTTTTGTCAGTAAAATAAAATTGCATATTTTCTAAAAACCTGTTTTCACTTCGTCATTATTGGCTATTGTGTGTAGATGTTTGAGGCAAAAAATTAACTCAATCTATTGTAGTATAAGTCTGTCACGTAATAAAACGTGGAGAAGGTGAAAGGGGTGTGCAGACTTTCCGGCTTGACTGTATATGTATATTTAGTCTATGGTTTTATTATTTTCTTTTTTTTTTTTTTAAATTTGTTTCTGATTTTTTCCCTTTTTCTCCCAATTTGGTAGCCAATTGAACCCCTATTCTAATTCAATTCCCCCCCATGTAGCAACCGCTAGAGAACCACTGCTACACAACCCCGTCAATCGGTATTAGTTGTGGAGCTCGTGGCCATGTCCTCTACAGGGCGTAGCTCCGCGAGCTCCTGACCGTGACACGCCCTAGGTCCCCGTGCGCAGCGATTCTCTCCGAGCCCCTCCCCCCACCCGGAAGCAGCCGCCAATTGCTGCTTCCACTGGGCGCCGGCCACGCTCGGATATGGCAGGACCGGGGCGCGAACCCCGATCCTCGGAGCACAACTGCGCTGACTGAAAGTCAGCGCTTTTACCGTTGAGCTAACGCGGCAGCCGGTTTTATTATTTTCTAATAAATATAGGCCTGACATTAGTTTCTAAGATGTAGGCATGACATTACTGGTGCGTGTTCCTCCACTTCCTTGCGTGTTCCGTTACGTTATGAACGCCCGCCTCTTCCATTACCCAAAGGAGACAAGCTTGCATATTGTTGAGGAACGCGACCCAAAAATCATAATACGTAGCTAGATTCTCGTGTAGCCTACTGCATTCCATATATCATTAAACTTGAGTTTTGGATGGTGTTTTTTATTGCTAATATTTACTTTCAGCAATATTTTTCCAGAGTTTATCTCATGTGCAATACCATTCATCTCTATTCCCTGATGACACAATACATTAACCATGGCCAATTTCATTGATATTTCACTCATTTCAGTATGAGATTCTTCTGTTTACAGGACATTAAAAAATGTTGCTTTATCGTTATAATTGACAGAGATTTGACGTGAACAATGCAATGTCTGTATAATTGATGTCAATTAGTGCCATTCTGGCTTGGGCTTTTATCCTAATCTTTTGGGAACTGTTTGTGTAAGTATTGAACCTGAAAATAACATTTGTATTGGTTTTTGAACAAAAAAAGATTTTGGCCTCCATGGCACACTATTGTGTGCAGTATCATCAGTGTTGGGGAGTAGTGAACTACATGTAATTAAACTAGTAGTTTAACTACATTTTGCAGTAGCTTGCTGGTATTTCAACTACATTCATATGTGCATCGTGATTCAAGTAGTTAAATTACTTTTTTGCCATTTTTTGTGTAGTTAACTACTGAAACTACAACTTGGAATTTGGTCCTTGTTGATCCAGATGGGATTGTTTTGTTTGACAGGTTTAGGTCTCAGGGGTATTCCAGGAAGCTGGATTTGTCAGCTCACCTGTGAAAAATATTTGGCCATAGTTTTTAATGTTTTGAATCTGAATTTGTAAAATGAAACTTTATTATATTAGGTCATATTATTAGTCATAAGTATTGATTTTTGCTATGTATTAACAAATGTTCAGAGAAGTTGTTGCATGCTATTTTAGAAGTTACCTGGCTGAGTAATCCTGCTTGGTGCAATGCTCCCACCTGGACTTTAGCTTCTGGAAGGCAGGTGTCTGACTGATGGACATTGTATACAAAACCAAAGCTGACATTCCTTGCACTTTCCCATGAATAGTGGGGTATTTTATTTTTTTGGTTTATGTATGACCTGTGAACAAGTGGGCACTTTTTGCAATAAACTCAATTGAGTGGCATGTTTTGCTGGCATGTGACTTTTGTATTATATTTTGTTATAATTTTACATCACATGTACATTGTCAATTTGATCAGTAGTTTTAACTACTTTTTCTAAGGAGCTTTCGTTAACCAAACTAGATTTCTCCCTCGGTGGGGGGGGGAGATAATCGCGAAAGTTAGAATTTTACGACGCCCATTTGGGAAATGATTAACACTATTGATACAAGAAGTTTGACACCAAAACCAACTCTGTATCTTAAAATAAACCCCCCCACCCCTTGAAAATGAAAAAAATAAAATAGAAAATTGCGTTTTCTGGCTTTTCCGCCATGTGTAGACTAGTGTTTTTTTCTGTTAATACTAGTGTGTATAAATAATTTCACTTCATTTAGAATACTTTGTTAACAATTTAATTTCAATTTGAAAACATTCAGAAAACATTAATTTTTCATTATTATTGAGTCACAGTGGCATGGAAACGACTTAGGAAGATGCCAGTCTCTCAAGACTTTGTTGGAATTTCTCATATTCCAGAATGGTTCTGTCATTCCTCCTGCCCAGGTAGGACATGAGGGCATCTCTAAATTGCTGTGTAGTTTTCATCCTCCTCTTCCCATTGGGCAGTATCATCTGGATTCGGAAGATGGGGTCAACTCTAGGCAGAAGCATGGTGCTCTTTCTGGCAAACTGGACCTCGGGCTTCATCCACTGCTGCTTAGCATTGTTGTCCAGAGTTTCATCCATGAGGAACTTCTCTACTTCTCCACTGTCTGTGAAGGGGCCACCACTAGATTTCAGTGTGTCCAGCATGTCCAGTCTTTTCCTTTCCTTTCTCTGAGCCATCTCCTGTTCCTGTTCTGCCCCATTCTCAAACTTCTCCTTCATGTGTTTACTCCATTTGAGTTCAACCTCCCTTTTAGCTTGGGCTGCTGCCTTGAAGCCCCTGAAGGAGGGAGGCTGTCCAGCCCTCAGCTCCTGGCTCTTCTGCAAGATGATTGACCTGCTGACTGCATTCAGTGTGCCTAGCTTTCTCAGTCTGTTGTCCACCTTGCCACATTGTCTTTCCATGCCAATGTTGTGCACAGGGGTTCCATCGATGTTACTCGCCTGATCGCTCATGGGGTAGTCCATTTTGAAGGCCTTCTCATCAATTCCATAGTCCCTCCTCTGTCTGGCCAGGACAGTCTGTAGGTGGGGCAGCATTAGGTTGGTCAGCTTCTTCACTTCCTCCAAGTGCTCTGCAGCTAGGTCAGACACAGAGGTCAGGACCTCCTCCTTGTAGGTCTTCTTTACGCCACTGAATAGATCATCAGATGCCCAAGCCTGTATGCAGTCCCTTGTAGAACTCCCTGAGCTGAGTATGGGTAGCATCCTTCTCTATGGTCCTGGCATAGAAGGGCTCCACCAAGTGCACACCCAGGCAGGCAAACACCACAAGGGCCACTTTGAGGTAGGGAAGCTCCATCACTTCCCTGACCAGGCAGGCTAGGCGGTTGTTGATGTGAGGATTCTGGCTTAGGAACTCTGCCAGATGGTCATAGTGGTATATTAGGACTGCTGCTGCCCTGGAGAGGCACCCAAACCTACTATCTTTGTAGGCAAACAGCACACTTGATATCTGCCTTTGCTCAAGGAAGAGGAGGAATTGCTTGTAGCGGTTCCAGGGCTTGTGAGCGAATTCAGGAGCCACCAACTTGAGGCACATGTCTAGTGCTTGTCCAGCCACACTGACATTCTTGCTGTCTCCCTCCAGATCCACCATGAAACACTTCAGCACTTGCTCCATCTTCATATCTGCCTCCACCAGCCGCATAACCTTATTCATGGCACTGCTGAAGCCCAGTGTAGTGTGGGTGCCACAAAAGAGCTGCCCTGCTGGTACTTCCAGGTTGTACATCTCTGCCAGCAGCATTGAAAACCCCTTGTTGTGCTCTGTACTATCTGTCATATGTGCATTACATTACATTACAGTCATTTAGCAGACGCTTTTATCCAAAGCGACGTACAGTAAGTGCACATAGAAAGGTCATCGAAGTAACTACAGAACAGATAAGAAAGCACATTATTCCCATACAGTATCAGCTATCCCTAGTAACGAACACAATGCAGTTCACAGTGAACTGGGTAAATCAGTAAATCAATCTACTACAATTCTATTCTAAATAGTATAAACTTGAATACACAGTTCAACAAGAAGACATACCATGAGGTCCTAGATAAGTATTAGTCCAGGTGGAGCCTGAAAAGGTGTGTTTTAAGGCCACGACGGAAAGCAGGCAGGGTTGGTATTGAGCGTAGGGGAATGGGAAGTTCGTTCCACCACTGGGGAGCTAGGGTGGAAAAGCTCCGCAGTCGGGAGGAGCGAGCGCCATTGACATGGAGGGGGGGAAGTGCGAGGCGCCCTGCTGTAGATGAGCGAAGTGGTCGAGCAGGAACATAGGTCTGGATCAGGTCCTGCAGGTAGACAGGGCCTGTCCTATTAGCTGCAGTGTGGGCCAGGGTCAGAACTTTGAACCTGATCCTAGCTGCAACTGGCAGCCAGTGGAGTGACCTCAACAGGGGGGTGACATGTGAAAATTTCGGGAGGTTAAACACAAGCCGGGCAGCTGCGTTCTGGATCAGTTGAAGAGGGAGTATGGCGCAGGCTGGTAAGCTTGCGAGCAGGGAGTTGCAGTAGTCCAGGCATGAGGTGACCATAGTCTGGACCAGAAGCTGGGTGGAGTAGGTGGTCAGGTACGGTCGAATCCTCCTGA
Source organism: Ilyophis sp. 1 JC-2022 (assembly GCA_022702515.1). Taxonomy (NCBI): domain Eukaryota; kingdom Metazoa; phylum Chordata; class Actinopteri; order Anguilliformes; family Synaphobranchidae; genus Ilyophis; species Ilyophis sp. 1 JC-2022. The sequence continues at coordinate 36,089,701 of CM040395.1, forward strand.
TGTTGTACAGGAGGAACCTGCAGGACCGTGCCGTCGCCCTGATGTGGTCTTTGAAGTCCAGCTGGTCGTCTAGGACCACCCCCAGGTTCCTTGCAGAGCGGGAGGCAGCCACCACGGTCCCGTCAACGGTGATGGAGAGGTCAAGTAGCGGGGAGGTTTTATATGGCATGAAGAGGAGCTCTGTCTTGTCGAGGTTGAGCTTCAGGTGATGGGTAGTCATCCACTCAGAGATGTCGGCCAGACAAGCAGATATCCTCTCCTTCACCTGTTGGGTAGAGGGAGGGAAAGAAAGGAAGAGTTGAGTATCGTCAGCATAACTATGGTATGAGAAGCCATGTGAATTGATTACTGAACCAAGAGACTTTGTATAAATGGAGAACAGCAGAGGACCAAGTACAGATCCCTGCGGGACTCCTGTAGACAGGGGATGAGGTGCAGAAACAGAACCCTTCCAAGAGACTTGGTAGGATCTATCAGTGAGGTACGATACAAACCAGGAGAGGGCAGTCCCAGAAATGCCCATCTCAGAAAGTGTAGAGATCAGGAGTTTGTGGTTGACCGTGTCGAATGCTGCAGACAGGTCAAGTAGAATCAGGACAGAGGAGAGGGATGAGGCTCTAGCATTGGAGAGTGCCTCGGTCACGGCCAAGAGAGCAGTTTCCGTGGAATGTCCGGTTCTGAAGCCGGACTGATGGGGGTCAAGCAGGTTATTCTGGTGGAGAAAAACAGACAGTTGGTTATGGACAGCTCGTTCAAGGGTTTTGGACAGGAAGGGCAAGAGAGATACAGGATGGTAGTTCCTGACATCAGAGGGGTCCAAGCTAGGTTTTTTTAAGAGTGGGGTTACACGGGCAGTCTTAAAAACAGCAGGAACATGGCCACAGGTTAGGGAGGTGTTGATAATAGAAGACAGATATGGAACAAGCTCAGCGGATATTGACTGGAGGACTGCCGACGGGACGGGGTCCAGCGCACAGGTGGTTGCGCGCTGGTGCGTCATGAGTTGGAGTGCATCTACAAGCTTATACACATCCTCCACACTGACACCTTTCTTGACAGTTTAACTCAAACTAGAGCTTGCCAGCTATCTTAATGTAAGCTACCAAATATGCTAACTTAAAGTAACAGTTAGCTACCAAATATACTAGCTTAATATAACAGTTAGCTACCAAATATTCAAGCTTAATGTAACAGTTAGCTACCAAATATGCTAGCTTAAATTAATGTAACAGCTACCAAATATTGGAGGCAACTATAGGAAAATTTCTGTTAGAATAGTGTGGGACTCTGTAATGAGTATATATAATATATATATAGAGAATTGGTGCATAAGCAGGTTTATATGAATGTGTGTCTGAAGGAGAGAACGTACAGCCAACCACCGGATGATCTGACCTGTGGGATTAAAGGTCAAGGGAGTATCTTGGTGGGAAGTTGGTGATAAAACTGAGAAAACAATCATGTGATGATCTGTGTGACAGGAGGTCAGGGAATTACTTAAGTAAGCAGTTAAGGGAAGGACTGAGAAGATACCCAGATAAGGATAACCACATGTGCACATCAATATGTTATAGACGTTTTTATGATTGCTGAATAAGATAGAAAACCTATGAAGTAATGCATATATTAAGGAGGTCTCAATGTATGCAGCAGGCGATTGGCCATCAGACATTCTAAGATAGGAGGGCCTATACATGTTTTAACTGTATAAAACCTGTGGAATAAGGCTGAAAGGGTGTGACTTCATGAACTCACCCGGCTTTGTTAATCACTAATAAAGTTTGTATGGAAATGGCAAGCTCCTGTCTCTGAGAGAAATCTTCTAAGAGAAAAAAGACACAACACAACCGGCCGTAATCCTGTTAAATTTATGTAATTTTGTAAAACCTGTGGCAACTCTGTTAAACGGTTTGTTGAATTGCACCACATACCTTTAGGAATTAAACTTTCTGCTTCCCCATCAACATGAGTGTGTGTCTATGTCCACTCATTAGCCTGGCTTCAGCAATGCAGTGCACAGCAGCTCCCCAGAGAAGGAATAGTCCATTCATCTGTATTTTCGTTTTTCTGTATTTTTTTTGACATTTCGTTTTTTGGGCGGGGTGGGGGGTTTATTTCATGCTAGGTACCCACTTCTTATACAAAATATCTTTCAAATGACCCAATGCGTCACCACTGAAATGGGTGTAATCAGTTTCCAAAAAAATTTTTTTTTTGACTCAACCCCCCTACCTCGGGTAGCTTTGCTGTAGTTCAACTTCTTCCAGTGTGAAGTAATTGGTAGCTTGCAAAGCTATGCTTTCTAAGTAGCTTCCCCAACACTGAGTGTCATATTATATATACAGTAGGCTACCACAAAAAGGCATACATTTTTCTACTAGAATTTATTGATTTATGCAATCTGCTGACCATCACTGCACTTCAAACTGGTAAATATTCAGCCTAATCCAGCCCAATCCCGCCTCTGGTCACGAAAATAACAAAATTCTGTAGCCACGCCCAGTGCCCCATGTGCAGCGCATGTCTATTATCTATGAGGGGCCGTTTAGGCCATATTTCAAACTTTGTTTGCATATACACATGAAAAACACTCACACATACATGCATACTACTGTACTGTAAACACTCATACATACGCATGTGAAACACTCGCATATACATACATACTCCCAGGGCCGGCGCTAACCTTTTAGTAGCCCTAGGCAAGATCTGTAGATGGTGCCAACCCCCCCCCCCCCTCCCCCTGTCACCTCACACTCAATTTTCCGAATTGTCGCGTACTTAACAGATTTTTTTACTCAATACTACTTAATACTAGTGATGGGCAGTTCGGCTCTTTTTTCTGAGTCGGCTCTATTCGTACCATTCAGTTTGAAGAGTCGGAGTCGGAGTCGGAGTTGCCATTTTGGTACTTCCGGTTAATACAGAAGAGCTGTTTGAGCCGCATCTTTGAGCCGCATCTTTTTCTTTCAGCGGCGCTACTCGCGAGCTGGAATTAGAAGCTGTTTCAGACAGCAGACCCTAGCTGGTAACAAAGTAGACAAAATAAATTTGTAAACTAGCCTTGATATTTTATTCAGTCCCAAATCATCTGAATGATACTCATTGCTAATATTCTCAATTTACAGTAGCCTACTGTCTCAAGCTAGTTTGTAATCGCAGGTTACGTTTATTTACGACTTTCCCATCTCCGTTTTTTCGATCATAGATTGTAACATTAGATCTTACAGGTAATAATAGACATTGAATGGTTATATTTGTATAGAGCTATTTAATCTATGCTAATATTAATCTTATATTTTTTATCAGATCCCAGAATCCAGTAGTCTAGGTCTACTGAAAATTAGGTGGATGGAAGACTGTATAAGAGAGATAGCCAGCCAAATTGGACAAACAAGCCAGATATTTATTGTGTGTGTCAGCGTGTACATATGATGTACAGGAGCCTGTGTCGTTTATTTATTTGGACACCATAAGGTTATTTAAATGTGTTTATTTTAACTGTACTTTATTTATTATATCATACGCAATTGTAGGCTATTTATTCTGTTCACTGTTGTTGTTGGTCAAGAGTTCTAAAATAAAAATGCCACCACTTTAAATAAGTCTTTTCTGTCATTTTTTTGTAGCCTAATCTAGCTGAACACAATCGCAATATCGCAAATTTGGCCTAATTGTTTCATCGTTGACTGGAATTCGGTTGCAATTCTCGCAAAAAGTTTAATAATTTCGTAATATACAGTCGGCGTCTCGGAATATCATTAGATATAGGCTAACATAATTCCTTTGTCAATAGGGTTTCCGTTTGAATCACGCTGAGTAGTAAACCCGATTAATAGCATAATGATGTACTTCAATTTGCCCTTTATTAAAACCACAGAACTCTATAAGAACAGTTATGTGGTTAAAACTCGAAAATGACTTTGGTTTGTGTCACGGCTCTGGTTCCGGCTGTCTGGAGCCGTGGAATATTGCTACGGCTCATGGCTCTTAAATTGAGTCGAGTTGATTTCGTGCTGATCAGTTGGGTAGTATAGCTACTGTAGCTACGTATCTTTCTTTTAACCATTAGTAGTCATAATAACTTTGGAATGAGCTGGGGCGATTATTAACTTCACAAAAGTGTGTGCAATATTGTTAGATCAAATTAAAAATATATATATTCTTACGTAGGTTCTAACTTAGCAATCAGAAACTGCGCGCCGCGCATTAACCAGTGCTGAGTGTCTCGGGGGAGTGTCTCCCGGCTGTAGTAGAAAGCAGGCAGAGTCAGAGCCAGAGCCGAGAGCCGAGAGCCGAGAGCCAGAGCCGAGAGCCGAGAGCCGAGAGCCGAGAGCCAGAGCCGAGAGCCGAGAGCCGAGAGCCGTGAGCCGTGAGCCGAGAGCCAGAGCCGTTTGAGCCGCATCTTTGAGCCGCATCTTTTTCTTTCAGCGGCGCTACTCGCGAGCTGGAATTAGAAGCTGTTTCAGACAGCAGACCCTAGCTGGTAACAAAGTAGACAAAATAAGTTTGTAAACTAGCCTTGATATTTTATTCAGACCCAAATAATCTGAATGATACTCATTGCTAATATTCTCAATTTACAGGCGGCAGTGTAGTATAATGGTTAAGGAGCTGGACTTGTAACCGAAAGGTTGCAGGTTCGATTCCCAGGTAGGACACTGCCGTTGTACCCTTGAGCAAGGTACTTAACCTGAATTGCTTCAGTATATATCCAGCTGTATGAATGGATAAATGTAATAAGAAGTTGTGTAAGTCGCTCTGGATAAGAGCGTCTGCTAAATGCCTATGATGTGATGATGATGATGATGTACAGTAGCCTTCTGTCTCAAGTTAGTTTGCAATCGCGGGTTACGTTTATTTACGACTTTCCCATCTCCGTTTTTTCGATCATAGATTGTAACATTAGATCTTACAGGTAATAATAGACATTGAATGGTTATATTTGTATAGAGCTATTTAATCTATGCTAATATTAATCTTATTTTTTATCAGATCCCTAGGTCTACTGAAAATGAGGTGGGTGGAATACTGTATAAGTGAGATAGCCAGCCAAATTTGACAAACAAGCCAGATATTTATTATATGTGTCAGTGTGTGCATATGATGTACAGGAGCCTATGTCGTTTATTTATTTGGACACCATAGGGTTATTTAAATGTGTTTATTTTAACTGTACTTTATTTATTATATCATACACAATTGTAGGCTATTTATTCTGTTCACTGTTGTTGTTGGTCAATAGTTCTAAAATAAAAATGCCACCACTTTAAATATATTTGCTGTCATTTTTAGTAGCCTAACCTGTCATTTTGAAGTATTTGCTGTCATTTTTAGTAGCCTAACTTAGCTGAACACAATCGCATATTAATTCTGTTTTATAGCCTACTGCAATTTCCTCGTAAACAGCCAAATGTATTAATATAATAATAAACAGTTGGCTATTAAAGTGTCGACGTCTCGGAATATAATTAGATAGCCTATTAGGTACAGAATTCCTTTGCAAATATGGTTTCTGGTTGATACACGCTGAGTAGGCTAAACTCGATTATTGATGCTGTCGCCTGCAGCATTTCTTTTCCTCTCCGTTAAAACTTGAAAGGGCTTTGTTTGTTTCACGGCTCTGAGTCGAGGTGGTTTCGTGCTGATCCGTAGTATAGCTACTGTCCCTACGTATCTTTCTTTTAACGATTAGTCGTTATAATAACGTTGGAATGAGCTGGGGCGATTATTAACTTCACAAAAGTGTGTGCAAAATTGTTAGATCAAATTAAAATGTATTCTTACGTAGGTTCTAGCAATCAGAAACTGCACGCCGCGCATTACCACTGCTGAGTGTCTCGGGGGAGTGTCTCCCGGCTGTAGTAGAAAGCAGGCAGAGTAAGAGCCGAGAGCCGAGAGCCAGAGCCGAGAGCCGAGAGCCAGAGCCGAGAGTCGAGAGCCGTGGGTTAGCACGATTCCCTCGAACTGGCGAGTCGACTCAGACGACTCAGCATAAAGAGTCGACTCATAATACCGATTCGTTCGCGAACTGCACATCACTACTTAATACTCCTCAATAGTAGGCAAGTGTGCTGATTCAGACAAGGAATCCTTATGGGAGAAATAAATATTACCGAAATTACTGACATGCAGGGCTGTTTGTAGACTGCTTTGATTGGGGGTCGTCAAGAGATGTTGGTGGGGCACAAGGTGGAACAAGTGGGGTGTGGGGGTCCTCCCCCAGAAAATTTTGAGCCTTTTAAAACAATTTTCCTGCATTTCTACACAACCTCACACAGGGCATTTTCTAAAATAAAATGTTCTATTTATTAACATTTTGGAGAAGATATATGTAGCTCGAAGCTATATAGGCGAGATTTGAGCTGCTTTCATATAAAGCTAAAGCTATGGTAGGCTTATCAGTACATTAGTGGATAAGATCATTTTGAACCCACCCCCCCCCCCCCCTTATAGGAGCACAACTTTATTTATGCCCAATAATAGCAGATATTATATATCTAATCTTATATGGAAACCAGTATATTAAAGATGAGCTGTAGTCCTTCATCATCCTTCATCGTCTCTGTGCTATTTATTATTTACATGTGAAACTAAGATACTGTAATTGGCTCATCATAATGAGTAATGTGATTATTACGTTTGTGCTTTTAATAAAAAAATTTAAAACAAATCTTTTCGCTATAGTTCGCTACTTGGCTATACCCCATGACGTGCCTGTACTGCACCATGAGCCACATCTGGACTTTTTTTTGCATTTTTTCTTTTTTAAATATAGAGATTTAAAAAACCATGTAACAAGAAATCATACCAAAAACAGCCGCCTGGTTTTCAAGAGCCTACCCTCTACCTGTACTGTGACCACTGTGTCGTGATACGAATCGTAGCGTGGCCTATCATTAGTGGAGTGTACCGTTAGCTTACATCCCTAATAGCGAGCTAGCTAGTTAGCTGTATACCTTTGATTGAATAAATGTCAATAAACACACGGGCTGCATTCCAATCCCTTATTTTAGCCGTACTTTTCTTCTCGGTCCTCACCTGACCCAGAAATCAATTGAGGTCCGCCATCTTAAGGACATTTCAAACTGCTAAATGCTCCAGCGAGGAGTGCGGAAAGTGGCAGCTCCCGGGCTTATAGTATATATAATATAGAGACAGCGATGCCAATAGAAACCAACGGGGAGCACATCCGAACCAGAACGTTTTAATTTTGCGCTCATCTCACATGCACAGTTGTGTCCAGTCAAGTCACATGTACAACGAGAAAGGCGCAGAAAGGCCCAGTCAAGGAGAAGGGTGTACCTGCAATACCAGAGCAGTGCAGTCTCAGGACCCTAGAGTCCTACGCATGCCCAAGAGAAACAGGAAGATGGACGACATGGACGACAATCTGAATGTGAGTACAAAACTGAATGTGAATCAAAGTGAAAGTTTTATTTGTTTAACGTTAAAAACAATTCTGGTGTCTTGAATTGGACAGCAAAGTTAACGTTAGCTAGCTAGTCGAAGTATGAGTAGCTAACATTATGTATGTAACGTGAACGTTAGCGAGAATCTGACATGGTTTCGAGAGTTAGCCAGAGTGTATGGCAATGGATCTAACGTTAGCATTAGGTTGGGCATGTAATGTTAGCTAGCTAACGTTAAAATAGATCTTGCTAGCTAACATATCTAATGTTTAGCTAAATAGAAGCTTATGATAGTCTTTGCTAACGTTAATGTTTGATTCCAAGATAATTGAAACGCATTTAAAAGGCACTACAAACAATCAGCTGTTATAACGTTAGTTTACCGATAGCTTGCTGCAAAACGAACTAACGTTGATGTTAGCCTCATTTGTTTAATTAAACCGTCAACTAAACTTCAAAAGATGATAAGAGCATGTCGATATGATCTGTGTCTGTCAGCTACATTACATCAGCAGTACTGTCTTCAGTGTAAATGTTTGTTTAATACTAATTGTTTTACCATTTTAATGAAGTTTAAATAATCTTAATAATTAGCTAAACTGTTCTGACTGCCTGTTTACCCCCACAGTATGCGTTATCAGCCAGTCTCTTCATTTGGACATTGTTTTGTAATGTTGTGTATTTTTAATAGTCCGTTATTATGTATTCTGCATCTATATGCTTACACTACATATACGTCTTAGATTCTGTCATGTGGTGATTTCACAGACACAGATTAAGCTCAATCCAGGACAGAATATTCAAAATGTCTTTTGGTCCAGTACTAGGCTGAATTTGTGTCAGTGAAATTAACTCTTAGTGTCAATAACCTCCAATGAGATGGAATGTACAACGCTGGGAACATTAAAGTGAAGCCTCTGAAAATGGCCATGTACTTCCCTGCGCAAATAAAAGTTATTCGTTTTCAATTTTGTGCAGCCATTGGTGGCTGTGAGAAATCAACGCCTTGGCATAGTCTATAAGTCTCTGGAACTCTACTGGAGGGAAGCAACACCATTCTTCCAAAATAATGTTATATTGGGTTGAGATCTACTGGCTGCAAAGGCCATAGCATATGATTCCCATCATTTTCGTACTGTAAGTCACTGTATTTGCCTCATAAAATAAATGCATTTTGATGAGCTCTATCTAGTGCCAAAAGAACACCTGAAATCATGAACAGTATTGAATAAAGCAACAAAACAAATATCTAACGCAAAAGTTATGGTCTTTTTGCAGCCAGAGGTCAAATTCTTCATACAGCTTTATTATCGACATGCTAGAACTGCGATCCTACCATGGTTGCACTGTTGGGGTCATCCAATTCGGTAGTTGGCGCTGTGGCGAAAAACTAGGGTCCTGAGACTGTCCCTTACACTGCACTGCTCCGGTATTGCAGGCACATACTATTGCAGTGAAGTCACATGTACAACGAGGAAGGCGCAGATAGGCTAAAATAAATAATACAACAACAAAAAAACTTATCTTTGTGTGGTAATAACCCAAAAAATTACTTCGGAAAAATAAATTATTTTTTAAATAAATATAATTCACAGAGTTAACATCATTATATTAATGGAAATATAAAAAATTTGCTGTCAAAAATTAATGGAGCCCAATGGGAAAACTGGCTTTTTGAGCGCAAATCATAGATATCAGCAGAGGGCGACAGAGGGTGCTGAGGCTGAGACCCGAAAGCTGGCCCCTTGCTCCCGGGGAATCCTTCAGTGAGGAAACACTAGTGCAGCCTTTGCGGAAGTCTACTCGAAACGCGTGACGTGTTCCACAACCACATCTGCCACGGTTTAAAAACATGGCGGGACCACTCCTACACAAATGTAAGTGCTTACCATTCCTTTCTATTTATTTTAAAAAGCGCTTTAATTTATAATGTCACTCATTCTTTCGGACAAACGAAAGGCAAGTTTATTCATGAAAAAAGAGACATTGTAGTTCAGTGTGTAAGCATAAAATTTCAGATGTTGTTGTGTCCCATATAGTTGTTTGTTAGCTAACGTTACTGCATAGGAAACGCAAGCTTCAATTAACCCATGTCCTTTCAAAACTGTATAAAATTTCCCCATATATGTAGGCTATGCAATAGGCCACGTCACGTTTAGCCTGTGTTCACTCTGTTGAATGCATCGCGGCAAGTAGGCTAACTGAGAAATAGGCTCTACAGTTGCTGCTCGTTTTCCAGTGCAACAACTGAAACATGAACACGCAGCTGCCTTGCGTTCAAAATATTTTCTTCTTCACTCTTGTATGACTGAGAAATAATAATGTAATTTCAGTCTATGTTTCTGCATTTGCTGTCTTTGACCGATGAAATTCATATTAGTCTAGCTTATTAGGATAGGCTACTATTTTGCATCATGTCATGTCTGAAATATGGGCTTGTGAAGCCCCTTGACACATGCCATTGTGATTTAGGGCTATGCACAGACATTACTAGCTGGTTTTTACTTGCAGGTCTGTTGTGTCATTTACAGGGACAAACTGTTCACGGGGAAGAGACATACTGCTATAAAAAGCTTGAGTGAATCATCAGTGACATTCTATAATGTGTGATGTCACATGTAACTAAAATATGTTATACAGAAACATTGGCAATAAGCCAAAAAAGTGTTCATTTCTTTTTTTCTTGCAGGACCACATCACTGTCCATATTGGATATGCTTGCCTATACTCTTATATTTAGCATGACTTGGTGTTCCCAATGTATGATAATCACCGTAAGATATCCATAAGGAGTTACATGTGGGTATCCCCTTACTTATTAGGCTGCTCTTAATAAAACCATGATTGCTTTGTAGGGATGCAAATTTAAAGGAATTTCCTTAATCGATAGTTGTTAACCTTAACAAACAATAGTTGATTAATTGATAACATAAAAGCTAAATATAGCTTATGATATACAGAATACTAAATGCATGTTATATTCCTCAATCAAAGATTTATTGTAACATTTGAGAAACAGGCATTATTGTAGCGTAACAAAAATAGAATATGAAGGCGTGTATAGGCTACTTCAACAGAAAATAAATTGCGCTCCGTCTCATCTGTTGCAAGCGAAACCGTTGCTCCGCTAGCCGCTAGCAGCATTAACATAATCTCTCTTGAAATGGAAAGGTGACAGTTAAACTAGTAGACCTAGCCTTGAACAGTCAACTTAAATCATAGGCTATTATGTTTTGAATAGGCTCCTCATATGCAGATAGACCTACGTATTTTTATTCAAGAACATTTAAGCTACGTGGTCGGGAGCGAGTCGTGTGCGCGACCCGTTTATTCGCTCTCGAAATCCCTCACCGTCAATGGTGCTTATTGGCATCATGTCCTTTTCAACCATCAACCTCTGAGTAATACCCTCCGCTCGTCTATCGTCACATACCCTCTTTGCTAACACTGAGGTGATGGTAGGTTGCGATCCACTTTGTCCTGACAGCACGGTTGGATGTACGCTTTTCAGGTGGTAGGCTACATTAACGAAGTAGTTATACTTCAAAACAGCACCACAGGTATTGCAATGGGCATCATAGTTTTGCCCGCTTAATTTTTGTGTCTTCTTGTGTAGGCTCAACTTCACGGCTTACCCTGCGTTCTCACATCCAGCAACTTCGGTCGCCCAGTCGCCGGAAGTCCATTCATTCTCTATGAAGTTGAGCGACGGTCAGCGACCTGAGCGACTAGGAAACTGAGCGACCAAAATCGGCCAATAAATGTTGCCCGCAACTTAACGTTTGAGTGACCATCGGCCGTAACAGCCAATCAGAGTTCCACACTTTATATTTCCCCAACCGACACGAAACCATTTTGTGAATAATTGTTCCGCCCGATTTCACTCAAATTGCAGCAATGGAGTAGCAGCTAATAATAATGGTCCAAGCCTACCACGTCCTGTTCAATGTATAACATAACCTTAAAGGATATGTGTAGCTGTTCTACCAATATCACATTGAGCCAAAAAATACATGTTGAGTTTTATACATACATCTATCTATGTATCTAGCGTAGATAGATAAAGATCGGTAGCTCGCGACAAAGATAGATATAGGCTAGCCTATCGCTAGCTAGCGAAAACACATCATTATCAGTGTCATGACATAACTATAAAGAATAGGATGCATCGCAAATATGTCTTTGTTATACGTAGGCTATTTCCGTTGTTTCTCTTTATCAAAAGATTGTAGCTGCACGAACTGACTTGGATGACACAACGGCAAGCTCTTGCCCCGCCCCAGCCTAGTAGAATTGACCGACTCAGCGACCAGTTGCTCGCTGTGAGAACGCAGCGTTACACTAGGCTGAATTTGGCGCACTCGCATGGAGACCTTAAACCATGATTACGTTTCACACAAAAACTCCCGTTGAAACAAGACCGCAGATTGTTCAGTTAATTGTTTCATTTGAAATCTTATCGATTAAATTCTTATTAGCAATTAATCGATAGTCGATTAATTGTTAACATCCCTATTGCTTTGTCATAGTAGCTTGCAACCATCTTCTCTGAGGTGTTCCAACATGTCAAGGCTACGTATGTTTACGGAATCACTCCTCTGCACCATGATTCATGTCTTGTGTTGAAGTATTCAATTGTATGCAAATGTTAACTTCTGATATCCCTAATGTAAGTGTGATAGCAAGAGGCATGCCTGCCCCTGTAAATGGATAACACATAAACATGTTATGGCATGGCAGTAATTGTTGTAGGGCACTTGGGTATGGTATGGTAACATGTGTTGTTTTCCTCAGTGAAAATTCTTCAGCAGATGGGCCTACAGGGACAGATGAGCCCCACCCAAATTGCAAAAAATGGGACAACCTCAAGCGAAAATATAAGGTGAGGTTCAATTTGTTATGTTTTTTTTTGCAAATTTGTAGTTTCTCTTACGTAGTGAAACAAAATTATGCCTGTGCAATAGGCTCACGGCTCACCTTCACCCTTGCATCTTTCCTTGTAGGCACTCAGATGCCCTGCTACAGGGACGGGCAGACAGGGCAAAGGCCACAGCAGCCACATGGCCATGGTTTACTGCAATGCATGAAGCCATCGGGGGGAGGCCATCTATTGACCTTCCTGTCCTGATGGACTCATGTGTTGCAGAAAATCCGACTCATGTGGCTGATGAGACCTCAGATGGCACTCTGCCTGTTCCCCACCCCCAAAAAGGAGAAGGACCAGTGAGGGAGCCGTTCTGCAGAGCTATTCAAGGCCACACTGGAAAGCTCAAACGGGTTACTGGATGTGTTTGAGAAAATGCTTAATAAAATGTAAATAGTTCATATAAGTGTTTGTCAATTTGTTTTTTACTTGTGTTTTTGCCTTTCATCTGAGTGCCCCATTCAGCAGCACAGAACAATTTGGGAGAAAAGAAATACACAAATACTAACAATTTTTTTCGTGTAAGCTTCAGGAGGGTAATACTTGGGCTATTTCTGGCTTATCGGTCTCTCTCTCTCTTTACTGGTAACTTTAAATGAATGTCTTCCTTTTTGTAAATTCTAAATTCATTAATGAATGTATAATTTGCAGTCATTATTCTAATTGACTGTTTTTCTTTTACTGAAATTATGTACTCTTAGGCCTGAATTAGACTTTGTTTTGACTGGTTTCTTCCACCAGGTTACTTCAATTACACGATTGTCATTTCTAATAATTATGAAATGTGAAATATATTTTTACTGCAGGATAAGTGAGGGGTTCGAGCACGCAATAGCGCCTGTGTTCAGTATTCAGAGTGCTGAACATTTTAACAAGGGCATTGACTGTTGGAAACACTGGATTCAGACATTTTACAGAATCCTCACTTCCCCGACAGGTGGTTGACATACATTGGTGTCAAAGTGGTATGCTTATAGTGTGTTTTGAAATAAATAAAGGTTGTAATGAAAATGTGGCACAGAAAAGATTATTGAAACTGATATGTTAGTATCCGGAAGTGATTTTATTAACATTAACATAACAAATAAAACAGATGTGGATTAACACTATGGACAGAGAAAGGGGCTGCAAGGGAGAATATACAAACATAACAAGAAACGGAGACACTAACAAAAAGTTCTCCTGTATAAATAATATATCAAACAATTGCCCAATTACATATAATCATGTTCATTCAGTGCAACTGGGCACACATTTGGAGCAGACAGTTGCCCCACCAGTCGGTCTCGCCGGCTATGTCCGCTTTGTTCCCCCCTCACTGGACGTGGTGGAGCCACACCAATATCACCAACATCCTCGATAGCCTCAAGGATGTCCCCCTTTGTCAGGCAGATGTTATGGAGCACGGCACATGCAGTGATGACCGTGGATACAAAGGTGTGGTCCACTTCCAGAGCCTTGAAGAGCAGGCACCTCCAACGCGTCTTCAACATGCCAAAAGCCCACTCAATTATGGAATGAGCCTTGGCATGGTGGTGGTTGAAGCGGCTCTGTACCCTCCCTTGCATTGGCTCCTGATATGGGGGGATGATGGCCACAGGATGGTCGATGCAGGGGTAGCCACCATCCCTCACAATGAAGTACCCTGGAGGTAGGGGCGGACAATAAGGACAAAATTATTTGTGCGATAATCACGGCAGTACATCACAATCGATGCGTTAGGTCATTTGTGAGTATACCCTGTGGTTCTGGTAGACCAAAATCCTATAATTGTCTTGGATTTTTAAAAGTCCATAATCACATGTCGTGCAGTCAGCTTTCATTAAGTAACTTCTCACAATTACAGGACAATTGGGAAGCACGATATGTCTATGAGAATGTGGGACAATATACAGCCCAACCTGGAGGAGGATACAGAGCCTCTTTGTCGATCCTGCTGTTCTTCAAGACTCTGGTGTTGTGGACAGAGCCAGGATACACCACAAAGGTGTTCAGAAACCTCCCCTTCCCATCACATACTGCATGCATCTGTATGGATGAGAAGAGTTTCCTATTGAGGTAATCCTGGCTGCTGGGTCCAGAGGGGGTCTTGTTGCGGACATGGCAGCCGTCGATGGCACCCACACATTTGGAGAACACTGGGCTGTTGGCTAGCTGCGCAAATCCTTGGCCAACCTCCTGTAGTTCTCCAGCAGTGGGCAGCCGAATGACCACCTGGCGAAGGGCAGCAATCTGGTTTACTCCAATGTGGACCAGTCGCCACACGGTGGTCTTGGGCATCTGGAAGGCCTGGCACCCCACACTGTAGGACAAACCGTGTGCCAACCAGTACACAGTTGCCAGGAGTGTGCTTATGTGGTGTGCCCAGCCATGTCTCCCCTCACGCAGCAGTAGCATTACCAATGCTTCCATGGAGCCATGGCTCAGATGGTAAATTAAAGTAAAGCTGGAGCACTGGCACAGTAGCATCTACTTGGGCATAATGCCCAGCTGGTGGATCGTCAACCTAAAAAACTGAAATGAAAAACATGAAGTGTGTACATGCAGCCTACAGTTCACACAAGTTGATTGATTGATTAACACCAAACCACAGTAGCCAAATGTAGTTTGTAGTCCTACATGCAGGAAAATATGTGGTATTATCGAACATGCAATTACTATGTGTGTATGACATAACTTTGCTGTATATTTACCCAGGTGAATTCTACTCCACCCACTGTTAAAAGTGCTTCATGCTTATCAATGTCCATGTTTGATCAGGAGCACTGTCTTATGACTACTGTTGAGAATACGTGATTCTTACCTCACTTAGGAACAGGACGGCACGATGCAGTCGCGATCTCCTGAACTGGCAATGCCACCGTTCCCGTTGAAGCCGGTGCCATGCGTTTAGGGCGAACGCTAGGTTCATTGCGGACAGGTTAATTGCGTACAGTAGCAGTACAGTAGTAGTACGTTTTTAAATCAGTATCTGTCGCTTATATACCATCAGATTAGATGCTTGATTAATTCATTAAAACGGCATCAGCTGGGTTATTGGCTGGAAGCTTTTTAATAATTGGATACCACAGCTGATCTGATGGGACTGCATGATATGGAGCCAAATGACTCAAGTGTCATTTGTAATGTGCTCCTATTTTAATGAACAAACATGCGTTCAAGTCCATTGATAAATTGCTGGAACTGGCCATTGAGTGTGTAGAATATAGGCGTACTTACAATTTTAATTATGCTTTGTGCGATTTTTATTCACACAGTTGATAAATAGCTGTTTGTTGTGAATGTGTTCATGGGACACTGTACGTCAAACACAAACACCTGTAATTGAGAGACAATATCCATATTTCACATTTGTCAAATTCCATGGGAGAAAATCATTGCAAATAATTGTGATAACTTCACAGTGAAATATAGCGTCAAAGAAAACAATAGCGTATACCATTTTGCATGCAAAAACAAGCTCAGAGATAACAATACGATAGGCTACAGAACAATCCGTTAGCCTACATGGCCACTGACAGGTGATACAGCTGTGCAACACGTCATTAGTAATTTACATCACTTCAGCTGACGCTTGACTGAGCAAGGACGTTCCATTTGCCTAATTCATGTTGCCTCGGTTCCTGCGTCCTCATATGTGATCCTTGGATCCTTTCCTTATGTCCTCCACTGGGTGGAGCTAATAAGTGAGGAAAGGATGCAAGGAGTAATAATAAGAGATTGGAATCCACCCACAGTCATTAGACTTACCTCTGTATTTTCCTCCTACTTTTTTCTTTTTATCCCCTGTGCATCAGAAATCTTGGGGCCCTATATTACACCCGGCGCTAAGCAGCGCTAACCGAAACGCAAGTGTCTTTGATATCTTACACCCGGCGCATGGTTCATTATAATGCCTTGCGTTCACGTCATTGAAATACCATATATTCTTGCGCCCATTACAAGTGAACTGGGCATGTTGGTTTTAAGATGAGGAGTGGCCAGAATTTTTTTTGCCGTATTGCTATCTTGAGGCAGCAGAAAGCGTTTGTGCTAAAACCACCACAAACCTGGTCTAAAGTCATGTTGCGCTTGTTTACATGTTTTTTTTAACGGCGCATATAAGTGCGTCTACATAGGCATGTGCACAACGCACGTACACCCTCCTGTCTGTTACACACAGAGGCGCGCACAAGCATGACTAAAAATATCAAGATTACAATGTATTATTGTGTAGGCTATATACAGTCTGCACACCCTTTTCACCTTCTCCACGTATTATTACGTTAGACATATTCTACAATAGATTGAGTTAATTTTTTGTCTCAAAATTCTACACAAAATAGCCCATAATGACAAAGTGAAAACAGGTTTAGACATCCGTGCTAATTTATAAAAAATCTAAATATAAAATATCATATGTACACAAGTGTGCACACCCTTTGATATGACACCCAAAAATGAGCTGAGGTGCATTTTGTTTCCACTGATACTGCTTGAGATGATTCTACAACTTAATTGGAGTCTACCTGTGATAAATTCAATTGATTGGACATGATTTGGGATTGCCAACACCTGCAGGTCCCACAGTTGACAGTGCATGTCAGAGCAAACTCCAAGCCATGGGGTCAAAGGAATTATCTGCAGACCTCAGAAACAGGATTGTGTCAAGGCATAGATCTGGAGAAGGGTACGGAAAAATCTCTGCAGTTTTACAGGTCCCAAAGAGCACAGTGGCCACCATCATTTGTATTGGGACGCACCCCATGTCTTTCCGCAGTCGTTGAAGGTTGGAACATAATCGCACTAATCCAGTTTCAGCATTTCAATTCAATGATGGTGTTGATCAATGCCAATGGTTTATTGACTTCCATACATTTGGACTGTAAAATTTTTTTTTTTAATCCTCTACATTTAGGGGTAAACCCCCCAGACGGGAAATCCTGAGGTGCGTCAATGCATCCTCCTTTCCTCCATGCCCCAGAAACCGATCTTTGTGTCCAAATCGAATGTTACAAATTAATTAATGTCTTCACGTGAACCGAAATGTCAGGTAGTATATTGTATAGCCTACTGTAGCTACATGCAGATATTTGTACTTGAAATGTAGGCTCCAGACAGTTTTAGCTACTTCCGGGTAAGAGACTATTTCACCAAAAAATATCTTTTCAACGTAAAATAAGTTACTCATGCATAGCCTACAAAACACTGTCTGCAAGTCCTTAATTCAAATTTACAAAAACAAGTATTGATATCAAAATATGGCCAAGTTACAACTAACAATATTGCCTATCGTAGCTCACACTAATTAAACTAGCTCTTTTCCAAAGCAATGCTATCCAAACTTTTCTAAATTATTTAATGCAACTTGGCCCTGTGTTTTTTCATCCGACTCTGACAGGGGAAACCACAAAACACCCACTGTCGCTCAGTTCCCCGCTTTGCCCAGCATCATACCCACACAAGCACGTCAGCCAGTTAGTACGGCGCACCCACGTCCCTTATGTATTGGGGAATTAAATTCCCCCAGCAACAGCTCATCATCAGGCTCTCTGGTACACTGGCTCCAGCCCTCCGACCAGCTCCGTACACCGCCGTCGTTGATTAGCTGTTTGGTCCAGGTTGGGCACCGCTTGTGCACATATTCTGCTTTCTTTCCACAGCTTCGGACCGCTCACTGCCGCTGTTTGCTGCTCCACAGGTAAGTAACGCCGTACACAACACACTGACTGCACATTCACACAAACAAAATAAAACTAAACCGAATTAACTGAAAAAAAGAAAAAAAAGAATCACCGCCACGGAGCTTAGAGGCAATAGGCCCCATCGTCAGATCTCTCAGTCTACCCCAGGTGCGCTCATTATATAGCCCCAGGGAACCCAGCCCCCGCGTTCTCCATACAATCATCCAATTTCCCAATGAGTACCCATCCTCCATTCATTCCTGCATTCTTCAGTCACATGATATAGGCTATAGGCCATTTGTCAATGTGAACAGCAAATGGAACATTTGTTTCCATACTGTGTAATGTTACTTCAAGTGGTGTCATCTGACTTTCACCATTTCGCTGTAGTACAAGTGAAACATTGAACAGTTTAGGCCAGACACTACAGGCAAAATGGCATTTTTTCTTTCACTCATCAATTTTTCTACTATAATATGTATACCATCACTATATTAACACAAAATTTTATCTACCCACACCGATGAAAATATCTTGAAATTTTGTATCTATTGGCTTTTTTCAACCGGGCGCTGCCTCGCGATTCTATCAACTACTACATTGAGTCAGACACTATTGGAAAACTTATTTATATATGCTTATATGGTAATTTCCTTTGTAGCTATGAGGATTGGTGATTGGAGATGAGCTGCTTCGCAAAATCTCATTGGCTGAGGGAGTTTCTAATAATGTCATTTTCTCAAAATGCCATTTTTTCATCACTCGGTACCAATTATCTCAACTTCCAGGGCAGGTGCATTCACTAAACCTTACATACTGATTCTCAGAGGTATTCTGCA
Source organism: Ilyophis sp. 1 JC-2022 (assembly GCA_022702515.1). Taxonomy (NCBI): domain Eukaryota; kingdom Metazoa; phylum Chordata; class Actinopteri; order Anguilliformes; family Synaphobranchidae; genus Ilyophis; species Ilyophis sp. 1 JC-2022. Next base: position 36,108,539 of record CM040395.1, read on the forward strand.
GATATTTACAGAAGAAATTGTGAATATCTTGTCCTTTTATTTTGGGTTGCATTTTCTGTTTAAAAATACACCAAAAAATTGCATTTTTAATACGTGTATGCAGTATTTTTCATTTTAAAGACAAAATAAGCTTGTATTTACAAACCCCTCTGTAAAAAGTTTTGTACTTAGTATATTGTCAAAACAAAAGTAAAACTTTAAGCCTGATTTTATCCATTGTTTAGATATTTGGTACTGAAATATGCATATTTCCGCATATTTAATGAGATATTGCCTAATTTGCATATTTAAACAATTTCTTTAAGTGTAAAACAAAAAATATCTCTCTTAATGTGAGATTAAACTGGCAGAAATTCGTGAGGATATCTTTAAAGGAAGAAAAAAAAATCCTATTCACCTGTAGTGTATCCCTTTAATATTGGAAACGTCTTTTGCCTTTGCAATAAAAATATGTTTATTTATGTGAAAACAACAGTCTAATAAATGAAAAGTATTTAACAGTTGCACATTGTTTTTGTCGAAAATGAAATTGTACCCTGTTGGGCTCAAACCCCCAATCCTCTGTGTGAGAGGCAGCAACTCCAACCAGTAGGCCACAGCAGCTTCATGGAAAACACCAAGCCATGCATCTAAGATGGCGGCGCGCGCGCAACGCGAGCCCCTGTGTCTCTCCAGTTTTTGCAAATTAGCGGTTATTTACCTACTCGTTTTAAGTCTGTTCACTCAGAACAGTCTTGCCAACACATCTTACACCCGACAAGAACTTTTGGACATTGGAGGACAATGTTCAGTCAACTTTAACGGCGATCTCACGCCACACGCTGAGATCATAAGGACACCGGAGATCAGCGACCCAGCTTGACCGGCCGGAAGTGCTCCCGGACGGCGCAGAGAACGTAAACAAAGGAGAGGAAGACGCGGAGGCCTACGAGCTAGGCTACGGCTAACTCCTAACCGACTATCAATTCCCAGCCTTTTTCTCGCGAATGTTCGGTCTCTGGTGAACAAGATGGATGAACTGCGACTGCGGATCACCACTCATAAATGGATTATGGACTGCATCGTCATGATTTTCACGGAAACATGGCTCAATAGTGGCGTTCCCGACAACGCTATTGTGCTACCGGGACGTGAAATCTTCAGAGCGGATAGAACAGAGGAAGGCTCCGGTAAGACCAGAGGTGGGGGTCTGTGCATTTATGTCAACAAGGCTTGGTGTACGGACAATACCATCATTGAGAGCCACTGCTCTGCTGACCTAGAGCACATCATGGTTAAGAGCAGACCTTTCTATCTGCCTAGAGAATTCACTTCTACAATTGTGACTGCAGCATATATCCCTCCGGATGCTAATGCTAAGCAGGCAGCCATTAGCAAACAACAGACCACACACCCAGAGGCAGCCTTTATTGTTGCGTGGGATTTCAACCACTCCAGCCTGAAGACTGTTCTCCCTAAATTCCACCAGCATATCTCCTGTCCTACAAGAGGTGATAAGATTTTAGACCATGTTTACACCAACATGGCTGAGGCTTACAAAGCTGTCCCCCTCCCCCACCTTGGACAATCTGATCACCTCTCTTTGTTCCTGTTCCCCAAGTACTCCCCACTCATCAAACGAGTGAAACCCTCTGTGAGGACAGTCAAAGTTTGGCCTGAGGGGGCAGACTCTCTACTGCAGCACCGGTTTCAACACACGGACTGGAGTACGTTTGCCACACAGGCCACCCTGGACTCCCACACAGACATTGACTCCTACACCACCTCGGTTTTGGACTACATCAACACCAACGTCAACGATGTCACCACCCTCAAACGGATTACAACATTCCCCAATCAGAAGCCTTGGATGAACAAAGAGGTCCGTCTTCTGCTGAAGACATGCGACACCGCCTTCAGATCAGGTGACGCGCAGGCCTACAGCTCAGCCAAGGCCAATCTGAAAAGGGGTATCAAGAGGGCCAGGCACAGCCACAAGCTAAGGATTGAGGAGCACTTCATCAACTCCGACCCCCGACGCATGTGGCAGGGCATCCAGTCCATTACGGATTACAAACCCACTAACAACTCCCCCCCAACCAACGACACCTCCCTCCCTGATAAGCTCAATGACTTTTATGCCCGCTTCGACAGGGACAACCACGAGGCGACTATCAAGGCCATACTTCCTGTTGACCACCAGCCCCTCACTCTCTCCCCCACTGATGTGTGTGCTGTACTGAGCAGGACTAATGCACGCAAAGCTGCTGGCCCCGATGGCATCCCCGGTCGGGTGCTCAGGGTCTGCACTGAACAGCTGACTGAGGTCTTGACTAACATCTTCAACCTGTCACTGGCCCAAGCAGCTGTCCCCACGTGCTTTAAAACCACCTCCATTGTGCCAGTGCCGAAACACACCTCTGCTGTGAGCCTAAATGACTTTCGCCCTGTTGCACTCACCCCCACCATCATGAAGTGCTTCGAGAGACTAGTCCTGGCTCACCTCAAATCAGGCCTATCCCCCCGACTGGACCCCCATCAATTCGCCTACCGGGAGAACAGGAGTACGGAGGACGCCATCTCCTCAGTGCTTCACTCCGCGCTCTCCCACTTGGAGGGTGGTAACACCTATGTGAGAATGCTGTTCATTGACTTTAGCTCAGCATTCAACACCATAATCCCCTCCAAACTGATCTCCAAACTCGGCGACCTTGGCATCAACCCTTCCCTCTGCAACTGGTTACTTGACTTCCTCACCAACAGACCCCAACATGTGCGACTAGACAGTCTCACCTCCTCAACCATCACCCTGAACACCGGCGTCCCACAGGGCTGTGTGCTGAGCCCCCTCCTCTACTCCCTCTTCACCCACGACTGCACTCCTGTACATGGCTCCAACTCCATCATCAAGTTTGCAGACGACACAACGGTGGTAGGCCTCGTCAAGAACAACGATGAGACGGCCTACAGGGAGGAGGTCCAGCACCTGGCGGAGTGGTGTGCTGACAACAACCTGGCCCTCAACACCAAGAAGACCAAAGGAAGACCAAAGCAGGCACGCACACCCCCATCCTTATCGACGGGACGGAGGTTGAGCGTGTCTCCAGCTTCAAGTTCCTGGGTATTCACATCTCCGAGGATCTCTCCTGGGCCCTCAACACCTCGGCCCTGGTCAAGAAGGCTCACCAGCGTCTCTTCTTCCTGAGGAGACTGAGGAAAGCCCATCTGTCTCCTCAGATCCTGGTGAACTTAGAAAGCCATAGAAAGCATCCTCACCAGCTCCATCACAGTCTGGTATGGAAACTGTACTGTCTCTGACCAGAAAGTGCTGCAGAGGGTGGTGAAAATCGCCCAACGCATCACTAATACCACTCTCCCATCGATCGAGACGGTACAGTACAAACGGTGTTTGAGGAAGGCACGCAGCATTGTCAAGGACTCCTACCACCCCAAACACAGACTGTTTGCCCTCCTCCCCTCTGGGAGGCGCTACAGGACCCTCCTCTCCAGAACCAGCAGGCTCAAAAACAGCTTCTACCCCTCAGCTGTCACCCTGCTGAACTCTGCACCTCGGTGACCCCCCCCCCCCCCCCCCGGATACCTGTGCCCCCCCCAGATACCAACCCCCCGCCCTACCTCCGGACCACCCCAGTCACTCCCCCAGAGACTTTTACTGTTAAATATACCGCTGTACATAATGCCCATACTAATCATCCTGTACCATACTGTATCATACTGTATAGACTTATATTGTTCTTACAATTACTGTCATTGATGGCCCTTACTACTGTCTATTCATGTTTATTTATACTATTGAGATTATTTATATATCCACATCTATACTCCTGTACATAATGTTTATAGTGTACCATATTATATATATACACAATGCACTTTACTGCCTCTTTGCACTCTGGTCAGATGCTAAACTGCATTTCGTTGTTCTTGTACCTGTACATGGATAATGACAATAAAGTTGAATCTGAATCTGAATCTGAATATAGCGGTTTTGTCTTTAGTTTGAAGTGTTTTTATTGGGCGATAAGCTTTGGATAGCAGGTATGCGATATTATGTTGTTATCCAATGGGGAGAATTATTCTTTGAAGGAGAAGAAAGAGAAGAAGAAGAACCAGGAATTAGGAGAGCCAAGAAAAGGTAGCCTACGTAACTTTAGGCTAGAACAATATTCGTGTATTTCCTCAATCAAGAAAGTCTGTTTTATTACATTTTCCCTAGTCTAATATTGGTCATGGTCAAGAAGGATCTTTAGACACTCAAAAAGATACGACGCTGAAGTTGGCTCCCAATTCGCAGCTCCCGATTCGAAATTGCCGGTACACCTTAAATCGGTCGTGAAAACCCATTTCACGGTCATCCTTCGGCGTTTTCTTCGCTAAATCTAGCCTAATTCGCTCAACATTCTGATAGCCTAGTCATATATATATACTGCTCAAAAAAATGAAGGGAACACTTAATCATCACAGTATAACACCAAGTCAATTAAACCAAACTGGTCATGCTGGATGATGTTGCAGGCAGCATAACATTCGCCACGGCGTCTCCAGACTCTTTCACGTCTGTCACATGTGCTCAGTGTGAACCTGCTCTCATCTGTGAAGAGAATGGGGCACCAATGGCGAACCTGCCAATTCTGGTGTTCTCTGGAAAATGCCAATCGAGCTGCACGGTGCTGGGCTGTGAGCACAAGGTCCCACTACAGGACGGTGGGCCCTCATGCCACCCTCATGGAGTCTGTTTCTGACAGTTTAGTCAGAAACATGCACATGAGTAGCCCGCTGGAGGTCATTTTGTAGGGCTCTGGCAGTGCTCCTCCTGTTCCTCCCCGCACAAAGGAGCAGATAACGGTCCTGCCGCTGGGTTGTTGCCCTTCTACAGACCTATCCAGCTCTCCTTGTTTAATAGCCCGTCTCCTGGTATCTCCTCCACGCTCTTGAGACTGTGCTGGGAGACGCAGCAAACCTTCTTGCGATGGCACGTATGGATGTGCCATGCTGGAGGAGCTGGACTACCTGTGTAAAACCCGCACAGCCTAGACCAATGAGGGAATAGTTCTGAGTGAAGGTTTAAGCGTGATGTATGTGAAGTTATTGTGAAATATCACTCATTTATTTACTCATTTATCTGACTACATTTAAAATTATAATTTAGAATTTGGTTTTAATCATCCGTGGAGCTCGGAGTGGTTACACTCGACTCGTCCTTGGGTACCACCCTTACTCAATATATGCTTGCCGGAATCAGCATTATTTCTGAATCTCAGTTCGTTAGAGAACACAGAGGTTGAGGGTCTAGCCAACACAATACATGCATTATTTTTTACATGGATAGTTGCGAGCCCAGGTCAGAGTGCATTCAGAGGGCTCCTTAAGGCAAATTTGACAAGAACCGACGTAGAACGTCCAAGGGTTCTCTTCACATCAAATTACCAGAACCATGCACCACCAACCCTGTTTTGCAGGCAGAACTGCCTTTCCCAACTTGAGGACACCACTAAAGACTAGCTGTACCAGGCCACTGATCAGTTGGTCCTTGGTCAGAATTGTCCCCCTGAGTATTCGTAATTTAGGCTGAAAAGGGTATAAGATTGATTAGAATCATGGAGACCACGCAAGTTAAAAATAAGAACAATTTAATAACAGGCAGGTAGGTAATTAGCTTAAATTTAGCAGTCAATAACAAAATATACAGATTGCAGAAAGGAAAATATAGAGGGAAGAATTGGCTTCTTCAGGGGTCTCGTGGGGAGGAGGGTGAAACACCTCCAATACCATAGCCAGAGATGTACGACCACGAGAGGGCCGAAACATGGGGTTAATAAGCAGAGACCGATGAGCTACTGTCACCCAACCGCATACAGGAGGGGTGTACTGACAGTGCATGCACCTCGCTCACACGGCTCGCGGAGGCGATAGCGAGCAGTAAGGCAGTCTTCAAGGTTAGACTGAGTCCGGCCAGCTTGCAGGGCGGCTCAGTGAGGGGATTCAAAGCCAGCTGTAAGTCCCACAAAGAGACTGAGTTCGACTTAGGCGGGCAAAGCCATCTGGCTCCTCAGGAAAACTGGCTGGTGAGGGGGTGAGGCCCACCGTCAGGCCCTCAATATGCTCATAGCAGTCGACTGAACTGTCACATAATTAGGTAAACCCGTTATTGTGGCACCAGCAGCATACATCTGCCCACTTAGAGCGCCCTCGTGGAGGGGGCTTTGATGCCTGAAATGTTTCCAGTACTGCTGGCCCCAGGCCCTGCAGCCACTCCCATCTAGGGGCCAAGCAGGTTGTAAAACTGCGGATTTAGTTGCCATAGCAGGCCTTGGCCTGCGGGAGCATATCCACTGTGGTTGGGAGGCGAGACGGGGTGCCCACTAGCAACTCCCTAAGGTTCGCCATCCATCCTAAGAGGGGCTAAATGAACTGCACACTGTCTGGGTGCAGGCGCCATTCCCTTGCTCTCGGCCTACCCCTGGACAGCTTATCGGCTGCCACATTGGTTGTGCCCGGCACATGCACTGCCCTCAGGGACATGCCCTAGGCCTGTGCCCACAGCAGGAGTTAACATGCTTTGCATTGAAAAATTGCTTTGTGTTCCTCAATTACACTTCTGTTCGTTGCTGGTACTTGCAATTACGTTTGAGAAATAAGAGGGTCTTGAATCGGTTTTGTGATGGAAGACGGTATAGCTTCTTTATTCGTAGGTACAGTTCAACATGATGTTGGTAAGCTTTCCAGTCTAACTTGCCCTTACACTCCAAAGTGGCCCAGTGTTTATACACAGCTAACAGGAGGAAATGTCATGTAGGTGATGACAAAAAACAGGCTAGACAGGGAAGTCTCGTGGCTGTGGTTCTTCTTCCTGGTTTCCTGTCTCAGGGCTTAGATCAATAACTTTATTTCACATGTTATTCTACCAGCCTAGGATTCCCAGGAAACTCGGGGGCGTTCATGCAGGTGACAAGGAGTAGCTACTTAACAATGCGGCAAGTAGCTACTTCACAATGAGGCGCTTTAAATCTCGGGAGGGGGATTTTGGCCGTTCAGCACCTAAATCTCTTATATGTTGGGGCATACCGATTTTACTTTAAACTGAAATATGTTGCTAAACGAACTTTGAAATGACTCAAATCTAACAGCATGTAGGGTTGGAGACCGAAGCCCAACCTGTCGGTTGATGTAGGAGACCACAGTGGAATGTCCAGGCAAGAACCTGTCTGCATCGGACCACTGGCAGATTGATATGCTTCCCTACCTATGAGGGGCTCCCCAACCCTTGTAGGGACCGACCTTCTCTGACGTTGCCGATCTGTTCCCCCAAAACCCGCCGCTACCAGCCCCTCTCACCGGGAAATTCGGGACAGCCCAGCTGGAAGACGCCAACCTCACCAGCTTTCTCCAGCAGGTGTCAGTGGTGAATGGCAAACTATTAGACAGGGTAAGACAACTGACATTTCCTCACTTTGCCATTAAAACTAACCTGTTATATCAAGTGGTAATGAAGGCGGGGGTGCAGCAGGAACTGTTGTTAGTGCCCCGTCCCTTTATCCCCTCAGTCTTACAGCTCGCACACACACCTGCTGGGGGCCCATCTAGGGGTGGAGAAGACCCTGGAGAGGATTAAGACATGGTTCTACTAGCCAGGGGTCAAAAAGGCCGTAGAGGACTACTGCCGTAGCTGCCCTGACTGCCAGCAGGTGGCGCCTTGCCCTCACCTGAGGAGCCCTCTCATCCCTCTGCCAATTATTTCTATACCCTTCAGTAGGATCGGCATGGACCTGGTGGGACCCCTACCCTGGAGCAGCCAAGAGCACCAGTACATCCTGGTCATGGTAGACTACGCCACCAGGTACCTGGAGGCTATCCCACTGAGAACTATGGCCACCAAGGGGATTGCGAGGGAACTGATGTTGCTGTTCTCCTGGGTCGTGCTTCCGGAGGAGATTCTGACTGACCAGGGCACCCCATTCATGTCACGGATCATGAGGGACCTGTGCTAACTAATGAAGGTAACCCAGTTACGCACTTCTGTTTATCACCCTCAGACGGATGGGCTAGTCGAGAGGTTTAACCAAACCTTCAAGAAGATGCTCAAGAAGACGATTGTGGCCGATAGGAGAAACAGGGACCAGCTGCTGCCGTTCGTACTCTTTTCTATTCAAGAGGTACCCCAGGCATCCACCGGGTTTTCCCAGTTTGAGCTACTGTACGGGAGATGACCCTGAGGACTGTTGGACCTGGCCAAAGAGGCCTGGGAACAGCAGCCGTCTCCCCATCGAACCATAGTGGAACACGTGGAGGAGGTAAAAAAACGGATGGCAACGATCTAGCCTATGGTAAGAGAATACATGGCGGCGGCCCAAGTGGCACAGGCGCGGGTCTACAACCGCGGGGTCCAACCCAGGGAGTTCGCCCCAGGAGATAAAGTGCTTTCCTAGTTCCTACCTCTGAGTGTAAATTTTTTGCTAAATGGAACGAGGTCATCAAAAAGGTGGGTCCAGTCAACTACCGGATACGACAGCCTGGATGACGACCCCCCAGAAAGGTGTATCATGTAAACCTATTAAAAAAATGGGTGGTGTAATGTTATGTTGATAAGTAATAACGTAGTCTCACAAGTTGTTCTCAGTTGAGTCTCTTTACTTGAACTGCCACTCCATCACACGTCACGTGCCTACTGCCGTCAACCCCTCTCTTTACGACAGCTACTGTTATCAGTACATCTTCCCCCCTCAATGAACAATAGATAGCTTATCATATAAATTAAAACAACAACAACAGAACAGCATATGAACATAGTCAGTGTAAACTACACATTAGAAACATCTCAGGTAGTAATGAACATTACCCACACCCATCATTCAATGAACAGTCTTTTTAGTCCATGTCTACAGGTCCAGTCTAACTACAGGGTTTCTGGTGCGCTGTGACCTGCGTAGTTGCACTGGTGTATGCTGCGCCCCCCTGTTTGTGTCCATTAGGTCCCTGTCTGTGCCACACATGTCTCCTGTCGCATTGTCACAACAGTGTCCTTCATCACTTGCTCTCATTTCATCCTCCTCACGTTGTTGGATTCCTATTGTCGCTTCCTCCTCTCCGTCCACCTGAGGGTGAAAGGTTTCTGTGGTTTTGAGCAAGTGCCTCCTATTTCTGCGAATCACATTGCCATTCTCCGTCATGACACTGTACGACCTGGGGGCGACCTGTTGTAGAACGGTGGCTCTTTTTGGCCATGAGCCAGGCCCTTCAATGCGAACTACATCTTTCTCCTGTAGGGGCACAAGAGCTGTGGCTGTGCGATCATAACAAGTCTTCTGTTTCTGCTGTAGCTTTCTAGCTTTGTCAGCCCACACCTCATCTCTGTGTTCATATGTGACATACCTGGGCAGTCGCGTACGTATGTTTCGACCCAGCAAGAGCTCAGCTGGAGACTTGCCGCTTTCCAGCGGGGCCGCCCTGTATGCCATCAGGGCCAGGTACGGGTCAGTGTTGCTATGTGCTGCTTTCTTTAGTAGTCTTTTCACAATCTGCACCCCTTTCTCCGCTTTCCCGTTGGCCTGAGGATAGAGAGGACTGGATGTTTCATGACTGAACTCATACTCTGAAGCAAATGACTGAAACTCATAACTGGCATAAGGCAGGCCATTATCAGAGACTAGAGTTTGCGGGATGCCCTGTCTGGCAAAGATTGACTTCAGGTGAGTTATCACAGCTTTTGATGTGGTACTGGATAAGAGAGCTATCTCAGGATAATTGGAATAATAATCAATAACTAACAAATAGTCTTTACCCTCATAATGAAATATATCTGTTCCTACCTTCTCCCACGGTTGTGTAGGGAGCTCTGTGGGAATGAGGGGCTCTTTTGTCTGCTTGTAGTGATACTCCTGACATGTAGCACACTCACTGGTCAACTGGTCAATATCAGAGTTCATGTTTGGCCAGTAGAGTGCTTCCCGTGCTCTCCTCTTGGACTTTTCTGCACCCAGGTGCCCTTCGTGTATCCTGTTGAGCATTTCACGTCGCATAGATGTGGGCACCACAATCCTGTCACCCTTGAGCAAAAGTCCATCTACCACAGAGAGCTCCGACTGAATCTGATAATACTGCTTACATGACCCTTTTATCCAGCCCTCTTGGAGATGTCTCATCACTTTCCTCAGAACAGGGTCCTCGGATGTCTCTTTGGCTATTTTTGATAGTTGCTCCTGTGTGGCAGGCAACGCTGCATAGACCATATCCACATGAAGAGTCACATCCTCTTCTGACTCACTTGTTTGTGCGACACACGGCGCAGCCCTGGACAGTGTATCTGCGATGTACATTTGCGTTCCTGGCACATATGTAAGCTCAAAATCATAACGCTGCAGCCTCATCATTAACCGCTGTATCCGTGGCGACATGTCACATAGGTTCTTCTTTGCAATCCCGAGCAGTGGCTTATGGTCAGTTTCCAGGATAAATTTAGGGAGTCCATAGATGTAGGTATGAAATTTTTCACACCCAAATGCCAAGCCAAGGCACTCCTTCTCTATTTGTGCATAACGGCATTCTGTTGCCGTCATGGAGCGCGATGCATACGCCACTGGCCGCCATGCTCCCTCCTCTTCCTGCAGGAGGACAGCCCCTAAACCATCCTTAGAAGCGTCTGTGGACACTTTTGTCCTCTTCTCAGGACAGAAGAACATCAGTAGTGGTTCACCTGCTAAAACCTCTAACAGTCCCTTCCATTCTGTCTCATGTTCATGTCCCCACTGGAACTCAGTCTCTCGCTGTAACAGCTTTCTCAGATGAGCCGTCTTCACGGCTAGGTTTGGAATGAATTTTCCTAAGTAATTAACCATACCCAGGGCACGCTGCACTCCTTTCTTGTCCTTTGGCTTCTCCATGTCATGTATAGCCTGTACCTTTGTCTTGTCTGGCTGCACCCCTTCCGCAGAGATCTTGTCCCAGAGGAATGTGATCTCGCTGACTCCAAACCGACATTTGTCTCTGTTTAGCTTGAGTCCGTAGTGTTGTATTCTCTGTAGTGTTTCCTCCAATCTGGTGTCATGCTCTTCCTGAGTGGAGCCCCAAACCACCAGATCATCCACATACACCCTGACGCCATCTAGCCCCTCGATCATCTGCTCCATCGCTCTGTGGAAGATTTCTGGGGCGGAGCTAATACCAAAGGGCAAACGCTGGTACGAGTACCGACCGAAGGGAGTGTTAAAAGTACACAGCTTAGCACTCTCTTCATCCAGTCTTAGCTGCCAAAACCCATTAGAGGCGTCCATCTTGGAAAAGTACTTTGCTCCTGTCATTTCACTGACTATTTCCTCTCTCTTTGGTATTTGATAATGCTCTCTCCTGATATTGGCATTAAGGTCCTTGGGATCCATGCAGACACGCAACTTATCATTTTTCTTTGAGCTGACACAGACCATGGAATTTACCCAGTCGGTGGGTTCCTCGGTCTTCTTTATGACGCCAAGTCCCTCCATGCGGTCTAGCTCTGTCCTCAGTCTATCACGGAGAGCCACTGGAACTCTCCTGGGAGCGTGAATCACTGGTTGAGCATCATCCCTTAGTTTGATAGAGTATGTACAAGGTAGTGCTCCGAAACCCTGAAACACATCTGCGTATTTGTCTGCTATGGCATTGTGAGTCAGGTTTGTACTGCTCTGGTGGGCACTCTCCACAGAGTCCAGGTCGTTGATGGTATAGACTCTTTTCACCAAGCCCAAGTCCAGACAAGCCTTATCCCCCAGCAACGATTCATGTCCATCAGGCACTATCACAAACATCAGTGGGTGAATGCGATTCTTTACCTTAACATTCAGCCTGCATGTTCCTTTAGTTTCAATGCTTTGTCCATTGTATGCCTTCAAAGCCACTGTCTTGTTTAGTATTTTAGGTCTCACTTTGAGACTCCGTGCATCACTCCAGCTTATAAGGTTTGCTTTAGCACCTGTATCTAGCTTAAACGGTACTATAGTGTCATTTACCAGCAAGGGAGCTATCCAAACTTCTGTCATTACTCCTACAGAATGCACTTCGTCTACTATACTTTTGACACTGTTTGACTCGCTTTGCACCGTTCCAATAAACAATGTCTCTGATTCTGTCTCTTCAGTCTCAATAGCATGTACTGTCTTTTTACCTTCAGTTTTTTCCTCCCAAAAACACATCTTAGCAAAGTGATTTCTGCCTTTACATTTCGCACAGTTCTTTCCGTACGCAGGACACTGTCTCGCGGCATGTCGGTTACCACACCGTCTGCATTCATATTGCGTCGCATTTCTTGACTCGGCGCGCCCTCTTGTGTCCCTTTTGTTTACGACACCCACCGACAGATCCTCCAGTCCTAGCGCACTCGCGCTCGCTACTGCGGTGGTCCTCTCTCCGAATGTTTTCGTGTGCATGGCTGAAAGTTCACTAGCGTGACACATTTTCACTGCAGCATCCAGAGTTAGTTCACTGTCTCTAAGCATTCTCTCTCTCACCTTCTTGTCCAGTATTCCAAAAACGAGTTGATCTCTAATCATCGATTCCTTGAGTTGTCCAAAGTTGCATGTTTGTGCTATTATTTTTAAGTCAGTCAAGAAAACATCAAAGGACTCTCCTTGCTTTTGCACACGGGAACGAAACACAAATCTCTCGTAGATTTCATTCTTCTTAGGTGTGCAATAATTGTCGAACTGTTGCAACACTTTGTCCAGCTTATCCTTGTCTCCAGCTTCAGCAAACGTAAATGTATTATACACTTCTATAGCTTGCGCGCCAGCCACTGTTAGCAACAAAGCTACTTTACGTGTTTCAGTGCTAGTCGAAGCGCCAATCGCTGTGACGTAGAGAAGAAAGCGTTGCTTGAAGGTTCGCCAATTTTCGTCCACATTTCCATCTAGTAGCAGATTACCCGGGGGTTTTATTCCATCCATCGTTGTAGTATGTCCTTATCGTGTGTTCTATAAATCCTGGTACCATGTAATGTTATGTTGATAAGTAATAACGTAGTCTCACAAGTTGTTCTCAGTTGAGTCTCTTTACTTGAACTGCCACTCCATCACACGTCACGTGCCTACTGCCGTCAACCCCTCTCTTTACGACAGCTACTGTTATCAGTACAGGTGGCCCGTGAGGTGCTGTTTTCTATCAACTCCCCTCAGGTCGCTGTGAAAACGGAAACTGTCGAAGTCCAGATGGGAGAGCAACTAACCCCAAGCCAGCGACAGCACCTCCAGGACCTTGTCAACCGGAACAGGGATGTATTTTCTACACTCACAGAAATGAATCATGGCATAGTTTATTGTTAAGTATTTGAATCTATTTTATTTTATTTAAATAATCATATTTTCAAAATGTATTTATTCAAATTCCATAAAATCAGCATAAATCTGTTAATTCTGAAATCTATTAAATGTAATCAGTTAAAATGTATGAACATGGTTTAAATATGTCTAGCTGTGAAACAAGCAAGATTCAATTAGTTAAAATGTATGAGATTGGTTTACATACAAATTTCAGGAAGTGAAATCGGTCCGAGGCGGAAATGACGTCAGAGTTCTCTTTGCCTCTCTCCATTTTCCATTTCACCTGCGGCCGTGATCGTGACCTTTCTGACGGTAAGTTACATCTACAGTCATCCTATTTGATCTGCCAGTTATCAGTGTGTGTACGTATGTTTTATTAGTGCAGTTGATATCGTATCACACTAATATCAATATATTGACAATCAAATCCAATAAGTCCGTCATGATTGCAAACATTTTCGTCTAGTCTACTAGCTAGCTAACTTGTCAGCTTACTTGAGCTAGTAGGCTTTTTTCTCATTAGCCAACGAGCCAGTAATTATAAAAAATAGGCGACGGACTTTTGCGATTAACGTTATCGGCCCGATAGCCTCAAGCATTTGACCACTTGTAAAACACCCGCAGAAGCTAGCATCAGCCACAGACAGCCAGGTAAGACCCGGGGACTTGACCACGTTGTGTAACGTTGGCTCCACTTGCACGTCATGTGAGTTGGTGCAAGCTATAACGAATTGAAAGGCATTTTATTCAAAGTGTATCCAGTGACACAGCATTACCAAGGTATTAGATTAACATCCATGCTGTATCAAGGCGCATAGGAACACTCAGACCGCCGCAACCACACCGAGGCCTAGTTCACCCGCAGCATCCTCGACCTGAAGTGAGAAAGGAGTGCGGTGCTGAAGGCTCACGCGGGAGACTTTAAACATGAGCTGCTTTCTTCCTTACGTGCGGACTTTGTTGCCATGATGAAAACGGATGTCTAATCACGAGGCCGCATCATTATACACTGTATATTTTTTGCTTAGCCCATTTTATTGGAGTGACAATTTAGAACTGATGATGGCATTAACCAGCCTTTTGTAGCATGTGTGCGGCGCGGGATCGCAGACACAGCAGAGCTGCTTTTGTGGTAGAGTACAGAGGAAAGATTGAAAACTGTACGTGGGGTTGGGGAGGGGGTAACAGATTATTCAGATTATAGTGAGATATTGTGGTTAATCTTGATATTCATATTCTGTAGTATCATATCAAGTGATCTCAAAAACTATGGTATTTGGAAGTTTCTCATTGTAAAATATATTGCCAACAGCAAAAAGATGACTATTGAGTACTATTCATATATATTCAAATATGTAAAAAATTATACTGGCTTTGTGATTTCATAAGGACAAGAATGTCACACAATTATAGAATTGGATGTTAAATGCATTTTGTTTCTAACTAGTACCATTTGTCTTTTACAGATACCCAAATCATTGAAGCGTCATTTCTTACGTGGGGCAATCCATGCGGGGCAACCTCTTAGGTCTTAGGTAAGTATGTAGACTACAAAGACATTGATTTATAATACACAGAAAATTCAATAGGCCTACATCAGATGACGAACAATGAAACTCATTTTGAAGTTGATGAATCAACATAAAAAGCATTAACATAAGCATAACATGCCTAATGCATAGTTCAAAACATTTTAGCTGTGTTTGATCTAGGGTTTGATATGGTTTTGCAGGTAGTGTGCTGTAAAATCGTATTTGCACTTTAAAGGGGTAGTTCACTATTTTGGACCTTAGACCCTATTTGCAGTCTCTCTACCATGAACCTGAAACATAGAAACCATCATTTCACTGATCGCTCCAGTATTGACCTAGTGACAGCTTTTCTGCAGGCTCTCACTGGGTTACAATAGAAGTCAATGGGGCCAGTTGTAAATCCTTCAAAAACACCATTAAACAATTGTTTTCAAAGTCAGGAAACTCACCGAGTGGTCACTGGTGTCCGTTGATGTTCTGACAAAAAAATTGCCGCAAAGTATGCTTCCTATCAGGTTTTATGTATCATAAAATTTTTACGGAGTGGAGTTGTTGGCCCCACGCCCAACCCCCAACCTGGAGGGCCAGGTGCTGCTTTTCGTCTGGCCTCTACCCTGAAACCTGCCCGGCATGGTTGGACCTGCTGGGGGTGTGTCCCCCGCCGGTATAGCCTTCAGGGTCACGGAGGCACACAAGCCTTCCCACCACGGCAAGGTAGCAACACAAAGGAAGGAGTTCCATGCTAAATGATACATACAATCTGATAGGAAGCATACTTTGCGGCGTTTTCTTTTGTCAGAACATCAACAGACACCAGTGACCACTCGGTAAGTTTCCTGACTTTGAATGCAAGAGTTTAATGGTGTTTTTGAAGGATTTACAACTGGCCCCATTGACTTCCATTGTAGCCCAGTGAGAACCTGCAGAAAAGCTGTCGCTAGGTCAATACTGGAGCAATCAGTGAAATTATCGTTTCTATGTTTCAGGTTCATGGTAGAGGGACTGCAAATAGGGTCTAAGGTCCAAAATAGTGAACTACCCCTTTTAAAAAGGAGCTGAAGACAGCACTTGTTACTGACACCACAACTGATAAATTGTTCTTTGTCTTTATTCACAGATGCCGTGTGAATGTGGCCATGTAAAGTCTGTGACATCTCATTATCTACCAGGTATGAGTTGCTAAAACATTTTAGGCTGAAACATTTCCATTATGGTCGCACATGCCGGTATCCATGTGCATATGCAGATTGTCCATGTACATCCACAACTTGGAAGAACCTTTTGAGGCACACACATCAACACAGCAAGCTAGAAACAGCAGATGTTCAGTTAACTACGTTCTCATGTCAGACATGTGGATGTCAGGAACTTTCAACTGAGAATGAATACTTTACTCATGTAAATGAACATCTTAGGCAGTATGAAACCATAACTTGTATGTTTGAGGGATGTGTGTATCAGTCAAACATATATAGTACGTTTAGCTCGCATAAAAATCGGAAACATAATCCCCACACTCTAAAGGATTTTAAGGCAGGTGTAGTTAAAGTCACTGCTCAGTCTAGTAGTCCTGTAGATGATGGCCCCTCATCTTCTGCAGACATAGATTTTGATACTCTGTCAGATGCAGATAGTGATGTTGATACTTCAGAGGACCTTCCAAAAGTAGTAGAACAAAAAATAGGCTCAATTTTATTGAAGTTGGAAAAAAAATGTCATGTTCCATCTACAGCAATTGATGATGAGCTACACTACCTGCTAAGTACTGTGTCTGTGCCTGTGACTTGTAGCAGTCTTTCTGAATTTTTCAAAAACAAAAATCTAGACGTTGATAGCTTAATTATTAAGGAACTAGCTGATATACTGTGTAAATCTAATCCTTTGGTGAAAGCAATAGGGCAAGGTGGCCCCCTTGCTACAGCGTATAAGAGAAAGGAGTACTTTAAGGAAGTGTTTAATGTTGTTGAGCCAGTGGAGTTCATTTTGGACCAAAAAAAGAGCAGGACCTTTCAATATATCCCATTATTGCGGTCTTTGTAGCAGTTACTTGGTTCTACTGAAGTGTTAAATGGTGTTATCAATAGCCACAGAACACAGGGAAGTAATACAGAGCAGCTTGAGAACCAGCAGTATCGCTCTATAAGAGATGGTGTGTACTTCAAGGAAAACCCTTTCCTGTCAGGTGATGAGTTGAAAATTTCTTTAACCTTATACATGGATGACTTTGAATTGTGTAATCCCCTGGGCACATCACGAAAGAAGCACAAATTGTGTGGTGTATACTGGATTCTGAATAACTTGGTACCAGGCTCTCATTCAGCACTCACTTCAATTTATTTGGCAGTTTTGTGCAAGAGTGACGATGTAAGGGTATATGGATATGGTAAAATATTAGAGCCACTTTTACACGACCTTGTTACTTTAGAAGAGCATGGTGTGTTCATCTCAAAGCTTGGAAAGTCTGTCAAAGGAACAGTCCATAGTGTCATAGCTGACAATTTGGGAGCCCACGGATTGGCTGGTTTTGTCGAGAGCTTCTCTGGGCATTATATTTGTCGATTTTGTACTGCTCAGAAAGTAGATATTCAATCAAAGGACGTTCAGTCAGGTGCTTTTTTGCTTCGGACCAAAGACATACATGCAGCACATGTGAAGTCTGCGCAGGAAACTGAAAGGAATTGCTTTGGAGTGAAGAGAGCGTGCGTTTTAACTGAACATCTTCACCATTTTCACGTTAGCACAGGCTACCCCCCAGATATAGTGCATGACTTATTTGAGGGTATTGTCCCATTTGAACTGGCACTGTGTTTGAGTATTCTGATCTCTAAGAAGTATTTCAGTCTTGAATGTCTTAACACACTAATCCTCAAATTTCCTTACAAGTGGAGTGACAAAAAAAATCGTTCTCACATCATACCACACAGCTATTCGTGTAAGAAGACAACAAGGTGGCAACGCCCATGAGAATTGGAGCTTAATACGTTTGCTTCCATTTCTAGTAGGAGACTTGATACCAGAGGGTGAGCTTGCTTGGCAAGTGATACTAGACCTGAAGGAAATTGTAGAATTAGTTGTGGCACCTGTTCAGACTGACGAGACAATTGCCTATCTTGATGTCAAAGTGTCTGAGCACAGACAGAGACTACTTGAGCTTAACCCAGGCGGAACGGTGAAACCTAAACACCACTATCTTGAGCATTATCCGCACTTGATTAGGTGCTTTGGTCCTCTTGTAGATGTATGGACGATGAGATTTGAAGCGAAACATAGCTTTTTTAAACAAGTTGCCCGACACACAAATAATTTCAGGAATATTGCACTCTCACTGGCAGTCAAACACCAGCAATTGATCAGTTATCACATACATTTATCCAGTCTCAGTACATCAAATGTGGAAGTTACAAATGTCTCCACAGTCCAAGTTGATGTTCTGAATAAGGAAGTTGTGTTGGCTCTCAGGCAGAAGTATCCAGATATCAGTCAAGTTAATTTTGCAAAAAATGTCACCACTAGAGGAATTAATTACAGAAATGGAATGGTAGTTGCATGTGGTTCAACGGCTGGAATGCCTGAATTCGCAGAGATTCTACAAATGTGCATAATGGGAGATGAGTTGAGCTTTATTGTTCGTTTATTTTGTGCTTGGTATAGAGATCATTTTAGAGCTTTCCAGTTGACTTCGTCACCAGGTAGAGAGGTTGCCTTGGTTCCGCTTGAGGAGCTGACGGATTGCTATCCACTTGTGGCCTACACAGTTGGATCCAGGCGTATGGTAACCCTGAAGAGACACATCGTCATCAAAGGTTTGATTTGGATAAGTTACAGTGCCTTGTAATAGTCCAGGTAAACTAGCATTTGATTTGTAAAAATGTAATAGAATTTTTTTCACCACAGCATTTCTTGAAGTCTCCAGAACACCATATTAAAAGTCCTAAGAAATCCTAGTTGCGGAAATATGTCTAATTTGCATAAATCCAAGATGGCCACCAATTATAGACAAAATGTCATATTTTTGCTCTCCATAGAGATATTTGAATGCTTTTAAGTTCTGAAGTGGGGTTTTTGGACACAATGATTCATTTGAAATAGGTCGCACTTTGATTGGATAGATGTTTCAGGGATGTGATTTTTCCTGATTAAACAAGATTTCCTGCTTTTCTGACCTGATTGGCTAGACTTCACTGCTGTGTTTTTATTCTTGTGTTATATAATTTCTCTTAGGACTGCTCTACCATCAGTGAGGTATAGGCTACTCAATGGTAACTCTTAAAGAGCTTCAGTGTTTCTGTGCACTGATGGGAGAACCTGACAGAAGGCCTACCATCTCTGCAGCACTCCATCCAGCCGTCCGAGGTCCCCTGGTGTCACGACTCTTACGATACTCCAGCGATGCGATGTTTCATAATACCACTCTGATCTAACGAGTCTGACTAGTTGTTCGTTGACCTCCCAGGTGGACTTTTGACTTTATCTAGCCGTAAAGGGCAGATTGATGGAGAGTTGGACAGAGATGGTTGTACTTCTGCCAGATTCTCCCGTCACTGCACAGGAAATCTGAAGCTCTTTTACAGTGACAATTGGGTTCTTGGTCACCTCCCTGACCAAGGCCCGTCTTTCCCTTTTTAATAAAGTTCACAATGCGGATGCCAATTTCGGGCAGAGGGATTTCGGTTTGAACGGGAGCCTTTCCAGACCTATATTCGCAAGCAAATTTGGGGCTGGGCGGAGCCAGGCTAACAGTAGATTGTATTTATTTATTTAACAACACTTATGGGGATAAGGATTTAACACTTTATTTAATAACAAGACTAATACCGGCCCTCTTTATGTGTTTGTGTCTGCACTCTAGATTAACAAAGCAGGATGGCAGGAGGATGAGTTACCTTCAGAGTCCTTTTTGGAGGTGAAGACGATGCAAGAAAACTAACCATTGAATCCGGAATACCGACATCTGTGGATGAATTGGCTCTTAAAATTAAGACTTTCTTTGGTGTGACGGAGGAGTTCAGGCTTCAGTACATAGATGTAGACTTTGAAAATCAATTTATGAACCTCATGTCAACTTCAGACATTCAAGATAGAAGTACCTTGAAAGTGGTGTACTTACCTTGTGAGGCTACCAGCTCTGTAATCTCCTCATCTCCACCCACTAAAGATACCTGCTCCACAATCCCAGGGACTCCCTCCAATTCATCTGCCAACTTATCGCAAGAACCTGCCAGCTCCTCATCACAAGAACTAAATGATTCAGCATCCACTGAGTCCTATAGCAGCAACGATACCATCATATTGTCATCTCCTGAGTCCCGTTCCTGCTCTTGGCCTGAATCCTTTGTCGTGCCACGCTTCATATTGTGCCGAGATGATGCTCCAGACGGGAAATGATCATTTCAAAGCGAATGGAACTTTACCATCTCTTACCCCGAAAGTCAGATCTGATATTCTTGAAGGCCTTGCAGAAGAAATTATCAAGTACACAGCATATCCAAGAGATGACCAGTTTGCAGAAGTTGCTGAGGCCTTGATACAGACCCACCCATGTTTGCTTGAGAAAGGAACTCGCACTGGGTATTGTGGATGGAAGCACTACATTAAGGTCAAGATGATGAACTTCCGCACCAAGCTCAGCCGAGCTGGACACCCAGAAGTCACTGTCAACTCACTTAAGAACAAACGGAAAGGTCAGGGGAAACCAGCCGCAAACGTCAAGAAGCCCCGGAAGGCAGAGGTTAACTTCTGCCCAAGCCTTCCAAGAGGTGAAACTACAGACAGCCTAGAGGTGGAAAGGGTTGCTCTACTGACCGAGGTAAAAAAAAAGAAAAAGGACGAGGCACTGATCAAGGAAAAGATGCAGCGTACCTTCTCGTACAGAAGACAAGAAGTTCTCCAGGAGCCAACGATTGCAGAGTTCCGAAACAGATGGCCAGCACTGTTTGAAGTTGGTGAAGTAAGTGTAGTAACCCATTTGTTTAAAATGTAGATGCAAATTGCATTCAGTGTTATACATCTTGTTTATAATCAAGTATATCCTGTCTTTTATTCTCTCTTTCAGGTCAACTTGGAGTTCATGCGTTTAACAACTGTTCCTCTGATTTCAAAATTCTTTGGACAACTGGACAGATACACTGATGACCTGATAAAGGTTTTCCATGCCAAAGGAGGATCTGCTGGAAAGAAAATCAGCACCATAATGGCACCGACAGCTAATGTAAGTGTTTTTATGTGTAAGTCAGGTTCCTTATGTAATTTTGTTTAGTTTTGGGGGGGATTATGAAAACTATATATTTTTGAAAACCTTATAGCATAAGAAATCAGAAAATATTTGATTTCCATTTTCTCAGATGTCAGTATGGCGGCCATCTTTGATTTAAAAAAATGGCAACCTTCAAACACTAGTTTCTCAATATCTCGCCTCCTAGATTACATAGAATCAAGATTGCAGTGGTCAAATCTAAATTTTTTAGGGCACGGTCGGAATCCAATGGTGCTAATAAATATATAGAGATGGTCAATGACACATGTATGGGTGGGTATCTTGCATTTTTTATATGCATAGCTGAATTTGCGGTAAACATGATCTCGGACATAATCATATTGAGGGGACTATTCTGATAATCTGGATATTTTAGAATTTGACACCCAAAGTTTACACACAAGCAAACTGTCATGTCTGATGGTCTGTAGACCAGTCTACACATCTCCATCGTCCTCATTTTCATCATCACTGTCACTAGCAAATGTGATATCCCGAGTGTCTTCATCATTCTGGCAGTCAGCGCTACACTGACAGCTCCGTGCAGGGTAGCTCCACTGAATTGCACAAACATCTGTGTGAAGAAGAAGATCTGACCATCTCAATGATGGCCTCTGGTGCTGGGAGGAACGCAGTTGTGATTGGTGTCAGCTGGCCATCCTTGTCCTTGTAGTAGCCATTCTGTAGTGGGTCAAGGAACTCCTGCTGGGCAATGTCTGCCTGACCCCGCTTCAGACTGGCTACCAGCCCCAGCCACAGTCTGGCTACCAGGCCAAGTCCCAGCCACAGCCTGGCTACAGTGCTAAGCCCCAGCCCCAGACTGGCTACCAGCCTCAGCCCCAGACTGGCTACTAGCCTTAGCCCCAGCCTGGCTACCATCCTCAGCCCCAGCTCCAGCCTAGATACCAGCCTCAGCCCCAGCCTGGCTACCAGGCCAAGCACCAGCCCCAGACTGGCTGGGGCTGAAGCATAAACTTCAGTTATGCGCATTAAAAATCCAAGATGGCAACCTAAACCTGTGCCATTGATCAGCTGTACTGATTTCTAATTAGCACCATTGGATTTCTTGCCCCACAAAAATGTAGATTTAGCCAGTGGAATCATGATCCTAGGTGTAATCTAGGAGTCAAGATATTGAAAAACTAGTATTAAAGGTTGCCATTTTAAAAAATTCAAGATGGCCACCATATTGGCTTCTGGGAAAATTGAATCATGCATATTCTGATGTTATTCTATGACGTTTTCCAAAATGTACATGTATAGTTTTCCTAATCCCCCAAAAAACTGAACGAACTCAATATGTCTGGACATAGTGATTTGGACTATATTATTTTTCTCCTCTCCTGTCCTCTCCTGTCCTTCTCTCTCCTCTCCTGTAATTTTCTTTGGGATCTTGTTGATATGCTTGTTTCAGAATGAAGACATAAACATCAAGCGCGACTGTGTCCTGAGGAGCCTAAGTGTCTACCTCAATAAAGACATGGAGACACTCGTCAAAGAATACGTGGTAAGTGTACGTCAGCCTACTCTCCTTTGTGCCAGATGTAATGAAATTCCCTCCAGGCGTTCCTGAGATATTGCGTTCATGAGAATGGGATGGACGTGAGGTAACAGTGACCTTGACCTTTGACCACCAAAATCTAATCGGTTCATCCTTGAGTCCAAGTGGACGTTTGTGCCAAATAAGAAATTCCCTCAAGGCAAACGGTGGAAGCTGTCACTTTTAGGAAGTAAACCTCCCTGGGCCTGAGGAGCCTGGGACAAAGAGAGCAGTCTGCCGGGTCCTGGCACCTAAAGGCCTCAACTACACCAATGAAGACAATTCTGCTGCGAACAGGAAGGTGCGGAGGCCAGAGACACTTCACATAGTTCTCATTAAACAGGGATGTAATTTAGTTCACATTAAACAGGGATGTGATTTAGTTCACATTAAACAGGGATGTGATTTAGTTCACATTAAACAGGGATGTGATTTAGTTCACATTAAGCAGTAGGTATTACCCAGTTGACATATCTGTTTTGGATATTTTGTTTAGTTACTGGGACTCCAGGAGGAGAACTCCTCTGATGATGAAAACAGTGATGTGGAGCGTACATCTGTAAGTTTTACAACCCTGCATAATTTGTCATGGTCATTTAAGAAGTAGCAAGGCAGTTTCTTTAATTCATAATGTCTACCTGTAGAAACCTGTCTTTGTCAAAGCATAGACCATTGAAAATGAAGTGTACGTGTCCAATAAGTCAGTCAGTTTTCTCAACTTGAAAAGTTATTAATCTTCTGTTGTTTTTTTATTACTAGAATGAATATGGAGGACTGTCTGCATATGAACTGGAGCGCCTGGAGAACATCAGCCAGAACCAAGCCTTCCTGTCTTCCATCAAGTTATTGCAGGTAGGTAGACATGGAGCATGGGATGACTTTTTTGGCTGATGGGCAGAGCCCGACAGCCGTAGAATTGCAAATGTCTTATCACAAACTCACTCTGGGGCCATTTGTAACGATGCATGCGCTGACTGCTGATCACCACTAGAGTGCGACATTGCAGCACTATAACACAGCAACTCTCACATTTCACCACCAACCCCCTCCACCACCAACCCCCTCCCCTCCACCACCAACACCCTCCACCACCATCACCACCAACCCCCTCCACCACCATTAAACCAATGGTTTAATCCTAAAATATTTCATCAACGATGTAGTTAACAAGGAGAATGCCATCCACCTCTTCATCCTCCTTCAAAGCGCCCCTTAGTGACCTTAGTGTCTTGAACATTGCTGTCCATGAATACAATGGGGGGTAATTATTGCTTTTCTCTGTCAAAAGGCAACTGAGGATCTGAAGCAGTCAGTACGGCCGAAGCCATCTCAGCCGGGTCTCATGAGGTAAAGCGGATGAACTACTGGCTACTGATAACAATGTTTTATTTACTTCAATGTTTTCTGGATAAAATCAGTAAGGGATTCCTGGCACGACTGGGAACTGGAGGCAATATTTTTTTCTTAGGATGGCAAAGTCATGACCCGCCCTACACTGCCTCTGATTGTCTTACCCTGATATTTTACCCTAACCTTAACCAATCATCACTCCTCATGCCTAAACCCTACCAAGCATCATTCCTAATGCCTAAACCCATCCTCCGCCATCTTTGGGGGAAAAAAAGCGAACTGGAGTGTGACTGAACAAGATAAGAATTTACCTTGGACAATATAAGTCATAGTTAATGCCTTGTCATGCAGACGTCAGCCTACTCACTCTCAGGTCATGGTATTCAGCATGGCATCGCCAAGCAAGAAGCCAAAAGTTCAAACTGTGTCTGTGTCTGAAAGCTTGCACTGCATACTAAATAATATGAAGTATGAACACCAAAAAATATCCACACATTTATCTATATATAACCCAACAACCATATAGTGTAGTTAACTATGTTCTGTCCCACATTAGTAAAACATTTTCAGTTTTATTTGTTTTACTTTAAATGTAAAGCCCTAAGTGTCTTTCTTGATGTCACTGTAATTTTCGTTGTGGCAGGTCAAAGGCTGCTGTGAGAGAAGTGCCGCCACCTCGCAAGTCCTTGCGTCTCCAAAATAAAGAGGCGGAGACCCTCACGCTTCCCCCTGAACTCCGAGGAGTATTGACCTATGAACATGTAAGTGACTGACTGGCTTAAATTTGATATGCACCAATAAATAAAGAATTCTTAATAAACTTAAAGGTATTGGCCTACGAAGAGTACTAAATTGATCCATTACTTTAAATGAACAATATAAATTCAGTTTGGGATTGTTTGACAGAAATGATAAGAGTATACTTAATATCTGTTTCACTTCATGAATGCCGCTCCATTCCTAAGGTTTCTTTCTTTCTTTCTTTGCTCACTCTTATTTTTCTCTTTCTCCCTCACATGAAAGTCTCAGCCGTCTAAGAAGCCTCCCGGCCCTCTGCCCATGGTTCCAGTGAACATGGAAGAGGGCAGTCGACTACCTCCTGAGCTCTGCTCTGAGGTAGGAGTCAGCCTTCTACTTTCAGTTGTCAGCCTTTTACTTTCAGTTGTGCAGAGGTGGTGACTTTTCATTGTTTTATTTTTCAGGCTTTTTGGTGGTGGTCAAAGGTCTAAGTTCAAGGTCACTATGACCTCAGGTCCATCCCATCCCATTCTCGTGAACGCGATATCTCCGGAACGCCTTAAGGGAATTTCTTCAAATTAACGCCCACTTGGCCTCAAGGATGAGCTGATTAGATTTTGGTGGTCAAAGGTCAAGGTCACTGTGACACACCTCATTGTTCTCTGTTTGTCCTCCAGGACATCGAATCCAGAGAGGCTGAGTCGGGGATTGCACAGACAACGATGGGCATCGACGCCGTTCGGGTGGAGGGTGCCGGTCCTGGAGATGGGCCTTTTGCAGATGTTGGCGTTGTACTCGAAGGCGTGGAAGTTCTGCAAAACCTACAAAGTGTCACCCTTGGATGCGTGATGCTTTTTGGACTGATCTATGCGCTTAACTTAAGCTACCCAAAGGAGGTCAAGTCCACATTTGAAGTGTTTCAGAAAATCCTGATGGAACTGGACACAACCAAGCTTTCACCAAAAGTCCAAGCACTGAAAGTTAAATTGCTGAAGTGATTGAGTAATTGGCCTGATACGTTTAGAGATTTTCTTTTTTTTCCTGAAAATTATTTTTTTATTTTTTTATACAGAGTATAGTTTAAAATTAACAAAAAGAAAGAGGTTGACCTAAATGTGTATAGACTGTACAAAAGAAAAACAAGCAAGAAATGTGTATATATAAGACTGTCCAAAAGAAAAACAAGCAAGAAAAGCAGGTGACAGAAGAAATGATTAAATGTACATATGACTGTCCAAACAAGCAAGCAGAAAAGCAGGTGACAGAAGAAATAGGTAAATGTATATATATAAGACTGTACAAAAGAAAAACAAGCAAGCAGAAAAGCAGGTGACAGAAGAAATGAGAGGGTTGTATGTAGTCACAATACTTACACAACTTGAACTTAGATGTAAAATGTTCAACTTGTGTTTTGTCACAGTTCTTGCTACTGCAAAGCCACTCAACCACTGAGCCCTTATGGCAAGGTTTTGGATTGTTAGGATGGTGGTCCGAAAATGTCAGGGATTCCTTGAAATGTTAGTGTACTCTACTGTAAGCATTACAGTTATAATGGTTGATTTACCTGTTTACCTCAAGTGTCACACAGTTGTTAAGCACAGTTCTTATTGTATTGCTGCAGAAAAGTCTGTTAACAATATATATATTTGTGTCATGTAACAAAGCGGCAAAGTGTAAAGGCCAATGTGGCACAGCTGCTCACCTGACTGAGCCTTGTGACAATATTTTGTTATCGTTAGCCTTCTGAAATGAGTTCAGAAGCCCAGTGTTCCCTTATATTAACTTTTAAAAAGTAAATCTTTGAAAATAGAGCACTTTACGAGGGCATTTTCTTTTCTTTTGAAAAATTTATTTAATTGGGATTTTCCCAGAGGGCATTTTCATTTCTATGATTTTTTTGTTGTTGCACACAACAAACTAGCGATCCACGTTATTGGAGTTTTTGCTGATATTTTCTTTTGGCCAATTGCCGATACCAATATATGTGCAATTAATGTTCATGCCTACTCTTATTGTGATGGCCCACTGGCAGATGCAGACATAAACACAATGTTTTTCTGTGTTGTCTTGCTAGCTCCTCTTTGTGGGTGTGCAGTGCTTGAAGCATTAATAAATTGTTAAATGCAACAAGGTGGTCAGATTTTTCTTTTTTTATGTATTGTTACATATTGTTGTAGGTGTGGGGTGAATAGAAAAAGTACATAAATGTGATGCATTTTGAGTAAATTGGGTTTATTGCATAAACCTGGTTATTATGCATTTCAAACAAATAGGCTTTATTCATATTGAATACATAAACCTGGTTATTATGCATTTCAAACAAATAGGCTTTATTCATATTGAATACATAAACCTGGTTATTATGCATTTCAAACAAATAGGCTTTATTCATATTGAATACATAACCTGGTATTGAAT
The DNA here is from genome assembly GCA_022702515.1 of Ilyophis sp. 1 JC-2022. Lineage (NCBI taxonomy): Eukaryota > Metazoa > Chordata > Actinopteri > Anguilliformes > Synaphobranchidae > Ilyophis > Ilyophis sp. 1 JC-2022. Next base: position 36,135,653 of record CM040395.1, read on the forward strand.
ACATAACCTGGTTATTATGCATTTCAAACAAATAGGCTTTATTAATATTGAATACATAACCTGGTTATTATGCATTTCAAACAAATAGGCTTTATTAATATTGAATACATAAACCTGGTTGTTATTCATTTCAAACAAATAGGCTTTATTACACTGACTAATATACATCACATTAAGTTTATTAGTTTTATTATGTTAAAACTATGTAATGCAAATTCATGGGATTACTACATGCAATTAAATGACATAAATCTTACAAATTAGGCTTAAATATTTCTGTGAGTGTACAGAGGCGGGACACACAGACCTGATCCAACACCAGATCGTCACGGAGCCAGCTAAACGGGTAAAACTGAGGCTATACAGGATCCCAGAGGCCAGAAGAGAAGCCATCGCGGCCGAGGTAAAAGCCATGCTATGTGCCGAAATCATTGAGGAGTCAAATAGTGAAATGGTGTAGTCCAATTGTGCTGGTACCGAAACCGGATAGGTCGATTCGTTTCTGTTTCGGCAAACGGCTGGGACAGAACCACGGAGAGATGATAGATGGAATATATGTTAGGCTGATGTGGAAAGACGGCATGCCCATATTAGGATTTCCGAGGATGTCACCACCGCAACAAGGAAATACACGGCACCTGGAGAAGATGCCGGGCAAGTCAGCTGTGGCGAATCACCGGACTAATCGGTGCCCTAGAAAATGGACTGGCAAACAACCGGAAGACGGAGTAGCTTATGCGAAACCAAGGAGGAGTAGAGAGAGTGTGAGAGAGGAGATTGGATTTGTTGGAGAGAGAAAGTTAAAAGCGCTGTGTTTGATCTGTTTTGTCAGGAGAAGTCTGCTGTGTGCCCGATTCCCGGATTGAATGAGAACCCACCTCATTACCGACCCCCGCCTGTCTGACAACCCTCCTCCTTCATCAGCCCTGGGCTGTAAGAGAACCTGTCTATGTGTACTGAACCCTGGCATCGTACCACGACTATTCTCCGGGATTACGGACTGGCTGATGCTCCCATTAACCTCTACCTCTCGTTCCCCCAAAACAGCATTAAATTATCGATTTAAATTGAATTGCCGCGGTGTGGACATTGAGATTATTGTTTTCAGTTGCGTGACAACTCCGAGCACCCTGGAGTTTGCCACAGCATGAAAATACAAAAGACAAAAGCCAAACACAACAAAATACTAACACGAAAGACAGCTGGACTACATGTCGCCATTACGGCGCCACATGATGTCACGTATCCCTTCTGGTTTGCTCCTCTGAAGGAGCGCAGATTAGCCAGTCGTCCAGGTAGTTCACAATACAAATCCCTTGGTGACAGAGTGGGATCAGCGTGGCCTCCCTGCACTTCATAAAAAGTGTGTGCATGGGGCCAGGGCTAGGCCAAAGGGGAGGACTGAGTGATCATACCCTTTGCCTTGGAAGGAAAAGCAGAGGTACTTCAGGTGATCCCGGTGTATGGGGATATGGAAGTATACGTCCGGCAGGGCCGCAGAAGTGAACCAATCGCTGTCTCCCACCAGTAGGGGGAGAATGGAAAGGTGGAACATGTGGAAGGGCAGGCGCTTTAGGAAGCGGTTGAGCCCTCTCCAGCCTAGGTTGGGGCGAAAGCCTCCCTCCATGTCAGGTGCCGGGAAATACGTGAAATAAATCCCATTGCCATCTAGGGCAGGGGTGTTATTGCTCCCTTTTCAGAAACACTAGGATCTCATCTGGGAGAGTTCGCACAGTAGCCCCGTTTCTCCTGTTTTGGGATAACCCCACGAAAGTGGGGGGTGGGATCGGTGTGAGCACTGAAGGACATCGGGTAAGTAGGTGCCATTGCAAGGTCACTGGGGGTAGCGGAGAACATTTCCTGCGGCAATCCCTCCAACACTCCACAGGCAGCACGTTAGTGTCGGCTAGCTAAGCCAACAAGGCAGAGGCCGAGTAGATCGACGCAGGTAGCTAGCAGTAGGCCTGCGGTATCGAAAACTTAAAATCCTGTTAGCAACCCTTAAAGCACTGGGAGCCGTGATCAGGATAAATGGAAAAGGGGGGATAAGCATGCATGCTCAGCCGCCCTGACCGGCTAAAGACGAATACCCCTAATCAGATGCTGACCCCTCTTCAGTCTCTGACTGTTGGGGTTCAGGCAGATCATTCAGGCTGTCCAACTCTGCGGGCAACCTATCGGGGTGACGCCGGGGTGTCGAGCCACAGGCTCCCATGAGTTATAGGGCCTACGTGGCTGCCGCTGAAGTGTGCACAGCAGCAAGTCAAGGGCCTGAATCAGCACAACCGAGGGGCCACAAGGGGGTGAAGAGGCTGCCTGCAGCATCGTCTGAAGTGCTATGGTATTGCTGATGTGCGTAGTAGCTTCGACACAATAAGTACTGAGGTATACATACCCCTATACCACGGACTCGAACAGCACCACTGCAGGGTGGCTAGGGGCCTGGATTCAGCACACCTCATTGATGTTGAAGTGCACCTAATCACCAGCTGAGGGCCCAAATCAGTACTACTGAAGCGAGCATGTTTAGCCCCCCTGAGAATCACCGCCCCGCCGGAGAGATCCAGGGGTGGGGGGGCTCAGATGAACAGTATTCCTGGTCAGCCAATGACCCCCTCTCCGTCCCTGACTGCTGGGTGTCAGGCCGACGGGACAGGCTTGTGTGTCCAACACCAAGCCAAGGGCCCGAATCAGTAGCACTGAATGGCCACCAGAAGGCGCTGAAACCTCAGGTAGCATGTGTCTACTGAAACAGAGGCTACGTCCGGCTTGTCCCTTTTCCCTTTCTTAGTAACAACAAGGAGAAAGAAAATGCAATGCCTCAACATGGCTAAATACAATCAGAAGATATCGGCATAACCCAATCTAGTTCTGCAAGGAAAACCAACAGTGAACTGCCTAACTGCCTAACTCCACCGCGTAATGTTAGCCAAACAAACAGCAACAAACCGCGATTGCGCCCCGGAAAGCATACTCCGTTTAAGACATAGCTCCGGGCAATCAGGAGAGGCAAGAAATTTCGCAGATTCCAAAGGGAACCATACAAACCAGTCTCAGCTCAAACTTGAGGAGGCAAAAAAAAAAGCCGGGTGGTGTGCAAGCGCAATATTTATGGCGTGGTTCCGCCAGTAGTGGTGGTTAATTTGCTATTCAGGCTCCTAGCAGGTGTGTTGACCAATATAAAATAGAACCCCTTCCTCTCTCATATCCAATGTCAAAAGTTTGAAACCTTTTACAATTGGCAAAAAATTGTGAATTAGCAATCAAAATTTCACCTTTTTCAGTAGATTTACTACATTGGTGGACATAGAAAGTTTGAAAAGGGATTATTTGAAAAGGGTACAGTAATATTTCACCCACCTTGGGTCAGAAGTAGTGGAGGATCTGTTCTCTCATACCCAGGTGTCAAAAGTTTGAGACGTTCCAAAATTGGAAAGAAATTCCTATTCAAAATTTCACCTTTTTCAATAGATTTACATTGGATTACATATAAAGTTTGTCGTGGGATTATTTGAAAATGCGACAGTAATATTTCACCCAACTCAGGTCAGAGGTAGTGGAGGACCTGTTCTCTCATACCTAAGTGTCAAAAGTTTGAGACGTTCTAAAATTGGCAAGAAATTCTTATTCAAAATTTCACCTTTTTCAGTATTTACATTGGTGGACATTGGAAATTTGAAGAGGGATTATTTGAAAATGTTACAGTAATATTTCACCCAACTCGGGTCAAAAGTAGAGGGGGGCCTGTTAGTAGTGAATAGCATTCGGTAAACGTCAAAATATGATTGATGGTGTCAAAAGGTCAATTTATGAATATTAATGAGTTTATGAAAAATTATAATTATGAATAAAAATTGATATATATTTTTTTTTTTTATGATTATGATTATGCATCATCATTCGGGGCGGGGGTTTGTGGGTTTTTCGTTTCAAGGGTTTGGCGATGTCATTTTATTGGGAATTGTTGTAAACGTTGGTGAATGGTTTTGTGACGAATGTAAATTGTTTTTATGGATGGGCCATGGTGCTTAGGGAAACATATACTAACATATTGGCAATTATTGTGTTGTACATTTTTTTATTTGAAAAACATCGTGAAAAAGTAATGGTGTATAAATGTATATGTTGTTAGTTGTAGCCGTAGTAGCAGCGGCAATTAAGTTTTATTTTAAAAAAGCAGTTTGTGTTAAACGCAACAGCCGCGTGTTAAAAAGAATAGAATAATTCAAGCAGTTTGTTAAAACGTGAAAAATCGCCGTGGACTATATTGAAAAAAACATTATACAGAAACATTGTAAGACTTGTTAGATGCCAAGAAGGAAGAAAAAATAAACTCCGGGTTGAAAGGCGAACTCAATACATAGCCCGTGAACATAGAGAATAGAATAAAACTTTGAAGAAATTTCGGAGTCCGTGAATTCACAATACTGTGCAAAATAGACAAAGATAGGTCCAAAAGGCGAGATAGAGCGTTTAAAAGCCTAGAATGGTTCGCAAGAAAGACTATGAAGAAAATAATTTAAATAAAAGAATATGTTACGTTTTAAAGAATTAAAACGAAAAACGAAAAAAGAACGTTTCAAGTCGTAGCGGAGTATATACCACCGGCACGTCGGCAGCTCGCGGCTATCGGGCATGACTAAAATTGTCCAGAGAGAACTTTGTATGTTTCAAGCAGGAATACGACATCCAAACGTCCTGTTACGTGGAATTTGACGCACGTTTACGCAGACCAACGCTGGAATTTGACGTAGTGGTTTTGGCGCGAAAACGGTAAATGACAAAATGGCTGATTGATGGGTTTCTGTGGGGAGGGGGTATCCACCATGTGATGGTTGTGGGTGTATACCACATGCGTTGCTGGCGAAAAGACAGGCATAAAAGACAAACTTTTCGGTACAGATATTTAGCAGAAGCTGGTATCGAAGCAGTAACTTGTCAAAGCAACAAGAAAATGGCGAACGCACAACTTACGACACCCAAATCTCCAGAAGCGACGACTGCTGACAGCACGGTGTTGCAAAGACCAAGAAAACCCTTTGCAGCTATATCCAGACTACGTACAGACGTTGTGTACAAGGATTGGGGCTGTACTGATTGCGACTATATCCAATGTGGATATAAACTTCACACAGAGGCTGGCGTACCAAGAATCACCCTTTTCAACATGTGTGATGGCGAGTTGTTTGGTGAGAACACAGACTGTGTGACTTTTGAACCTAAGGAATGGAGGCTATTCCAAAACTGTTACCAAGATGTTGTCGATAATATACATCGTTGTAGAAATTTTGTAAGCTGGCAAGAACCCGTCTGCTCTGTGGTGTGTGTTACAAGACGCAGAAAAGCTAATCGACTGATTATTAGCGAGCAATTCGCATCAGCCGAAGTCCCAGATGTACAAATTTGTTTTCATTTTGATGACCTGCCGTTGCTGGAACTTTGTATCGAACAGGCCAATACAATGATTGAGGATTATGGTGTGTTGCGATCCATGGGCTTTGTGAAAACTAACCTGCGGGCAAGATTTGACGCCGCGGCCAACATGTCGGATGATGTGGAAAACACAGCAACATCAACGCCGTGTGTCTCTGATGAAGATTATTAGACAAACTTTGTATAATTAGCTTTACAAACGTGTATAACATAAATTTGTCGTTTTTAAAAAAAAGTGTTCTAGTTTGGTTTGTGTGTGTGTGTGCGTTTGTATATCGCTATTATATCTATACATATTGTGGCGCCGTTATTTATGATTGTTTTGTGAACTTTAAAATAAAAAGTATTTCTTTTACATACTATCTAAAGACCAGCGTCATCATTGTTATATCAACCATTCAAACATTTTAAATTCAAAGCGCTGCCCAAACATGAAGGCCTTTCAACCATGTTAAATTCAAAGCACACCCCACAAACACGAAAACCAATCAAAGCACCCTTTCAGAACTCTAGGGTTTCAAGGCGTGGTTATAAGTTTGAGGTGGTCTTTAAAAGACACGCTGTAAAAGCCTGATTCCATACAACCGGTACAAACCTCTTGACTAACATGTCTCAGAATTTTGACAAAATGTACGCGCCCCTACAGGTGTCCGAGTGTTCAGAATCTTGGGAGACTGATTATCCAGCTCACAACGACATACCGGTTACAGGGCCGTGGCTCGCTGACGAACTGAACGCTGTGGACAATGCTTTATACGCGGGTTCGTTCGAAATACAAGGATGTGAAACAGACGGTTGTCTAACAATGCCGATGATTAAACTTTTGAAAATCATCATCGCGAGACTTCTGGACTGCGCTATTGAACAACAACTGAAGAGTCAATGTCTGGGTTGTGAAGTTGACCATCCAAGCCAGCTTAGACACAGTTGTGTAACCCCTTAGATCTGACGTCGCGCAGGCGCGACCTTTTTACGCAACTGAGACACGCGTTGCTCCTGCAGCCAAACTATTAGTGGAAAACACAAACGCGGTATTTTAACTTTATTGGTAGACGATTCGCGACGATTTCTGGCCAATGCGTAGTTTCTAAGTGTCACTATCTTTCCGTAGCAAGTCCATTTAACAAGCACTCCCCACCCAGCCTATACCTACCCATGCGTGACATAGTGGGCAATAGCGTCTATGTTGGAGTTCATAAATATATGTATTCATCATATAATATTAGAATACCGTCATAGCAACCAGATAAACCCACCTTATGCAAATACAGCGGTGCAAATCGCTGCTCAATCAATACCTACATAAACAAGTGGAATCATTCTCTAATCATACAATGCCATTCTACTATCAATATCTGCGATTACATATGGAATTCATGTGCAATCCTACCATGGATTTAAGCGTAGATATGTCCCTTTCAAGATTCCGTGGTCATTTATTGTCTTGGACAATCCGTTTGAAAAATACACAGCGCATTTTAACACGATTACACAACCAAAACTAGCTCTGCGTAAAATTTACTTCCTGATTGCAGTGTCGTGACGCTTTCAATTTTATTCTGGTTTGATCGACGATGGTTTTATCCAATAGAAGGCACGATAAACTTCCCCAAAAGTAATTTACATGTGTAATTGAAAGCTTGGATTAACTATTTAAGGGCGAGCGTAACTGCAATACTTGTTATATCGCGACAATTTTACGCAGGCATGCGCAGATGACGCATTTGGTTTGACGCAATTGGTATGACGCATTTGGTATTACGCGATAAAACTGCGCGCGACTTTGAAGTTACTTTTTAGCAGTTTTCCCCCGAAGTCGGTCAGAAGAGGAGAACAACAGAGAATCTTCTAATCCCTGTAGCATAGATTCTGTGGAAGAGGTGCCTATCAATATGGGGAAGATATCCTCCTCGACATGTAAGTATTACTGCTTGTAATATTTTGATTATATACATTCGTTTTTCCACTGCGTGCTATATTTTCGTTATTTTTGTATTTGCATCGGTCGTAATAGACCACTGTTAGCCTGCTAATAATGCTGAACATATTTGAAAACACACTTTTTCAGACTCCACCTTGAATAACTACATGTATAAGGCAAATTATATAGTACGTTCTTTCCGTTTATTTTTTATTTTCTATTTGGTTTAGCTATCTCATAGCTTAGAATGTATAGCTGACTGTATTCTGTTGAGTACTAGCGATAGCTTCTACGTTGTGAGAAAGTAGCGCTTTCTTGACTTTGCTTCGTAGATTGTGTCTATGACCTTCAATATGCACTTATTGTACGTCGCTTTGGATAAACGCGTCTGCCAAATAACTAATGTAATGTAATGTATTGATACTATGTGTTCGTGCCGTTCGCGTAGTGGCTCGTGGTGGCCTGCTTTGTTAGAATTCATAGCATTCACAATGAAATTGAGTATTTTAGCGCTGTTCTGTTTGGTTGCTCAGTCGTACGTTATATTTTATGCCTCGATTTGCCGTGAAGCTAGAACATTGGTAGTGTTTTCCGATATTATTTTATTGTATTGTAATTTCTTTGTGCATAATGTACTCTATGGGGTATTAGTATCTCCATGGGTGATGCTTTTCACTTAGGGAATGGAAAATATGTATTCAAATTTACTGTGTCCAGATGTGTGCAAGATGAATGTAAAATAAATAAAATAAAAAAGCAACAGTTGTGAAACACACTACAGAGTAATGCCATCCTAGAGCACGAAACAAAAGATAACATAATGTAGCATACAGAAGAAAGTGTTTACTGAAGTACAAGAGTGAATGATTTCATATTTAGCTGTGTGTACCACAGTGTTATAATGCTTCTGCATTATGTAATTTGTTCCTATAACATGCTTGACCCTCCACCTCTGCCACTCCAGCAGTGCCCTCTACTGTTCAGAGTGAAGCCACTGCAGGACCAGATCCTTACAGCATTGCCAAGACCGTGCCATTGATGAGTGCATGTTGGCCATGAAGGCACCGCACAGGATGAAGCAGTATATGAAGGATAATGGTGAAAAAATGGCACACTAGGCATCAAACACTGAACTGAAACTGTGCAATATCAATGTTTTCATCCATTAAGTGATCGTAAGGGAAAATGTATATGCTTTATAAAGGACAAAAGGCTTTTTAATAATTTCTCGGAGAGGTTTTGGGTAGGTTATTGGACACCTAGATATCCACCCCCCTGTACTGATCCAAAATAATTCCCACATGAAAATGATAAAAAGGTGAGTTAAATGAGTCAAAACGGTTGATTTGCACTGAAATGTATGATTAGTTTAAGATTTACAGCTATTCACATTTTAGCCAATTTGGATAGGTTTGGAGACCCTGGGTACATCAGGCTACACTGCTTACATTTTGTGTCATAGATCTTTAGTAGTTCTGTATATCACCCTGCGATTATTGAATGCTTGTGGACAAGGAGTTTATGATCCAGGAAATGTGTAGTTTTACCTGTTTCACTTATGTAGCTCTCAGTATTTTGAAGAAATATATTTTTTTTTGAATTTGTTGCAAAGTTTTGCTTGCATTTCCGGCACTTTATTTTGACTTAAATTATGAAAATAAACAAATCTAAGTTTGTACAAAAAATGGTACACCGGTTTTGTTTCATTTAAGCCATTTACCAAGTTTATGTGATGCTCACACCTGGAGTTATAAAGCCTTAAACAGAGTACCCCCATGATTTACCAAATATGCCATCTGCGCTAAGGTGTTAACCGAGACGGACTCACACTATTTTGCATATCACTTTGACAATTTCGTTGCAAGAGTGAAGAAACCATGGTTAAGTCCGCTGCTTGTCAAAGCCATGGAGTTCTTTGTGGCTAAACCCGAGCCAATGAGGATACAGGGTTCTGTTGATACGATTATTGCAGAAATTCGCGAGGAAACAAACATTCGTGACAAGCTGCATGAAATCCTACGAACGGAGCTTGACCCGGCCAGCGAGAAGGCCTTTAAGGCGGTCGATACAGACTTCTGGGAAATCGAGGGTTCCATGAAGGAAGACCTGTGGTTCATATGTTCTGAAGGCGAAACATTGCCATATACACACTTGTAATGTAAAATTAAATCTGTGTTTAAAAAAAAAAAAAAAAAAGAAATAATAAATACTGTGGTTTTTTATATTGTGCTTCATTACTTCTATAACCGTAAGGATGGATGCTGATAAGCACCTGAAAGATGTGTATTATTCTCCAGAAAACCCTGGATCTTACGGTGGCAAAAAGCGCCTACAGCGGGGTATTTGTGATACAAAAGATTTGAGAGTCTCAGACAAGAAAGTTGCTGCTTGGTTATCTGGTGAAGATGCGTACACATTACACAAACCCATCAGAGTCAATTTCAAAAGAAACAGGGTTTTAGTGAGTAACATTGATTCACAATGGCAGGTCGATTTAGTTGACATGTCAAATGTCTCTGAACATAATGATAATATGAAGTTTATGCTAACATGTATAGATATATTGTCAAAATATGCATGGGTATGTGTTCTTAAAAACAAGACAGCTGCCGAAGTGCACAGGGCTTTTCAAAGCATTCTCGCAAAAGGTCGAAAACCTAAAAAAATACAAACATAAAGGAAAAGAGTTTTTCAATAAAATGTTTCAAAGTCTGATGAAACGTAACAAAATAATACACTTTGCCACAGATAACGAAGATGTTAAAGCATCTGTGGTTGAACGTTTCAATAGAACGTTGAAAACGAGAATGTGGCGTTATTTTACAGCCCACAATACAAGACGCTATATAGATGTTGTGCCGGCCTTGGTACAGGGGTACAATAATAGCTATCACAGCACTATTAAAATGAAACCCCTTGAAGTAAACAAAGATAATGTTTTTAAAGTTTTTAAAAACATGTATGGTCTCTTTCCAAAAAAATCTAAAAAGCCAAAGTTTAAGTTTGAGGAGGGTGACACAGTCAGGGTCTCCAAAGTACGTGGGAAGTTTGCAAAAGGATATGAACAAACATATACAGATGAATATTTCACGGTTGTTGAAAGGGTTCACAGAAGACCGCCGGTATACAGATTGAAGGATTATGATGGTACGAACATTGATGGTGTGTTTTATGAGGCTGATTTACAAAAAGTTATAGTGGGAAAAGACAAAACTTATAAGGTCGAAAAAATTGTTGCTGAGAAAACGCACAATAGACACAAGTTTGTTTTAGTAAAATGGGTGGGGTGGCCCGAAAAATTTAACAGCTGGATACCCGAAAGTCGTGTTGTCGATCTCTAAAAGAGTTGAAAAGTTTACAGACCCGACCAAATCATCAGGGGAACACCATGGAAGACGACGGTTTTTATGTCACTCTTCCGAGCAATGCGTGTCTAGATATTTATCCGGGGAATAAAATTTCAAGCTACACAACAAAGTTTGCACGAGCCCTCGAATTACGAGGACAATGGGAGGTTGCTTTGGCGGAGATTCAATACCCCTATACATGGTGCATGCTAAAGGCTGACGAAAACTCTTTTATCGTGCGCGACACGAAAAAAGGCACAAGCTCTGTTGTCCTAGTAAGCTGGGGTTATTACAAGAGCCTGAAAGCGCTTGTGGATGAGATTAACAGAAGTTTAAAGATGAAAAAAATGGCTATTGAGGTGGGCCACGCCATAATGAAAAACAGAATTTATATTAGCGCAGACGAAAATCTAGCCCTGTCGGCTAGCGGAAAGCTCGCCAGAATGCTGGGGTTGGAGTCAAATGTTGCCTTATCGGGGGCAAAGCCTGTGGCACCTCACCCAGCGGATGTTCGGGCGGGGTTCTACACAATGTATGTATACACAGACATTATTGACTACCAGAGAGTCGGAGATAGTTTTGTGCCATTGCTACGATGTGTACATATAACAGGATCTAGCAACGACGTAATCACAATCTCTTACGAGAAGCCACACTACGTACATGTCAGCAAGAAACACATTGACGATATAACAATTGAGCTGAAATCAGATCAGAACGAGAACATAGCCTTTACTTACGGCAAAGCCAACATAAAACTACACTTTAGGCCTGTGAAATATCGCTATCACGAATAAAAATGGCGAGGACACCCCTCTACGTAGACCCAAATAGGTATATAGCCTATTATACGGAACAAGCTGGTAATGGACTGCCGGGGTATAAGGGTGCTAGTGTTATGTATGGCAGTGGACTTGGAGGACTATTTCGAGGTTTATTCCGAATGGCCTTACCCCTACTAAAGAAAGGTTTCAACATAGCCAAACCACATTTGACAGCAGCAGCCAAGAACATCGCCAAAGATGTGGTCAACAAAGCTGTGATGAGTCGTTTGAACACCGGTGACCAGGAAGGTTCGGGGCTTATGGTCATGACAAGACGTGCACGTAAGAGGCCCCCAGGGGGGCATGTCACGAGCAGGTCTAAAGCTAAAAAGCGTCGCGCAGTGAACAGTCGAGCCACAGTGACGAAAAGCACGCGGAGGGTGAAAAAGCGCACCAAGAAGGTTAAGAGAAAAAGTAGATAATTTTTTTTTTAAATGGCCTTCATACACAACATGTCAGAGGAATGTATGAAGTCAGAACTGGACCTTTTCGCAGTACCGTATACGCAAACAAGCATTGATAAGAACATCTATGTTGAAGTATCCCCCCTGTCAGCCCTTTCGGACACAGGCCCCCTAGAGTTCTATATAGCCGGCAATGGTAAAGATTACCTTGACTTAAACAACACTCTATTATACCTACGCTGTCAGATAACCCGTGCAGATGGTACCAATATCACCGCCGCAGACAAGGTTGGGATTATTAATTACCCCATAGCGACCATTTTTTCACAGGTGGATGTTTCACTGGGTGACAGGCTGGTGAGCCAGTCTAGCAACACGTACCCCTACAGAGCAATTATGGAATGTCTACTTAATTATTCTGAAGCCACAATGTCTAATCAATTTACGAGTGGCTTATTCTATAAGGATACTGGTGGCCATATGGACGAAACAGACCCGGCGGGGAACAACAGCGGTTTGAAAAGCAGAGCCCTATATACCATGGCGAGCAACACTTTTGAATTGCTCGGACCCATCCACACAGACATGTTTTTTCAGGAGAGACTACTTATAAACGGTGTCGATATTAAAATCAAGATGGTGCGTTGTAAGGATGATTTCTGCCTAATGACAGCTGATGCACAACAACAACAGTACAGGCTTAAAATAGTCTCGGCAACAATGTTTGTTAAAAAAATCGGGGTATCGCCCCCTGTTAAACTAGGCCATGCACAGGCACTACTAACAGCGAATGTTAAATATCCTATTGACCGTGTTAGCCTTAAAACTTTCAGCTTGGCGGCTGGTCTTAGAGTTTGCAATCAAGAAAATTTGTTTTTGGGGCAATTACCGAAATCGGTCATCATAGGTTTAGTAGATAACGACGCTTTTACAGTTTACAATAAGAACCCTTTCAATTTCAAACATTATGACGCCGAACATATATCACTCAATATGGATGGTCTTCAGATTCCGGCAAAGGCTTTTACCCCGGATTACACAACCGGTTCAGCGGTTCGTGAATTTTATGGTTTAACACTTGCAACGGGGCGACATCTGAAAGATTCACCATTGTGTATAAATCGTCAAGAATACATAAAAGGCTACACACTTTATGCATTCAATCTGACCCCCGATGAAGGATGCAGCCAACATCTATCCCTGATCAAGACGGGTAATATACGTCTGGAGATGAGATTCAGATCCCTGCTACCCAGAACCGTTAATTTAATTGTTTACGCATGCTTCGACAATATTATTGAAGTGAACCAGAGGAGGAACGTTTTGTATGATTATTATTAAACATGAACACCCGAGAACTAGATGCTATTTTGTGCAACAACCCTTACACCACAAATTACTTTTATGGAACGGTGGCCTGCGATGAGCTACCGGATGATAAACTAGATAATTTACCCTCCATGTACATTGTGAATACACACCCTCGAAATAAGCCTGGGGAGCACTGGTTGGCTTTGTATGTGTGTGCGGATAAGACAGGCGAATTTTTCGACTCCTACGGCAACCCACCTGACTACATTTACTTCCCTGATAGCATCAACACTTTTCTGCAAAAGAACTGCACAAGGATTATTTACAACACTGTACAGATGCAAGACCCGCTCAGCGCAAAGTGTGGCCAGCATTGTATATTTTATCTACACAACAGGGCCAAAGGGGTTCCGTTTAGCCACATTATAGACCTATACTCTGATAATTTGAAAAATAACGATGCTATGGTGTCAAGATATGTTGACAAAATATATTTGAATAAATGCCTTAAAAACATGTTAAACTGTACAGACGGCAGGCTGTGGCGAAATGTTTAATATCTGTCACGGTTGTTGAAAATAAAAAATAAAAATAAACAAGCATGTTTCGTTTGGTTTTTACTTTATGTATTTTATTGTAAAATAAAAACATGTTAAACATGACATTTGACATTTTCAGCATTTGAAACACACACACGCACACCAGTGGCGGCTGGTGATCTAAATATAGGTAGGGGCGCTAGCATACAAATACATCTGACTTTGACTTTAAACAGAAAAAACAAGCCACCTTGTGTCTCAGTTGCATAAGACAGTTTAATTGGCAACAGTGGAGGACAGTTTTTCAAGTAAGACATCACTGAACAGTGGAGGAGCCTCTGTTCATTCAAGTTAGGCAGGACTCATACATTCAGATTTAGACTTCAAACAGATAGGCTACCACAGACCTCCTGGCAGCACCGGGTCCAAATCAAACACAACAGCACTGTCATGTTGCCTAGAGAGGTGCTAATTGCTGCCCCCCACACACAACTCCTTGCTGCACAATTCCTTTGTATTGCTAAACCGCTAAAAACCTCAGACTGAGAAGAGCCTACTTGACTGGTCATTCAAATGAGTCATCATACATTTTGAGACAAAGACATACAACACTAAAGGTGAATTGGCCCATTACAACACAACAACACACTAATGTTGCCTAAAACCACTACTTGAACATAAATTCTGCCCTCCTTTCCTTCAGGCCTGCAAATTTCTCAATGACTTTCTGGTTAAAGTCAGTCATCTCAGTCACCAGTCTCTTTTCCATTGACAGCATGGCCAATGCATTCAGCCTGTCCTGGGTCATGGTGTTTCTGAGAAAGGTTTTAATCCTTTTCAAGGTTGAGAAGCACCTCTCAGCTTCTGCTGTAGTCATGGGTGTGGTGATGAGGATCTTAAGGAGAGTGACAGTGTCTGAAAAGACTTCTGCAACATTATTCTCCATGAACAACTGGAATAGGTCCACAGCACCACGACAGTCTTTGAACTCATCCTTGCTGTAGATGAGACTAAGCTCTGTCTTCAGCTTGCTTCCATTGATCACTGGGTAGGCCTTCGAGGTGTTTCTCAGTGCATCTTCAGGAAATGCTGTGTTGTACTGGGCATACCTGTCCCCCTGCAGCAAGGTGGCACTCACAAGGTGGTTTGTGAAGGAGAAGCGTTCCTTGGCATCAGGGCCGGCCCGTGCATATCTGCCGCTCTAGGCGAAAAACAATTATGCCGCCCCTGAGTCATATTATTTGCAACGTATGGTCCATACCAGCAACAACACACACACGCCAATATGTCATACAAAAGCAAACAGCAGGTCTGCATAATAACCCCAATAACCTTCCAAATAATTTACAGCAGTCACGAGAGCATTTCAGCTCCTAAAACGAAATAAGAGCGCAAATCTCTCCTCAGTCCTCATGTGTAACGTTACCAAACATACACACAAAATCATCAGCAACTTAAACAACGACTATACAGAGCAATTAAAGCTTACCTTTCAGAAGTGTACACGGCGGGCCTTCATCGCAGCAAAAGTCTTTATTGCGTCCTCAATTTCGATTTTCTGTGCCAGTTCGTGTTCAATTGAGATTGTTGCAAGCCCATTCAGTCTGTCTTGTTTCATTGTGCTGCGGAGGTAGTTTTTAATGATTTTCAGTTTTGAGAAACTGCGCTCTCCTGAAGCAACTGAAACTGGGAGGGTCAGAAGCACTCGCAATGCTACAAAAGCATTAGGGAAGATATATTTGCAATAGTTTGTGTTATAATCTCAGTGTACTATAAGATTTGTGAAACTTATGATCAGACGCATCGTAATGAAGACCCGCCTGGGAAAGAGTAAACAAGTGTTGTGCAGAGAAGTGTGGAAGATCTTAATCAGAGTTTACGGTTGATTAAGTTTATGGTTAGTACAGATAGATAAGTGGAAGTTATACGCGAGGGAAACTTGCATAGGATTGTGACAGAAAGCAAGACAACATAGAAGGAAGTGAAAGTGTAATTCAATTTGCGTTATTAGTTAATTTGTTATTACATTACATATATATTATATGATATTATACATATATGCAGTTTATTTTCATGGAAAATTCTGAGCGCACTGATTTGTAATTTTGTCCTTTGACTGGCTTGGAGTTATGTGCTACTCAGTTCTCTATTTTCAGGTAGTGATTCGATTTAGTTGCAGGCAAAACAAGGCAGAGACAGTCTGTTGCAGTTTATTGTGCTCAAATAGCATAGGCTACTGGCTACAGCGAATTTGCTGTGGAGAAGGTTTTAGCCTATGGTTATAAATAAATAAAAGCTAAGATTGATCTCAGCATGATAACCGAACCGTATTTTTTGTCCTTCAAAGTGTTTGAAAGAGATAAATTGAGTAAAGGCTCATTTTGTAACACAAGTTTGACGATCAGGTAACAATTTGTGGTAAAGATTTTAACTTTTAAATTCTGTAAATCTAGAGGATTTTGCATACAGAACGGGTATGGCAATACAGAAACCTACATATATATGAGCAGGCTTTAATTTAAGTGAAATAAATAAAATAAAATGGTTGTTGAGATGATGTTGTATAAAGGGAACTGTAGTTCGGCATGAGCACCCTGAATCTCGTGAAGAAAAAGGTCTGATTTACCAAATAAATAAATAAGTAAGTAATGCAGGCCAATGTACTGATTTTAAACCTCTGGTTAATGCAGATAATACACGCAGTTATAGTTATACAGTTATAGCTTAATGCTAGCAAAGCAAACATTTAAAGCTGTGAAGTATGATAAATCGAACAATCCTTTCACTGTCCTGTCGGGAGGAGTCAGGACCATTGCACAGTCCCGGGATCTATGAACTTTAAAAAAGAATCCCGCTGCTTCTGCAGTGCTTGCTCTTTCAATGTCCTTTTCTTTTTATATTCGCAACCCGACAATTTCGGTCGTTTAGACATCTTCCTCGCCTCTTTGCATTTTCCGCTCAGGAAGAGTTCAAATCAAATCAAATCAAATCACAGTTGTTGCTAGGCAACTAGGCGGCAGCTACCATTGGCTCATGGCAGCTGGGGGCGGGAGGTTTTTGAGTGAGGCGGCCCAATAGTAAGCTGCAGGCAGGTGCAGCATGATTGACACATTTTTCAGCAATTCATTGTACTTACAGAACGTGCAGTTAGGCTACTATTGGTTACTTACTCCGCATGAGGGGTTTTTTGTGAATGATTTTTTTTTTTGGATTTGGCTCACATTTTGCCGCCCTCGCCAAAGTGCCGCCCTAGGCAACCGCCTAGTTCGCCTATATGGACGAGCCGGCCCTGCTTGGCATGTCCCAGTATGGTATCACAGACCTATATGGAGATAAAGAATCAAAATAGAGTAATTAGAGTAATATATCAGCTAACTCCAAGGTCAAGGGTTATAGCCTTCTTCTGACACCTGCTGGACAAAATGTGCATATGTGAATGCTGAAGATTAAAAATAATCACTCCAGTGTAACATGGACTGTGACTGATTTCTACAATAAACTCACCTCTGCTGCAATCTGTACATGATCCTGTGGACTGAGTGCCCGACGCCTCTTTGTGGGCCGAGAGCCACTGCTGTGCTCAGACCCAATGCTTTGCTCAACCATGGAATGGAGAGAATCTCTGCAAAGGACAAAGATCATTTATAATATTTTTTTTTTCTTTTAAAAGAGAGAGAGAGAGATAATATTGATAAAGAGTGACAGTAAGAGAGAGAGAGTGAATAATAATATAAATAAGAGGAATACAGCTTACCTGATCTTTTGTATGTCCTGTTGGAACTGCTGGGTGCACTGATTGATATGGACTGAATCAATGTTCTTCTTCTGGAGCTTGGCGTAGAGGAGGTCAACATGTGGCATGATGTTGTGAAAAAGTTGCAGAAAGAACTTGAATTGCTGATCCTCCAGTAGCATAGCGAAGGCTCCTGCCTCTCTGACGGTATTGGGGTCAAAGTCACCTGAATCTCGTATGCTTTCAAAACACTGCTCAAACACGGTGTTGACGGCTCGGCTGTGAAAGTTCCATCTGACGTTGCTGGATGTTGGCAGTCTATGGGCCACTACTTTATCAAGAACACCTGTCCGCTTGTGTGATTTGGAAAAAAAACTGGCAAATCCACCAAGGTTAGAGAAAAAAATTCTCACGCTGGATATGTGAGAGGTGGCCTGTTGCATGATCAAGTTGAGCTGATGTGCATAGCAGTGGATGTAGTGGGCATTTGGGTACACATCTTGCATTTTCTTCTGAACTCCTGCTGTGGCACCCCTCATCACGCTGGCTCCATCATATGCCTGGCAGATGAGCTTACTTTTCTGGTCCTCAGGAAGGATGGCAGCAAGACTTTCTTTTAGTGCTGTAGCAATGGACTCAGCTGAGGCTGACTGCAGAGCGATGAACTCAAAAAATCTTTCCTGCACGTTGTTTTTGTCATCAATGTAGCGCAGCACAAGCACAAGTTGGTTCTGTGTGGCAATGTCCATTGTCTCATCTGCCTGGATTGATAAAAAATCACTGCTCTGGACTTCTTTGATGATGTGTTCCCTCAAAACATCATACATACAGTCCAGTAGCTCGTTCTGCACAGTTTTTGAAGTTCCCTTAAAAACAGTGGCATTCTCCAGATGCTCTCTCAAAACTCCATCAAGGGAGGCAACAAAGTTGACCAACCCACGGAATATCCCGGGATTGGCGGAGGTCTCAGTCTCATCATGGCCACGCAAGGCCAACTCAAAGGCTCCACAAAATTTCACACAGTCTATTATTCTGGACAGGATGTGTCGATTTTTTGTCACCTCTTCGTTATGCTTTCTAATGCCAATTCTGTAGCCTTCATCGAGTTGTTCAGCAATGCTAAGCCTGCCAAAAAAGTTTCGCTTCATACTGTTGTCAAGATGGCTGCGGCTACTTTCATGCCGTTTGCACTTTTCAGCAAGATGTTTTAGGTCTCGTACCCCCGTCGTTGTCCACAATGGTTCGGTGCCAGCACTTTGAAATAGCAAACAGGGAAAGCAATAGAACGCATGACTCACAGCACATCCAGCTAGCCAACTCCGTTTGTCATAACACGAGCGAGAGAAGCCCCGGGTATAAGCCCGACCGCGATCACTTGTTTGCTGTTGAATGTGCAAATCTGGTCGCTCTGGTCCAAGTTCCTTTACTCTTTTCTTTTCTTCCAATGAACGCCTTGAGAAAGGTTCTTTTTGCAAAGAAATAACCGAATTTTCTTTGCTTTCTGTTCCACTTGAAGAAGCCATTTCGAATTATCTCTCTCGCTTGGTCTAGGTCTACTTGAATGAATGAGTAGCAGCCGACTGAACCTAGCCGTAGTACTTGCGCACTCGCAGTGATATCCTGCTAGATGCCGGCTGGGCATGATAAACATGCCTTAAATCCAATCCAATAATATCATAAACCATGAGGACTAATCAGAAAAGGGTAGGATAGTCCGGGGCGCACAGGGCTGCGCCCGGGGGCCTACTTTTTTGGCCGCGAATCAGGCAGCAGAATCAGGGGGCTCGCCTGAAAATGAATGAGTGCTCTGATTCACCATAACATTACCGGCGCCCTGCAGTCCCCTGAACATGCATATGTAATGTATTAAACTTTAGACAACGCAAGGCCAACATATAACATGTTTAAGCTACTAAAAAATTAAATAATAATAAAAAATAATAATAAAAAATAATAATTTTTTTCAAACTTTTTTTAAAATTTGTATGTGGGGGAGGGGGGGCGGCGCCCCAGCGCCCTCTATAGGCCGGCCGCCACTGACGCACACATGTACACACATTCTGCTTCAGAAATCTAACCACGCTGAGTGGTCTAAAACCGGGGATGAGAAAACAGGCCTATTACCATGCTCTGGCGTAAATACACCCGCACTTGGTGTTTTTTTGTGCCGATTTATCTTGTCGCGAACATTTTGATTAGGTATAACAGAAAGAGGCATGTTAAGCATGGCCATAGCATCTATAAATTCACCCCAGCCCCTGGGTCTTCTATTCTCAGAAATCTTGTGAGGTGCTGTTATGTTCTTTATTAGATCCAACATATGTGAGCCACTTACGGCGGTGCCTTTAAACACAAACTCCCCGTCAGCGTTCCACGTTACCACATCTCCTGATTTAGAAATTTTATCCAACACGTACGTGGCATTTTTCCGGCTTCTAGGTGGTACACTTTGTAAGACATCATCATCAACTCGGGCGGTCTCAGGTCTTACAGGATCGTGAGTCTCGACAGGCATTGATAGGGTCAATTGTTGTGTTTCCGCAGCACCTTGTTTAATCAGAGCCATAAAACGTTGCAAAGCAATCGTATACAGTTTTGCCTTCTCGTGTGGTACAACATCAGTCCTCGACAAGATGTTACGTATGGTTTGATCCAAATCATTTTCAACAGTTTGTCGGATGGGTTCCGGCATAAAAGTAAGATTCTTTAATTTGTCCATCTGACTTTGAGGTACCAGAAACATCTTTTGTGCATGCTCCATATTTTTAGCCGCCACCGCGACCAGCTATCAAACTGGTTAGAAAAGGTATCGCAACACTCAGTAGAGGCAGAAGGAAGCCGCCCCTTTGATTTATAACTTAAAAATTTTTTTTAATTGATGTTTTCTTGTATAATTTAATACCGGCCTTTTGTGTTCTTATTTTTTTCAATTGTGTGTTCGTTAGGGGAATATTGCCACGCAAAACATTGAGAGCTAGTTCACAAATTGTGTTTATGAGTTCATCAGAAGCAGACTGTAATATACCCCGTCTTTGCCGGGCATCACCTTCAAATAGAGCTTTTAGAAGACTCCAGTTCCGTTTAATACGTGTCGACATATTACTTTTTCTTTAGCACGTAAGCAACCGGCCACTCCGAGCGTACAAACCAGTTCTGATGCGGTAGTCCTCAGGCGTCTGTGCTTTTAAGTCCACCAATAGGTATCCATAAGGTTTTCTGGTAGCATCATCAAAACATTCTAGGAAAAACTTTGAATTTCTGGGGTACATTTGTCGGGCCAAAACATTAACTTGCAATGGGGCTTTTTAAAAATAAAAATTTAATAAAATCAGACAAAACGATAACTACAAATGCTCAATATCCCTAAACCAGATAAAAGTTTTTAAACGTTTCCTACTTTAGATATACGTGTATCGAGCGTCCTCGAACGATGCCAAAACCTGGGCCTCGGTGTTGACTGTCTGTCTTGTAACCAACGTGTCTAAAACAATTAAACATTAAACAATCATATATAAATATAAATCATCTTTAAAAGGATCATTTAAACAACCGTAAAAAAAAAAAAAAATATAGATATGTTTAAAAAACACATCATGCTCTGTTTAACGGCGATGTCTTTGTGAAATAAAAACCTTAAAATAAACCCTAACGATGTTCAACAGTCCAAAAACCGCTGTTTACAAAGGTATTTAAAAGTTTCAGACTCTGGATATATATATATATATAAAATATACGCGAGTTGAGAATCTGTATATAAGCAGTTGTCGACCTTGCGTAGAGAGCACCCCGTATAAGCATTTGTCGGCCTGGTGTAGAGACCACGTGTCTAACACACATAAACATTCTCCAATATATATATATATATACACACACACACACACACACACAACCTCTTTAAAAGTACATTTTAAACAAATGTATAATACAACTTACCAGCACTAAGTTCTATAGCGCTGCTTAATTTGTTTTCAAGGGGTAACAAACGTATAAAATCTTCTAGGCCTACAAATTGTTCGGAGCCCAAAGCAATGTCGGCCACTGTTTCCGCATATATATCGTCGTAGTCTGTAACACATTTACATCAACAAAAGCCATGTTAAGAAATAGAACATTCAGCATGCTTAATTAACAACTTGCAAATCTCATACTTGTACGATAATGAAATATAGAAGCACATAGCTATGATTTTCAAAAGTTTAATCATCGGCGTTGTTAGACAACCGTCTGTTTCACATCCTTGTATTTCGAACGAACCCGCGTATAAAGCATTGTCCACAGCGTTCAGTTCGTCAGCGAGCCACGGCCCTGTAACCGGTATGTCGTTGTGAGCTGGATAATCAGTCTCCCAAGATTCTGAACACTCGGACACCTGTAGGGGCGCGTACATTTTGTCAAAATTCTGAGACATGTTAGTCAAGAGGTTTGTACCGGTTGTATGGAATCAGGCTTTTACAGCGTGTCTTTTAAAGACCACCTCAAACTTATAACCACGCCTTGAAACCCTAGAGTTCTGAAAGGGTGCTTTGATTGGTTTTCGTGTTTGTGGGGTGTGCTTTGAATTTAACATGGTTGAAAGGCCTTCATGTTTGGGCAGCGCTTTGAATTTAAAATGTTTGAATGGTTGATATAACAATGATGACGCTGGTCTTTAGATAGTATGTAAAAGAAATACTTTTTATTTTAAAGTTCACAAAACAATCATAAATAACGGCGCCACAATATGTATAGATATAATAGCGATATACAAACGCACACACACACACAAACCAAACTAGAACACTTTTTTTTAAAAACGACAAATTTATGTTATACACGTTTGTAAAGCTAATTATACAAAGTTTGTCTAATAATCTTCATCAGAGACACACGGCGTTGATGTTGCTGTGTTTTCCACATCATCCGACATGTTGGCCGCGGCGTCAAATCTTGCCCGCAGGTTAGTTTTCACAAAGCCCATGGATCGCAACACACCATAATCCTCAATCATTGTATTGGCCTGTTCGATACAAAGTTCCAGCAACGGCAGGTCATCAAAATGAAAACAAATTTGTACATCTGGGACTTCGGCTGATGCGAATTGCTCGCTAATAATCAGTCGATTAGCTTTTCTGCGTCTTGTAACACACACCACAGAGCAGACGGGTTCTTGCCAGCTTACAAAATTTCTACAACGATGTATATTATCGACAACATCTTGGTAACAGTTTTGGAATAGCCTCCATTCCTTAGGTTCAAAAGTCACACAGTCTGTGTTCTCACCAAACAACTCGCCATCACACATGTTGAAAAGGGTGATTCTTGGTACGCCAGCCTCTGTGTGAAGTTTATATCCACATTGGATATAGTCGCAATCAGTACAGCCCCAATCCTTGTACACAACGTCTGTACGTAGTCTGGATATAGCTGCAAAGGGTTTTCTTGGTCTTTGCAACACCGTGCTGTCAGCAGTCGTCGCTTCTGGAGATTTGGGTGTCGTAAGTTGTGCGTTCGCCATTTTCTTGTTGCTTTGACAAGTTACTGCTTCGATACCAGCTTCTGCTAAATATCTGTACCGAAAAGTTTGTCTTTTATGCCTGTCTTTTCGCCAGCAACGCATGTGGTATACACCCACAACCATCACATGGTGGATACCCCCTCCCCACAGAAACCCATCAATCAGCCATTTTGTCATTTACCGTTTTCGCGCCAAAACCACTACGTCAAATTCCAGCGTTGGTCTGCGTAAACGTGCGTCAAATTCCACGTAACAGGACGTTTGGATGTCGTATTCCTGCTTGAAACATACAAAGTTCTCTCTGGACAATTTTAGTCATGCCCGATAGCCGCGAGCTGCCGACGTGCCGGTGGTATATACTCCGCTACGACTTGAAACGTTCTTTTTTCGTTTTTCGTTTTAATTCTTTAAAACGTAACATATTCTTTTATTTAAATTATTTTCTTCATAGTCTTTCTTGCGAACCATTCTAGGCTTTTAAACGCTCTATCTCGCCTTTTGGACCTATCTTTGTCTATTTTGCACAGTATTGTGAATTCACGGACTCCGAAATTTCTTCAAAGTTTTATTCTATTCTCTATGTTCACGGGCTATGTATTGAGTTCGCCTTTCAACCCGGAGTTTATTTTTTCTTCCTTCTTGGCATCTAACAAGTCTTACAATGTTTCTGTATAATGTTTTTTTCAATATAGTCCACGGCGATTTTTCACGTTTTAACAAACTGCTTGAATTATTCTATTCTTTTTAACACGCGGCTGTTGCGTTTAACACAAACTGCTATTTAAAAATAAAACTTAATTGCCGCTGCTACTACGGCTACAACTAACAACATATACATTTATACACCATTACTTTTTCACGATGTTTTTCAAATAAAAAAATGTACAACACAATAATTGCCAATATGTTAGTATATGTTTCCCTAAGCACCATGGCCCATCCATAAAAACAATTTACATTCGTCACAAAACCATTCACCAACGTTTACAACAATTCCCAATAAAATGACATCGCCAAACCCTTGAAACGAAAAACCCACAAACCCCCGCCCCGAATGATGATGCATAATCATAATCATAAAAAATAAAAAAAATATCAATTTTTATTCATAATTATAATTTTTCATAAACTCATTAATATTCATAAATTGACCTTTTGACACCATCAATCATATTTTGACGTTTACCGAATGCTATTCACTACTCCTGTTCTCTCACACCCAAGTGTCAAAATTTGAGACGTTCTAAAATTGGCAAGAAATTCCTACTCAAAATTTCACCTTTTTCAGTAAATTCACCCAACTGGAGTCAGAGGTACTGTCAAAGGTTTCATACATTTAAATTTTGGACTAGGCTATCAGAATGTTGAGCCAATTTGTTATGTTCTGAGTCTGAATTTGAGTCTGTCTGAATTGTATTTTTATTTTCATTATTATTATTTTTCATTTCATCAGTACATTCCCCTCTGTTTGTAGGTTGTCCGAGTCGCATTCGTGTGTTTGTTTACCCTGTCTCGTGTATGCGCTATTTGGGTGACTTCGGGATTTTCCGAGGGTTCACGCTGTATTTCCGAAGTTTCGTTTTCTGTTTACTTCCTGCTTTACGTTTCCCGTGTCTATATTGTTGATACTACTAACTCGTGCTAACAATCACTCGGGTGTTTATTTGTTAGATGCACATTACTAAAACCATTAACTTAAATGTTTACTAACATACTAATTGTCTGTATTTAGTTAGAACTAACAATTTACAAGTTTCCTCGCTGTATCTTTTCTATCTGCGATACTAAGCTGTCCTTCAGATACTAGTCAACCCGCTTCAGCTGTCTCTCCTTTGAGACCACGCCTCCTTAATTCTAGTCACGTTCTGCTCCTACTTGAGCCCGTGGTTTGTATGCTTGTTTCCGAGTCCCTTCCATGTTTTCGTGATTTCCTTGTCTGAAGTTATTGTCTCCCAATGTGTTCACCTTGCGTTGTTTGTAACCCCTCCCACTTCCTTGTGTATTTAACCCAGTCGTCCTCGTCCCTCTTTGCGAGTTCCTCTATCTTTATAGCGTTTGTCTGTTGCCTGTCTTTCGAGTAATCAAGTATCTGTTCTTCCGAGTCTGTTTTGTGTTTTAGTTAGGTTTTTAGTATCTGTTTGTTTCCGAGTTCTTGTTTCGAGTTGGTTAGTTTTTGTTGTCCGTTCTTTTTTGTTTATTTTTTTGTGCGTCTCATTTCCTTTTTTTACTTCTGCCCGTGTTCTCTCGACCCTGTTTCCTGGACTGTGATTCTGTACCTCTGCCGTGCCTTCCCGTTGTTGACCTCTGCCAGTTTTTTTTTGTTTCCTTTGGATTTTGATTTTGTACCTTTTTCTGGATATTAAACATTGGTTTTCTGCACTCCTGCCTGCTTCTGAGTCCCTATCTTCCACCGCCATAACACAATTGGGCTAGATTTAGTTTTAAAAAAGCGGATGGATGTCCGTGAAAGCATACAATCATTTTTCGTGACCGATTTAAGGTGGACCAGCAATTTCGAATCGGGCCAACTTCAGCGTCGTCAAAAAGATGCACAAAACTGGAGTATGTGGGACAACTAATCTGCTAGAGCACACGTTATCATAGCAAGCTAGCCATTCTGTGGGAAAATATTTGACATTTAAGTAACGTTAAACGTTGCCTTCCGTCAATACACTAGCCCATGCCTAGCTAGATTAGATGGTAGCTATAGCTAAATAACGTTAGCTATTGACCAGACGTGTTTGTGAAGGCAGACGTTCACTGATTCTCCGCTTACTTGCCAAGAGAATGGAATGTTCGGTTTAAATCGTTCAAGGCTATGCACTGTTAAAAGTGAACATATGCTGCGGCAAACATTTCCCTTCTTGAATGCACAGGTATCCTATTCTAATAATGAATTATGGCTGGTAGTTAGCTAACGTTAGATACTACTTAGCTAGTAAAGTTGTCCTGACAGTGGAACATCCAGAGTGGCTAGCTGGGCTAACTATTATGAAAAATACATCAATATACAATGTTTTTACCAGCTTACCTTTCAATTCCGGCTTCCCACTTTTTAGTCTAGCTGTGTGGCAGCTGTAGTCTTCGGTGGCATATTGAATGTTGTTCAAGTAAGACACTCATCTACAAGACAGTTATGACTATCGACGTTACTTTAGGTGGGTGGGACTTAAATGTTGAATGTAGCTACATAATTGGTTAGCAGTACATGTCACTCTTGGTGCATGCTTCTTGCATGCCTCTGGCATGGTTCTACAATATTATTGGCAAATGCCACTGGACAAGTGGGAGTGTGTCCTCCCAATATGGCAAGCCTGATTGTATTCTGGATATGATTCTGCCTTCCGCCTTCCGGTGAAAGTGAAATGCCTTCTGTTTATAGTGAAATGCCTTCCATTTATACAGAAACGCCTTCCGGTTATACTAAGAATTACTTGCACATTAATATGTGAAACACTTGCGCATACACATGTGAAGCACTTGCATATATACACTGCTCAAAGAAATGAAGGGAACACTTAATCAACAGAGTATAACACTAAGTCAATTAAACTTCTGGGATGTTGATCTCTCCAGTTAGGAAGCGTAAACGTTCGTGAATCAATTTCACCTGCTTTGGTGAAAATTAAAGTGACAACAGATAGACAGGAGAGGCAACAGCAAGACAACCCCCAAAAAGTAAATGGTTTTGCAGGTGGTGGCCACAGACCATTTCTCTCTCCTTATTCTTCCTGACTGATTTTTCTCTAGTTTTGCATTTTGCTAGTGCCCTTGTCACTACTCGTAGAATGAGGCGATACCTGCACAGGTAGTCCAGCTCCTCCAGGATAGCACATCCATACGTGCCGTCGCACGAAGGTTTGCTGTGTCTCCCAGCAGTCTCAAGAGCGTTGAGGAGATAGACGGGCCATTACACGAGCAGAGCTGGACAGTACCGTAGAAGGGCAACAACCAGTGCTCGAGTTGAGGGGGGATGAGGGGGGATGGCATCCCCCCTGAAATAAAGATGGTCAAAATCATCCCCCTTCTGAAACGGCCATCCCCCCTTCCCATCCCCTGTGTTATTTTATCAATGAATGTGGAAATATTATCACTATTTCAGCGTTTAGTTTTTTGCGTATATTGAGTAAAATACTGTGGGCAAGGTGCACGCGCGCACATTCAATGACGCGACAGTTTTTTTTTTTTAAATTGACGTCACGTCAGTCAGTGGCGCTGCACTGCACAGGTGATGATGGCTAAGCGCAAAGGACAGCTAGATCTGAGGGACTTTTTTAAGAGGGCAAAAAGCAACACTGGAGGTAAGTCAAGAATCAGGAATACTTTTTATATGTCACCAAAGGTGGACTCTCAGTCCGGACAGAGGCGATACTAATACAGTTAACGATTTTAGTTTGAAGCTTGTGTTTTTTTTCCTTGTTAACAACGCCAGCTAGCTAGCTAACGTCAGGTTAGACTTCACATTCACAAAGTTTATGCCCGCGGGCACCCGGTCGCCCGTTGGCTCCTTCCCAGTCGCCCGTGGGACTTGTTCTAAAAATAGCAATATAACGCGATTTATCTACGTGGCTCGTTATCGCCGATTTACTGTGAAATTAGGCACGCAAACGTGGTCCCCGAAATATTTCGATAGCCTCCCCCGTCAACAATTTCAATCGAGGTCCGCGAAATATTTCGATAGCACCCCCCGTAAACAATTTCAATCCAACAAGTAGCGCCCTCCGTACTAGTCAGTACCCTTGAAGTTGCTCTCAGTGTCAAAAAGGTTGGTGACCCCTGTTTTAGAGTAATAAGGGTACACTGTTGGTCTCTCACCTTATGCGCTGTCCACAGCACAAATTATCTGTTCCTAAACATTAAAATCTACCATCCCCCCTGATTTTTTTTTACAACTCGAGTACTGGCAACAACCCAGCGGCAGGACCAGTATCTGCTCCGTTGTGCGAGGAGGAACAGGAGGAGCACTGCCAGAGCCTTACAAAATGACCTCCAGCGGGCTACTCGTGTGCATGTTCTGACCAAACTGTCAGAAACAGACTCCATGAGGGTGGCATGATGACCCGACGTCCTGTAGTGGGACCTGTGCTCACAGCCCAGCACCGTGCAGCTCGGTTAGCATTTGCCAGAATTGGCAGGTTCGTCATTGGCGCCCCGTTCTCTTCACATATGAGAGCAGGTTCACACTGAGCACATGTGACAGACGTGAAAGAGTCTGGAGACACCGTGGAAAATGTTATGCTGCCTGCAACATCATCCAGCATGACCGGTTTGGTTTAATTGACTTGGTGTTATACTGTGATGATTAAGTGTTCCCTTAATTTTTTTGAGCAGTGTATATATACTTTTATTTACATATGTGTCAGTGTTTCACATATGTACAATGGGGGAAATAAGTATTGGACACGTTAACAATTTTATTATCAAACATATTTCCAATGTAGCTATTCACATGAGATTTTGACCAGAGTATTAACTCAATAAAACTACACAGCTAAAGAAATTGTAACGTTCCAATTCTTTAAAAAAGTTATGTGCAATAAAGTGAAATGACACAGGACACATTTTTTATATTTGGTTACATATCCTTTGCATGCCATGACTTTATGATGTCTGTGACCCAACAACATCAAAAGGCTCTTGATATCTTATTTGCTGGTACTCTTACAAGCGATACTATAACAGCTCTGCATTTGAATGGATCTCTATGGGAATTGGGGGGTGAGACAAGATTTAGCTGTAAATTACACTGGAACAGTATAGAACACATGGTTGGCTAAGTGGCTCTAAGTCATCAAGGGTCTGATGTATTAAACAAGCCTTTAACCATCACTCTGCTGCCAGAAATACAGTAGATATGGATGGATAACCTGAAGGGTTTCTTCTCCTGACTTTTTTCCATAGAGTTCAATAGGAAAATCTGTCAGGAGAAACAACCCTTAAAGTGATCCTTCCATATCTACTGTATTTCTGGCAGCAGAGTGATGGTTAAAGGCTTGTTTAATACATCAGACCCTTGATGACTTAGAGCCACTTAGCCAACCATGTGTTCTATACTGTTCCAGTGTAATTTACAGCTAAATCTTGTCTCACCCCCCAATTCCCATCAAGATCCATTCAAATGCAGAGCTGTTATAGTATCGCTTGTAAGAGTACCAGCAAATAAGATATCAAGAGCCTTTTGATGTTGTTGGGTCACAGGCATCATAAAGTCATGGCATGCAAAGAATCTGCAACCAAATATAAAAAAATATGGCTTTTCTACCAAGTATTAAATACATTTAATTGAGCTTGTTCAATACTTTTTTCCTGTGTCATTTCACTTTATTGCACATAACTTTTTTAAAGAATTGGAACGTTACAATTTCTTTAGCTGTGTAGTTTTATTGAGTTAATACCAATGTCTGGTCAAAATCTCATGTGAATAACTACATTGGAAATATGTTTGATAATAAAATTGTTGACGTGTCCAATACTTATTTCCCCCATTGTATATGCGAGTGTTTCACATGTGTATATGCAAGCAAAGTTTGAAATATGGCCTGAAGGGCCCCTCATAGTTATGTGCTAATGCATTATAACGTTGCTGCAATTTAGTGAGTGTACCTCCCCCTCCCCCTCCCCATGCACCTGCTACAACTTAGTTACTCTCCCCCCTTCTCTTAAAGGGGAAGTGTGACCATAGTAGCTCATTGTGAGCGATGTGATGCTCCCGTGTCTTTCGAGGATGCACACGCCTGGTGCATGAGTTGCTTGGGCTTAGTCCACTGTTACTGACGCCCCCCTTGGCATGACCTTTTAGAATGAGTATTTATGGTTTTGGAGCTGAAGCTGGGGGATGTGGAGGCTGAACAACTGTTGATCCCTGCCTCCCCCCAGCTTTCTGTGGGTTTCATGGAGTACTGGGCCAAGGTCCAGGGACACTTCCAGTCCTCTAACCAAACCAGACCCTGGGCCACTCTGGTAGGACCAGAGGCGTTGGGTATCAAAGAGTATCGGGTCATGGATGATATAGTGGCAGCCATGATTCTCCCTAACAAGGAAATCTTTGGCAAGGTGGCCTGTGTGAAACCAGGCCCTGAGAGAGTCAGCGATGATTTTTGCTTCCCTCGACATTATGGCTAGCCAGTTGAATGCTGGCCCCCTGCTGTAGGCTTCTCCCTCATCTTCCAGCTGGGAATGAGGACCGGCTTAGGGAAGCCACTAAGGTCTCGAAGCTTCTCATGTTGCTTCAGACTGACATAGAAAGCGTTAATGGCAAGGCCTTGGCATCTGTTGTGGCGTCACGTCGCCATCTTTGGCTTTCCCAGTCGAAGAACCTACCACCAGTCCAGAAGACTTTCCAGGAGCTTCCCATCACTCTAGGAATGACCTTTGGCCCAGGGGTGGACAGCATCTTGCAGCAAACAAAGAAGAGGACAAAGGACAAAGTGAACTGTAAATACAAAGTGTAGGGTAAGATAGGTCTTCCCCATGTGCAGTTACCGTGTCATTGGTGGGGAAGTTTGTGTGCCTCTGAGATCCTGCAGGCTTTATTGGAAGGGTTTCTGCCTTTGCAGGTTTACCCATATCCAGACAGGTGAGGGGCCAGACCAACTTCAGCACCATTTAAAACAACACTCTTTTTTTACCTTTTCAGTTAAAAAAAAGGACAATGAGACACAGACGAGAACAATGTTGTTCAGCTAAGAGATTGAGTGCTAGTGAGTGTCTTGTGTGCTGAGTCCTCACAACATATCTTGAAATCGAGCTGAGGAGGAAGATAGTTGGGCATTCATCTGTTATTTTAACCAAACAAAAGCCACCCAGATTTTAAAAGAATGCACAAAATGTACTACACTCATTGATCAATGAATGTAAAAGCATTTTTAGTAAGGTCAATTCAAGTGTAAAAATGCACCAGAAACAAGGATTTAGAGGTGTTTTTGCAAAAATAAAAAATTCTGGGAGGGCATGCCCCCGGACCCCCCTAGCAGGAGCAGAGCTCCCCCAGTAAAACCTGCCCATTTCCACCACTGGGTGCAAGCAAATTCAGACAGGCGCCAGCGCCTTCTGGTGATGGGGGATTGTATGGCGGCCCTGAGAAGGTGGTGTTCCCACTCCTTCCTGATGGAGGGGGTGAGTGTGAGTAGAGTCCATCGCAGGGAAATGGTGTGTACCGACGCCTCTCAGGAGGGTTGGGGCGCAGTGCACAGAGGCATGTCAGCCAGTGACTGCTGGAGCCCCCCTTGGACCGGCCAGCACATCAATCTCCTGGAGCTCAGGGCGGTTTGCCTGGCCTACATCAATCACCAAGGGGGTTTACAGTCTCTGTGCCTGCACGTTGCCAGAGAGTGGGCCCAGTTAATGTGGGCCCAGGTCCGCCTGTTCTCACTGAGCAAAAGTTTAGCTGTTACAATCCCAGTTAGTACCGCTTATTGTGAACTGAGTTTTTCTACACTAAAGCTGGTGAAAACTTAACTTAGGTCCACTAGGTATACTAAGTATTGAGTCGAGGAGGGCAAAGGCCTTGAATGTAGATTCATTTGTTGATCTACTTGCAAGAAACCATACAGAATTCAGTGGATGTAACTTCACATGTGGGAATATGTCACAGGAAGAGAAAAAGACATAAATAAAATGTTGAATGAATTTAAACATTGTCTTTTGCCTCTTAAAGCTGCAGTAGGCAAGATTATTTCAATATAATTTTGAGAAAATTTGAAAAATTAGTGTCCTGGGCTCTGTTTGAGGCTGTCAAAAAATCTTACGCCAGTCTTACAAAAACCAACCAGCTAGCTATGTAGCTACGAATCAGGGCAACTATCTACAAGCAAAAGATCCTCCCCATAGAATAAGAACCCCTCCCTGTCTGCCTGTCTTCGCTCATCCAAGGCTTGTTTTTTTTTTCTTGGCAGTAGCACTCGGAGCAGACAGAGAGTTCTCTCACGATATGGCTGGATAGCTGGCTAGACTTAGCTGGCCAGATAACTAGCGTGTGCAAACACAAACAAACTTCCAATTCCACCTTTCCCGACAACGGCATACACTGCCAATCATAGTAAGAAATGGAAGACCCCGGCGGAGAGGAAAAAAGTCGAATGGAAGGTGCCTGACTTAGCTGCTGGTTTTGCTGTGGAAAACACAAACAAACTTCCAATTGATATGTCTTACAACATATAAGCAAGCTAGCTAGAACGGACAGCGCAGTGGTGCCTGCTTCTGCTCCATAGATAGAAAAACTCTGCTCAAGCTCAGTAGAGTGCATGTTTGGAGCGTGCGCATTTGCCCGTGCATGTCTGGAGCATCATTTGGTGGGAGGGGCTTAGGAGGGAGAAGAGAAGCAGGAGGAAGTCTTTTTGCCTCTTTGCCTTTTGTCTTTTCAAATTATGGTGGTTCTTGGCATTTCCTCCAGACTTACCTAGGGCAGCT
The DNA here is from genome assembly GCA_022702515.1 of Ilyophis sp. 1 JC-2022. Taxonomy (NCBI): domain Eukaryota; kingdom Metazoa; phylum Chordata; class Actinopteri; order Anguilliformes; family Synaphobranchidae; genus Ilyophis; species Ilyophis sp. 1 JC-2022. Next base: position 36,168,067 of record CM040395.1, read on the forward strand.
TTAACGGGCTACCGGCTACCTGCAGCCGACCCAGGGGTGTTGCCTCGGGTAAACGATGACTGGTGGTAGACCGAGAGGAGAAATGAGTAATGGGTAAGCGTCACAGACTTCTGGCTAGGCTAGCTAATATGTTGTCAAAAGTAGATAAATGGAGCGCTTGCTCAGTATTTAGCTAACGTTATTCTGAACATTCATTTAGAACTGGGATGTGTGTGGAATAAGTAACATTAGCAGACCATATCTTGTATCATAGCTAGCCTTGTAAACTAAATTACTTTTTCATGAAGATATTTGTATTATGTATTTTCTCAAATAATATTACATCTTTATTAATTTGATACAAAAGGTACCTGACATCTAGCTACCTAGCTTGATAGCTAGAGGTAACGGGACTCACAGGTCCAACAGAAAACACACTGACAACTTTTAAAAGCATCGTTTTTAAAACCCTTGCAAAACTTCATTTGCCACAATCGAGAAAAATCTAATCATAGGTTGACCCTGCTTCTTGAATGCCTGTTGGCTTTGTTAGCCAGTTGTTTGAGTTGGGGGAAGGCAGACTTCACAAATCCTACAATAAACAAGATCAGCTGATTAATGCATATCAAACACTGGCACAACAGGTTCACACTACAGACAGAATAATAAACCAAAACAATGAAAAATAAGAAGTTCATTTAAAGGTGCACTATGCAGGATTTTTTGCCTTGCAGTGGTTCTGTGTTTACAATCAAATAAGTCTTCTTGAATGTGCCTTGTCTGCTTGTTGTTTGGCTTCACTGTAGGATAATTGTGCTTTTTCACCTCTGCCATTGCAGTAGCCAGCTGGCTACAAACGTTGAGCTGAAAAATGATGCCACCCCACAGGCCCTGTAGCCACACCCAACCCTCCCTAGCAGAAAAGAGCGCCAAGCCCAGAAACGTCCCGAACACAGGCAGAGGAGCAAGATTTAGGCAATTCTTTCTTCGACAGAGATTGGCAGTGCAGCATAGATAGGCCTATGACTGAGCATGGTTATTTTATAATATTTTCTAGATAAACATCCTGCATTGTACACATTTAACACACTAATAGGTGCCAGTAGAGCTATCTACAGAAAGTACAGAATAATTTATGCTGTATCTGTTATTATTTAATTATTTAATTTGCTATTTTTAAACAAAAGTGGTAATAAAAAAAACTAATGGAAGTTGTATAATGAAATGTAAATTGAATAAATTTTGGTACATGTTTTGCAGACAATTCTGTTAGTATTCCATTATGGGGTCGATTTACTCAAGGTTTCCGTGTACAAAAACACATGCAAAACTGTTACCACCAGCAAAAAATTGTCCGAGGTGATCAACTAACGAGGTTTAAAAAGAATTGTGTGCGCTAAAATTGAAAGGTACATTGATTTCTCATTTTCCGGGTTAGCCTGAATAAATATGCTAAATTGGGCGTCCTTATGTTATTTCGTGAAATAGTGGGAGGCAGTCATGCAAATAGATTACTTTAGCACGTGTAAAGTGATTTACTAAGCCTGAAAGGAAGGTATTTGCGAGAGCATTTCAGTACAAATGGAAAAAAGGTATTAAAAGACACAGAATCGATAAGATGACAGCTAGCAAGACACGTACGGGTGTGTTTGGAATATCCATAACTGAATGATTGCGTAACAATGGGGGCTAATTAACTGGCCTAGCTAATGCTCAAAATACACAAGAAGATAATTTGTGGATAGCCTACATAGGCTACATCATCAACAGTAAGAATATTACACAATACAGGAGTAGAGTAACTAGTATTTGAATCAAACAAGCAATACAACGTCTATAACAAACATTGAATAACACGCAAATCAAAACTTGCAGGTCTGCAGGTTCTGGAGAGTTTCCCTCTGGAATGGAATTCTCTGACGCCGCAACAGCTACTGATGGCAATTCAGGCAGTCCCGGAGGGTCCCTAATCTTTGGTTCCATCAAGTCCTTGTCCCCAGGTCTGGCCAGTATCTGGTCGACGTGTCTGTGCACAATGTTGCCATCTCCCAGCATGACCTTATAGGAGACAGGACCTGTGATTTTGGTTATGATCCCGGGTATCCACTTAGGCCCATGACTGAAGTTCCTTGCGATCACTGTGTCTCCCTCCTGGAAACTTCTCCCTGAAACTTGCTTGTCATGATGCTTCTTTTGAATGCTTTGTTTCCGTTCCACCCTTGTTCGGCGGTCTGGATGAATTTGGTCGAGTGTTGATCTCAACTTTCGACCTTGCAACATTTCAGCAGGCGACAGCCCAGTGGTGGACTGTGGTGTAATGCGATAGCTAAACAACACTCTTGACACCTTAGTGTTGATGCTCCTGTCACCTGCCTTTTTCATCATTGACTTGAATGTCTGGACTGCACGCTCAGCACAGCCATTGGAGGAAGCATGATAGGGAGCAGAGGTGATGTGCTCAATGCTGTTTTTCAGCATAAATTATTTGAATTCTGTGCTCACAAAACATGAGCCATTATCAGACACAATTGTCTCTGGTAGTCCCTGATTGCTGAAGCTCTTCCGTAGACATTCAATGGTGATGGCTGAAGTCGAGGCTGTCACCGGGTAAGCATCCATCCATTTTGAATATGCATCCATCAGGATCAAAAACATGTGTCCCATAAACGGACCTGCATAATCAATGTGTAGCCTTTGCCATGGTTTGCTCGGCCATTCCCATGGGTGAAGTGGTGCTGGAGCTGGCGAGTTGCGGTGTTCTTGGCATGTGACACATCTCTTGACGACAGCCTCGATGTCCGCATCCAACTTCGGCTACCAGAAGTAGCTCCGCCCAAGGCTTTCATTCTTGTGATGCCAATGTGACCTTGATGTAGCTGCTGTAACAAAGCGTCTTGTCCTGGCGGCGGCACCACCACACGTGAGCCCCACAGTACGCAACCATCTTGCACACTTAACTCTGTTTTCCTAACAGCATATGGTTGGAAAGTTGGGTCTGGGTCTTGGGACGGCCAACCCTGTTGGACAAACTCTGTCACTCTGGACAACACAGGATCCCTGCTTGTCCATTTCCTCATTTCCGCTGCCGAGACGAGGGTCACATTCTCCATCATCAGCACTCGTTCTTCTTGCTCTCTCTCTGTGGACTGAAGAGGCAGAGGGAGTTGACTCAGGGCATCTGCATTGCCGTGATGTTTCCCTGGCTTGTAAACAATCTCGTACTCATACGCTCGCAACGTTACGGCCCAACGCTGAATACGAGGGGATGCCATTTGAGGCACAGCTTTCATCTCATTGAAGAGAGATAGTAAGGGTTTGTGGTCAGTGCAAATGATGAACTTCCTTCTATATACAAATTTATGAAAGCGCTGGATGCCAAACATCACCGCCAGACCTTCCTTGTCCAGTTGCGAATAGTTTGATTCAGCCGACGTATTCGCGACATGAAGCTGATGGGTCTCTCCTGTCCATCTGGCATGCGATGCGACAACACCGCCCCCACTCCATACGGAGAAGCGTCGCATGACAGGATCAGATCTTTTTGGCTGTCATAATGCACTAACTCCTCAGACGACTGCATAAGTCGCTTCGACTCCTCAAAAGCTCTCTCCTGTTTTGCCTCCCATTTCCATTTTGTGTCTTTCCTCAACAGTTCATGTAAAGGCGATAACAATGTTGACAGGTTTGGCAGAAACCTGTTGTAGTAGTTGAGCAGGCCAAGGTATGCTCTCAGTTCCGTGACATTGGTCGGTGCTGGTGCCTTCTGTATGGCGCTGACCTTGTGTGGTAGAGGATGTAATCCAGAGGCGTCCACCTTATGTCCTAGGAACTCTGCTTCCTGTTCCATGAACGCACATTTGTTGCATTTTAGACGAAGGCCAGCTTCCTGGAGCCGCGTCAACACCTGGCTCAGCGTGGCCAGGTGATCTTGGTCGCTCCGCCTCATCAGCAAAATGTCATCCAGATAGACGGCCACATTTGGAATGCCGGCCACCAGATTCTCCATAATCCTTTGAAAAATTGCTGGGCTGGAGGAGACCCCAAATGGAAGACGATTCACCTGAAAAAGACCTTTGTGCGTGTTAATAGTGACAAATGGCTTGGATGCTTCATCAAGTGTCACCTGTTGATACGCATGGCTCAGGTCCAGTTTGCTGAACTTTTCCCCATCTGACAACTTTTCAAACAAGTCTTCCAATCTTGGGATTGGATACTGCTCGAGCTTCGACACCTGGTTGACTGTGACTTTGTAGTCTCCACATATGCGCACTGAATTAACACAGGCACGATCGTTGCTGTCCACTCAGAGAACTTCACTGGTTCGATAATTCCCTGGTCTGTGAGTCTCCCTAACTCAATCTCCACCTTCTTCCTCATGGCGTAGGGGACTGATCTAGGTTTATAGAACTTTGGGGTAACGCCTTCCTTGACATATATTTTCGCTGGTGGGCCTACCCAGGTTCCCAGTTCCTCTTTGAAAACATCCTCATGTTGCCTTAGCACATCCTGTAATGTCAGTTGTGGCTGCTCCATTTTATTCACCAGAACACAGTCCATTCCTAGCTCTTTGATCCATCCCCTGCCCAACAGGTTGGGTCCTGTGCCTGATACGACCACTACTGGTAGCTGTTTTACTTGGTCTCTGTACTTTACAGTCACTTCTGCCGCTCCCAGTGTAGGTACTCTTTCACCTGTATATGTTTTCAGAGTCATTGAACAATCCTGCAGCTCTTGTGTGCCCCCTGCTGTCCATAGCTTGGTATATTCAGTCTTTGTCAAGATTGTCACACTGCAGCCAGTATCCACTTCAAATTTAACCATTTTCTCATTTATGTTAAGCTGTGTGGTAATGGGATCAACTTTTGCTATCTTGGACTCTGTTAGATTGTACATAGTAAACACATCTTCGTCACTTGAAACATTCTCAGGAAATTCACTTATGTGATGGGCAGACTGCTTTTTATCATTTCTAAAACCCTTTTGCTTGTACTTCCCTCCTCCCTTAAGCTGCTGCTGATCCGGAGTCGAGGATCTGCACATTTTCTTCACATGCCCATTTTTCCCACAGCCATGGCACTTTTCATTGAGAAAACGACAGTCCCTTGCCATATGTTCACCCCCACATCTATAACATGTCAATGGAGTTGTTTTTCCTTGCCACTTCTGTTTTTCCTTCACATTGTATACTGGCACTTGTGATACAGCTTTACTCACGGTACTGTCCAGCGTTTTCGGTCCCAATTGCAGGTCATGCACATCCCTATTTGCCGTTTCAATGGCTTGCGCGACTTTCAAGGCTTTTTCGAACGTTAGCTCAGGCTCCGCCAACAATCTCCGCTGTATGCGATCGTCTGCTATGCCACACACGAGCCTGTCGCGTAGCATCTCTTTCAATTTGTCACCGTAGTTGCAATGTTGAGCTAGCTCTCGTAGTACTGCCACATACTCCGTCATAGTTTCATTTGCTGCCCTAATCCTTGAATTAAATTTAAATCTTTGGACTATCTCGCTGGGCTTTGGGTTATAATGTGACTGAAGCAGTGCCGTCAATACGTCATATGTCTTATCACCAGGCTTGTCCGGGCTTAACAAGTTCCTAATTAAACTGTATGTCCGACTGCCTACAGAGCTTAGCAATATTGCCCGCTTCCTTTCTGCGTCCGTAATCCCATTTGCAATGAAAAAATGTCCCAACACTTCGACATACTCCTCCCACTTCTGGGTGTTACTGTCAAAAGCAGTGAGTGTTCCTACCATCATAGTAGCCATCCCAACGTTTTGGTTATCATTAGCTTCCTCGTCATCCGACATTAGCCGAGTCGCTAGCGTTCTAGAACTCACAAGTTGTTCATCTTTTCCACAACTTCCTCCAAGTTCACCGGTTTCCTCGTCGCCAGATGTAATATCTTCTTAATATTAAATAATGACGAGCGGACAGCGGGTTAATAAGTAACTGATTTATCTCAATATGTGCAGAGCATTACCAAGCATGACAGTTGCCTCCATTAGACTACAGCTGTCCTGACCTGTGGCTGACCCTACATTGCGTATAGCTGAGCCTATGCTGCCACCTACTGGACATTCCTAACAAGGCAGATAACATCTACTACATCTACACTAAACAAATACCATAAAAACAGCAATATTGTTGCCAGTCTTTTCACTGTTTTCTTACAGTAGCCTATAACCATTCAAAACACTAAATATCTCATTTAAATATGGCTGTTTGCTCTGGAGTATTTTACATAATGGCTCTTAGTTGATCACCTGTGAAATGAAAACGCATGCAAATACTTTGGCTGCGCCCTCAAAATAACACACTTAGTAAATCAACCCTATGTGTAGTATTTTATTACTGGCACCCTGATACAGGAGAAATTTGAAAAGATACCTTATTCATAACTTTTTTGTTTTTATAGAGCAAATGACAATTATTTTTTTCTGGTTTTTGCTTCATCAGATCCAAAAATAGCAGTTTATTCTCAAACCAATTCTATTCAATTCTATATTTAACCTTTTTTCTGCTTGGATTGGCGATTGCAATTGTATATCTGCACATCTTACAATGCACTTTCTTGCAGTTGCCCCTTGTTTTACCAGCTGATTTGCACAGTCATTGTATCTAAGGGGCCACACTGGGGGCTGCTGATGCAGGCAGAGAACGCCAGAGGAGTCTCTCTCGATCAAGCCAGAGAATCCCCGCTGACCATGTAGGCTGGTTACATTCCAAATAATTTTAATTGTTCAAAGGTCTGCCCCACTGTCTATGACTTTTTTGTTGTTGCTGGTGGCTACAACTGAAGTTCCCTATCGGGAAAATTAAAGTTATTCTATTCTATTCTATTCTATAACACATTACATTACATTGTCATCATTTGGCAGATGCTCTTATCCAGAGATGAACAGTGTTACTTCAGGAATACAAAAATGCAGACCCTGCCCATTTATAATCACTCAATGTAATGTTAAATTAAGAAGCAACAATTTTACGCAGCTATATCTGTAACATTATCCACATGAAAATCCAAGTAAAGAAATAAATAGAGAGAGAGAGGGGAAAGAAAAGGATATCTAGCACCTCAAATAAAGTGGTAATCAAATTATTAATCGATGATTGTATCCATCTGTTATTTGATTTCCCCAATCTCTGTACACCATAGGTAAAATAAGACTGCCTCAAGTGTGCCTCATGTCATCCAATATCTGTTATAAATGCAATGCTGAAGCATTGACTAAGGTCGTTGTCTGCAGAGTAGAAAATAATGGGCAGTAAATTTCCATACATCATACTGTGTTCATATCAACTAGGCATTGTTCATCTTCTGCACCTTCTGTGCATTCTTGGTAATATTGCACTTTAGTATTCCTGAGATTAAGCATATTCTTACGGTATCAGACAATTATTTAATTTATTGAAAAATATTAGATAATTAGATCATTTTAAGTTCTTTTTGCACAGTCCCTGATATTGGTAGTGCAGCATAATGGTTAGGGAACTGGACTTGCAGCTCCAAGGTTGTCGGGAATTCCCAGGGTACCTTCTACTCTTGAATTGTTTCAGTAAATATGGAGCTGTACAGGTGCAGCTCAAAAAATTACACAGAGTGAAATATTTCAAGCCTTTATTTCTTGTAATTTTGATGATTATGGCTTACAGCTAATGAAAACCCAAATTCAGTGTCTCAGAAAATTTGAATATTGTGAAAAAGTTAAATATTGGAAACTCATGGTGTCACGCTCTAATCAGCTAATTAACTCAAAACACCTGCAAAGGTTTCCTGAGCCTTTAAAAGGTCTCTCAGTCTGGTTCAGTAGGCTACACAACCACGGGGAAGACTGCTGACTTGACAGATGTCCAAAAGATAGTCATTGACACCCTCCACAAGGAGGGTAAGCCCCAAAAGGTCATTGCTAAAGAAGCTGGTTGTTCACAGAGTGCTGTATCCAAGCATATTCATAGCTGCACCAGTATATTTGAATTGTATGCAAGAAAAATATAAGCTCTATAATATTATCTCAATAAGATTGTATGCTAAAATGCAAATGTAAGGTCTTTGAGAAATTCTCAGATTGTAGAAAATGGAAGAGTGGAAGGAAAAAGTGTGGTAGGAAAAGGTGCACAAGCAACAGGGATAACCGCAGCCTTGAGAGGATTGTCAAGCAAAATCGATTCAAGAATTTGGGGGAGCTTCACAAGGAGTGAACTGAGGCTGGAGTCAATGCATCAAGAGCCACCACGCACAGACGAATCCAGGACATGGGCTACAAATGTTGCATTCCTCATGTCAAGCCACTCCTGAACAACGTCAGAAGCGTCTTACCTGGGCTAAGGAGAAAAAGAACTGGACTGTTGCTCAGTGGTCCAAAGTCCTCTTTTCAGATGAAAGTAAATTTTGCATTTCATTTGGAAATCAAGGTCCCAGAGTCTGGAGGAAGAGTGGAGAGGCACAGAATCCACTGCACTGAAGTCCAGTGTGAAGTTTCCACAGTCAGTGATGATTTGGGGTGGCATGTCCACTGTGTTTTCTGAAGTCCACAGTCAACGCAGGAAACCAGGAAATTTTAGAGCACTTCATGCTTTCTTCTGCTGACAAGCTTTATTTCAAGCTGATTTCATTTTCCAGCAGGACTTGGCACCCGCCCACACTGCCAAAAGTTCCAAAAGCTGGTTCAATGACCATGGTATTACTGTGCTTGATTGGCCAGCAAACTCGCCTGACCTGAACCCCATAGATAATCTATGGGGTATTGTCAAGAGGAAGATGAGAGACACCAGACCCAACAATGCAGACGACCTGAAGGCTGATATCAAAGCAACCTGGGCTTCCATTACACCTCAGCAGTGCCACAGGCTGATCGCCTCCATGCCACGCCGCATTGATGCAGTAATTCATGCAAAAGGAGCCCCAACCAAGTATTGAGTGCATAGAAATTAACATACTTTTCAGAAGGCTGACATTTCTGTTTAAAATATCCTTTTTTTATTGATCTTATGTAATATTCTAATTTTCTGAGACACTGACTTTGGGTTTTCATTCGCTGTAAGCCATAATCATCAACATTACAAAAAATAAAGGCTTGAAATATTTCACTATGTGTAATGAATCTATATAATATATGAGTTTCACTTTCTGACATGAGTGACAAAAAATATTGAACTTGTATATTTGAATTGTATGCAAGAAAAATATAAGCTCTATAATATTATCTCAATAAGATTGTATGCTAAAATGCAAATGTAAGGTCTTTGAGAAATTCTCAGATTGTAGAAAATCAATAATGCATTTTCCCACTGGAGGGCGACATACACCATCAAGATTATAGCAGCAACTAGAATTGGAAATTGAACACACACTCCTGATATTAAGACATGGCAAACAAGGCAACATATTGTACAATACCGTTGGGTTTATTAATGGCCAAATATTGGCTTTCACAAAACAATCAGTACACTGGTCAATTTACAGGGGCAGGATTTTGAAGCACTGTCACCTGACTGATGTATGTCTGCCATTCCATTCAGTCTGCATTCCAATTCTCCAAAGTAAGCATGGTCATTCAGTTCAATTCAATTGTATTTGTACAGCGCTTTTTACATAGAATTGAACAAAGATACTTTACAGAGAGCAGGATTTGTACAATGCACTGTTGCCTTGTTTGCCATGTCTCACTCCCTGCATTTATCCTCCCTTCCACCAATGGTATAAAATGCAAGCTTCTAGCAAGAAGGGAATCCCACAAAGCAATGCTCCACACAGAAAAAGTGTTTGGTCATGTTTCAACTCTATTCAACTCGTCTTGCTGAAAGCTTGCATTTTATGCTGTATTCACGTAATATGAGAACTATGGTTTGAACGACTGGGTTGCTTGTAACAACAACCATCCCTGCGTTGACCTCAGATGAATCCGTTTTAATACCAAAGATCACCAGAGATTTGGGGAGGGTTTCTATGATCACTAAAAAGATTGAGGTTTACCAGAAGGTTTTTTATAACTATCACCATTTTGGCTCATTTTGCCAAACTTTGCAGAACATTTGATTCGACTGTAGCTAGCCTACGGACTTTTGATATGTGGTCAGGTAATCAACTAAATCCAATAAACAACAGACGATTATGTGGTAATTTGTTCAGATTATTTGTTGAAAATATGCTTCTTTCTTACATTTGAAGCAAGGGAAGAGAACAACAGGAAGAAAGCATAAAATTCTGAACTGAATGCAGCCCCCGTATGAATGCCAGCCAGCAGCCATACCACCATGTTCCCTGCTCCTGCTGAATGGCTGAAACTAAGCAGATGTGGGCTTGGTTAGTACTTGGATGGGAGACCTTCTGGGAAAACTAATTTGCTGCTGGAAGTGGTGTTGCTGGGCTAGTGAAGAGCAATCTTACCTCTGGTCAAATAAGCCCTAATGCCCCAGTGTAGTGTAGTGATGGGGACACTGTGCTAGAGGAAATTCCATCTTTTGGATGAGACGTTAATCCAAGGGCCTGATTCACGGCCGCCAATAAACATCCCATTGCAAAGAGGAAGGGGTTCATTGGTGTCTTGGCTAAATTCGTCACCTGGCTCTCTCAACCTGCCACCTAATCATCCCCCAGTTTACTTAGCTAAATATTGTTCTCTCCCTCTCCACCTCAGTTGATGTGTGGTGAACCTTCTGCTGCACAAGGATATAAACACAAGGATATTAATTATTATTATTATTAAATACATGGACTGTTACTGGATCACTGTCTCATCATGCTCCAGCATCCCACTGTCTAGCATGTGCCCACAGTCTACCTGCTGTCTACAACACTATTTAGCCCTAAATGTATCATTTGTACAGACTGTTTAATGGTACAATAGTCTGTGGACTATGTGGTCCCAGGTTTGAAGATAAGTGGTTATATGTAATTTTATGTTTTAAATATAGGATACACATATTTATCTTTACATAGATTTTGGGCTGCTGGGGGGCTCATCCTGCTTACATGGGTTTAAGCATAGTGACGCATACACCATAGGGCAGTGGTTCTCAAACTTTTTCTGTCACGCCCCACTTTGGAGGAAGAAAAATGTTCATGCCCCACCGCCCCAACAAAATTGTAACAAAATGGTCCATGTTGAACTTTTATTGAAATAAAAATCCATCTGTGCTTTTTCAAATATAAAGAAAATTGCACTTTCAAGTAAACCAGATTGCTCCATTAGACAAAAACAAATAAAATGTGCAATCACTTTCGTAGAACAATGCAACAAATATTTGGCAAAAAAATAGCTTATTGTGGCTGCAATGAACCTGTTGGAAATTGAAACTCAGGAGAGGGAAAATAAATTTAAAATTGAAGCTGCAGCTGAGGAAAGAAAAGCACTTCAAGAATTTGAATTTAAAAAATTGGAGCTTGAAAGCCGAAGTACCTCAACGCGCTCTGTAGACCCAGCTCGTGCAGGGTTCGATGTGAGTAGGCAGATACGAATGGTCCCACCATTTTCTGAGAAGGAGGTAGAAAAATATTTTGCCCATTTCGAGCGTGTTGCCACTTCATTGAAATGGCCCGCCAATGTTTGGACTATTTTATTACAGTGTGTTTTAACTGGCAAAGCCAGAGAGGCCTATTCTTCGCTCAATTTGGAAGAGAGCTCTAATTATGAGATTGTGAAAACTGCAATCCTCCGCGCGTATGAACTTGTGCCTGAAGCCTACCGTCAAAGATTCAGAGGCTATATAAAAACGGACAAACTAACTTATGTAGAATTTGCTAAGGAAAAATATAAATTGTTGGGCTCTAACAAACCCGAAAATATTCTTGATTATGTTTCCCATTTTAGACTGCGGTTGCGAACTGCCCGTGACTTAGCAAGGAATAACCTCGCAGTGTCACAACGTCGCATGAAACGTCTCTTTGACAGACGCAAAAGTCAGCGTGTTTTTTCCTGGTGATAAAGTATTGGCGTTCCTCCCTGTTCTTGGTTCCGCAATGCAGGCTCGTTATTGCGGCCCATATACTATTAAAGACAAAGTTGGGGAGTTGGATTATTTAATTATTACTCCAGAGCGCAGAAAGAAAATGTTATTGCTCACTGAAAGAAGTCCGACGTAAAAACATTGGTTCCGCGCTGCATTTCTGCATTTCCCCCTGCGCCCCACCTGTAATACCACGGGGCGCGCCCCACAGTTTGAGAAACACTGTACGCCCCATCCCCACCAGACGCGCAAGCGCAAGCGCACGCACACGCGCACGGGTGCGCTTCACTTCCGCTCCCATGTTAACGAATTGCCGTGGTCCTCACCGGCCGCGCGCGCACGGCTGGCGGGCGGACGGCTCGCGGACGTGGAGCGGATTATTCCGCTCGGGGCGGAATTTTCTGGGCGTCCGCAAGCGCAATCTCATATAAATACATTGTATATGCACAATATCTGCATCATATGACCACATATTAATGTTTTTCAACCTACTAATAGTTTTACTATTGTTATTCATTATTGTAATACATATTATATTTTAATATAGGCTCTAATGAAAAAGGGGACAGAGACAATCACCATTGTGGGATGAATGACGTTATATGAAATTATAAATTTAGCATGTAACCAGTTATTCCTGTTTTTGTAATGCTTTTTCTTTATTATAGGATAGATATTTGTTCAATTAATTAAGACTATGCTTACTTCCCGAAAGGGAAATAAACGTTATTCTATTCTATATGCTATTCTGTTTTTATTGTACTGATATCACTGTATCGATTTAAGGTACTACAGAATAGCTGCTAATTCTGATATAAGTAAATGTTTAGAACGTGTTGATTACTGTCCCAAATAAATAAAAGCGAACTTCATAAAGGAGGCATTGTCTTGTTTGCTACATTTAGCTTTACATTGCTAAATTTAGCTTTTAAGCAGTAAGACATATGTAATAGCAGTATTTACTTAACCATGATTTAGCGAAGCTCACAAATCCGGAATGTAGATTGTTTGTTTGTACATCGCGTCTCTTTCGTTCACGGAATGCGCTCCGAAAAAGCAAAAAGCGTCTGTGCTCTTGCGCGTCTGGTGGGGAACGTTCTGCTCAAATCTGCACGCGCAATAAGCGTCTCTGCGCTTGCGCGTCTGGTGGGGATGGGGCGTTGGGTCTGTTATGAAATCCTGACAGTGCCGGCGCTGACTCTGGCTGGCAACCCCACATTGTGTCATAGTGTCTCCAAATGAAGCAGCGTCTGAGTCAGCAGGGTCTCATTGTACAAGAGTGACTCATCCGGTTTATTGGACACCTATAGTCTGTCTGCACCAGGTGTGAATGGGATGTAATCCTCTGATGTAGTAACTGTGCATCTCATCTGGTGGACTGTGGAGTATAAAAAAGCAATGGCTGACACTTTGGAGGGAGTTCTCTGCACCCTTCTGAATCGACCAAGGATGCTGCAAAATTGAGAAAGGTTGGAATTCTTTTGTTGAACTCGATTTAAAAAGCATAAAGACCATTTAGTTTGCCACATGTCATGCTCAAAGCAACTTTGCTACAGGAGACAACCATAGTTCTGAAGTTCCAATTTTTGCCTCCATCCAAATCCATGTTGTGTTTTGAACAGGGGGTCCACAAAAATTCTGTCAGCCCCCCTCCCCATTAAAAAAAGGCTTTATTTTTTAAATATATATGAAAGCATGTGACCATGTGCTGGAGGTACTCAGTGTATCCCCATTTATACTTTTCACATATTCAGTCTCAATCAAGAAATCAATCTTGGATGGAACCAGAATTATAACTATCTTTGGCACTGCAGGGTTGGCAGCCCCTGTGCTACTACACTGTACTGCAGGAGCAGTGTAGTGGAATGCTAACACACTTTCTGTGGGACTGTACAAGTGATTAATTGTTCATGCATGAGCTCTACGTCAGCTATACGATTTCTGTCTGCCTTTTCTGATTGATGGAACATTGCTAATTCACCAATGACGTCATTTCATACCTTATGATTTTGTAACACTTGGCTTTATCGAACTCCACCCAAAATGTAATGAAAAACCCCGATTGAAAAAAAAATATATATATATACGTGTCTGAATATACTGTGTAAAATACAAGTTAAATCGGAGAATTTGCGGGTAGAAACGTGGAATGACAGAAATCTTTTCCCCATTTTTGGAAATACAATGAAACATAATTGACCGTTGACAAGCAGCTAACCGTGTGCTGTAAATGGTGCTATATTGAACAGTAGGCTGTATAGCCGTTTTCTTAAAACCGCGAATCCCGAGTGGTCTATGGTTTTCATCCATATGAGCAGGTCAATATGGTAGGAGGCTATACGTCAAGTGTTAAAAATATTCGCCTGGTGTATTTGTTCGCGCTATCACGTGATTATGCGAGAGTGAGGGTGGAGTAAATCAGAAAAGCAGCTGCTCGTTACTGAGATACAAGGAAACAGTGAACTGAGCGAACTGGTGAGTGAAGTGCAAGATGCATCAGCTATATTTTTAAAATATTATACGTGTTGTTGCTGCTACTCTTTAGCGGACAGTTGTGATTGCGTATATCCTGTTCATGTTTGCCTCAATGTTTTAAAAGCAGCAAATCAATGAAAAAAGTCCAGTGTGTCAACGTGGGCTTTGGTTTCGGTTTATCATTCCTGCTACTATGCTAAGCTAAGTTGGACAAACCTAATTATTGCAATCGCAAGTGATGCAACTAAGAATGATTTCTGCCAGTTTCAAACGTTAATCGGATTTTTACTTCATATAATTGATATATATATAAGCCATTTTCATTGAGATCGAACTTGTGCACAGGGGAAATAAACTTGATGACTGTCTCGTTACAAATGTAGCCGGCTTGCAAGCTAAATAAGCGATTTACAAAGTAACCTGAATCACCGAATCACAAAGTAAACTGAATCACACCTCTATATCGAATTACTCTAGCTAGTGTTGTGTAATTTCCCCAAAAAATGTTTGCATCCAGAATATGTAAAGAAAGCATTTTTCCAAACATTCCAAGATCAAAGTTTAATCTTCCTGCGAACCAAAGTCTTGATATGAAATTTATGCAAACTTAGAACTAAACAAACGAAATATGCAATGCTACCCGCGTTTCGCTACATTCGATTATGTAACTGGGCCCTGTAATTCATCTCAATCATATCTTCCCTCATTAGGTTTCTTCAAATGTGACATCAAAGACAAATCCCTAAATTTAAGTGTAGGCCTGTATGAAATCGTCCTTATGGCTTTAACATTACAAACACCAATTCGCCCAAACCATACAGTTTATGGCCCTTTGACATTGGTCGATATTTCAAATGACAACCTTAGACGTCCTGAAACATACAACCTACAATACCAAGGCTTACGGCAGGGGTGGGGAATCTTATCTGAAAAGGGCTGGTGTGGGTGCAGGTTTCTTGTTTTAGCCCAGCACTAAGACACCTGATTCAACTAATTAACTAATCATGGTCTTCAATCAGTAGAATCGGGTGTCTTAGTGCTGGGCTGAAACAAAAAACTGCACCCGCCCTTTTCACATAAGATTCCCCACCCCTGGCTTACAGGATGATCATCAACACAAAATGCATATTTTATGTGTTCAAAGAATAAAGGAAGACCTAAAAGTACTTCCTAGTTTCATACAGTACTACTGTATGTGCAAAGGACTAACTATCCATAATGCTATCTATAACTGATCCCAAAGGTTTTCTTCTGAACAGACAACCCACGATTCAACTGATGTTTGACTGAGTGTTTATTGTCTTCTTCCAACTAGCAAACACCGTGAAAAACTGGAATAAAACAAACAATACTTCTTATAAACACAACAAACAAAATTATTTCTTATAGCTCAAACCAAATACAAAAAACGAGGTGGCTCTGTTGGCTAATAGCCATTCCTTAGTCTCTCTAGTGTTCGTGCGGAGCCAGCCATGCTAGCTATTAACATCAATCTCCTAATAACTGAATTGCACAAAGGTAAAACGAACAACAAACAATTACAGTCACATACCGTGTGCACCTTCTGACCAGAAATTTAGGAGTCGTTACGATGTATTTACATTCAAACACATTCTTCAAGTTCTTCATTGGCAAAACTCTTTTCTCCATGCGCAGCTCTCAATGGTTCTGGAGACTTCTTCTCCAACTAGCTAGCTTAATCACATGACCACAGTATGTTCTCTATTCAGAGCAATTCACTGATCTAAACAGTAGGTGTCGTAATTACTCAAAACAATTAAAACCAAAAGTAATATTTGCAGAATATTGCACAATTGCACAACAACACTTATTACAAAAAAAAAACACACACTATACAAGAAAAGTAGAACATTTCCTGAGACCGCTACACTGCCACCAAAATTACAATGAATTGTGTTAACCATATATTGAATAGAATTTAATAAATCATGTGATTTTCCCATAAACTACCATTAACCTTCACATAATCAGCACCTTATTCTGAATGTTTTAGACACCCGCTTTAGTACTATTTCAAAGATAGTTTAGGAATCACTCTCAACTAGTACCACTAATTTCTGAACTGGACGCTCAAGAAAGGATGGTTGCGTCAAGCGTTCACCTTTCTTTCCTAAATTACTTTGTCCTATTTGAAGTTTAACCTTTCTCACTAGACCATCATCATCTTCACTTGTCTCAACAATTCTGGCCAGTTTCCACTCATTTCTGGGAATATTGTCCTCCTTGACAATCACTACATCCCCAACTTGTACATTCCTTCTGGGTGCATGCCACCGTTGTCTGAGGCTTACGTTGGCCAGGTACTCTTTGCGCCATCTGCTCCAGAATTATTCTGTGAGGTATTGCACTCTCCGCCACCTCTTCCTGGCATACAAATCTTCTCTGACAAAATTGCCAGGAGGCGGGAGGGGCACAGAGGTCTTCATAGTGAGTAAGTGATTGGGTGTTAAAGGTTCAACACTCTTGGGGTCGTTGATTGTATCCGTGGTAAGAGGACGATTGTTCACAATCGACATGGCCTCATAGAAAAATGTCCTCAATGAGGTGTCATCTAGTCTTCCTGTAGCTTCTGCCAGGACAGAGCTCATCACGCTCCTGACTGTCCGTATTTGGCGCTCCCAAACGCCTCCCATGTGGCTTGCTTCAGGAACATTCATAAGGAAGTCACATTGTTTTCTTGCAAGATAGGTTACAATCCTTTCTTTGTCTAGTTCCATTAGACCTTTCTCTAACTCATTCCTTGCCCCGACGAAATTCGTACCTCGGTCACATCTGATCTGTCTTACCGCTCCTCTAATTGCTATGAAGCATCTTAAAGCATTTAAAAAGGCATCGGTCGTGAGATCCTCCAACATTTCTATGTGGATGGCTCTGGAGCTTAAACATGTGAGCCAACAGACCATATCTCTTGAATTCTTTCCGACCTTGTTTCGTGTAGAAGGGGCCGAAACAGTTAATTCCAATATATGAGAATGGTGGCGAGGGATCTACTCGGTCAACAGGCAGGTCCGCCATACGTTGTTCTTCGATCGGTCCACGCACCCTTCTGCAAGTGACACAATCTTTGATATGCTTGGCCACTACCTTGCTGGCACCTATTATCCAATATCCGCTGGCCCTGAGCTCGTTCAACGTTTGGCCTCGGCCTTGGTGCTGAGTTCTCTTATGACAGTCATCAAGTATTAGTTGTGTGACAATACCTTCCCTAGGAAGGATTACTGGATGCTTCAACTCCAGGGATGCGGAAGACTTCCTCAAGCGCCCTCCGACCCTGAGCAGTCCATTTTCAAGGATAGGATCAAGTTGGTATATTTTGTTCGTTTTTGGTAGTTTAGCTGATTTTTTACTAACCCATTTCAGCTCTTCTTCAAAGGCTTCTCTTTGTGCTGCTTTGATGAGTGCAAAGGCGGCTATTCTTCTTTCCTCCACACTAATGGGCCCTGACCGGTCTCTGTTCGCCAGTCTTTGAATCCGAGCAATAATGTTGAGGGCTGTATTCCAATCTGAGATTCTTGACAACCTTTCGAGGAAGTTTTCTCTTTCAAAGGCATCTGTTCTCAGGACCCTTACCTCTGGGTCACCTACAAGAAGCTCTGGGGATCTTTGGTTCGTGACTATCTCTCGTTCCCATAAGAACTTAGGACCTGTGAGCCAATTTGACTCCATCAGGTCTGCCACCTTGAGACCCCTAGACGCATGGTCTGCTGGATTTCGACCTGTCTCAACGTAGAACCATTGGCTTGGGTCTGTAGTGTCTCTTATTCTCTGGACTCGGTTAGCTACAAAAACATGAAAGCGTTCTTCCTCGTTCTTGATATACCCGAGCACTACCTGTGAATCTGTCCAGAAGAATTCCTGATCTATTTTCAGTTCGAGCTCATCTCTAAGAAGGTTGCTTACTGCGGCAGAGACTGTAGCTGCAGTGAGCTCAAGGCGTGGTATGGTCACAATATTGGTGGGTGCCACTCTGGCCTTACCCATGACCAGTGCACAATGCACTTGTACATCAGCAACAATCCTGATATATGAACATTGCCCATAACCGTTGTTGCTCTCATCTGAAAAATGATGCAGCTCGATTTTTTGGATTGCACCAAGGTTCTCAGGAATGAAGCATCTTGGTATTTGGATTTTCTGAAGATTCTCCAAGTCACGGAGCCATGCTTCCCACTTTGGCTCTAGTTCAGGGGGGAGAGGATCATCCCATCCAACACCTCGCTTGCACATCTCTTGTAGCACTCTCTTCCCAGTCAAGATGTAGGGAGAGAGAAATCCTAATGGGTCGTACACACTTGCAACTGTTGATAGGATTCCTCGCCGTGTAGCTGCCTTTCCATTAAAGACGACATTGTATGAGAACGCATCCGTCTCTACATTCCACTTTACTCCCAGTACACTCTGCATTGGAAGCTCACTGTAGTTCAGATCTACATCCTTCACTACACTGGCACGTTCACTCTCTGGGATTGCATCCAAGACTTCTCTGCTGTTGGACACAAATTTGTGTAAACGCAGTTTTCCCTTCGCACAGATTTCTTGTGCTTCATTGATCAGCTGGACGGCTTTCTCAACTGAATCGACACTGATAAGCCCGTCATCCACGTAGAAATATTTTCGAACGAAGTTTACTGCCAGTGGGTAGTCCTTTTCATATTCACAGGCGAGATATTTCATGCCATAATTAGCACATCCCGGAGATGATGCTGCTCCGAAAATATGTACTCGCATGCGATATTCCTTGGGCTCCCCTTCGGTGTTCCCCTTTTCCCACCACAGGAACCTCATGAAATCCCGATCTTCTGGGCAGACATGGAAGCGGTGAAACATTTTCTCCACATCACAAGTAATTGCGATTTGGTGCTCTCGAAATCTACACAGCACCCCAGACAGAGTATTAGTTAGGTCAGGTCCTGCGAGTAGGTGATCATTGAGAGAGGTGCCTTCGAATTTGGCTGAGCAGTCAAATACGACTGATTTTTTCGGGCTTCCTAGGATGGTACACCCCGTGGTGTGGAATGTACCATGTATTGCCCTTTCTTGGTGAGACATCTACTTCTTCTGCATCACCATCCTTAAACACGCCGTCCATGAATTTCACGTAATCCTCCTTGTACTTGGGACTTTTCTCCAGTTTTCTTTTTAGATGCTTCAATCGGACTACAGCGAGCTTCTTGTTGTTCGGAAGCTGAGGACGCTCTCTGAAGGGTAGGGGCATCTCCAGATGTCCTTCCTCATTATGTTGGATTTCCCCATTCAAGAGCTGTAGAAACTGAATATCCTCTTGGGATATGTTCCTTTCTCTGGGGTTTGTGTCCAGAAAATCCGTTTCCAATGCCTTAATCACAGAGGCAGGTGTGATAGGCGGAAGTTCTTTCACAGAGACGCGATGGCAGAACCCTGTCACATCCTTTGAGCTAGTCCGAGGTGTTATGGATCCCACTATACTCCAGCCTAAATCAGTCTTGACTGCGTATGGATCGTATTCTTCCCCTGATATCACTTGTTTTGGTTTCAGGGCTCTTGCACAGTCATAGCCAATGAGGAGTCCTACAGGACAGTTCAATAGATCTGGGATCTCTTCTGCTATGCTGAGAAGGTGGGTCCACCCTTTCGCTGTTTCACGTGTGGGAATACTATTTTGCTCCAGTGGGATGTATTCTCGAGTGTACGCGGGTGGTAGCTCAATGCACTCTTCTGAAAGGTACCCTCTCACTCTTAGTCCAACCGCTCTTTGACAGTTCACTATTGAACCCCTGTCAGTCATTGTTGACAACTTCAATTTGACAGGTTCTGTGTCTGCTTGAAGTTTCTCACAAACATCTTAGTCAATAAATGTATTACTGCTCTGTGTGTCCAGTAATGCATACACCAAGGTTTCCGGGCTGGTTTTTGCTGCACAAGAGAGCCACACCGGAACAATCATTGAAGTGCGATCACTGTTGTCCACTCTCACGCTACAAGTGGAAGCACTTTCCTCTGGTGGTGCTTCTGGTCTTTCTCCCTGAGGACGTTCTTCATGAAGCGGAGAGGGGTGGCTCCGCTTGCAGATATTGCAAGTGGCCCTTTTTCTACAGTCTTTGGAGACATGGCCAACTCTGAGGCAACCAAAGCACATCTTGTTGTCAAACACAAATTTTTTCCTCTCTTCCAGAGACATTGCTGCAAATTTTTCACATTTATATATAAAGTGCATTTGTTGACAGCAGGTACACTCTATTTGCCTTTTGTTTTCAGTGGCTGGCGGGCTGGTTTTGGAACCCTTGTCCCTTTCTGATGCACTTGAGTCCCTTGCAGTGGTTTTTGTTTTTTGAGACACCTTCGTTGACGTCACCAGGGCGTTGGCTTTAAGACGCTTCTGGTCTTTTCCAGGTTTTTCATCTGCGCATTTTAGTGCATGAAGGGAGGAAACCGGATTGCATGCTATGCTCGCCTCCTCTGCCACGAAGTCTGAAAATACCTTGAAACCTGGATATGGCTTCCCTTCATCCAGTGCTTTAGTAACGTACCGGTTCCAACGGGTTGTTGCCCAGTCAGGAAGTTTCTGTAATAACTTTAGATTTTCTTCACAGTCATTTAAAACCTTTAGACCTTGCACATGGGGCATTGCATTCTTGCAGGAGATGAGGAAATCACTAAACTCTCTTAATTTAAGAGATTCTCTTGGACCAACCTTTGGCCAGCTGCTCAGTTTTCCCCGGAATGCTCTTTGGACTACGAAGGAGTGGCCATAGCGTTTGTTCAGAGCATCCCAAGCCTGGGTGTACGCTTCCTCATCACTCCTGTAAAATGTTCCTTCTAACACACAAAAGTGCTTCCCCACCTATATATTTTTTCAAATAGTACAGCCTATGTGCTGGGTTTGTACAGCTTGTTTCGATTAAAGCCTTGAAGCAGGTGCTCCATTCAGTGAATTTAAGTGGGTCTCCTGTGAACGTGAAAGGCTCTGGTGCTGGAAGTCTAGTCATTGCCAGGGATTCTTTTAATGCTTGAACCAGGGAGGCTTCATTTGCTCTTGGCTCTAGATTACTTTCAGCGCAAGGAGGGACTGAAGCGCTTTGAGGAACTTGGGTGCATGGAGTGCTGTTATGCTGCATTGGAAGCTGACTTGGAGGCTGAGTGATTATTACTCCAGTATCTCCTATTTCGGCCTTCAATTTTGATTCCTCTTCAGCATACACATTGTATTCAGCCTCCATGGCTTCAAGGTCCCTTTGATCCTCCAGCATTTTTAACCTCTCTTGCTGGGCTAGCACCTCCTTCCTCTGGTCGGAGATTTCTTTTTCCCTTTTTATTTCAGCACGTTTTGATGCCAAACGTGCCGCAGCTTCTGCCTTCCTTACTGACACTTGACTTCCTTGCTCACTACCCTGTCGAGCTCTTGACACAGTTGATCCATAAATTGACCTGGCGTCTTCTCTTCGGAGTAACTGGAGGAGCGTTTCTTTCTCAGCCATTGCATCAAACTCCTTGATACCAGCTTCAGAATAACGCCTATTCAAGACTGCAGTTACTTCAGTAGTAACTGAGGTGCAGCTATCCATTTTCCTTCTTATATCTTGAAATGGGGTGGTCATTACACGTAAACTCTCATATACTTGTTTTAGTTCTGACTCATATTTTTCTACAGCCTTGATCATGTCACTTAACTCAGTTTTAGAGCCTTCTTCCTTAAGTTTAGATCTGATGAATTGAACCTCTGCTTTGAAGTTTACATATGTGACCATAAACTTTCTTTCCTTTCTTGCTATTTCTTCCTTTTTGAACTCAAGCATTTTTTCTGTTGGGCGTTTTACCCTTTCTGATCGCCTCACCTCTTGTTCGGCCTTAGATGATGGGTCCTGAAGCCTTACCTTTTGTATTTCAAGCTCTGCATAAATCTCACCTATGCGTTCTTCCATTTTTTGTCTTTCTGAGTCTTCCATTTCAGTTTCTAACTTCTCTTCTAATTGTGCCTTCTTATCTTCTAGAGACTGAATTACTTGCTCTAGTGCACAACTTTCTGATGTACTTGGATCCATATTTGCTAAACCACTTTTAAACCACACTTGAAATATTAAAAGATGAAAGGCAAACTATAGAACCACCAGGAAATACACACCATTAATTATCGAATTATACATTTCCGATAAACATACAAAATTATCAAAATGAAATTTTTGTTTTCTGCGAGGCATATAACATCAACCAAGAAAAGATACTACGTTTCAAAACTTAAAAAAGATACGTCTGACCTGGTATCCCGACTTATTGCTACTAAATTGTCCAAAGCATCACAACGTTGCCTCCTTGTGGCTGTCCTTGGCAACTGCAGCACCGTCTTGTAGGCTAGTATTGCTCTTTGGTTCCACCTCCGCGCTGGATTGGGCTGGATTGAAGCTTGCGACGAACGCTGGGACATGCAGGCAGATCTTCCCGTTGGAGTGCGTAATGGAGTCTTGAATCAACACAGTTCTTTTTCCCATCTTCACAGGAACGCTTGCTCACTCCCATGAATGGCGACGTTTTTCACTATAACTGCTCCCAAAGGTTTTCTTCTGAACAGACAACCCACGATTCGACTGATGTTTGACTGAGTGTTTATTGTCTTCTTCCAACTAGCAAACACCGTGAAAAACTGGAATAAAACAAACAATACTTCTTATAAACACAACAAACAAAATTATTTCTTATAGCTCAAACCAAATACAAAAAACGAGGTGGCTCTGTTGGCTAATAGCCATTCCTTAGTCCAGTGATTTTCAACCACTGTGCCGCGGCACACTAGTGTGCCGTGAGAGATCGTCAGGTGTGCCGTGGGAAATGATCCAACTTCACTTAATTAGTAACACTTTTGGTTGGTGGTGTGACTCAGGATTTATTTTATGTAAAAAATATGCCTTGGCTCAAAAAAGGTTGAAAAACACTGCCTTAGTCTCTCTAGTGTTCGTGCGGAGCCAGCCATGCTAGCTACTAACATCAATCTCCTAATAACTGAATTGCACGAAGGTAAAACGAACAACAAACAATTACAGTCACATACCGTGTGCACCTTCTGACCAGAAATTTAGGAGTCGTTACGATGTATTTACATTCAAACACATTCTTCAAGTTCTTCATTGGCAAAACTCTTTTCTCCATGCGCAGCTCTCAATGGTTCTGGAGACTTCTTCTCCAACTAGCTAGCTTAATCACATGACCACAGTATGTTCTCTATTCAGAGTAATTCACTGATCTAAACAGTAGGTGTCGTAATTACTCAAAACAATTAAAACCAAAAGTAATATTTGCAGAATATTGCACAATTGCACAACAACACTTATTACAAAAAAAAACCACACACTATACAAGAAAAGTAGAACATTTCCTGAGACCGCTACACTATCTTACAGGGGAGTAGGTTTCTTTCCAGTTTTGGTAAGGACTATTATATGCGAGCGCACACAGTGTTGTTAACGTCATTAGAGTTGTTAGCTAGCTAACGTTAGCTAACTTAAGTTTGCGCGCTCGATCGCATTACGACCAATAAAGTAACACTTAACCATCGTAAGCATGCATCCATATTTACAGTATGCATCACACACATATATACATCATTAATAAACAGTAGTAAGCAGCTACATTCTGAATTTTACCTTAAAGGTGGGAAAGAGGTTGCTGTCGTCGTCAACTGACAACTAGGCTATATTAATGACGAAAATGTGTGACTGTAGTAGTAAAAATAGTTAATGTAATAATATAATAAAATAAGTAAGAGATTGATTCAAGTAGTTAATGTAACTAATAATGTAAATAAGATCAAGATTGATTCTATACTGTATCATAATACTGATACTCATTTCAACATTCAATATGATACAACCTGTGCAAAATACTCTATATATTTCAAGATGTCACAGTTGCGCAATCAGATCTGTCTCGTAAGGCAAAGGAAATTGTAGCGTAACGGTAGTTTAATCTAGGCTACATCCCAAAACTGATTACTAAAGCTGCCTTATGTTATAATGCTCCGCTGCTGAAAAGCTCGCACTGCTGTGACTGACAGCTCGTGGCACTCACTGGAAAGACGCGAGGGAAAGAAAGACGAGTCAGCTCAGGTGGTTGATTGGCTATGGCAGATAATAGGATAGTTTGCTAATTGGTTATTGATGCAGCTGTCAACCAGTTTTGCACTTTTGGAAGACCGCGATGAGTTTTTCGCTCTGCAATTTTTGGTAGGGACAATTCCGTGACATTGGTACGGGACACAGGGGCGTTGTAGTGGGGGGACAAGTGGACCTGATCACCCAGGGCCCCAAGGTGGGGAGGGGCCCCCAGAAGGCCCGTACTAAAGAGTTTGCATTGGGAAGGGGGCCCAGAGAGACTGCATTTACACGGGGCCCAGAATGTCATGCCAAGCCCCTGACGGGACATGTCCCTGACGTCCCTACTAAAAACTACGCCATCTTATCATTAACACAGTAACACATTATGTGCTTCCAAGACCACAGTTCTTGCGCAATAATAATAATAATAATAATAATAATAATAATGTATAACAAAACATTTCTCCACATTACCATGACCACTCAAGTGGAGCTTCATCACATATATTTTCTGCTAACTAGCATGTATGAAAAAATGTATGTACACTCCTCAAAAAAAGTTCGGAAACGTTATTTCGGTCGATTATTCCTCCCCTTTAATAATACCAATTGGTATTGTATTTTATATCGTTGGAAAGCCTGATTAGTCACCTTTACAACGAGGTACAACTTGTAAGGATCGTGCATTCGTGGAATGAGCAACACAGCTAACCGTGTGGGTAGCGGCCCAAAAAAATGTGCCAAAATCCCCTGCAATATTCTTCTGTTGGTATTCACTCTCGTTTTGAGTTGCTTGGATGATTGCACTGGATGATTGCACTCTCCCACAGTAATAAGGAAAAAACAACACATATTGGCCATTTTTACACTTTATTCATTTTACACTGTCAGGGACCTCAGTAGCGTGTGGAAGATCCATACGCAGCCACAACAGCTTGGCACCTCCTCCTCATGCTGGTCACCAGCCTGGTCACACACTGCTGTGGGATGGCATCCCATTCCTCAACCAGGATTTGTCGCAAGTCAGCCAACATGGTTGCGTTGGTCACTCTGGCACGTACAGCACGCCCAAGCTGATCCCACAAGTGTTCAATTGGGTTGAGGTCTGGACTCACGGCAGGCCATTCCATCCTCTCCACTCCCAAATTCTGGAGGTACTCTGTGATGATCCTGGCTCTGTGGGGGCGAGCGTTGTCATCCTGGAGGATGGAGTTAGGTCCCAGATTCTGGAGATATGGGATCGCCACTGGCTCCAGAATGTCATTCCGATATCTCACTGCATTGAGATTGCCTTCAATGATGACAAGTTCTGTTTTGCCTGTGAGAGAGATACCGCCCCACACCATGACACTGCCCCCATTGAAAGGTGTCACGTGATCTGTGCAGCAATCTGCATAGCGTTCTCCACGCCGTCTCCATACTTTGATCCTGCCATCCAGCGTCCGCAGACAGAACCTTGATTCATCACTGAACATGACGTTGCTCCACATTCTTAGGTTCCACTGTCGGTGCTGTCGACACCAGCGCAAACGGGCCTGACGGTGAAGGGCAGTCATTGCAGGCTTCCTGGCAGCCTTATAAGCACGAAGACCGGCCATGTGCAGTCTGTTCCTCACCGTCTGATCAGAGATCTGTCTGTGGTACAGAATATTGCAGGGGATTTTGGCACATTTTTTTGGGCCGCTACCCACACGGTTAGCTGTGTTGCTCATTCCACGAATGCATGATCCTTACAAGTTGTACCTCGTTGTAAAGGTGACTAATCAGGCTTTCCAACGATATAAAATACAATACCAATTGGTATTATTAAAGGGGAGGAATAATCGACCGAAATAACGTTTCCAAACTTTTTTTGAGGAGTTTATGTATGAAACAATAATTGCTTTGGAACGGTGTTTAGTTTGAATGTTGTTGGAAGTAGGGCTGTAACGATATGGAATTTTCCTTACTGTGGTGGCAGAGACAGTTTGATAATGTAATGTATAACATTTCATAATTCGGGGGTGGGAGGGGGGGGCATTGCATTGCATTTGTAAACACATTTTATGCACTTAACGCAAAATCATAGTCTGATTCAGACTTGCGTGCAATTTAAAGTCTTACACACCCTTGAATATTGACTGATTATCTTAATATTGATGGCACAGAGGCTACCCTCTGAATATCCTTGAGGTAAAATACACCCTAAAACACACCATGGCTATGTTTATATTGTGATGAGACGTGGATTCTGTGTTATTTGCTGAAACTACGTAATCCTATGCAGTAATTTGAGCGAACATATTGTTCTTGTGCACTTTGTAATCATATAGTGAGCACCTAATTCATTAGACGGTGACACATTTTGTTGTTATTTTGGTTCTGTACTCTAGCACTTTGAGTTTGAAAGGATACAATGCGGTTGCAGTGCGGTTGACTGTCACTTATTTTTTCTTAGAGTTCAATAGGAATATTTGTCAGGAGAAACGACCCTTAAAGTGAACCATGCATATCTACTACGCATTTCTGGCAGCAGAGTGATGGTTTGAGGCTCATTTGATACCTCAGACCCTTGATGACTTATAGCCATTTTGCCAACCATGTGTTCCATACTGTTTCAGCATAATTTACATCTAAATCTAGTTCCACCCCCCAATTCCCAGAGAGATCCATTCAAATGCAGAGAAGTTATAGTATCGCTTGTAAGAGTACCAGAAAATAAGATATCAAGAGTTTTTTGATATTGTTGGGTCACAGATATCAGGAAGTCATGGCATGCAAAGGATATGCAACCAAGTATTAAAAATGGTTACTTTATTCTGCATTATGTTAAATTATCCAATATAGTTTGATGCCTTAAAATGGGGGGGGGGAGACTATGTACATAAGGTTCTATAATTTCTAAACGGTTAATCCGATATGGATGAAAAACCCTCAAATTAAAGCTGACAGTGCACTTCAACCTCATTGTCATTGTATCCTTTCAAACTCAAATAGCTAGAGTACAGAACCAAAATAACAAAAAATGTGTCACTGTCCAATTAATTATGGTGCTCACTGTATGTGCATTTTTGTTTCCAACAACAAAACACTTGTAAAGTTGTTACTCCTTATTTGAGTGGATTTAGGCGGTTATTTAAACAAAAGTTAGCCGGGGGGGCAATTAAATCCAATGGCAAGATGCTAATTGTTAGCATTGTTCCAACTCAGGTTTAGCCAATTTTAGCAACAATGCTGACACCAGGACAGCATCACTACAGCCTTACATGCTATTTTGGGGGTAAGTAAAACAATTTTTTTCAAAATGGATGAACTATCCCTTTAAGCCCAGATGTCTTTATCAATTTCAGAAGTGTTAAGATGGTTGCATCATAGCATTATTTTACAATTGTTCATGGCATCATGCATGGTTTCCACCAATTTATTAAAGTAACTGCACGGTATGTTTCAGAAACGGGTGGTAGCCAGGACCCCTGAAACTACCTACTGTGTTTCTGTCCCAAACTACAAAACTGTGTCTCATCAAAGCCCTGGGGATGAATTATCTTGGCCCTGGATAAACACTGTTTTTACAAATAGAAAAAATGCAAAAAAAACATTTACTTGTCAGATTACTTCTGATTTCTGTACGGTGAACTGAATTTCTGTAGTTCCCATTTTTACCAAATCAAGCATTCTGTAAGGTTCAGTGCTCATTGCTGGAACCTCCACTATCAAATCAGATGAGCACAAACAAGCACATGCTGTCCTCCAAAAAATAGTAGATGTGATTAACAGATGAACAGATTTTTTTTTTGTGTGTGTGTTTATTTAAAATTTTAAAGATAATCAGTTTTTTATGTTTTGCCGGTACTTTGAGCACAGGAAGTATCAGGTTACATGTGCCATATGCAGTATTTCCAACAAAAAATAAGATAAATTTTGTTTTTCAAGAATAATGGGGTTATTTACACACATTAAATCTCTGGAGTCATAACGTTACTTGAATTGCTGTTGAGTACAAACCCCCGAATATCCCTCTTCTAGCCATTGTACAGCCGGCAGGTCATCAGAAACTTTTAGAAATATCTAAAATATCCTTCATGGTTGGCTGATGAAGAATGTAATAAACTAGGCTGCTGGTACCGCTTCAGACTCTGTGACAGAAGGAACATCTGGTGACCACAGAGACGTCTGCAACAGATTGCTATTGTTCGTCTCTCTGTGAGGCCTCTGTTGCAGTCCACATTGCCATGCATGTACCAGTTCTACAATTCCAAATGCAGGACTATTCTGCTGCTTGGTTAAATCAAGTTCTGTATCATTTCTTTCAGATCTGTGAAGGACAGATATACACAGTGCATAGGGAGGAGTAGGCGAAAAAGGTAAGTGGAAGCATATTCTAAAAAGACTAAAATGACCCTTAAGTCTAACAGTAAACGGAAGATCTGAATTATTTTTTCCAGAGCCTTTACATTATAATCTCTAACTCAAGTAGAACTGTTCAGATTCAGATGCTGTCAAAGTTATCAATAGAATTTAATGGAATATATATATATATATAAATTAATTAATTAATGAAGGCTATGTGAGGTATATAATGTATGGTAAATGGCATGCCAAAATGTTTCTTGCCTATAAAATAGTCAGTTTAAAATATATTGTGTAGTGAATAAATCTAGATGCCACCAAAAGCGAACATCCTTAGTCTGGCTGTTGGGTAGAACCCCAGAGTAGTTATGCTACATCCATTTTAATAATATTATGTCTAAATAACAATATGAAAGGCATATGAATCCTATCAGATCCTAATTTAATACGCTATCAGGTGCTAAGGTTAATGCTCAGTCTTGGTGGGAATCACCAATGGCGAGCAAGTACCAATGAAAATAGTAATGTAATCCATGTTCACTTTCTGAAAAATTCACAATAATTGAAGGTATGTCGGTTATTAGTGTGTTATGTGTGTAATAGTATTCATATAATTGTGGTGCTCAAGCAAGTTTTGCAAATGTATATTCTCAAATATGTGCAATTTTCTGGAGACAGGTGCTAATGCACGTCATATGTATATTCATTCTCTGGAGCGTTTCATTTTATGTACACACGGTGGCACTAATGCCTGTTTTCCACCTACATGTTTTCTCATGCTTGAGTGATTTTTTTTAAATGAACACACACATACACTAATGCACATATTTAACCCTTTCGCGCGTACCATCACAAATATGTGATCATTCCAGACATGGCCCAAACGCATACCATCACAAATATGTGATTAGAACGTATCACTGGAACGCTCCGTTGAGAATGCGGTCACAATGGTTTACTGCCGGCTAAACACGGTTTAGACACGTCACAGAGGTGTGTATATTATGGAAAATAAACCATCAACTTGCGATTTCAGAAGCTGAAATGAACGATAAATGACACATTGCTGTGCATCGAATATCTTCGTTACATCAACACTGAGCTATCTTAGCAGTTTGGTGGTTTTTAACCTCACAAGCTAACAATTGCATCCTAATGTAAAAGTGCAAACATGATTCCAGTGCGGTACCTAGTCGTTTATTGTTGTACTGAAATGCAAATGTTACTATGTCAACGTTAGTTGTTATCCGAATAGTCATCTAGTTTAATTTGCAGTGTATGCATATGGGTTACTACGTAGCTAGCTGTATTATACCGACGATCTCACTTACATGCGCATTCACAAATCGTCTATTTACGAATGACGCAACAATAAACCTGTGGGCTAACACTAGGACTAAACACACTGTTCCACAAAAACATTGTACCAAATAAACATCTTTACAACATTTACATTTATTTGTTTATGCAGACGTTCACACTTTCACAGAAGTAATGTAAGCAGCAAATACCCCCTAGCCTATAACGTTGATTTAGCTACAGTTTGCTAACGTCAGTGCTAACCATGCTGTCAAAATGAGATAACTACGGGCTGACAGAAAATATAAGATACACAATCTTATAGCGATTACACTTTACAATGTTTTACATCACGGGTAAACTCATCCGTGATCAAAATAATTGACGAAATACTCGAAAAACGCATTTTCAAAAATAATCCGGCAGTAGGCTAATATTGGTTTGCGGTGCTGCCATCTTGTTTTTCCGCATTCAACCAAAGATGATACATGATGAAGAGATGCTCCACTTGCTCCCAACAGTAACCATATCAATTCTCAAACAAGTTAACCTGGAAGTGAGTTATCTTGTCACGGTATCATCTTTGGTTGGACCAGAGATGACGTTGTATGGCTGCGCCCGTGTTATTATCTTTATCAGAGATAAATAGCATCTCATAGTATATGGTGAGCAGCAACGTACAACCTTCAAAAATGTACTTTACCAACATCATGGGTGTCCATTGCAATGGTTGCTAGAATCGGAATACACCACTTGTAACAACTATTTGAAAACATGCGAAAAATATTTAAAATAAAAACATTTTCACCACACAATTAGCTGACAGATATTTTTATTGATGCAAATGAAAGACGGTGCAGATAGCTACGGAGTCAGATGATGACTCCCTCGTTGCCTCACACATACTGAGAGTCATCTAGTGTTGTTTTATATATATATATATATATATATATATATATATATATATATATACAATGGGGGAAATAAGTATTGGACACGTCAACAATTTTATTATCAAACATATTTCCAATGTAGCTATTCACATGAGATTTTGACCAGACATTGGTATTAACTCAATAAAACTACACAGCTAAAGAAATTGTAACGTTCCAATTCTTAAAAAAAGTTATGTGCAATAAAGTGAAATGACACAGGAAAAAAGTATTGAACACGCTAAATTAAATGTGGTAGAAAAGCCATATTTTTTATATTTGGTTGCATCTCCTTTGCATGCCATGACTTTATGATGTCTGTGACCCAACAACATCAAAAGGCTCTTGATATCTTATTTGCTGGTACTCTGACAAGCGATACTATAACAGCTCTGCATTTGAATGGATCTCTATGGGAATTGGGGGGTGAGTCAAGATTTAGCTGTAAATTACACTGGAACAGTATAGAACACATGGTTGGCTAAGTGGCTCTAAGTCATCAAGGGTCTGATGTATTAAACAAGCCTTTAACCATCACTCTGCTGCCAGAAATACAGTAGATATGGAAGGATCACTTTAAGGGTTGTTTCTCCTGACAGATTTTCCTATTGAACTCAATGGAAAAATAAGTCAGGAGAAGAAACCCTTCAAGTTATCCATCCATATCTACTGTATTTCTGGCAGCAGAGTGATGGTTAAAGGCTTGTTTAATACATCAGACACTTGATGACTTAGAGCCACTTAGCCAACCATGTGTTCTATACTGTTCCAGTGTAATTTACAGCTAAATCTTGTCTCACCCCCCAATTCCCATAGAGATCCATTCAAATGCAGAGCTGTTATAGTATCGCTTGTAAGAGTACCAGCCAATAAGATATCTAGAGCCTTTTGATGTTGTTGGGTCACAGACATCATAAAGTCATGGCATGCAAAGGATATGCAACCAAATATAAAAAATATGGCTTTTCTACCACATTTAATTTAGCGTGTTCAATACTTTTTTCCTGTGTCATTTCACTTTATTGCACATAACTTTTTTAAAGAATTGGAACGTTACAATTTATTTAGCTGTGTAGTTTTATTGAGTTAATACCAATGTCTGGTCAAAATCTCATGTGAATAGCTACATTGGAAATATGTTTGATAATAAAATTGTTGACGTGTCCAATACTTATTTCCCCCATTGTATATATATATATAGTGTAGGCTATGTATATGTATGTATGTGTGTGTGCTAATATTAGCTAACTCTCAACCGTGCGAAGGCTAGTGCTGTGACGTAACAGTGGAATTCTAGAACAGCTGTTGCACACAGAAAAAAAACTCACGCTTTGGGGCCGTTGAAAATATTTTGGAACTTACGTGCGAAAAGGTTAAGAGGAGGCAGATCCTGCCAGGCTCTGACTCTCCTATGGGCGGGGCTGCAGTATAATTATTCGACGTTGTTGTTCACCATACTTATTATTATTCCGCAACTTTTTGAGAACCTCCTCTTACACCATTGACACCATTCATCCCTCATATTATACTTTTATACACCCTCCAGGTTGCTATTAATTTTTACCTTTATACCATATACACCTTTTCAGATAATTGACCTTTTATCGCCCAAAAAATGAATGGGAGTCAATGGGTACATTTTGAAAACGGATGCAATGGAATGTGGATGCTGTAACATATTACACTGATTATGACATCACCATGCCTTTCTCTACAACACTGTTATGACCGAACAATACTATCCCAGATGATTTGACATTACCTTTTTGTGCTTTCATCACAATTCATTACTTCTTTGTATCACTTTCAGGTTCTTTAGACTACTTACCACAAAATACATCACCAAATTTGAACACGTTCACCCTCTTTAGATCATTTTATACTGCATTACCACTTCATACCATTTCCACCTTTTATTTACCACCTCACACTATACCACATGATATTACCATCTTTCTATACTATTTCCAGCAATTGATACCACTGCGAAGAAACCACACCTACAATTTCTTTAGGAATCTAGTTAATTATATCATACAATTATTTTCACACACAACAAAACCCTGCTTGAAGTATGTCGCAGACAAAAATTAAAAACAACTTAATAACCTTAATTAGTGTAATTTAGTTGTTTTTCATTTTTGTCTGCAGTTTTCAGTTAGGCTACTGAATATTTCAAAACGTCTCAGGTTTATCTTTAAGATGACTGAACATGTAGTACATTAGCCTAATTCAAATATCAATGATATCTTGGCTTAATAAAAATTAAATCTTCAAAAGTCCAATCAATTATTATTTAATAACCATTTTCTTTTACAGTGTCCGATTCTCACTGTGATTGTCGTAGGCTTGTGCTTAAAAGTGTTGATCTGGTGTCGGCTTTGACAGTTGAGTGAGGTTGTGATATACACATTGGAAAAATGTTTCTTGATCAACTCTGAAGTAATAACGTAGGCATCTGCTTGTATGCATGGCGAAAATCTAACTGAAGTTTCTCAAATGTGAGCACATTTCAGAAAATAGTCAAATGTAAACTTTACGACCATGAGGTAACATACTCCAAAAAGCAGTCTGTAACGATGCAAAATCATGTAAGATATAAACACTTGACAGTGAAAACCATGTAGCATCTGCGTTATCAGCTCAAGCTGGACCGTATCTAATTCTCAGCTAACATCAATACTGTTGTGTTATTTATAACTGCGTGGGAAATAACTGCAAAGGCTTTGCAGGTATAATGTTGAACTTAGATACTTTTTGTACCCAGAATACCCTACATGGGCTAAACCATTCTGTATGGAATATACCGTATGAGAGCTTTCACTTTGAAAAGGTGCGACAAAACTAGGCAAGAAAGTACTGTGTCCAGCGGAGTTACTGTTCTTATTAAAGGAAAGCTTTCTTGACATTTCTTGTTGTTACTGAACATATATCCACTTAAAAGGGGCTATATGTAAGATTTTTACATGCATGAATCGCTTTCAATTGCCAATGTATGAACAGATTGTAACGTAATTTTTTTTAAAAAGACCTTCCCTGACTTTCTCCATTGCTTATAAGAGCCTATGGGTTGATTCTTATGTAAATAATTTGGGTCTGGTTTGCCGGGAAAATAATTTTGTGAATGAAGGATGTGCGCTAGGGGTGGGACAATGCACCGATGATGCATCGATCTGAATGTTTAAATACAACTGCATTGATCTGTAAGATTAGAATTGATACGCATCGATTAATATCGCATTTTAAATGAATGTGCACATGTTTTCATTTATTCTAAAAAAAATTCATTTCATTATTTAAAATATATATTTCTGAGACACGACTACTTTTAAAACTGTTTTGACCAGCTTCAATCCATGTTTCTGCTCCAACCCCCACGTAAGCGTGAGTTGAAAACAGGGACAGGCGGGAATCAAGCGACAATGAGACGGACAGATCTGAGCGAAATGGCTAGCTGCGTGCTCGCTGAGTAGCGACGAAAGAGACAGAAACTTACGAATGTTCCGAACAGAAAATCAGTGGTATGGAAGCATTTCGGGTTTAGAAAGAAGGAGGGTGTACTTGACAAAACCGCTGCAATATGCAAGATCTGCCAAGTAGAAATCAGATACACAGGCAACGCCACAAACATGATAAACCATTTGAGCCGACGACACACCATTGACGTGAAGGACAGCAAGCGGGTTAGCAAGCTAAACTCGGGAGTCATTGACGCTTCCCCTGAGTTTCCTGGAGAAATGGCCAAACAGTTCTATTTTTTTGTATAATTGTTTTTATTAGTTTTTATACACATACCGTGTCCAGACAGTTAATTGTAAAGTGCTTTCTGATATTTAAATTTAAACCATTTTCTATTCAAAATCAAGTAGACGTTAGAGACAAAAAACTAAAATAGTAAGACTATTTCCAATGTCTTACGTTTAATTAATTATTACTACGTTAACTTAATGAATGTCATGGAACCTATATACACCATACCATGCAGAAAACATTTTAGTGAAAAATGTATACCTGCTCTCTATGAAGAGGTGAAGAAAACTGTTCGACTTCTTGCAAAACGCTACGAGAGTAGCTTTAACTATGGATGGATGGGCATCTTGCTCCACCGAAGGTCTAGATCGTACTTAGATTTAGGAAAGTACTATGCATGACACTAACCTATAGGCTATTTCATTTTTCTTGGCCCAGTTTAGTAATTGTTATACATTTTGCCATTTTCATTTTGTAAATAAAGGAAATGTATTTGGGTACCATGTCTGACACTGTTTGAAAAACAATAACCTAAATAGGGCAACTTTAGAAAATACACTGTTAGTCATGTTTATTGCTGCATTATTTGCTGCAGACAGCTGCAAAATGTATGGCATGCCTTAACAATAAACATAATTCTGTGAACTTGGCGTAAGGTTCTAACTGAATATTTAATTACTGCTGACTATCGGTATCAAATCACATTAGCATACCTATTACATTTTTTTTAAAGTATCAAAATTAATCAAACCGAATCTTATCGAATCGAATCGTGGTCAAATGTAAGATGTTATGATGCATCGAACCTTTGCCTAAATAATCGTAATCGAATCGTTATGGGATTGAATCGTCCCACCCCTAATGTGCGCACACTACTTTTCTTTCAGAAATTCATGGAGGTGCCTGTACGTAGGTATCGAAAGGTTCTATGAATACAATTGGCATTTACAATAATAATAAATAAAAAAATTCTTCTTGGGGCTGCTGGGTCTCTCAAGCTGTTAAGGCGCTATTCTACTGCCTGGGTGAGCCCCATGGTCTAGTTTCCTTTCTGTACCTGCAGGGCATAGTCCAGGGGAAGGAAGGGAATCGTTTGGCCGGTATGACACCATTTCATTGCGTTCTAGCAACACTCATGTCTGTGCAAGTCTGACTTGTAGAAACAGCGGTTGGAATCATGTACTTCGGAGGAGAGCACATGCTTTTCTATTCTCTCCCGAATTAGTGGCGGAGGTTGCAGCAATGAGTGCTGATGACAAACGCAATTGGGCATTCCATATTGGGAGAAAACGGAGGTTTTTTATTGTTAAAAGTGATACAGACTGGATAACTTTAACTAGGTAGCTGTCAATCTGTGGATGTAACTGGTACTGGCTAGTACAAGCTTAATATTGCTCTGGTATAAATTACTGTATCTAGTGTACCTTGCTTGCCACGTTAAAGAATAAGTTCACTTATTTCAACTCATGGTAGAGAGGGCATTAGGAGCAGAGGGGGCCAGGGTCAATGGTAGAGAAAGCATTAGGGGCAGAGGGGGTCAGGGCCAATGGTAGAGAGGGCATTTGGAGCAGAGGGGGCCAGGGCCAATGGTAGAGAGGGCATTTGGAGCAGAGGGGGCCAGGGCCAATGGTAGAGAGAGCATTAGGGGCAGAGGGGGTCAGGGCCAATGGTAGAGAGGGCATTAGGGGCAGAGGGGGTCAGGGCCAATGGTAGAGAGGGCTTTAGGGGCAGAGGGGGCCAGGGCCAATGGTAGAGAGAGAATTAGGGGCAGAAGGGGTCAGGACCAATGGTAGAGAGGGCTTTAGGAGCAGAGGGGGCCAGGGCCAATGGTAGAGAGGGCATTAGGTATCAGTATCGGGACCGCTATTGAAAAATTTCAAATGATACCCAGCCCTAATTGTGTAGTAGAGAATATCCTTTCTGCAAAACTATGAAAACATGGATTACTGTATGCACAATTACTAATGCTTTGGTGGCAATAATATAATACAATTTAATACAATACTTAGTCATAATTAATTAACGCTCAATTTAATATGTAATTACACTTACATTCATGAAATTGTTTCTTAAGTTTAGAATATGTTTTTGAAATATTAACAATTTATGTAATCAATGCTGTAAAGTATGCTGTGCACCCAGTGATATTATACAATGCTGGAGAAAAATTACCACTTATGCCCAATAATTCCATATGGCATCACTGTTTTTGAACACCATGCCATACATAGAAAATAAAAACATGATTCAACAAATCAACTATTTTACTAATAATCAACGTCTCCCATGACTGTTAAACACAAATTGTTCAAA